>VHKM01000474.1:1200000-1879100 GCA_007210695.1 Neogobius melanostomus | reverse complement strand
CTGAACAGGGGACTTGAACCTGGACCCTCAGATTAAAAGTCTGATGCTCTAACCTACGAGCTATCCAGGCTCACACAGATGCATTTTGGGGTTCCTCAGACAAGAAGGACAGAACAAACAATGGGCTATGTTCAACAAATGGTTGACCAAAGTGAGAAAATCTTGGATTAACTTTATTGCAACATTCTTTGTCTTTTCAGGTCCTTCAAGAAATGGCAGTGCTTAGTTTGCTCCTCATACTCTTATTCTGCTTTCTCAAGGTTTTGCGCTTAGTTTGCTCCTCATACGTCTTATTGCTTTCTCAAAGTTTATGTATGTGCAGCTTTTTCTAAATATGAATGGACCCAGAGGAGTCCAATGTAAAGTTGTGTGTGTCCCTTTTAGAATTATATGCGTAACAGAGATTGAAGTTCTAACATCAAAGTAAAGAACCCGAAATCAACAATGTACTTTTTGATTAGATTTAGTTTTGGCATATCAACCTCAAACAAAAAAAAGGTCATTTACTGAACTTTTTAGATCAGTTAATACATTCTTTGACCCAAGTTGTATCCTTAATCAAGTGGACTTGAACCATCAAAAGTCTGTAAATTTCAAAGACCTGGGAGCTATATTGCGTTAGGGATTCCCACTTTTCTATCGGTTCATGAACTGCTGTGATCGAAACCCGGGATTGAACAGGACCTTTTAGATCTTCAGCCTAACGCCTCTCCAACTGAGCTATTTCGGCATATCCTACTCTGAAAAACTGTGCTTTTGAGGCCCTATTTTACCTAGCCTCATTGAAAAGGAACATACAGAAATTGTTACTTTTGATTAGATACACATGTGTGCGAGCTAAAAAACATTTAGTAATTTTATATTCTTCAAATCACAAGGAAATGTTTGTTTTTCATAACATCAACACCTTTGAGTCACTAGATATGTAATTAAGACCTTCTCAGTATATCAGAACTGCGCTCTTGAAACAGGATTGAACCCTGGACCCTTCAGATTAAAAGTCTGTGCTTTACTACTGAGCCTATCCAGGGCTTCCACAAGATGCATTTTGGGTGTTTCCTCAGACAAAAGACAGACAAACACATGGGCTATTGTCAACCAAAGGTTGACCAAAGTGAAGAAATCTTGGATTTAACTCTTTTATTGCAACATTCTTTGTCTTTTCAGGTCCTTCAAGAAAATGCAGTTGCTTAGTTGCTTCCTCATACGTTTATGCTTTCTCAAGGTTTGCGCTTAGTTTGCTCCTCTACGTTCTTTTGCTTTCTCAAAGTTTTGTGTGTGGCAGCTTTTTCTAATATGGAATGTGACCAGAGGAGTCCATGGTAAGTTGTGTGCCCTTTTAGAATTAGATGCGTAACAGAGAATTGAGTGCCATAAATCAAAGTGAAGAACCCGAATTCAACAATGTAACTTTTTTGATTAGATTAGTTATTGAGGCAAACAAAAATGGCATTATGACAACTGAGCTATTCGGCATATGCCTTACTCTGAAAACTGTGCTTTTGAGGCCCTATATTTACCTAGCCTCATTTGAAAATGGAACGTCCAGAACTTGTTACTTATTTATTATACACCATGTATGGGAAGCTAAAACATTTAGTTATTTTATATTCTCAAATCACCAAAGGAAATTGTTTTTGTTCCCATATTAACGCACACCTTTGTCGTCACTAGATATTGTAATCAGACTTCTCATTATAATAGAACAGCGCCTGAAAGGGACTTGAACCCTGGACTCAGAATTAAAAAGTCTGAATGCTCTCACCGACTGAGCTACTCCAGGCTTCCACACCAGATGCATTTTTGCGGTTTCCTCAGACAAAAAGACAGACAAAAACACATGGGCTATTGTAACAAAATGTTGACCAAAGTGAAGAAAATCTTGGATTTAACTTTTTATTGCAACATTCTTTGTTCCTTCGCGGTTCCTTGCAAGAAATGGCAGTGCTTAGTTTCTCCTCTACGTCTTATGCTTTCTTCAAGGTTGCGCTTGTTTGCTCCTCATACGTCTTATTGCTTTCTCAAGCGTTTTGTGTGTGGCATAGCTTTTTCTAATATGGAATGTGACCAGAGGAGTCCAATGCTAAAGTTGATGTGTCCCTTTTAGAATTAGATGCGTCAACAGAGTATTGAAGTGCCATAATCAAAGTGAAGAACCCGAAATCAAACAATGTAACTTTTTTGATTAGAATTTAGGTTTTGAGCATAATCACTCAAACAAAAATGTCATTATGACTTTTATCATGTTAATTACATTATTGGACAATTGTATCCTTAATCAAGTGGACTTGAACCATCCAAAGTCTGTAAATTCAAAGAACTGGAGCTATTGAGTTAAGATTCCCACATATTCTATCGGGTCATTGACTGCTGTGCCGAACCCCGGATTGACAGGACCTTTAGATCTTCCAGGTCTAACGCTCTCCCAACGAGTTTATTTCGGCAGTTATCTTACTCTGAAAACTGTGCTTTGAGGCCCTATTTTACCTAGCCTCTTGAAAATGGAAACATCCAGAACTTGATACTTTTGACTTTACCACACATGTATGTGGCAGCTAAAACATTTAGTTATTTATATTCTCAAATCACAAGGAAATGTATTGTTCATTCATTAAACAGACACCTTTGATGTCACTAGATTTGTAATTCAGACCTTCTTCTAGTATAATCAGAACAGCGCCTGAACAGAGGACTTGAACCCTGGCACCCTCAGATTAAAAGTCTTGATGCTCTTATCCACCTGAGCTACTCAGGGACTCCACACAGATGCATTTTGCGTTTCCTCAGACAAAAGACAGACAAAACACATGGGTATTGTCAAAAAATGTTGACCAAAGTGAATGAAAATCTTGGATTTAACTTTTTATTGCAACATTCTTGTCTTCAGGTCCTTCAAGAATGGGCAGTGCTTAGTGCTCCTCATTACGTTTCTTATTGCTTTCTCAAGGTTTTAGCGCTTAGTTTGCTCCTCATACAGTTCTTATTGGCCTTTTCTCAAGGTTTTGTGTGTGCAGCTTTTCTAATATGGAATGTGACCAGAGGAGTCCAATGTAAAGTTGTGTGTCCTTTAGGAATTAGATGTGAGAATTGAAGTGCCATAAATCAAAGTTTGAAGAACGCCGAAATCAACAATAGTAACTTTTTTGATTTAGAATTTAGTTTTGAGGCTAATACTCAAACAAAATGTCATTATGACTTCTTTAGATCAGTAAACATTATTGGTACAATTGTATCCTTATTCAAGTGGACTTGAACCCATCAACAGTCTGTAAATTCAAGAACTGGAGCTTATTGAGTTAAAGATCTCCCACATATTTTATCGGTTTCCATGACTGCTGTGACCGAAACCCGGGATTGAACCATGGACTAGATCTCAGTCGAACGACTCTCCAACTGAGCTATTTCGGCATTGCCCTACTCTGAAAACTGTGCTTTGAGGACCCTTATTTTACCTTTAGCCTCATTGAAAAATGGAACGTCCAGAACTTGTTACTTTTGATATACACATGTATGTTGGAGCCTAACAACATTTAGTTTTTTATAGTCTCAAATCACAAGGAAATGTTTTGTTCATCAATTAACAGCTTGCACCTTTGAGTCACTTAGATTTAATTCAGGACCTATCTCAGTTTATAATCAGAACAGGCGCATTGAACAGGGACTTGACCCTGGACCCTTCAGATTAAAAGGGTCTGATGCTCTACCGACTGAGTATCCAGGCTCCACACAGATTTGCAGTTTGCGGTTTCTCAGACAAAAAGACAGACAAAACACCGATGGGCTATTGTCAACAAAACATGGTTGACCAAAGCTGAAGAAAATTTGGATTTAACTTTTCTATTGCACATCTTTGTCTTTCAGGTTCCTTCCAAGAAATGGCAGTGCTTAGTTTGCTTCCTCATGACGTCTTATTCTTTTCTCAAGCGGTTTTGCGCTTAGTTTGCTCCTCATACGGTTCATTATTGCTTTCTCAAGTTTTGTCTGTTGTGCAGTTTTTCTAATATGGAATGTGAACCCAGAGGAGTCCAACGAAAAGTTGTGTGTCCCTTTTAGAATTAGATGTTGTAGATTAAGTGCCATTAAATCAAAAGTGAAGAACCCGAAATCACAATGAACTAAAACCCACCCCCTTTTTTTGATTAGGAATTTAGTTTGAGGCATTATCACCTCAACAAAAAAATGTCATTATACTTTTTAGATCAGTTAATACATTATTGACAATGTATCCCTTAATCAAGTGGACTGGACCCATCAAACAGTCTGTAAATTCCAAAGAACCTGAGCTTATGAGTTAAAGATTCCCACACTATTTCTATCGGTTCATGACCTTGCTGTTGCCGAAACCCGGATTGAACCAGGGACTTTAGATCTTCAAGTCTAACGCTTCTCCCCAACTGAGCTATTTCGGCATATTCCTACTCTGAAAAACTGTTGCTTTTGGGATGGCCCTATTTTACCTAGGCCTCATGAAAATGGAACGTCCAGAACTGTTACTTTATTATATACAATGTATGTTTTATGGAGCTAAACATTAGTTATTATATTCTTCAAATTCACAAGGAAATGTTTTTTGTTCATCATAACAGCACACCTTTGAGTCCACTAGATTTGAATTCAGACCTTCTCAGTATTAATCAGAACAGGCCTGAACAGGGACCTTGAACCCTGGGACCTCAGATTAAAAGTCTGATGCTCTACCGACTGAGCTATCCAGGCTCCACACAGCATGCAGTTGCGGTTTCCTCAGACAAACGACAGGACAAAACACTGGGCTATTGTCAACCAAAATGGTTGACCAAAGTGAAGAAAAATCTTGGATTTAAACTTTTTTATTGCAAAACTTCTTTGTCTTTTCAGTTCCTTCAAAAAATGGCAGTGCTTAGTTTTGGCTCCTCATACGTTCTTATGCTTTCTCAAGGTTTTGCGCTTAGTTGCTCCTCATACGTCTTATTAATTTCTCAAGGTTTGTGTGTGCAGCTTTTCTAATATGGATGTTGACCCAGAGGAGCCAATGTAAAGTTGATTGTGTCCCTTTTAGAATTAGATGTGAAGAATTGAAGTTGCCATAAATCAAAGTGAAGAACCGAAATCAACAATGTTAACTTTTTTGATTAAGATTTAAGTTTTGAGGGCATATCACCTCAAACAAAATTGTCATTATGACTTTTTAGATCAGTTTAAGACATTATTGGACATTGTATCCTTATCAGTGGACTTGAACCCAATCAAACAGTCTGTAAATTCAAAGAACCTGGAAGCTTATTGAAGTTAAAGATTCCCACATATTCTATCGGTTCATTGACCTGCTGGCCGAAACCCGGGATTGAGACCAGGGACCTTTAATCTCAGGTCTAACGCTCTCCCAAACTGAGCTATTTCGGCATATCCTACTCTGAAAACTGTTGGCTTTTGAGGCCCTATTTTACCTAGGCCTCATTGAAAATGGAACGTCCAGAACTTGTTACTTTTGATTTATACACATGTATGTGGAGCTAAAACATTTAGTTATTTTATATTCTCAAAATCACAAGGAAATGTTTTTGTTCATTCATAACAGCACACCCTTTGAGTCAATAGATTTGCTAATTCAGGACCTTCTCAGTATCAATCAGACAGCGCCTGAACAGGCGACTTGAACCTGGACCCTCAGATTAAAAGTCTTGATGCGTCTACCGCTAGCTATCCAAGGCTCCACAAAGATGCATTTTGGGGTTTTCTCAGACAAAAGACAGACAAAAACCATGGCTATTGTCAACAAATGGTTGACCAAAGTGAGAAATCTTGTGGATTTAACTTTTTATTTGCAACATTCTTTGTCTTTCGAGGCTCAAGAAAATGGCAGTGCTTAGTTTGGCTCCTTCATACGTCTTATTGCTTTCTCTAAGGTTTTCGGCTTAGTTTGCTCCTCATTACGTCTTATTGCTTTCTCAAGGTTTTGTAGTGTGCAGCTTTCTAATATGGAATGTGACCCAGAGGAGTCCAATGTAAAAGTATTGTGTGTCCCTTTTAGGATTAGATGCGTAACAGAGGATTGCAAGTGCCATAAATCAAAGTGATGAACCCGAAATCAACAATGTACTTTTTTGAATAGAATTTAGTTTTTGAGGGCAAACAAAAAAATGGGGCATTATGACAACTGAGCTATTCGGCATATTCCTACTCTGAAAACTGTGCTTTTGAGGCCCTATTTTACCTAGGCTCTTAAAATGGAACGTCCAGAACTTGTTACTTTTGATTATACCAATGTATGTGGGCCTAAAAACTTTTAGGTATTTCTCATTATTCTCAATCACAGGAAATGTTTTTTGTTCATATCAATAACAGCACACCTTTGAGTCACTAATTTTAATCAGACCTTCTCAGTATAATCAGAACAGCGGCCTGAACAGGACTTGAACCTGTGACCTCAGATTAAAAGTTTCTGATGCATCTACCGACTGAGGGCTATCCAGGGCTCCACACAGATGCATTTTGCGGGTTTCCTCAGACAAAAAGACAGACAACACATGGGCTATTGTCAACAAAATGCGTTGACCAAAGTGTTAAGAAAATCTTGATTTTAACTTTCTATTGCAACATCTTTTGTCTTTCAGGTCCTTCAAGAAAAATGGCAGCTGCTTAGTTTGCTCCTCATACGTTCTTATTGCTTCTCAGGTTTTGCCTTAGTTTGCTCCTCATACGTCTTATTGGCTTTCTCAAGGTTTTGTTGTGTGCAGCTTTCTCTATTATGAATCTGTTGACCCAGAGGAGTCCAATGTAAAGTTGTGTGTCCCTTTTAGAATTAGATGTGAGAATTGAAGTGCCAAAATCAAAGTGAAGAACCCGAATCAACAATGTAACTTTTTTTGATTAAATTTAGTTTTGAGGCATAATTCACCTTCAAACAAAAATTGTCATATGACTTTTTAGATCAGTTAATACATTATGACAATTTGTATCCTTAATTCAAGTGGACTTGAACCCTCCAACAGGCCTGTAATTCAAAGAACCTGAGCTTATGAGTTTAAGATTCCCACATATTCTATCGGTTTCATGACTGCTGTTGCCGAAAACCGGGATTGAACCAGGTACCTTTAGATCTTCCAGTCTAACGCTTCTCCCAAACTGAGCTATTTCGGATATCCTACTCTTTTGAAAACTGTTGCTTTTGAGGCCTATTTTACCTAGCCTCATTGAAAAACTGGAAGCGTCCAGAACTTGTTTCTTACTTTTGATTATACACATGTATGTGGAGCTAAAACATTTAGTTATTTTTATGATTCTCAAATCACAAGGAAATGTTTTTGTTCATCATAACAGCACACCTTTTGAGTCACTAGATTTGTAATCAGACCTTCTCAGTATAATCAGAACAGCGCCTGAACAGGGACTACCCTGACCCTCAGATTAAAAGTCTGATGCTCTCCGACTGAGCTATCCAGGCTCCACACAGATGCATTTGCGGTTTCCTCAGACAAAAGACAAAAAAAAACATGGCTATTGTCAAACAAATGGTTGCCCAAAGTGAGAAAATCTTGGATTTAACTTTTTATATTGCAAACATTCTTTGTCTTTTTCAGGTCCTTCAAGAAATGGCAGTTGCTGCTTAGTTTGCTTCTCATACGTCTTATTTGCTTTCCAAGTTTTGCGCTTAGTTTGTCCTCATACTTCTTTATTGCTTTCTCCAAGGTTTTGTGTGTGCAGCTTTTCTAATATGAATGTGACCCAGGGGAGTCTCCAATTGTAAAGTTGTGTGTCCCTTTAAATTAATGTGAGAATTGAAGGTGCCATAAATCAAAGTGAAAGAACCCGAAATCAACAATGTTAACTTTTTTTATTAAGAAATGTTTTGAGGCAATAATCACTCAAACAAAATTTTCTTTTATGACTTTTTGAGATCAGTTAATACATTCTTGACATGTATCCTTAATCAGGTGGACTTGAACCATCAACAGTCTGTAAATTCAAAGAACCTGGAGCTTATTGAGTAAAGGATTCCCACATATTCTATCGTCGTTCATGACTGCTGTTGCCGAAACCCGGGCGATTGAACCAGGGACCTTTAGATTCTCAGTCTAACGCTCTCCCAACTTGAGCTATTTCGGCATTATCCACTCTGAAAACTGTGCTTTTTGAGGCCCTATTTTTACCTAGCCTCATTGAATAGGGGACGTCCAGAACTTGTTACTTTTGATTATACACATGTATGTGGAGCTAAACCATTTATTTATTTTATATTCTCAAATCACAAGGAATGTTTTTGTCATGCATAACACACACCGTTGAGTTCACTAGATTGGTAATTCAGACCTTCTCGAGCATAATTCCAGAACTGCGCCTGAACAGGGACTTTGAACCCCAACCCATGGGACCCTCAGATTAAAATCTGATGCTCTACCAATGGCTATCCAGGCTCCACACAGAATGCATTTTGGGTTTCCTCAGACAAAAGACAGACAAAACACATGGGCTATCTGTCAACATAATTTGTTGACCAAAGTGAAGAAAATCTTGGATTTAACTTTTTATTGCAAATTCTTTGTCTTCAGGTCCTTCAAGAAATGGCAGTGCTTTAGTTTGCTCCTCTATGAAATGTCTTATTGCTTTCTCAGGTTTTGTGTGTGCAGGCTTTCTATATGGAATTTGACCCCAGAGAAGTCCAATGTAAAGTTGTGGGTCCCTCTTTAGAATTAGATTGCGTAACAGGAAATTGACAGTGGCCATAAATCAAAGTAGAACCCGAAATCAATGAAAACCGGAGCGTGTACCAGTTGCGAGATCTTCACCCGACCATTCAATGAAAATCATAAAAGTTGTTTTTTGCTTCTGAAAACAATTCTTTCGCTCTTATTTGGCCTTTCTTCAGCCTTCATTCTATTAAATGCACGTTACCTTGTTTATTAAATGCTTTACTTTGATTTTTAGAAATATATTCTTTATTCTACTTATTAGTGACAATCTAACCTGGGAAGCAATAGGTCTACTTTGTTTACATGTATATCTTCAAAGATTTTTTTGTCCTGTTTTCTATTGGATTCCTGTATCACTGTTATTTATGTTGAATTACAATATATGCGATTCCACAAAATGTAACACATTTCCTTGATGTCAATAAAACATTCTGATTTCTGAGTAAACTGTGTGTTATAATACAAATATTATTCTTGTTATCATGTTGTTTCTATTGAAGTTTTAATCCATAAATGAAGAACCTAAAAAATATGCATATAATGTCTTGGACATATATAATACAATATCAAAAACACACTTTTTCCTTTCAACTCTTTAATGAACGTCAATACAAAAAACAAACAAAAAAAGTGACTTGTGATTTGGTTCAAACTGTACATTACATTATATTAGGGCACTAATGCTTCTGGAATGCTTTCTTTTTAATTTCCTCAGCCATCCTCCTTAGAGGATGTTTCTACTGAAGGACAGTAGATAATGCCCTTATACTGGCTCTGTGGCCAGTTTCTTTAGTACGTAGTTGTGCACATTTCTTGCATGTGTTATGCAGCACTTTGCGGACATCTTAGTTTTGACTGGGCAGGAGACAGAAACAACAGCAGTCTCTGATGAAGAACAAATTGGGGCAATTAAGAGGTTCTATCAGAGGGCACAGTTTGGGTCTTATGGTTACATATCGGAGGCACAGTTTGGGGCATGGGTAACAGTGGTCGCAGCATTTTCGTTTGCTGTAACAGCTTCGGAGGATGTTGGTGGAACAGAGACGGTTGCTGTAGCTGCTGGGGGACAGGACGGCTGCTGTAGCTTGCTGGTGGGACAGAGACGGCTGGCTGTAGCTGCTGGTGGGACAGAGATGGCTGCTGTAGCTGCTGGTGGGACAGAGACGCTGCTGTAGCTGCTGGGTGGGACAAGAGACGGCTTGCTGTAGCTGCTGGTGGACAGAGGGATTGGCCTGCTGTAGCTTGCTGTGGGACATAGATGGCTGCTGTAGCTGCTGGCTGGGACAGAGAGGTGCTGTAGCGTGCTGGCTGGGACAGAGGGCGGGCTGTTGGAGAATGCGGGCTGTTTGAAGCTGTGGTGTTTTCTTTTTCAGTTTTGCTGGCCAAACCGATTCTGTCTGGATAATGATATGATGAGGCGGGCCTGGTAGAGGCGGCAGGGATGATGGTTTGACTTTTGCTGAATGAAAAGCGGTCAGTTGCAACAGAACAAGCGACTGGGCATCGGGCCCTGAATCACGTACTGCAGTGTCCTGCTTCTTAACCCTCTTGTTTATGCCCATTGCACCAGAGTTTGTGACTTAACATCTCCAGCTGCAAATTAGTGAGTTGCCATAGCTTCTCCATGGCCATATTAGCTGCCTTGATTCTGCGGTATTCTGTTAAGAATGAGATCCCCACCTAGCACTGAACCATTCCCCCTTTTTCTAGGGACTGCGATGGAATAGCACAGGCCTAATAAAGATTAATTCCATCAGACGAACAACAATCTGGCACCAATGAGCAAGTGGCGCAGTAGTGAGTCGAGAGCATGCCTCTTTACACCTGGAGTGAACTCTTGCCTACTTCTTGGGAGATTTTAAACCGTCCTGTGGTCAGCTTGCTCTGATGTCTGGCAGCCAAAACACAATCCTCTGTTTGTCATTTAGTCCATTAGGTTCTGCCACAAGCAACCAATGTTTGCTAACCTTGAACAGAGATTATTACTGTCATGGAAGTGAGCAAAAATGTTCAGTTGAATGTAATGTATTCATTACATAATTTGATGAATAATAATCTGATCTTAAAAGGGTCTAAAAGGATTGTCCTCAATATAATCATATTTATAATGACAGACGGTGTCTAAATAGGAAAAATGATATAATCCCTTTGTCACTTGAACTAGCCAAAACACTACCAGACTTTATTAGAACAAAAAAACCCTAATAAACGAATAACATAAAAACAATGATGAATAAAATAATAAAACGTGTTAATTCAAGATATCATATTATTTTTATACACACCCTGCTGGCACTTAAGTGAGAGAGCTTTTGGGTCCCTAGCTCTACCAAATATTCTGCCAGACTTTTCCACTTGTCAAGGCCAGGAACACCAGATTCATCTACAGCCCTTTTAAAACAGAAGTGGACAAATCTTAGTCAAAAATACATTTTACTTTTTTTAAATACCCACTTTACTGCAGTTGGTTTGCATACCTCTAATCATGTGGAAAAATACAGTATTTGCAAAAAGTTTTAAACTATAGCTCTTTCTTAAAAATTATTTTACTTACACTGGAATGACTGCTGATGTTGCTGATATTGTGACAGGCCATGGAGGAGCAAGACTCTGAGGTGGGGGAACAGGTGGCAGTTTGAGCTTCCTGAAGGTAGACGATTCCTTTGGAGAGCTGGCCAGCATGGAGAGCCAAGGGAATAGCATAAGAGAAGTGGGAGACAGGTTTGCTGAGCAGAGGAGATGGAACCTGCTGCTTGAGGTAAACCAAGCAGAAATGAGCCAAGCTGTGAGGAAAAGAGACGGGACTGCTGCTGAGGGTAACCAAGGCAGAGATGGAAGCCGGTTGCGAGGAAGAGGAGACGGGACCTGCTGCTGAGGAAGATGAGGGCCAGGTTAGATGAGGGCGTTATAATCACAGCCATAGAGTTCATCAAAAAGACTTTGCACAAGAATCCCACAGCGAGATCTTTCAAATCCCTCATCTTCTCTTGGTCATCATGCTCATCCACATCTTCCAGCATTCTTCTGTCTGTTCAGAGTCGGGATCATCTTCTAGGCTGGCCAGTTTGACTAATAAATAGTCACACAAGCAAGCTCTCCTATGAAAAATATTTAGGACTCAATATTTTTCAGAATGAATGTTGGAAATATAAAATTACATTGAGATATATTACTGTTTATGCTGAAAAACAAAACCAATTGTAAAAATGCACCTGTGTATTGTGCGGGAGGCTGTAAGCTGGGACGAGTGAGCGACCCAAACACTTATTGCTGTTGATGTTGCTGCTTTGGGCCACATGCTCCGAGCGAATACGTTAAGCGGGATGAGGCCCTGACTGGCCACTGCTGCCGTTTCTCTGTCCTGGTTTCCACCGCTTTTAGGCTGTCCAGAGGTTAAAGTTGAAAATGCAGGGCATTGCACTTGTTCCTGGAAAAAATAAAACAAAAATAATGATTTTAAAAAAAATCTGCAATGATTTACTAATTGAATAATTCTTTAATATGCCACCAACCTTTGGAATGAACCTGTTTAGGTGGAGATGGAATGACTCCAGTTTGATGTAGATCCCCTGACATCCGATATCTGTGAGGATCACACCCTCCCACATGGTTATGGCCAACAGCTGATATATAGAGTCCTGATGACTTTATTGTTGCCGGTTTTCTGCACTTCCAAGATTGTGCTCTATTCGCACCTGGTCAGCAGAGGCAACCCATAGTCTCTTCCACGGGGCACCCAGTTCAGAGAGAACGCCTGGCACCCCTTCTTGCCTCAATTGCTCCCTTCCCTTTGCCCATTCGTTAAAAGGCTCAAGTCTGCAGCACTCCCATTCAAAGAGTGCTTCCTCCGATAAAATTGGCCATGAAGTTAGGATAGAGAGGGTGAGCGTCTGTCTTAGTGCAGCCAACAGCCAGCCTCCTCATGGAAATGCCATATGTCCCTAAACGGATATGGAGTCTGGCCACTTGTGAAAACCTTGCTCTGAAGCTTGCTCTCACCCTCACTCACGAGCAACCACAGTTCCACATACAGCAGCACTGCGAGGAGGACAGCTCCCTGGCGATAACGCTCCATAAAGCCCAGTCACCATTTTGGTCAAGTCTGGCCCTTCTTGCACCGATAACACACTTATCAAAATCTGTCCAAGTTCATATGCGACTGAGGTTCATCCAGAGTCCTGTTCCTTTTAGCCAGTTCAGCCAGTTTTCTTCGTAATCTAGAATCGAAATGTATTGTACAGAAAACAACATCCAATTGTTCACAGTGTTAATGTACGATGTATGTAGGATGTGAGTTATTCATTAAATAAGATGATATATTTAGCCATTTATTATATTATTACCTTCTTGGTTGAGTCCAACTTTAAACTGATTCCATATGTGGAGTGATGCAGGCCTTGATAATGATCCAGGCGTTTAAAAGTATGTCTTTGGACATACACTGACAGGATCCAGCGACTGGTAGGATTGCAACAGGGCTCTGGTGGTTCTGGCCAGATCACAGGGAAAAAGACTGGGCCGTCCACAAAATCAGCACCACTTCTCCCAGGTAGTGTGCTATTCGATTAATCCATTCCTTCCGTGATTCTCCTTGAGCTGCTTCACAAGTCGCGTGGGACTGTTACCAGATCCGGTTCCCGAAGTAGGCCTTATGACACGCAATTGTCACAAGCATACTTAAATGAACAAAATTGTTGTTAACTCTTAATAATGAATACTTTTGAAAGTGAATTTTAGTTTAGTTTTAATACACTTAAAGGTGCTATGCGCAACTGTAAATGTTTAATGAATAACCGTTTTCTTAACCCATACATGCTTAAACAATTGCCTGATGTGCTGAAATGGTCCTGTCTGATTCACTGCCATTCCCCTATAATCCTGCGCAGTCAAATAAATATGAGGGATTCGGGTCGAATCTTAAAGGTTTGGCCTGCGTGACGTCATGCGCGTTCACACGCACCTGGCTCTCTGGGGAAGTTTGTGTATTAGCCGCCATTACCCGCATCAGCGAAGGACTCCAACGATTTGCCAAAGTAGAGGATGGATGTAAGAGAAGTGAACTCTAGTTAATCCCAACAGCAATGCAAAACTCCACGTTAAGATAAGAAGGGATAAAAACGTTTGTCTAGTTTCTTTTGTTAACCAAAAAGGGGCAATTGAGTGAGGCAGGGTCGGAAAGTAAGACGAGACGTCAAACATCGGAAGGCGTTCATCAACAATGGGGGGCCTCAGCCTCCGCTCTCGGGCTCAAACGACCCTCAGTTGGCTTTTTCTTTGCTGAAAATGGTTAAGATACAGGTCTGTAATGTCTTACGGAAATCTATGTGAACAAAATACGATGCGTTAATAGTTGTAATGCTATGAATGTGTTTAGCGTTGTAGTTGTAGCTGTTGTAGTGTGGTGTAGGTAGCGTTGGCTGAAATGTAGAATCAGAATGTTTTATTGCCTGGTCAGTTGAACAGGTTCACCAAACTAGGATTTTCTTCGGAGCATCGTTTGCAACATAAAACATATAACTAAAAAAGATGCTAACTATGGTTTGTGTATTGGTCTAACCGCGTAGCCTTTTGTGTTTGGCTAACGTCTTCAAAATGATGCAAAATCTAAAAGGTGCTTCCATGTCCTTTGACCAAAAGCCGGCTGAATGTTCAAAGCGCCGTTGTGTATATTGGTTCTTTTTCGGCAAAATCAGTAAAATGTTCCCGGGAATGTGGTACATTTTTGCATGTCGTTTATATGAGGTATGAGGGGAGAAAACATGTTACTTGATAGGCCAACGTTGCTGTTACTGTTACTCGATTCTAATCAATTGTTATACTTGAAGAGCGCATATAAATTTGTAGTCATTGTTTAAGTCCTACTTTAGACCTTGGTTTATTCATAGTCTAGACCTAGTTCAGGGACCTGGTGTAGTCCCTGGTTGTGTCTGAGTTAGTCCTCCTGAGTTGGTCCTGGTTTTAGACTGAATTGTGTAAGATTGGCAATAAATAAATAAAATCTCTTTTTACTTCTTTCTGAGGTCAATAATGTATTCCAGTGCATTTTTCAAACATTATTGGCTAAGATACTGTATGTTTGTCTTTTGTAGCACAGATAGAGTGAGTGAGAACAGGGCACAGACCCATATGACTCCGATTATGTCGCCCCTATATCTTTTTGGTAAGTTTTGGTATAATGCAAATTCCTACAGTCTTTTCCTGTAAGGTGTGAATAAATGTTTTTGTTACACAGCACTGGTCGGTCCAATTGCAGAATCAAATGGAGAACTTTCTCATCATTGGGTTTTGAAGAAGCTGTCATGGGACATTTGTGACCGGGTCTGCTGTTATAGTGGAGTGGTTGAGTACTAAGTGTCTTGTAGTGTTTTTATAAAAAGTCATGAACAACAAATCAAATGGAAAATAAGTAGGTGCAATTGTAATGCTTATTCTTTACTGCATAGTTTTGCCCACGTGGACACAAGTTTGTGGATGTGTACCAGCTGTAAAAGGCAGTTTGACAGAGAAGACGAGGGCTGCCATTATCACCGATCACAGACAAACAGTGTTGTTGCCTTGGGCTAAGTAAATTTATTTATTAATTTATTTAGAAATTGGTTTTATTTGTCGGGGACAGTGCATGTTAATTGAACATACTTGGGTCTCATGCATGTAAAACAAGCCAGCACCGGATGTAGCCTTTGGGCTAATTTGCTCCGTCGTCCCCCATGTCGCATCGCTCAAACACCTCCATCATCGTCCTGGCACATGTTGTACTCATCTGTTTTGTAGTGTGCTAGGGGAAACCGTATGTATTTGCAAGATCCTCAAAATAGCTGAAAGCAAATCTGTATTTTGTTCTAGCGACCAATGTGGAGTCCTCACAGTAATTCAGGCAGTGGTTATGGTGTGCCTGTGTCTCTGCGATTTTTTTTTTCCGTAAGTAAATCTGAATAATTTTTGTATTTGAGATAATGATAGGCATTTTCTAATGTAATGTTTGTGTTTTATAACAAGGAGAGATTCATGGAGAGGGGCGTTTTCCATCCCTACGCCCCGGATCTACCTTTGCCTTTTCATATGAAGCCAGGACATTTCTTGCAGCGTTGGACTACAACCACCACAACACAAAGGCCAAGTGTTGTAAGTGATTACTTTATGACTTTCCTATATAATGCATGTTTTGGGAACTAATGTCATAATTTGTTCTGCAGGCAAGAACGACTGTACAGCAAGAAGTCACAGACCGGATACAAAGAGGCAAAAGACTACAGTTACATCCCTGACCTGCAGACAAAAATTCTATGAATACAACTTCAATCTGCAGGAGAACTCTCAAGAAAACGAAGCTTGAGACCAGATGACCCTTGGTTTCTGGGACCTCTGTTTTGCATTGTGCCCCCTCCTACAGCTGATCTGGTGCAGTCACAAGTCCACAGAGGGCAGGTATGTTGTGTTAGTTTTTCATTGTTTTACAATGAACATTTGTTTTTTCTTTTAGTGTGTGTATATATGCAAGATTCCTATTTTCATTAATATTTTTGCCACATCACTTCAATGTCCTTTTCCATAATAAAATAACTGTTCTAATGGCAAAAAATGTGTTGTTTTTCTCGGAGATGCCATCAGCTCCCTGAACAGACTCCAAGTCAAACATAAGCAGTGCATATTTATTTATTTTTACAAACATGGATTATTTACAATAAAGCCGTTTCTTCCCTAATTCATAGCCATATTTTCTGATGTGCTCACTACTTGTTTATTGCCTGAATGGTGCTTCTTTATAGCCAACATAAATGCCAAAAGGGTCAAGATAATTGTCTGTCCTCCTCACTGATCAGTCTATAGATGTTGATTGTCCTCTGCACCTTCCCTGCCACTGCTGCCCTCAGTGCTTCTCTCCACAGGAACATCAAATTGATTCGAGCTGTAATTCTAAGGAAAAAATAAAATATGTTGTTGTGATAAAATACATGCTGTATTATTCTATACATCACAGGAAAGAAAATACAATGATAAAGGGATACTTATTTTACTTCCCTCATATTGTACAGCAGGCCTTCTATTTACTATAGCAAATAACTGTATTTTGATCTGTTCTGAACTGCATAACTACCGGCCCATGCACTGTCTGTTTCCCTGACCTTGTACTGAGTGAACTAATTCCATGTTATGTGTACAGGTAACCTTTTTTCCCCCTTCTAAATGTCTAAACTAGTGAAACTTGTTTGGGGGCACTACACACCTTGCCCAGGGACAGTAATTGAAAAGTATTGGTACAATTCACAGAAATGTTTACCAATGTGTACTGTCCTGTCAACATACCTAATAAATAAATCAGCACTGTTGTAGGCTATTCAGGTAAATCAGTTCAGCTTTGTGGAGTGTGATGTAAAATGCTGGTATGTAAGCTTCATATTAGAAAACAATGTTGAGCAAATTAGTCTCTAATAATGATATACTGCTATTGGAATATGCTACTTAGCAGATTAATAAAACAGGCTAAACCCCAGTAAATATTCGGTGGATTAGGCTGTTTTAGCTTAGAAGGTAATGTCAGTGCCATTTGATTATTAGTTTATTAGCTTGAGACATTTTACTAATAGGGTGTTTGGTGTGATTCTTATTTTTTTTTTAGCTTATACAAAGTAATAACTTATTCATGAACGCATTTCCATTATAATCCAATCATAACACAAACAGGTAGAAATGGTGAAAAAAGTTTTCTCCTACTACCCCCGTTTTTCCTCTCAAACATTAATATGTAGTTTACTCAAATGCAAATTCCATTCACATATTCAAAATAACTTAGATTTATAACTTTCTTACCTCTGTAGACATTACGAGTCTAAACAAAAGATTTGTGCAATCGCTGTCGCTTATGTGTTCTGAACTGCTCGTGCAAGCGTGCGTGTGTTCCATGAGCGTGCACAACTCTGGATGCAATTCCGCTTGTCGCCAAAGGGGTCATAGTTCTGCAAGAACTCATAAACTTGCGTTGTGCACCTTTAACCGACCTGCGGGTTATCATCAGTCTAAACAGCTTCTGGTGTGGGAGATCTAGCTGGTCACGTACAGTCTGACTGCTTGAAATGTAGTTGAGGGAACATGCAGTGCACCGGAGTGTCTCTGTTATCATCAAGTAGTACCTGTCAATGTCCAGAACCTTCCGAGCCTTCTTGTGGACACCATACCCAGTTAGTTGTTTGCCACAAGCAGGCAGAAGACCCTAACCTTCCACAAGTGGTAAGGCATCCAGACCAACAATCGATGGGTAAAGAAGCGATCAGGCGTCGGTGGCTGGTGATAAATTAGTGCAGGGACAGGGGCTCATACCACATCTTCACATCAGGACGCAGTTTGCCAGACTGAAATAAGGCATTGGCAATCCATCTCTGGTCTTGTGCAGGAATTGTTTTTGCCATTTCGAAAGGCAACCAAAATGAAGCAGCGGGTACTGGAGCTGGAGGTGGCAGACCTTCTCCATTATCATCATTATGCTTAACCTTTTAGATGTAGTTCTCACAGATGCAGCAGTCATGTTGGCATCTGCTCTAGGTATGGGTTTTGCCCTCACTGAAGATGGAGTACGGGCAGGCATTATGGAGAATGGAGAAGGGACAGGGTTGGGAATGATTCTTTTCACTGAAGATGAAGCAGAAACAGGAGCTGAACTGGATGGTCCTGGAGCTGAAGTGGATGGTCCTGGAGCTGAAGTGGATGTCGCAGGAGATGAGACTGAGCCGGATGGTGCAGGAGATGAGACTGAGCCGGATGGTGCAGGAGATGAGACTGATGCAGCAACTGAGCTGGTGCTAGTTGGTATTAATGTTGAAGAAGGGCTGGGGATCTTTCTTGGACTTAATTTGGCCGTAAGGAATCCAAATGGGACCCACCAAAACGTGATTTTGTAAACTGTAAGGAGGAATGTATTTCACTTTTGGCACAGGATAAATATGATGTAATACAGGCAAAAAGTCAAATTATAACAAACTACCTTTGATAGACTTGGTGGGGTCGCATGAATGTGTGTCCGGGATCCGTAGCCAATGACTGAGGTACCGGAGTGAATGTACTTGGGAGCTGAAACATCCATATGATACAATTAAACAGAATTAACTATGATATTATTTACAAGCCATGTGTTGCTTTACCTGATTGGTATGAAATCCACAATTGCATGGTGAATTTCCTCCAAATAAAGTAGTTTGTCCCCGTGCCTGCATTGGACATTTTAAAATCTGAAAAACACATACATATTTCTAAGGAGCATTTTTTTATGAAATAAAAGGCATACATGTGTCCATACCGCATTTTTAAGATAATCTACCTTTTGATAGAGGTCATGCCACTTCTTTTGTCTCGGAGCTGGTCGGTTTCCTTCTCCAGAGGGCCAAACTCCAGTGCTGGCGAATGATTTTAGCCTGGCCATCCACTCCCCATCTCCCATACCTTTATGACTCTTCGGTTTTGAAGACATCTAATGATATTATGTAAAACACTTATATATAGGCTATTCTGTAGTCAACTTTCTTTAGTATCTCAAAATATTACCAACAAATAAAGCTATTAAATAAATAATAGACTACTGTAACACTGTAATGACGTTATAGACTGAAACACGGGCTGACATAAACATGACATGATATGGCGATTACTTGCACAAGTGCAAGCTTAGTTACATGACTTAGTAGGACTACGCATGCTAGAATTGTTAGTGATTTAAACTGCAATTTAATTATATTAAATAAACGTCATGGATCAAGGCACAAGCGACAAATTATAATAAATATGTACAGATATTGTCTTCAGTAAAACGAACAATTTTTTTATAAAGTGAGTAGGCTACAAAGGAATGCAGAGACCTCTTGACTAAGAAGAGAACGATGTTGACAGTACAACAGACACGTAGTCATCCAAAATCAACATGACAAATTAAAAGTAGAGCTTGTAAATACACGGTATTTATTTATTTATTTACCTCTGCAAACTAGTTGCTTCCCCTCGATGCTTTTTCATGCTTTATTACAACAAGCGGTAAGGTGGGCTGGAAGCGTCGACGGCCTTGTCTTCTGATTGGCTATTCACTCCTCTCGCTTGATTGGCTAGTGACAATGGAGAAGAATGGTCTAAGGACTCTGACTGGCAGGTGACAATGGAGCACAATGGAATGCGAGCGATTTGATTGACTAGTGAAAATGGACCAAAATGAATTTGAGATTGGACTGCTCGGCAGATATTTGCTGACCCAAAAACAGTCCCACAGTAGTGCGCTGCCGCAATCCAGGCTCCACACAGATGCATTTTGGGGTTTCCTCAGACAAAAGACAGACAAAACACATGGGCTATTGTCAACAAAATGGTTGACCAAAGTGAAGAGAATCTTGGATTTAACTTTTTACTGCAACATTCTTTGTCTTTCAGGTCCTTCAAGAAATGGCAGTGCTTAGTTTGCTCCTCATATGAAATGTCTTATTGCTTTCTCAAGGTTTTGTGTGTGCAGCTTTTCTAATATGGAATTTGACCCAGAGGAGTCCAATGTAAAGTTGTGTGTCCCTTTTAGAATTAGATGCGTAACAGAGAATTGAAGTGCCATAAATCAAAGTGAAGAACCCGAAATCAACAATGTAACTTTTTTGATTAGAATTTAGTTTTGAGGCATAATCACCTCAAACAAAAATGTCATTATGACTTTTTAGATCAGTTAATACATTCTTGACAATTGTATCCTTAAACAAGTGGACTTGAACCCATCAACAGTCTGTAAATTCATCGGTTCAAACTCTATCGGTTCATGACTGCTGTGCCGAAACCCGGGATTGAACCAGGGACCTTTAGATCTTCAGTCTAACGCTCTCCCAAATGAGCTATTTCGGCATATCCTACTCTGAAAACCAGAACTTGTTACTTTTGATTATACACATGTATGTGGAGCTAAAACATTTAGTTATTTTATATTCTCAAATCACAAGGAAATGTTTTTGTTCATCATAACAGCACACCTTTGAGTCACTAGATTTGTAATTCAGACCTTCTCAGTATAATCAGAACAGCGCCTGAACAGGGACTTGAACCCTGGACCCTCAGATTGTATCCCAGCAAAAATATACTCACGTACAGCTTACAGCAAGTCTCTAGAGCCTATGGTACCCATTAGAAGAGTTCACCTATATCTAGGAAGCAGGTAAATGAACAGAACACGATTAAAAACAACTCACCAACTTACGAAAACCTGACGGTGGATGGGTACGTCACTAAAACGGGTCCGTGTGGAACGTAAGGGATCTTCGGTTCTGTTTATCTTTTGCTGAAAAAATAATAAAAATAATAATTCTAAAAATAAAATAAATAGGCTTCCAATCAAAACTATAAATGTGCTTTTTCGGGGCTAACCGTTATGGAACAAAACACCTTTCCAATTAATATCACAGTCTTCACATTATTGCTGATAATAAATATGCGCTATAATCTTGATATACATCATCAGAATTATTTAGATATCAGTACATTTCAAATTCACCTTTGACTGTGTAATGGTGTTATTATAGACGGGTTAAAATCCTGGTAATGGGTTTTGAGCGCCACGGTGTGGCATGGTGTGGGAGTGCCCCCGAGTAAGTGTTACTCGGGGCTGTGAATATATTGTCCCACCTTTTTGGTTATATATTTGTTTTATGTACCTGGTTGAATGGCGTTAGTTGTCTTGTGTATTTTATTTTGTTGGTCCAACGTTGAGAACATCCGGTCTGGGAGTATATAGAGATGGCTCCTCCTTTTCCTCCCTCTCTGATATCTGTGTATTGAGACGAGGTGAGCGGGTTTAAGGCATCGTTAGCCATCATATTGTTAAATTGTACATCATAAGTTTTTAACTTGTCTTTTATGTTGTTTATATGGTTTTATCATTAGTCATGTCTATATTTGTCACTTACGTGTTTTTGTTCTTGTTTTATGTCCGAAGACCACGTTGGGTCAAACCCACATGCTAGTGGCTAACGGCAATCTTTTGATTCTGTCACCAGGTATAGTTATATTCTTTATGTTCATGCTCTCTGATATCTGTGTATTGAGACGAGACCACGTTGGGTCAAACCCACATGCTAGTGGGCTAACGCCAATCTTTTGATTCTGTCACCAGAAATAAATGGGTTTGGAGCGTTGCTCCCCCAACTACAGCCTGGGTCTCTCTGAGGGTGTCAGAGCACAGCAACACAACGCAGAGCAACATAATATAGGTCACAACTGCAACCATAGACATAATAAGAAAATATATCCACCTTATTCCTGGGGTCGCTCATGTAGAAACGGCGATGGGCGCAACTTCCGGTATCACACCGGAAGTTCCGCTGACCCGTTAAACTCTACGGCGGGGTTTTGTTTTGGACGTTGTTTTTCTCGAACACTTCAAGAGGATTTTCCTAACACTATTCTCGGTAATTAAAAAAAGAAATGTCCTCACGCAGCTCGGGAACATGTTGCGCTGTTCGCGGTTGTACTAACAACCAGAGAAAGTTAAATTTATGGCTACAACAGCAATGTTTTGAACATGCACCTCAGACGAAGAACGAGTGCGTCTGTGAGAGTCGATACAGCTTTCACCGCCTGCCAGTGATGAGGAACCCCGAAGGATGTGGTTCAAAAACCTTAACCTGAAAAAACCACCAACAACTTTAAAAGTGTGTTCCTTCCACTTTGTTGATAAAAAGCCCACAGAGGAGCACCCGCATCCTACTTTGTGGTTGGGATATGACAACCACCGGAGAAGAGACGCCGGGTGCTGAGGAGGTTTGACAGCAGCGTCACAAGAACAGGTATGATTTTACGTGTATCGAGGACACAGCACTGTATTGTTAGTCATGCAACAACATGTAGCATTAATTTTCTGAACAGATATAATGTAACTAGAAGAAGAGAGGCAGAGTGCTTACTATAGTACTACGGTGGATCACCGTAGTACTATAGTAAATGCTAAAAAAATAGCAAATACACTTACGAATCAGGTGCTCTTCATGCTTGTAGGGCCAGGCATACTTAATAGTGAAAGAGGATGGGCTGAATTTGCAGATAAACTTTTATTGATAGTGTAAAACACTAGCAATAAAATTGGTTTAGACAGCTAGTGTCAAGAAATAAGTAAGAAATACCATCATTTGGGCAGAAACATTTCAACAATGCAGTACTTTAATCTAGTTTGTTATTATGCACCAGGCTTTTCTTGATTTTTGGGAGCATAATGTGAAAAGTGGTGGGGTAGATGACTGATTTATAGAAAAATAATGCACTTGCATAATGCAATTACATAATGCACAATGTCTTGATTACTAATGGACTCTGTGTTGCTACCCTCAGATGAGCAAGATGAGATGGATCAGGGAGTGGAGATTTGCGAAGGAGCTGCATCATCCCGTGATGCCCAAACACAGTGGTCAGACCCATGGATGGAGGACCATGTTTATTCCAAAGGGCCCGCCTTCACATGCAGAACTCATACTCTACCACCAGAAGTGCGACACCCTGCTACTGACTGCATATTGGAGAGTGATGCAGACTCCCTTCTGTATACAGGGATTCCTCTCACAGAATTTCAAACACTTGTATCCTGCCTACAACCATTTGCCCCAGCTTCACTGTCAATGTCAGTTGTAGACCAAATTTTAATGACTTTGATGAAACTCAGACAAAACTTTGTCATGGCTGATCTAGCACGCCGATTTAAAATATCACAAAGTCAAGTCAGCAAGACTGTAGGAATGTGGATAGACATTATGTGTGAACACATGAGGGACCTTATTGTGTGGTTGCCTCGTGAAACAATCAAAGCAACATTGCCAAAGGCTTTTAAAGAACATTTTATTAACACAACATATGTAATTGACTGCACAGAAACAGTTTTAGAAAAAGCTAAAAACCTGGATTCAAGAAGCGAGTCATACAGCCACTACTATGCAAGTAACACAGTAAAGTATTTAGTGGCTGGAGTAATCATGTTAATTTCTGACGCTTATGGTGGAAAATGCAGTGACAGGTACATTACACAGAACTCAGGTTTTCTAGACCAGTGGTTCTCACCTTTTGGAGTCGCGACCCCCATAATAACAATTAATGGGCTTCGTGACCCCCGCCCACCGCCGCTACCCCCCACGCACGCACGCACGCGCGCGCACACACACACACACACACACACGCAAACATAGAAACATAGAAATATATACTGTAACACTGGACTGTATCATTTATCCACAATAATAACACTCAGATCTGCTCAAATAAACAACTCATGAAGACAGACCAATGCAGAGATAATAAGCTTTGTGAACATCCATCTTCATAATAATGAAAGCTCAGTCTTACCTGTAGCAGACAGACTGTTTTAGCTGAACTCTTACAGATGGATTTTCTGCAGCTCTGTTACAGAGGTGATTCTTATACAGGCTAATGTCCGTAAATGCATGTTCTGGAACTTGTGCTGTCATTGTAGTTTGTCAGGCACCATTCTGTCTGAAGTCCGCCTCATCTCAGGGCACAGAAGTTTGTTTGAATCCATATTTACCCCTTTTTTTTTTTCATCGCTTCTACGAGGCCGAACGGCCCCGGGGCACAAGCCAAAGCGGAATGTGGCGCTGCTCGCATTTACTCCCGCCTGCTAAAAATAACCAATGGCCGTGCGAGTAAGGTGGGACTTGCTAAACAGCAACCGAAGAGAGTGACGCTGACAGGCAGGAAGAGCAGCCAATCAGTGTTCAGAACAGAAGCCCATGCTCGAACCATGCAAAAACAGCATGGTGTGTGTTTACAGCGGAGAGAGAGAGGAGAGAGAAGACACAGATGAGCACAGGTCCGCGGCTCTGGTCTGCGCGCCGTGTCCTGGTACTCTACAGGAGTTCTAACATATTTTTCGGGACAATTTGGGTCGGATTCGGGATTCGGGACGAGAGCCTGGATTTCGGGACTGTCCGAATTTTTCGGGACGTATGGTCACCCTAGTCAGGCACCTTGCGCTTCTCAGCCACTGGATCCGCTGTTTGGGATGAGTCAGTAGGCTGTTCTGACTGCTTTTTCTGAAGCCAACGATCCATTTTTTTAAGCTAGGCTAGCCGCTAGTAATGCATTCAGCAATGCTGCAAGTTTGTTTGCTAATAGCCCAAGTCCGCCAAAATGTATCTTATTTATTCCCGCTGTTGGGTCACACCATAAACGGCCATTATAGCCCCTATAACCTATAATTCTTCAGATAAATTAATAATTGGCTAAATCTAATAATTAAGAACAAATAATACACCTTTGATAAAATACCACACACATGCTACAATAAAATAATATTTGTCTAATTTATTTTTTTTTCTTTTTTTTTTTACTAGCCTGATCTGGCGACCCCCCGAATTTTTTTCGCGACCCCCAGGTTGAGAACCACTGTCCTAGACTACTTGCGTGCTGGAGATGAGGTGATGGGTGACCGCGGGTTTACAGTGAGAGACTTGCTAGAGGAGCGTAGGGTGAACCTCATCATTCCAGCATTCACACGCAAAGGGTGCCAGCTGACCAACGAGAGGGTCACAGATACACGTCGCATTGCTCATGCTCGCATTCATGTTGAATGAGCAATAAGGCGTTTGAAGGTCTACAGGATTCTCTCACAAACAGTGCCTATCAACTTGGTACCCAAAATAGACAAAATTCTAAAAATCTGTGCAGGTTTAGTAAATTTAAGGGCTGACCTCATTTCAAATGGCGACTGAGAAGATAATTAATAATTGTACTTTAGGGCTGCAACTAATGATTATTATGTAATCGATTAATCTATTGATTATTTTTACGATTAATCGCTTGGCTGTGAATGGTGTAGGAAAATTGTATCTAAAAAATTTTTTATCACATAAAGCTGAAGTGGCGCCGCTTGAAGACATGTTGATGGAGTAAACTTAAAGTAAATGTTTGTTGGAGGCTCGCCTCTTAGTGCTAATTCTGCTTTCTGATTGGATGAGACACAGATATTCATGAAATTTAGTTTAGTTTAGTTTATTTATTTGTTTGAGCAGTTAACCTGCTCAAAGGGAGTGGGCTGAAGCCAAAGGCTTATAAGGCTTATACCCCAAAATAAAAATAATAACATTACATTTAATATTTACAAGGTAGCAAATCATAAACAAAGGAACATAGGGCAAAGTAACAATAAATGATGAACCAGAATAAAATAAAAACAGCAAAATAAAGAACAAAAGAATGTGCTACTTTTATGTTATAAAGGTGCATTCATACATATTATACTCTGAGATCTTGCTACTTCCCAGTTGTCATTACCATCCTCAATATAATTTAATTTGGGTTTAATTATCATTATTATTATATTTGTTGAGTTATTTGTGAAGTGTGATGTAAGCCCTGCATAGTGTGGTGCATTAAAAAGCCAGGGTGTAGAGCGGGCTTGTTGAAGAGGGCAGTAACTCCCCTCAACAAACCCCCACCCAGCTGCCCTAACAGCTGATTTTGTAGATGATGTTCCTATGCTGAGTGGTGCATTAAAAGACAAGGTTTTGAGCCCGTTGGGAGGGTCCCTCTCAACAGATTCATAACTTGCCTACCCTAATTCTCAAATTGTAAATTTGAGCAATAGAATGACAACCGTTCCAAGCAGCAACACTCTTCCTTGATTATTGAGGAAACACACATAATTGATCCTACTGCGCCTCCTAGTGGCAACACATTTCTTGTTCTCTGTATATTTCAAAAGTATTTGTTTGTATTTATATTTGAACAGGTTGATATTTGGACTTCGTTTCAACTCCATTTCCAGTTTATTCCACAATTGTACACCATTAACTGTTGGGCTAAAACTTTTCAAAGTTGAGCTATGTTTCTGAGTCCTAAAGTTTAATTCGTCACGTAATTCATAACAACCAGTACGTTCTTGGAACCTTCTTTGTATTTGGCCCGGTAACAGTTTGTAT
The DNA here is from genome assembly GCA_007210695.1 of Neogobius melanostomus. Classification (NCBI taxonomy): domain Eukaryota; kingdom Metazoa; phylum Chordata; class Actinopteri; order Gobiiformes; family Gobiidae; genus Neogobius; species Neogobius melanostomus. The sequence continues at coordinate 1,852,507 of VHKM01000474.1, read as the reverse complement.
CTTGCTTTGTATAACATCTGTACAGTTTGGAACTCAACAATGTCACAAAACTTCATGATCTTTGATTTAAAAAAATAATGAGTTTGTGTGGTCCAAAAACCCAACTTTATGAATTACTCGGATAGCTCTTTTTTGCACCAATACTATTGGTTTTAATGTGCTTTTATAAGTACTACCCCAAACCACAGTACAATAATATAAATATGGCAAAATCAGAGAACAGTATAAGATATGTAGAGCTTTGATGTTTAAAATGTGCTTTGCTTTGCTATTACTGAAATGCTTCTAGAAATTTTCGTAGATATATATTTAATATGAGCTTTCCAAGTTATTCTGTCATCTATAATAACACCAAGGAATTTGATTTCATGCACTCGCTCTATGACAACACCCTCTATCTGAATTGCTTCCTGAGCATTGGAATTACAGTTGCCAAATATCATCATTTTGCTTTTACTCAGATTTAAGATAGTTTGTTTTGTTTGAACCACTTATTGACACTTTTGAGTTCCAAGTTAACAATCCGACACAGTTGCTGTAAGTCGTCACCTGATGCAAAATATTTGTATCGTCAGCAAACAAGATAAATTTAAGTACTTGAGACGTTTAACAAATGTTGTTAATGTACATATTAAACAATTTTGGGCCCAGAATGGAACCTTGAGGTAAACCACACACAATTTGTCGACAACTCGACTGATAATCACCTATTTTCACATATTGTTTTCTATTTTTTAAACAACTGGTAACCCACTGTAGAGCTACCCCCCTAATCCCATAATGTTCTAGTTTATTAATTAGTATATCATAGTTTATTGTATCAAACGCTTTACTCAGGTCAATAAATAACCCTATTGCATATTTCTTGTTATCTACAGCATTAGTTATTTCTTCAATTATATCAAAGAGAGCGTGTGAGGTTGAGTGATTATTCCTAAAACCAAACTGATTATCAGAGTAATTTATTACTTTCTATAAAGCTGTCAAGTCTAGAGTTATAAACCTTCTCTAAGATTTTTGAGAATTGCGGTAAAAGGGAAACAGGCCTGTAGTTTGTAAAGAGATGTTTATCTCCTGCCTTGAACAGAGGAATCACTTTTGCTACTTTCATACTTTCAGGAAATTGTCTAGTTTGCAACGATAGGTTACAGATGTATGTTAACGGCTTAGAGATACTTTCAATAACAGTTTTTAAAGTTTTCATATCCATGTCATGGTAATCTGTCGAGGTTTTATTTTTACACCCTTTAACAATGTCCAGTATCTCCTTTTCCTCCACAGGTTTGAGGAACATGGACAGAGGATTTGTGTCTATCAGTTCACAATTATAGTTCTCAACATTTGTAATTTTTGCAGCAAGATTCGGTCCAACATCTACAAAGAATTTATTAAATGTATCGACTACTTCATTCATATCACAAGTTGACAGCCAAAAAATGGTCAGGGGTTTCTCAACTGATTTAGACTACTTTTGGTGTTCTGAGTCCGAATATCACATGCATTTTGCTCTATCAGGTCAACTTTTTGAGATACAGCCATAGTGTTACGGATTACGTACGTCTACGTTTTACGTGTGTGGTGTGTGCGAGAGTTTCAATAACAAATCCGTAGCGACGAGGAGATATTTTATTATAAACAAACTAATCCAGTTAAATCATAGAGGGTACAAATTAAACAAAAAACATAAATTTGCTACACAACAAGATACTCCCTATTTATAGCCTCCCTGTCCGGACACCCGGGAAAAATAACTTAAAGAGGGCACCCAATCATTAAATTCGCGCTGCGACATGCTAAAAATATAACAAAGCGCGCCAATCTACAATTAAACAAACGCGTGTCATACACGCACTTCCTCACCTCTCCCTGTCGTAACGTAACAAGTCAAAAGCAGACCATACTAAAAAAAGAATCATCCCCATAGCAACAAATATCTTGCATAAGGCCTACCTGACGAGCCAAACAAATTGATTCAGTTGATTGATATGGCTTCGGCGCGACGGTCATGCAGGAATGATCCTGATGTTTTCTGTTACATCTGCGGAGATTACACGCTGTCAGTGGACAGGAAGAATATCACAGGATTTGTAAAGCACGCCTATGAGGCCTACTTTAAAGTCAAGCTGGATGACCAAGATAAATCCTGGGCACCGCACACGGTGTGCAAGACGTGCGTGGAATACCTCCGGCGGTGGACGAAGGGCACGAAAACTTCACTGAAGTTTGGGATTCCGATGGTTTGGAGGGAGCCGCGAGACCATGCATCGGATTGTTACTTCTGCGCCATCAATACTACTGGCATCAACCGGAAGAATCGGCACAGCCTCCAGTACCCCGACCTTCCATCTGCCCGCCGTCCAGTTGCTCACTGCGAAGAAATTCCTGTACCAGCGTTCACAGAGCTTCCCGACAGCGACGACGAGGCCACCAGTGCAGACGAGGGAGGATATGCAGAAGAGGAGTATAAGGAACAAGATGGTCCGCAGCCCTTTTCACAATGTGAGCTTAATGATCTGGTTCGGGATCTCAGCTTGTCAAGACTTCCTCCGAGCTGTTGGCCTCCAGACTCAAAGAGAAAAATCTACTTGGCGAGGACGCGCGTATCACTTTCTTTCGTAGAAGGCATGAGGACTACATGGGCTACTTCTGCCAGGAGGAAGACCTCGTGTACTGCCGAGATGTCGCCGGTCTTCTTGGTAAACTCGGCGCTCCTCAATACGATCCGAGAGATTGGCGACTCTTCATTGACAGCAACAAGCACTCTTTGAAGTCTGTGCTCCTCCACAACGGGAACCAGTTCGCCTCAATCCCTCTTGCGCACTCCACAAGTCTCAAAGAGAAATATGAAGCAGTGAAGTACGTGCTCGACAAAATCCAATATGAGCAGCACCAATGGATCATCTGCGTCGACTTAAAAATGGTGAACTTTCTACTTGGTCAGCAGTCCGGGTTCACGAAGTACCCATGCTTTATATGTATGTGGGACAGTCGAGACAGAGCCCAGCACTATGTAAAGAAAGAGTGGCCGGCGCGAGAGCAGTTAGTACCTGGGGCGAGAAACATCATAAACGAACCTCTTGTTGACCGGGAGAAGATATTGATCCCACCGCTACACATGAAGCTTGGATTAATGAAACAGTTCACGCGCGCTCTGGACAAGGATGGGAGGTGCTTCAACTACCTGTGCCGAGCCTTTCCTCGACTGACCATTGAGAAGCTGAAAGCCGGCATTTTCGATGGCCCACAGATACGGCAGCTCATAAAGGACACAGAGTTCCAAAACTCCATGAACAGGCTAGAGTGTGCCGCGTGGACATCATTTGTGCAGGTGGTGAACAACTTCCTGGGGAACACGAAGGCAGCAAACCACGCCATACTCGTCAGCAAGATGATAAAGGCCTTCCAAAAACTCGGGTGTTTGATGAGTATAAAGGTTCACTTCCTGTTCTCACACATGGAGAAGTTTCCTGAAAACCTTGGGGCGATGAGCGACGAGCAGGGAGAAAGGTTCCATCAGGACATGCGCCAAATGGAGGAGAGGTACCAGGGAAGGTGGGACGCAGTCATGATGGCGGACTACTGCTGGTCGCTGAAGAGAGACAACCCAGCAGCTGCTCACACACGGGAATCGAAGAAACGCCGATTTATGCCGTGAACTCTAAAATTTTGTGTCACGTAACGCTCTGTAGCATTTTCTGTAGCAAAAAATCCTGACCTGATTGAGCAAAACCAAGGTCATTTTCGGACTCAGAGCATCAAAATTAGTCTAAAAAGTATTTATAAATTCGTCCGTCTTTTTATGTTTATATGGGTTTAACAGATCGATGTTAAGGTCTCCCCCCACCATTGGCGTAGCCACGGGTGTGCCAGGGTGTGCCAGTGCCACCCACAGAGCCAGCTGGCACACCCAAAAAACTGAATGCATTTTTTTTTTTTTTTTTTACATATAACGTAAATCCTCTAATGGCCTGTATTACATGTAGCTGGCGGAGGCAAATAAAAGCCGGTCTCTCAAACAGGCCGGGGCTGTTATTAGAAACTATAGCAGTAGAAATATTTCCCATGTTCGGAATTTGTCTCATACTCGTGTAAACGATAACTCACGTGCAGGATGTAAACAAACGGGAACCAGAGGGAACGCTGCTGCGGAGCGGAGCTGATCCAAGCGTAACTTTGAGACAGATTTAGCCACTTTTCAAACCTTCTGTGACTATAAACAGGGCAAGCAACAAATGTTGTGTGACCCTCCAGGGTTTTAATAAAGTCCTCAAGCCCATCCAGCTGCTCCGTGTGCAGGTAAAGTTCCACACCTCAAAGTAACTCCTCCGATCGGCGCGAGCGTCTCGTCTTCTCTCGGGTCTGTTTTATGATCGATCACAAACACAAACGCTCCGTCTAAACTCGCCTTTACACCAGATAACAACAAATAATCCGGTCCGTGGTAAAAAAAAAAAAAAAAAAGAAAGAAAGAGAAACCTGCAGTGACATTGATGTCAATGTTCAGCTAACAGCAGCGAAACGCTTCCTGTTGTCCCTACAAAATAAAAAGCGTCAATGTTCCAGCCGCTGGGAGAGTGTTTGCAATGTTAATTTATAAATGAACCTAATATTTTAGGTTCAATGGACACAAATCTCGTTTTTATTCATTCTACTGGTCGTCCGTTTTGCTCAAATAAAAATAAAAGCTGTCTCTAATTTTGGCCTGGTTCCAATAAAGGCCTGGTCCTCGATGTGCTTGAGTAAATAAAGGCCCCGGCCTATATTAGAGGATTTACGGTATGTAGCTTTTCCTAACATGTTTGATAACCAGTCGATCAATTTGTAAAAATTGCCACCAGGCGATGCGTTGCGACACCTGCACTGGGCATGTAACTCGATCAATCAATAAAAAGTGTTATCAGGCGAAGGGGGTTGTGACCTATGGTTGTGACACCTGCACCTGGCAACCAACCTAATGACCTGACTGTGACCCTCCCGCACAGCGAGCACTGCAGGAGCGATAAAAGTGTTAGTAGCATAGCTACTACTCGCAGACAAACTGGACTCGAAATAATAAACCTATTCAAGGCCAAGCCACGCCGCCTTGCCTTGTGAAGCTGCAATAAGAAGGTGGGAAGTTCAGATGCTTAAATAATACATGTGATAGTGTGAGTAAGAAATAAATAGGATAAGAAACAGGTTTACTTATAAATATGACAGGAAATACATGTGAAAAGTGTTAACAACTCATTTAAATTGCGTTAAAACATGTGTTTAAAGGTTGAAAAGTTATTATGATGTATTTCAGAAGTTGAGAATGTGTTTGATTATACAAGTTAATGCCAGCCAGTGATTTTGAATATGTAAGTCGGAATTTATTAGTTTTGCCTGCAGGCCTGCAGGGGAGCCCTTGCCACTCTGCTTTAAGCAAATTATGAAACAACAACATTTTCCCCATCAGAGGGGCATTACATGTACACAGTAAGAAAAAAAAGTTCTATTTGTTGAGAATAAATTTGGCACACCCAGTGTTTGCTGGTGCACACCCAGTATCTTTTTTCTGGCTACGCCACTGCCCCCACAAACATGACTTTATGATTTAAACCTGAAAAGTGCTCCTCCATCCAATTAGAAAAAACATCTATATCAGAGCCAGGTGTTCTATAAATACAACTTACAATAATATTTTTCTTTTTTTGCCTTGTAATTTCTACAGTAAGGCATTCAAGTACATCATCCACTGCCATAGTCTTATTTTCCATTACTTTATAACTGTAGTTTGAGTCTACAAAATAGCTACGCCCCCACCATGCTTGTTTCTTCTGTTCATACTTATAAATTCATAACCATCAATAGAAAACTCAATTTCTCTGTCATTATTAATCCATGTTTCTGTGATTAAAATTACACTAAATGGTTTAGAAAACTGTTTTAAGAAGCTTTTGATGTGTTTAAAGTTTGCATAGAGGCTTCGACTATTGAAGTGGATTACAGTGAATGCCTTAATGTTCTTAAGTTTACTATTGTAAAGATCTTCTGTATAATATTGACAGTCATTAGTAGCTCTAGTAAAGAAGTTATTTTCAGGGTCGATGTCGATCTCAGTGTTCTGTAAGTCATATTGTGATAATGTAAAATCCTGGTTATTTGCTTCAGCAATTCTCCTTAATGAAAGGTCGATGCTTCCTATAGAACTATATGTATTACAGGACATGTGAAATTATGTGCTTTTACATACCAAAATCCATACGCTTTTCCCGGTGTTTATACTTGATTTGGTGTACTGGTGCGCGCACGTACAATGAGTTTATCATAGCGCAGGAAGGCAATCTCCCCCCTTTCTCTGGCAGCTCTCAGCTCCGGCATCAGTTCTTTTCGCTTCCTTTTGATGGATTCCGTGTAGTCCTTGTTTATGAAAATTTTGGTCCCTTTGAGGTGTTTAGCGCGCTGCAGGATTGCTTCACGATCCTTCCAACGCAGTAGTTTGGCGATGATGGGTCTCGGCCAGTCTCTCCCGCCGTCGGGTTTCCCTACGCGGTGAGCCCTCTCCACCTCCACCGTGTGCTGTAGTTGTAGCTTCTCCCTCAGTAGTTGTTTAACTTTCTCCTCTGCGTCGGCCCAGGTCTCCCCAGGCGTCTCCAACACTCCCTCAAAGACCATGTTGTTTCTGCGGCTCTGTCCCTCCAGATACTCCAGTTTGTCCGTGATAATATAATAAAATTTACAATGTACAAAACACTAAATACACTAACTATAAAAACAAAGTAGGTACTAAATACAAATGTTCCTGTAATTTTGCTCTATTTCAAGAAAACGATTAATCGATTACTAAAATAGTTGTCGACTATTTCAATAATCAATTAGTCGTCGATTAATCGATTAGTTGTTTCAGCCCTATTGTACTTTTACATGCAGATATGTAATTATTATAACATAACACATTTTCAAACTTTAACATTTATTGCATATTTGATTCTCTGAACGTTCTCAATAAACAACTGAGGTAAAGCTTTACTTAACATCTTAACCCAGCACATTTTTTCCAGTTCAGCTTTATCCAAATCTAAAAGCTTAGACTGGAGAGCAACAGTGAACGCCTCATTTGAAAGCTAAGACCTACAAAACTGATCGTAACCTTCTGTTGCATTGTCACCGCGTTTATGTCATGTTTTTGTCATGTTCATTGAACGCTTTTAAGTCCAGATTGAGAGCACTTGAGTCGACCTTTTTACATTGTAACTGTTTTTCATAGTGTGTATATAAGTTGTATGTAATTCTAATTCTATATCTTTTGCTGCCTCTTGACAGGACTCCCTTGAAAAAGAGGTTTTTAATCTCAATGGGACTTTCCTGGATAAATAAAGGTTAAATAAAAATAAAATGTTTTGTAGAGTTGTTTTGTTGCTATTTCATTGCTTTTTTGTCGCTCTTTTTATGCATTTTCCAAAAAGGTGGGGGTTACGAGGCACATTTTTAATATAACACATTTATCCTGTTTTCTTTAATTGAACTGTCTGAACATATATTGTATTGAATTGAACACTCCCTTTCTTTTTCCTTCATTCCTTCTTTGATGGTAAGTGCTTACTGTATTTTCAAGAGATTCAGGTATTTTGGGCAGAGCAGAACCTTCTTTGCAACAAATTCATCTACTAACGTTGGAAGCATGTGTAAAAAGTAGAAATTTTTAAGGCGTGTCATGTGTATGTCTGTAAAAGCCTTGTCAAATGAAATGTCTAACTGCAAGTGCTCAGATGGCGTCCAGATCACTAGCTTGCAGGTTTGCAGTTGCAGGCACATCATTGTCAGCTGTACCTGGAGGAATAAATGTAAATTAGAGTTCATTTTAATAAAAGACCCACAAGTTTTCTCATTAGTTTAAACATTATAAATGGCAACATTTCCCCACCTGGAGGTAGTATCCACGTGGCTCATTGGGAAGAATGAGATACGTCCCATCTTCTAAGCACCTGATGTCACCAGTTGGCTGACTTAGAAACTCTGCAAGTGATGTGCTGCCCTTTAGTGGACACTTGATCTCTAGAAAATATGAGGAGTCCAAAATTCCATCTGGGCTTGCCCCAAACCAGGGATGATCAGGACACACCACCAGGCCTCGCCGCTTCACTGTGTGCCCTTGAGCCTCCATGACCTGTATTGCTTTGTCCTCGCTTTCTTTACCATATTTACAGTAGTTGCAGTATTGCCAGTGAAGGTGGGGTGTACGTGTTCATTGAGGAAGTTCTTTGGGTTAGTTGTGCTCTGTTTAGGCACTCTCTTTGCAGTGCTTGCGGTCAGTTGCAGCTTCCTAGCGTCATGCCATAGTTGTGATGCGCTCTGTGTTTGGGTCTCTCTGCTCAACTCCTCCAATTGAGCTGGGCTTAGATTAACATAGATTTTATAAAAAGTGAGACACTTCCTGCAAGTCAGCTTTGTACCATGTTCAGTATGGGGCATCTGTAGATCACACTGGCTCTGAGAAGACTCACTATCCAAATCTAATCTATAGCACTTTTGAAGGGGATCATTAGTCTGCAGCTGATACAGTGGGGCCATCACAGAAGAACTGATATAAGTTTTAAATTCTTTGTGATCCTTGAATACTTTGGGGACATGCTCTGCTGACGTGGCACCTGATGCTGATGAGCCTTCATGAATGTTGTCTGCTTTATGTCGTTTAAAATTTATGTGTTTTACTCTTTTCAGCTCAGTATTCTTCCTTGTGCCTGCATTCCACTTTCTCTGTCGATCAGGGCATGCTGACCCTGTCTTTGCCTGTCTGACTGCATTCTCAACCTGAATTAATAAAAAAAATTAAATTAGATTGTAATAGAGCCTAATGTTTTCAGAATCATTTTATTGGCCAATGTTATGAACAGGTTCACAAACATTTTTTTTCCCTTTCAGTTCAATCATGAAATATAAAACCTGTAAAACATAACTTAGATAAATAAAGTATAAAAACTATATGAAGATTACATTTCAAATATGATAAAGACAACAACAATTTGACATAGAACAGCGTGAATGTATTTACAGATGTGCGGGTGCATTAAGTGCTTGTGCATGAAGCACAAACATCATACATCATTAAATGCAATGAAAGTTATCATTAAATCTAACAGAACAATCACCATTTACCTTCCACAGGATGGCAGCAGCGTGGCTGCAAGATCTGCCTTGACCTGCAGTACATGAACACCCTGCAGTTTGTATTTCACCTGATGTTGAAACTAAAACCCATGCTCGGTGATGGGGGACTTTAAGGCTTTGGCTAGGCTCTACGTCTGCTTTTAAGTAAATAAGATTGTGTCCCACTTCTTTTAACAAAACAATCTTATTACTATGTAGGTACTGGTAAGCCTCGGAGCTTTTAAGATTGTTCATTGCCTCGCCGTCAGATGCGATAGAGTTCAGAAAATAGCCAAAAATGCTACTATACGTTATCGTTGACCACTTTTTTCAGCGGGATTGTAATGCTGTCTCGTTTGAGCAGTGACAGCTGGTGTTCCCACATCATTAACGCTGGTGCGAGCATCGAAAGTGGATTTGTGCGAGCGGTCGGGATGTAAACAAACCGCGAACCGGGTCTAACCGGAAATGCCGCCCATTTTTCGCGCAAAGGCTCATGGGGCGTAGGAATAAGGTGGATAGAGCTCCACACAGACGCAGAACCATTTAAGTAAATTTGCATAACTCAGGGCGCATCACGTGTGCTCCAACGAGAACGCGCACAATTTAAACTGTAACAGTAAAACAATAATGTGTAAACTTTGGTCAAACTCGAAATCTAAAGCTTTTGAAATATTTAATCAAAGTTACACATTTCTCACCAGATTTAGAAGAAAATGTGATATAAATGCCTTAAATAAGCAGTAATAATGTATTTTGTCCTGAAAATGTGACAAACGTCGGCCATTTTAACTGCAGAGTGCAGAAGGTTCGGAAAGGTCACGTGACTCTAATAAAATCAATACAACAAAAAGTGTAGAATAGCTACAGTTTGGGAGGTGAAACTGTGAAATAGACACAATTTCATGAGTGCCATATTGTTAACAGTTTTCTGTGAGACTGGGTTGCAAAATAAATAGCCTACTGAAAATTTCATTCAAAAATGCAGCTGTAGACAACGTACTTTGGATTATACGTTTTGTATTTTTACCCTATGAATTTACGGCATAAAAGATCTGCAATTAGAACTTGAAACTACTGTAAAGCCCAACGCACACCGAAACGCCTTGACGCGCGGCAAAAGAGCCTCCTTTATTTTCTATGAGAGAACGCACACCGAGGTTGCAGTGACGCGCGGCGACGCTGGACCCGCGCCACGATTCAGATTTGTTGAATTCAGACGCGGCGGCACGGAGGAAAACACCGGCTTTTAACCTCCTGCAGAGGCACAGAGGCGGGTCTGGTCAGTGACAGACAGGGAAACCGCCGTGAACATTGTTTGTTTGGACAAGAGAAGCCGCGGAGACAGAGAAACCATCGTCAGGGCTCAGGCATCAGGGGAAGCATGTTAAACTCGTGTCTGTTGCCAACTCGCTATTAACCTACAAAAAAGAGCCAGGTTTGCTCTCTCTCTTACAACATACGTGTCTTCTTTTATTTATGATATATGTATAAATCACGTGTGTAAAGGCCCGCACGGTTTGAGAAAAGCCTCTGAAGTGCCGTGACGCGGCGCCCTCCTGTGTGTGTTGAAATCCCACATGGACGCGCGTCAGAGGACGTGCCGCGGCGCGCTGCGTTCTGGTGTGCGTTGAGCTTAATGCTTTTCAGTCAGGTCGTGTTTTATTTTGTCCGCAGACAGCACCGGAGCCGTGCGCAATTACGCACTAGCGCAGCTTAGAGGGAACCGTAAAATGCCGGTAATAGGCTAATAGTCTATAATAATAATAATAATAATAATAACCGAGCGTTTTGGTGGAGAAGACTTGATGCAAAGGCAAAGAAGGCGACAGCATTAACTTTCCAAGGAAGTATTTTTATTCACTCCGGCGTCACCTCAGAGTCAGACCCGCATGTCAATTCACTTCTCACTACTCGAGCTCACTTCCTGTTTTCACAATAAGAGCACATTAAAATCATGCGTACTTCCTTTCCTTGTGGCCACAAAAACACAGAAAAGTGGCTTACAATAATAATAATAATAATAATAATAATACCAGGAAACATCAGCTGCACATGAACTCAATTAAACAACCATCGGAACAGCACACATAGTCAGGATGGCTCTGTCCATGAAATGAGCTCTGTCAAGCTTATGTGATGTGATAAAGAAATGGAGTGGCCATCTCTACAATGATATTCTTTTGTCATTCTAAATTGTCCCTCAATTTGATGTTCTAACTTGTGTTATAATTTGATTTGCCCATTCATTTGAGGTTAATTTCTATTTAACCTCTGTGTTTGAGGTGACTGCAGAGCGTTCTAAAGGCTTACCATATTTATAGTTCGGAGGGCAGGTAAAATGATTTTGTTTTTGAGGAGATTTTGACGTTGTTATTAATGGTAATTGTTTGTAATTCTTAGATTTTCTTTTTAGTTACTAGTATTTGAGAAAGTGTACATAACCTGTAAACAACCAAAGGTCAAAAGTTAAGATGTGGACACTGGGAGATAGAACTGGAATGATGGTTTATAATAATAATAATAATAATAATCAATAACAATAATAATCAATAATCAACAATAATAATAACTTTTACATTTAAAAACATTCAAAAGTTAATTAATACTACAAAACACTGAACAAATAAAATAACAATAAATCAATCAACATTATTTTGATTGATTTATTGTTATTTTATTTGAAAACGCGGACTCGGACTGAATTGAACAGGTGTGACCTATGTTGTATGGCTCTGCGTTGTGTTTGCTGTGCTCTGATACACTCGGAGAGACCCAGGTTGTCTGGTCGAACCGCCATTCCGACACACCGCCATTCAGACACCCCGCTATTCCGACACCCCGTCATTCCGACACACCGCCAATCCGACACACCGTCATTCCGACACTTTTTGGTACCGCTATTCCGACAATCGTTTTGAGCGTATCTGTTTGCCCTCGGCTTTTGTCCGGTATTTCGTGAGAATAGCTGATAAGATAGAGGCGTATTAACGATCCTCATGGCGCTAGAGGAGTCAGCTCAGCGTCTCCTTCCCTGTTCATCCCCGCTCTGAGAGTCCCCGCTGTCGGCCCATCTATGCGCATGTCTCAGTCCCTCTGGCTCGTGCCGTGAGATGGTTTTGGGCAAAGGCAGTGACAGGTGCGGGCTAGTCTGTATTTTACAACAAAGCGCTGAAGTTCGCCGTGTGCGTTTTACACTCAGACACTGGAGCTGTCGCTCGAGGCTTTAAAGAGACTGAAAAGTGGATGCTCCGCTCACAGCGCTGACCAAGCCACGCGCTCCCCTTCGTTCAAAACACTGTCCAAAACAAGTCCTTCTCCACGAAGCAGCGCGCATGGGTGTGTGTACAGTATGTGGGGCACTGAGCTTTTACGCATAATGGACACGCATATGACGCGCCCCACGGACAGCGCTCCAGATAACCTGGAGCCCATCATTAGACTCACATTTACAGAAATATAAGTCAGTTGTTTTTGTTGTAAAATGTGATTGTGCTTTTACCTTTTTTCAGATATTAATTATTTTATTATATATTATATTTATTATATATTATATTTATTGTGCATTGATATCCCACTTTATGCGCCACTCATAATTAAACTGTCCCACTCAAACTTAGCATTTTTATAACTTGAACTTTAATTTTATGCATTTCTGATTTGGACTAAAAACGAAAAAATAAATAAACTAATAATATTAACCTAAACAAAAATGATCAAAGGCATGTAGCCTTCGATCCATGGTTATTCTGTCTCAAAGTACATTTGGAAAAACACAACGTATGGTTGTTTAATTGTGTTTCCCGCAATTGGAATCAATAGAAAATATTGAAAGGTGTAATGGCTAATAAATGGGGAGGAAATACTGCTAAAACAACGTCCAAATATTTTTGTTTACTGCTTTCTGATATGCTACCGGTTAACGTGGCCGCAGTGTTCGTTGTTCAACATCTACGTCCTGCGTCTCGGCAGCACATTTTGTTTATTATTATTTTGTTTATTTATATTCTATATTGCGTCCTCACTCCTCTCTCAATGCCGCTGCCCATTACGCATTGTGCGTCTGCCTTAAAATGTCCCCACACTGAGGCGACAGTGACTGAATGGAATTAAGAAGAGCTTTTTTAAATAAAAAAAACTGTGTTTGTGCCACTGTTTTATTATTGCAGTTATGAGGAAGACGAGTAGACTAAAAGAAACACGTGCCAACGCTGCCTGCGATCGGGGACACTTACGCACAGGCATTGTGCAGGTCTCTTCATTCATCAGGCAAAATGTAAAACAATAATGATGCCCCAACACAAAGTTAGCCTGTAGTGTTCTCTGGAGCCGGTCACAGCGGAGGGTGCAGGAAGGGGTTACTGGTCGGGGACACAAGGACCTGGTAGAGTTTTTGGAGCAGAGCGATGTGTCAGTCTGCACAGAGACAGCCAGTGCACGTCTTTCCTGCAGACAAAGGTGCAGACCGCGCAGTAGACACTGAATGATAAGGACCGTCGGGTGGGCTAAGGACAAAAGTGGGTGTTCACAGGTCCACCCGTGGTGCCGCGTAATTGTGCCATAAGCCCTGATCACTGGCCATGCTGGCATGTTTCCTTTGCTGCTCTTCCTCATCGTTCTCATTGAATATGGATGGTTTTTATGTCAACTGCATTAATAAAACAGCGGCACAAATACTGTTCAACATCATTCAATCACAGTGGCCTCAGTGGTGCCTCTTGGAGCATCAGACAGCCGACGCACAGTGCGTAATGAGCGCATGACAGGCGGCGGCACTGAGAGAGGAGTGATGCATGTGTTGCTCCATTCGTAAAAAGATTCCCAATTTAACGTGCATATGGCTGGAGTGCAGCCATCAGAAGAAAAAAACTTGCTGAGAGCTAGGAGCGGCTGTGGCACGAGCCGCTGCACTTGGCTCTCCGTACACCGCGTGATGGAGTACGGACTCCTCCAGCGTCATCAGCTATTCTCAGGGTTTTGTTTTGTGCCCAGACAACACGGGAGCCGCGAGAGGGAACCGTGTAGAGACATAAAGAAAATAACACTGCATTATCTGGTCCTATAGGCTCTTGTGATCGTGACACTTCATTTTCGAAATCTTTTGTCTTGTGTGAGTGGATGTGAGCGTAAATATAGTTAATTCTAGTAGGCCCACGTATTTTTGATAATTATCTTTTGTGTCGGAATAGCGGGACGTTGCACAAAAGATAAAAGTGTCACCACTCCGACAAAGGGGGGAAAAAATGTCGGAGTGCCGGGACGTTTGATAATAAATGGAAACACCGCCACTCCGACAATTAGACCTCAACGTCGGAGTAGCGGTGTGTCGGAATGGCGGGGTGTAACCCCAGGTTGTAGTTGGGGGAGCAACGCTCCAAACCCATTTATTCTGGTGACAGAATCAAAAAGACTGGCGTTAGCCCACTAGCATGTGGGGTTGACCCAACGTGGTCTCGTCTCAAGACACAGAAATCAGAGAGAAACATAAAGAATATAAACTATACCTGGTGACAGAATCAAAAAGACTGGCGTTAGCCCACTAGCATGTGGGGTTGACCCAACGTGGTCTTCGGGAATAAACAAAACAAAAACACGTAAGTACAAAATACAGACATGACTAATGATAAAACAATATAAACAACATAAAAGACAAGTTAAAAGCTTATGATATGCATTTTAACAATGTGATGGCTAACGATGCCCTAAACCCGCTCACCTCGTCTCAAGACACAGAAATCAGAGAGGGAGGGAGAGGGAGTCCCTAACACAAAACCAATGGGAGCTGGTAAGACTTCCCTTGCGTGAACATACTATTTACAAAAGAGATAACGAATGTAGGAGAATTCTACATAACGATGATCGAAAGGTTGGTGAAGAATAGGCAGCAGTCAGGATGTCTTAAGCAGGAGAAGTTTTATTGCCATCTTTCCGACCCCGAGACATGAACTCAAGACACAGTACAGTCCTAACATTCAAATCCTGTCTGTGCTTCCCCAGAGGACACGTAAATACCCTACAAGCGCGTCACACTCACGCACGCAAGCATTCAGTGGCTGATAGTAGGCGCCTGAACGCCCAGTCAAGGCTATAAAGAGATAGTACGACCGCACAGCTTGACCTACGGGCAGTACGACATTATAGATTAACACAGTATGATAACTAGCGATTTAATATTATCTCTTACAACGAATCTCACAGGCATTGAGGGTCCCCCTAACTCTACACTTTATCCATTCATTTCACAAATTAACCGAGCGGGGGGTTAACCAACCTGCCTGCTCTGGTACGCACAGGTAACAGTTGCGCGTCAGCTACTGCGTCACACGTCACTACGTCTGCGGAGACTAGCTCTGATTGATCCTCAGGTGGGGTGTGGTCGCCCACGCTAAGTGGCAATTGAGAGAGCGCGCCATCAGATTCAACACAGACAGAAGCGCCATCACACGGACCTAACGCCACAGAATCCACATCAGACTCAGCAAACGGATCAGACACGGTCTCTTCGTCGACTAGACTCGCTTCTACACTCTGGTAAGAACCATTTTCAGTGTTCAAAAGCCAATTAATCGTCCTAGTCTCACTGTCCTGTGCCTCAACAGGAATTTCTGGTTCGTTGTTCGCTAATGAGGAGCAATTAGACGCACATGGGCCCTCTACATTCGACGAAAGGAAACTGACAGGGAGTAGAAGATTTCTATGTACCGTTTTGACTTTCTGAGTGTCAGGGTCTTTGATGGAATAGACATTTACGCCCGGTCTCACGGAAATAACTTCAAACACCGTCGAAACCCATTTGTCCGCAACTTTCCGCTTTTCTCTCTCTCCTCGATTTGCGAGTAAAACCTGATCACCCAAGACGAGAGCCGCGCCTTTAGCCTTACGATTGTAGTTTTCTGTCTGACGGGCCTGAGCTGTCCTACTGTTTTGGAGAGCAATGCGCGATGCCTCAGCTAAATCCCGCCTCAAAGCTGCAATAAACTCATGGTGGTCAACGACAGGTGTACCTTCGAGCACATGCTGGAAAACGATATCGACTGGCAAGCGGGGAACTCTCCCAAACATGAGGTAAAAGGGCGCAAATCCCGTAGTCTCATGTTCTGTGCAATTGTAACAAAAAGTAAGCATTTGCAACATCTGAGGCCATCTCGCTTTCGACTGTGGAGGCAAGGCACGGATCATATTCCCCAGAGTCCTGTTGAACCGTTCTGTAATGCCATTCCCCATAGGATGGTATGGCGTCGTGTGTGATTTCTGGACCCCAGACAGCGTCAAAAGTTCTTTCATGAGACTGCTCTCGAAATTTGCACCTTGGTCTGAGTGGATGCGCATTGGGAAGCCATACACGCAGAAAAAGTCATTCCACAATCGGCGGGCGACTTGTTTAGCCGATTGATTCTTGCAAGGAAATGCATGTGCCAATTTCGAAAAATGGTCAGTGACGACCAAGACATCGACACATTTTTTGTCCGTCTGTTCATCAGTCCAGAAGTCGATGCAAACCAACTCCATCGGCATCAGCACGTCCATGTGGTTCAGGCGTTTTACCTACGATGCATCTGAAGCATTTTCTGACGTGATTAATGACGTCCCTTTCCATCCCTATCCAGAAAACCTTTGCCTGGCCAGAGATAGCGTCCGCGCTTGGCCCTGGTGGCCCGCTGAATCGTGGAGGCCAGTGAGAACTTGTTGTTTCAAGGCGCTCGGTACAACGAACTGATGGAGCGTCACGTTCATTTTATTGTCTCTTTTCGACCGGAACAACAACCCGTCCTTGATGGACAACTTCGCCCAGTGTTTGAGAAGGTTCTTCACACCACCTGGTTCACGTGCGCGCTCACGCTTGGTGGGTCTTTTTCGCCTTTGCACGTAATAGAAGACTCTGTTCAGGGCGCCGTCCTGTTCTTGCATGGACACAAGCTGGCTCAGCGGGAGCGAAGCACTGTCGGTGATACACGCTAGTTGCGGGACATCAGCACAAGTGACACGCAACGGACTGGCGTCCCCTTCACTCTGGGCGCTTAACACCGCTTGGACTTCGTCGAGGGACAGAGATGGCTGTGGGGAAAGCGAATTGGCGGAATCCCCAGACTCGTCTACGCGTTGGCAGTTGTTTGTGCACCTAAACGCGTCTTGGACTCTCTGGTCCGCTAACTCACTAACTTGGGCGAGCAGATGAGAGTACGGTTCAGACACCAGACGGTGGGTCACGCAAGACTTAACAAAAGGCTCCCTACTAAGTGCGTCAGCAACTACGTTCTTAGGGCCCGGGACATAGTTAAGATCGAAGCTATACGCCGCTAACTTCGCCACCCACCTCTGTTCGCAAGCGTCAAGTTTGGGCTTAGTCAATATATACGTCAGTGGATTATTGTCAGTCCAAACAGAGAAGGTCCGTCCCTTTAACCAATGGCCAAATTTGTCGCATACAGCCCACTTAAGAGCTAAAAACTCCAGGCGGTGAGCTGGATAATTCAACTGGGCTTGAGACAAAGTTTTACTGGCAAAAGCCACAGGTCTGGCGATCTTACTACCAGTTGGCAATTGCGAAAGAACATCCCGTCGAAAGAAGCGTCAACAGCTAGGATAAAAGGGGCATCGAAATCTGGATGAGCCAACGTCACACTGTGTATCAAATCATGTTTGAGGGTCTCGAAAGCTTCCCTACAGTCGTCATTCCAGTCAGTGGGGGTCAATCTCACTAAACCTTTCTTGAACTTAGGCTTGGGAGGTCTACCCTTTTTCTTGGAAGTGGAGGGTTCTGACACGAGACTAAACAAGGGCCTAGCCTTGGCTGAACAGCCTTCAATAAAGTGGTGGTAATACAAAGCCATGCCTAAAAAGGACCTAATCTTTTTAGCGCAGGGGGTTTTACCGTCTGCCTCCATGAGGTCCGTTTCCCTAATATCCCCAATGGCCTGAACTTTACTGGGGTCAGTTTTCATGCCTTCTTCGCAGACGATGTGGCCCAAAAACTTTACAGAACGCCGGAGGAAATTACATTTCTTGGGGGAAAGCTTAAGATTGTTTGCAGCTAACCGCGAAAATACCATCTCCAAACGCTCTAGCGCAATCTGTTCGGACGGCGCAAACACCATCAAGTCGTCCAGGTAACACAACAGGCTGGTAAAGTTTTTGTCACCGAAGATCGACATCGTCATGCGCATGAACGTCGCGGGGCTGTTGGTCAGTCCTTGAGGCATCCTGTTATACTCGTGCAGCCCGAACGGGGAGGAGAAGGCGGTGTACCGTTTGTCATCCTCGCGTAGCGGGACGTTGTAAAACCCCGAGGTGAGATCCATGGTGGAGAAGAACACATTGCCCCCAAGCGCCGCGAGTGCATCAGTCTGGTGGGGCAAGGGGTGTGCATCTTTAATAGTTCTCGCATTAAGCCACCGAAAGTCATTACAGATGCGTAAATCACCATTGGGTTTCACGACGAGAACTAGCGGAGACGCATACTCGCTCTGGGATTTCTTGATGATCCCGACTTCCTCCATCTCGTTCAAAGCTGTCCTCAGTTTCTCATAATGGCAAGGAGGGACACGCCGGTATGGAAGTCTGAAACGGCTTGTCATCCATCAACCGTATCCTGTGTACAAAGTCTTTCGCCTCTCCACAATCCATCTTGTGCCTAGAGAATGTGGAGTCATATCGTTCGATCAGGTTGAGTAGCTTGTTTTTCCACTCCAAGGACACTTCACACGACGTGATATCAACCTCCGAGAGTCCCATGTCGATGAGGGTCTTGTTTATCTCGTTCTCAGTTTTCAAAACTGGAGACTCCGTCGTGCGCTGGGTATTTGACTGAACTCGTTGTGGCTCCGGTAGATCTTGTACTGACAAACTAGGCGAAACATCCACCAGTTTGCCATTTTTCTTCAGGGTGAGTGCTTTCCCCGTAGGGTTAACTATTTTAACGGGAACCCACCCATCCCCATATAGAGTGGTGACAACTCTCCCCACCAAGATCTGCGCTGGTCTCGTTTTAGATCGAGTGGGTTCTACGATGACAGAGCTCCCTCTCTTTGCAATACCTGTACAACTGGTGTCTTGCCCAGCGGCACTTTGTCGCTGTAAGCTGCACGCCCGGAACCAGGATGTACCACACTGTCCATTGTGGGAGGTGAAGAATCCCCATCTACGCTGTCCTCCCCTACGCGCAGACTGACTAGTTTCCCTGAGGCCCTGAGGGAGAAGTGTTAACGCCCTGGGGACACGCATTGCTGGAGTGGCCCTGCTCATGGCACCGAAAACACAGTTTATGCTTCCTACAATGTGTGTACGTGGTGTGGGACACATCTCTACAGACCGCACACGGCATGCTGTTTAAACCGCCTGCTCTGGGAAACCGTGCGTCACGACACGGCCTCTGGGCAACCTGGGCGCCATCTTGGGACTGCGACAAAACCTTTTCCAACATGGCGGCTAGCTTCTCGAGTACTGAGTGGTCAGATACGTTAGCGGTGGGGGCTACATCAGCGGCAATATCACCTTTATTCACAGTAACCGTATTCCTTACACTGGCCCTTCTAGAACTGTTTTCTAAATGGTACTCGTCCAGCACCTCCTGTACATCGCGAGCCGACCACTTATCGATAGTCTTAGACCGGAATGTGTAAGAAAGCTCTTTGTTCGGGCAGTGTCTTATGAATAATCGGGTGACGTCCTCCCCAGGAATATCGGAGAATTTCCCCAGCCCCGCCAGGCAGCTAATGGCAGTGTCCGCAGCATTGTTTAACCGTAACCAAAAATCATACGGGTCCTCATTAACTGTGGGGCGGATGGAGTAAAAATCAGCGAGAGGAACCGAGGAGCACAGACCCGCGCCAAAATGCTTACGCAAAAGACCATAAATGGCCTCGGGCCCTTTTGACGTTGTTATTAATGGTAATTGTTTGTAATTCTTAGATTTTCTTTTTAGTTACTAGTATTTGAGAAAGTGTACATAACCTGTAAACAACCAAAGGTCAAAAGTTAAGATGTGGACACTGGGAGATAGAACTGGAATGATGGTTTATAATAATAATAATAATAATAATCAATAACAATAATAATCAATAATCAACAATAATAATAACTTTTACATTTAAAAACATTCAAAAGTTAATTAATACTACAAAACACTGAACAAATAAAATAACAATAAATCAATCAACATTATTTGATTGATTTATTGTTATTTTATTTGAAAACGCGGACTCGGACTGAATTGAACAGGTGTGACCTATGTTGTATGGCTCTGCGTTGTGTTTGCTGTGCTCTGATACACTCGGAGAGACCCAGGTTGTCGGGTCGAACCGCCATTCCGACACACCGCCATTCAGACACCCCGCTATTCCGACACCCCGTCATTCCGACACACCGCCAATCCGACACACCGTCATTCCGACACTTTTTGGTACCGCTATTCCGACAATCGTTTTGAGCGTATCTGTTTGCCCTCGGCTTTTGTCCGGTATTTCGTGAGAATAGCTGATAAGATAGAGGCGTATTAACGATCCTCATGGCGCTAGAGGAGTCAGCTCAGCGTCTCCTTCCCTGTTCATCCCCGCTCTGAGAGTCCCCGCTGTCGGCCCATCTATGCGCATGTCTCAGTCCCTCTGGCTCGTGCCGTGAGATGGTTTTGGGCAAAGGCAGTGACAGGTGCGGGCTAGTCTGTATTTTACAACAAAGCGCTGAAGTTCGCCGTGTGCGTTTTACACTCAGACACTGGAGCTGTCGCTCGAGGCTTTAAAGAGACTGAAAAGTGGATGCTCCGCTCACAGCGCTGACCAAGCCACGCGCTCCCCTTCGTTCAAAACACTGTCCAAAACAAGTCCTTCTCCACGAAGCAGCGCGCATGGGTGTGTGTACAGTATGTGGGGCACTGAGCTTTTACGCATAATGGACACGCATATGACGCGCCCCACGGACAGCGCTCCAGATAACCTGGAGCCCATCATTAGACTCACATTTACAGAAATATAAGTCAGTTGTTTTTGTTGTAAAATGTGATTGTGCTTTTACCTTTTTTCAGATATTAATTATTTTTATTATATATTATATTTATTATATATTATATTTATTGTGCATTGATATCCCACTTTATGCGCCACTCATAATTAAACTGTCCCACTCAAACTTAGCATTTTTATAACTTGAACTTTAATTTTATGCATTTCTGATTTGGACTAAAAACGAAAAAATAAATAAACTAATAATATTAACCTAAACAAAATGATCAAAGGCATGTAGCCTTCGATCCATGGTTATTCTGTCTCAAAGTACATTTGGAAAAACACAACGTATGGTTGTTTAATTGTGTTTCCCGCAATTGGAATCAATAGAAAATATTGAAAGGTGTAATGGCTAATAAATGGGGAGGAAATACTGCTAAAACAACGTCCAAATATTTTTGTTTACTGCTTTCTGATATGCTACCGGTTAACGTGGCCGCAGTGTTCGTTGTTCAACATCTACGTCCTGCGTCTCGGCAGCACATTTTGTTTATTATTATTTTTGTTTATTTATATTCTATATTGCGTCCTCACTCCTCTCTCAATGCCGCTGCCCATTACGCATTGTGCGTCTGCCTTAAAATGTCCCACACTGAGGCGACAGTGACTGAATGGAATTAAGAAGAGCTTTTTAAATAAAAAAAACTGTGTTTGTGCCACTGTTTTATTATTGCAGTTATGAGGAAGACGAGTAGACTAAAAGAAACACGTGCCAACGCTGCCTGCGATCGGGGACACTTACGCACAGGCATTGTGCAGGTCTCTTCATTCATCAGGCAAAATGTAAAACAATAATGATGCCCCAACACAAAGTTAGCCTGTAGTGTTCTCTGGAGCCGGTCACAGCGGAGGGTGCAGGAAGGGGTTACTGGTCGGGGACACAAGGACCTGGTAGAGTTTTTGGAGCAGAGCGATGTGTCAGTCTGCACAGAGACAGCCAGTGCACGTCTTTCCTGCAGACAAAGGTGCAGACCGCGCAGTAGACACTGAATGATAAGGACCGTCGGGTGGGCTAAGGACAAAAGTGGGTGTTCACAGGTCCACCCGTGGTGCCGCGTAATTGTGCCATAAGCCCTGATCACTGGCCATGCTGGCATGTTTCCTTTGCTGCTCTTCCTCATCGTTCTCATTGAATATGGATGGTTTTTATGTCAACTGCATTAATAAAACAGCGGCACAAATACTGTTCAACATCATTCAATCACAGTGGCCTCAGTGGTGCCTCTTGGAGCATCAGACAGCCGACGCACAGTGCGTAATGAGCGCATGACAGGCGGCGGCACTGAGAGAGGAGTGATGCATGTGTTGCTCCATTCGTAAAAAGATTCCCAATTTAACGTGCATATGGCTGGAGTGCAGCCATCAGAAGAAAAAACTTGCTGAGAGCTAGGAGCGGCTGTGGCACGAGCCGCTGCACTTGGCTCTCCGTACACCGCGTGATGGAGTACGGACTCCTCCAGCGTCATCAGCTATTCTCAGGGTTTTGTTTTGTGCCCAGACAACACGGGAGCCGCGAGAGGGAACCGTGTAGAGACATAAAGAAAATAACACTGCATTATCTGGTCCTATAGGCTCTTGTGATCGTGACACTTCATTTTCGAAATCTTTTGTCTTGTGTGAGTGGATGTGAGCGTAAATATAGTTAATTCTAGTAGGCCCACGTATTTTTGATAATTATCTTTTGTGTCGGAATAGCGGGACGTTGCACAAAAGATAAAAGTGTCACCACTCCGACAAAGGGGGGGAAAAAATGTCGGAGTGCCGGGACGTTTGATAATAAATGGAAACACCGCCACTCCGACAATTAGACCTCAACGTCGGAGTAGCGGTGTGTCGGAATGGCGGGTGTAACCCCAGGTTGTAGTTGGGGGAGCAACGCTCCAAACCCATTTATTCTGGTGACAGAATCAAAAAGACTGGCGTTAGCCCACTAGCATGTGGGGTTGACCCAACGTGGTCTCGTCTCAAGACACAGAAATCAGAGAGAAACATAAAGAATATAAACTATACCTGGTGACAGAATCAAAAAGACTGGCGTTAGCCCACTAGCATGTGGGGTTGACCCAACGTGGTCTTCGGGAATAAACAAAACAAAAACACGTAAGTACAAAATACAGACATGACTAATGATAAACAATATAAACAACATAAAAGACAAGTTAAAAGCTTATGATATGCATTTTAACAATGTGATGGCTAACGATGCCCTAAACCCGCTCACCTCGTCTCAAGACACAGAAATCAGAGAGGGAGGGAGAGGGAGTCCCTAACACAAAACCAATGGGAGCTGGTAAGACTTCCCTTGCGTGAACATACTATTTACAAAAGAGATAACGAATGTAGGAGAATTCTACATAACGATGATCGAAAGGTTGGTGAAGAATAGGCAGCAGTCAGGATGTCTTAAGCAGGAGAAGTTTTATTGCCATCTTTCCGACCCCGAGACATGAACTCAAGACACAGTACAGTCCTAACATTCAAATCCTGTCTGTGCTTCCCCAGAGGACACGTAAATACCCTACAAGCGCGTCACACTCACGCACGCAAGCATTCAGTGGCTGATAGTAGGCGCCTGAACGCCCAGTCAAGGCTATAAAGAGATAGTACGACCGCACAGCTTGACCTACGGGCAGTACGACATTATAGATTAACACAGTATGATAACTAGCGATTTAATATTATCTCTTACAACGAATCTCACAGGCATTGAGGGTCCCCCTAACTCTACACTTTATCCATTCATTTCACAAATTAACCGAGCGGGGGGTTAACCAACCTGCCTGCTCTGGTACGCACAGGTAACAGTTGCGCGTCAGCTACTGCGTCACACGTCACTACGTCTGCGGAGACTAGCTCTGATTGATCCTCAGGTGGGGTGTGGTCGCCCACGCTAAGTGGCAATTGAGAGAGCGCGCCATCAGATTCAACACAGACAGAAGCGCCATCACACGGACCTAACGCCACAGAATCCACATCAGACTCAGCAAACGGATCAGACACGGTCTCTTCGTCGACTAGACTCGCTTCTACACTCTGGTAAGAACCATTTTCAGTGTTCAAAAGCCAATTAATCGTCCTAGTCTCACTGTCCTGTGCCTCAACAGGAATTTCTGGTTCGTTGTTCGCTAATGAGGAGCAATTAGACGCACATGGGCCCTCTACATTCGACGAAAGGAAACTGACAGGGAGTAGAAGATTTCTATGTACCGTTTTGACTTTCTGAGTGTCAGGGTCTTTGATGGAATAGACATTTACGCCCGGTCTCACGGAAATAACTTCAAACACCGTCGAAACCCATTTGTCCGCAACTTTCCGCTTTTCTCTCTCTCCTCGATTTGCGAGTAAAACCTGATCACCCAAGACGAGAGCCGCGCCTTTAGCCTTACGATTGTAGTTTTCTGTCTGACGGGCCTGAGCTGTCCTACTGTTTTGGAGAGCAATGCGCGATGCCTCAGCTAAATCCCGCCTCAAAGCTGCAATAAACTCATGGTGGTCAACGACAGGTGTACCTTCGAGCACATGCTGGAAAACGATATCGACTGGCAAGCGGGGAACTCTCCCAAACATGAGGTAAAAGGGCGCAAATCCCGTAGTCTCATGTTCTGTGCAATTGTAACAAAAAGTAAGCATTTGCAACATCTGAGGCCATCTCGCTTTCGACTGTGGAAGCAAGGCACGGATCATATTCCCAGAGTCCTGTTGAACCGTTCTGTAATGCCATTCCCATAGGATGGTATGGCGTCGTGTGTGATTTCTGGACCCCAGACAGCGTCAAAAGTTCTTTCATGAGACTGCTCTCGAAATTTGCACCTTGGTCTGAGTGGATGCGCATTGGGAAGCCATACACGCAGAAAAAGTCATTCCACAATCGGCGGGCGACTTGTTTAGCCGATTGATTCTTGCAAGGAAATGCATGTGCCAATTTCGAAAAATGGTCAGTGACGACCAAGACATCGACACATTTTTTGTCCGTCTGTTCATCAGTCCAGAAGTCGATGCAAACCAACTCCATCGGCATCAGCACGTCCATGTGGTTCAGGCGTTTTACCTACGATGCATCTGAAGCATTTTCTGACGTGATTAATGACGTCCCTTTCCATCCCTATCCAGAAAAACCTTTGCCTGGCCAGAGATAGCGTCCGCGCTTGGCCCTGGTGGCCCGCTGAATCGTGGAGGCCAGTGAGAACTTGTTGTTTCAAGGCGCTCGGTACAACGAACTGATGGAGCGTCACGTTCATTTTATTGTCTCTTTTCGACCGGAACAACAACCCGTCCTTGATGGACAACTTCGCCCAGTGTTTGAGAAGGTTCTTCACACCACCTGGTTCACGTGCGCGCTCACGCTTGGTGGGTCTTTTTCGCCTTTGCACGTAATAGAAGACTCTGTTCAGGGCGCCGTCCTGTTCTTGCATGGACACAAGCTGGCTCAGCGGGAGCGAAGCACTGTCGGTGATACACGCTAGTTGCGGGACATCAGCACAAGTGACACGCAACGGACTGGCGTCCCCTTCACTCTGGGCGCTTAACACCGCTTGGACTTCGTCGAGGGACAGAGATGGCTGTGGGGAAAGCGAATTGGCGGAATCCCCAGACTCGTCTACGCGTTGGCAGTTGTTTGTGCACCTAAACGCGTCTTGGACTCTCTGGTCCGCTAACTCACTAACTTGGGCGAGCAGATGAGAGTACGGTTCAGACACCAGACGGTGGGTCACGCAAGACTTAACAAAAGGCTCCCTACTAAGTGCGTCAGCAACTACGTTCTTAGGGCCCGGGACATAGTTAAGATCGAAGCTATACGCCGCTAACTTCGCCACCCACCTCTGTTCGCAAGCGTCAAGTTTGGGCTTAGTCAATATATACGTCAGTGGATTATTGTCAGTCCAAACAGAGAAGGTCCGTCCCTTTAACCAATGGCCAAATTTGTCGCATACAGCCCACTTAAGAGCTAAAAACTCCAGGCGGTGAGCTGGATAATTCAACTGGGCTTGAGACAAAGTTTTACTGGCAAAAGCCACAGGTCTGGCGATCTTACTACCAGTTGGCAATTGCGAAAGAACATCCCGTCGAAAGAAGCGTCAACAGCTAGGATAAAAGGGGCATCGAAATCTGGATGAGCCAACGTCACACTGTGTATCAAATCATGTTTGAGGGTCTCGAAAGCTTCCCTACAGTCGTCATTCCAGTCAGTGGGGGTCAATCTCACTAAACCTTTCTTGAACTTAGGCTTGGGAGGTCTACCCTTTTTCTTGGAAGTGGAGGGTTCTGACACGAGACTAAACAAGGGCCTAGCCTTGGCTGAACAGCCTTCAATAAAGTGGTGGTAATACAAAGCCATGCCTAAAAAGGACCTAATCTTTTTAGCGCAGGGGGTTTTACCGTCTGCCTCCATGAGGTCCGTTTCCCTAATATCCCCAATGGCCTGAACTTTACTGGGGTCAGTTTTCATGCCTTCTTCGCAGACGATGTGGCCCAAAAACTTTACAGAACGCCGGAGGAAATTACATTTCTTGGGGGAAAGCTTAAGATTGTTTGCAGCTAACCGCGAAAATACCATCTCCAAACGCTCTAGCGCAATCTGTTCGGACGGCGCAAACACCATCAAGTCGTCCAGGTAACACAACAGGCTGGTAAAGTTTTTGTCACCGAAGATCGACATCGTCATGCGCATGAACGTCGCGGGGCTGTTGGTCAGTCCTTGAGGCATCCTGTTATACTCGTGCAGCCCGAACGGGGAGGAGAAGGCGGTGTACCGTTTGTCATCCTCGCGTAGCGGGACGTTGTAAAACCCCGAGGTGAGATCCATGGTGGAGAAGAACACATTGCCCCCAAGCGCCGCGAGTGCATCAGTCTGGTGGGGCAAGGGGTGTGCATCTTTAATAGTTCTCGCATTAAGCCACCGAAAGTCATTACAGATGCGTAAATCACCATTGGGTTTCACGACGAGAACTAGCGGAGACGCATACTCGCTCTGGGATTTCTTGATGATCCCGACTTCCTCCATCTCGTTCAAAGCTGTCCTCAGTTTCTCATAATGGCAAGGAGGGACACGCCGGTATGGAAGTCTGAAACGGCTTGTCATCCATCAACCGTATCCTGTGTACAAAGTCTTTCGCCTCTCCACAATCCATCTTGTGCCTAGAGAATGTGGAGTCATATCGTTCGATCAGGTTGAGTAGCTTGTTTTTCCACTCCAAGGACACTTCACACGACGTGATATCAACCTCCGAGAGTCCCATGTCGATGAGGGTCTTGTTTATCTCGTTCTCAGTTTTCAAAACTGGAGACTCCGTCGTGCGCTGGGTATTTGACTGAACTCGTTGTGGCTCCGGTAGATCTTGTACTGACAAACTAGGCGAAACATCCACCAGTTTGCCATTTTTCTTCAGGGTGAGTGCTTTCCCCGTAGGGTTAACTATTTTAACGGGAACCCACCCATCCCCATATAGAGTGGTGACAACTCTCCCCACCAGATCTGCGCTGGTCTCGTTTTAGATCGAGTGGGTTCTACGATGACAGAGCTCCCTCTCTTTGCAATACCTGTACAACTGGTGTCTTGCCCAGCGGCACTTTGTCGCTGTAAGCTGCACGCCCGGAACCAGGATGTACCACACTGTCCATTGTGGGAGGTGAAGAATCCCCATCTACGCTGTCCTCCCCTACGCGCAGACTGACTAGTTTCCCTGAGGCCCTGAGGGAGAAGTGTTAACGCCCTGGGGACACGCATTGCTGGAGTGGCCCTGCTCATGGCACCGAAAACACAGTTTATGCTTCCTACAATGTGTGTACGTGGTGTGGGACACATCTCTACAGACCGCACACGGCATGCTGTTTAAACCGCCTGCTCTGGGAAACCGTGCGTCACGACACGGCCTCTGGGCAACCTGGGCGCCATCTTGGGACTGCGACAAAACCTTTTCCAACATGGCGGCTAGCTTCTCGAGTACTGAGTGGTCAGATACGTTAGCGGTGGGGGCTACATCAGCGGCAATATCACCTTTATTCACAGTAACCGTATTCCTTACACTGGCCCTTCTAGAACTGTTTTCTAAATGGTACTCGTCCAGCACCTCCTGTACATCGCGAGCCGACCACTTATCGATAGTCTTAGACCGGAATGTGTAAGAAAGCTCTTTGTTCGGGCAGTGTCTTATGAATAATCGGGTGACGTCCTCCCCAGGAATATCGGAGAATTTCCCCAGCCCCGCCAGGCAGCTAATGGCAGTGTCCGCAGCATTGTTTAACCGTAACCAAAATCATACGGGTCCTCATTAACTGTGGGGCGGATGGAGTAAAAATCAGCGAGAGGAACCGAGGAGCACAGACCCGCGCCAAAATGCTTACGCAAAAGACCATAAATGGCCTCGGGCCCTTGTGTGGAATTCAGACCCCCATTTTTAATACCCAGCTTCACGACATTTCTAGCTTTGCCCTTTAAATGGATAAGGATTTCCTCCGTCCTGCATTCGACGGGAACATTACTTTTGCGGAGATAAACCTTCATCAAATCCTCCCATTCATCGATGGCCAAAACATCTGAACCATCCCCTCTATACACCGGTGGCTCTTTGGCACCCTTTTCAATAAACGTGACATTTGAAAGGTTTAAACTATGACCATTCGTGGAATCATTTGCCTGTGGAGGCGAATCAGGAGCCCTAGGAGACTCGGCGGATGAGTTAGACGTGTTCAACCTAGACACAATATTATCAGCTAACATGTGACCCATTTGTTGCATCATTTCACTCATCTGGTTCATTCCCCCACAGTGTCATCATCAGATACATGTCCCGTGCTGCACTTAGGCAGACCAAAACTCACGTTATTCATATTACGAGGCACAGCTCTGCCCCGAGCTACATTAACACCCACATCACTTAAAGGAAACGGGAGAGGAGACACCAAAGCTCCGCGCCCCTGCCGGCCATGGCAGGCGTGTGCAGCTCCTCCGAATCCATCTCAGTGGCACGAGGGAGATGTAGACGTCGATGAGATCGGCTCCCGCCCCGTTGGTATGAGCGCTAGCGGCCCTACGTATGGCGATGGCGGCTCCCAGCAGCGAGGCGGTGATGGCACAGGAAAACCGTCCTGTAGCCCAATTACGAGAACCCGTGGACCCAGCAACGTCTGGTCCGGTTCGAACGGAGTCATGGCACCAATGTGACCTATGTTGTATGGCTCTGCATTGTGTTTGCTGTGCTCTGATACACTCGGAGCGACCCAGGTTGTAGTTGGGGGGGAGCAACGCTCCAAGCCCATTTATTCTGGTGACAGAATCAAAAGACTGGCGTTAGCCCACTAGCATGTGGGGTTGACCCAACGTGGTCTCGTCTCAAGACACAGAAATCAGAGAGAAACATAAAGAATATAAACTATACCTGGTGACAGAATCAAAAAGACTGGCGTTAGCCCACTAGCATGTGGGTTGACCCAACGTGGTCTTCGGGAATAAACAAAACAAAAACATGTAAGTACAAAATACAGACATGACTAATGATAAAACAATATAAACAACATAAAAGACAAGTTAAAAGCTTATGATATGCATTTTAACAATGTGATGGCTAACGATGCCCTAAACCCGCTCACCTCGTCTCAAGACACAGAAATCAGAGAGGGAGGAAGAGGAGGAGCCATCTCTATATACTCCCAGACCGGATGTTCTCAGCGTTGGACCAACAAAATAAAATACACAAGACGACTAACGCCATTCAACCAGGTACATAAAACATATATATAACCAAAAAGGTGGGACAATATGTACACAGCCCCGAGTAACACTTACTCGGGGGCACTCCCACACCATGCCACACCGTGGCGCTCAAACCCATTACCAGGATTTTAACCCGTCTATAATAACACCATTACACAGGCATAGTAACTCATAAAACAAAACCGGAATAGATTAGCGGAACGGATTTGGTAAAGACGGTACTTAGCGCTGCATATTAAAAGGCTATCGTCCTGAGAGGGTGGGGGGCGCTGATGGCGGGGCGGCCCGCCCTGCCAATATAATGGTACGGGAAAATAGGTTATTCTTCTTTTTCTTCATCCATAACTTCTACATAGGACGCAATTCTATTATTTATTATTTCCGCCCGTATGGTGAAGTTGGTGTTGTCTTTTGAGGTCCAGGTCCCTTCCTCTCCCGCTGAGGTTAGTATATTATGGAGACCCTCTACTAGTTCATCTGACGTCCCCAAAATTCTCACCACCCGGCTGGTCATCTGGGCTTCCTAACATCAACAACACTTAAACATGGTGCGAAAATTTATGTGAAAAGTCAGCAGTTCAATTACAGAATGAATGAGTGAGTGAGTGAGTGAGTGAGTGAGTGAGTGAGTGAGTGAGTGAGTGAAACAGAGAAAGAGAAACATACTTTGACTTTGGTGAGGTTTGTTGTTGCCAGGCCAAATCTGTTGAAGCATTTGACCTTGACATATTTTAGCTCCACAAAGTCCCCTACTTTCAGGGGCACCAGCGTCATTTCCCGCCACATCGTAATCGGTATTTGCTTCCCCCCCCCCTGTAATAGAACAACAGAAAAGTATTAAAAACAAAAAAGTATGTGAAAAACCATAAAGATACTTACATGATCAAGGAGGATCTCTTTAAATGGAGCTTTGTTTGTCTTTTCTATTTTCACATTATGGATCTGTTAAAGTTAACACAAATGACATTAATTTACTTTATATAGGCCATGAATGATTGAATTTGTTAGTAAGTGAGTGGATCATGTCTTTTTTTTGTCTGTGTACTGACCCCGGCCACCCGCCCAGTTATGCAGAAGAGGCCTGGTGCTGGTGTCTCCCCATTAGTCCATGGGCCAGACCAAAGATCGGTACCGGAAAGGTGACGAAGGCTATCGTTGATTTTTAAGTAGGTCCATGTCTGAGGTTTTTATTTTTGTATGATAGCCTTTTCAGAGTTACAGCTTTATATTAGTTTTGAGCTCTTGAAGTGAACCATCCCCATGTCGAAAAAGTCGCTTTTGACACAAGTCCATATTTTGGTTTAGGCCATTTCCAGCCCATTAGATAATGATTTACACCATTGTATTTGGTATCATTGTAAAGAAGATATTTTCACGTTTCATTTGAGCCCAAATGTACTACTCTGTGACAATTACCATGGTAACCATAGCTCCTCAAACTCAAACCTGAGGACATTTCTTCACCATTTTCGCAAAAACAGTATTACGACGTTTAACGCCGTTTCTTCCAGGAACATCACAGACACAAATGTCTGATACTGGGTAACTCTCTAGACTCTGAGGATTCAGGAAATGTAAAACATGTCAGTACTGTATCAACTTAGGGCCTCACAGTGAGCCATGAAGTAAAAGAATGTTCATCTCATAGACGCATCTCCCATAGAAATAAGCCTATATCTGTCATTCCAAGGTTGGAACAGCTGGTGAGACTTTCTGTCCAGGACAGGTCCAATGAAACTTGAAATGACATTTATGGAGAAGAGCAGTTCTGTATTTTCACAAACAAATTGTTCATATATTTTATATATTATAGCTATTTATCATTACACCTATATGTATGCCAAACACACAATGTCTGTGTAAGTTCTCCCCAACTCCTCCAACTGGTGTTTATCTACACTGCGTGCTGAGTGTAATCTTGTTCACTGACAAAGCCTTTTGGATGAGAGGCGAAACGTTTGGAGACCTCAACTACCAAGTACAGAAGATGTCTCAAGTACCTTCTTTGAAGACCAAACACACAATGTCATTCTGTTCTTTCACTACTACAATATACGTAGCCCTCTAAATCTGTGTAAAATTTCTCAATAATCCAAGATAATTCCAACAGTTTTGCTTTGTAGACACCGCATGGTTATGCCTAAAATACCTTATGTATTTGTTGTACACTACACACTAACTTAGTTGTATTTGCTGTAGAAAACTGCAATGTTCTGAAGGTGGAGTTACCATAAACCACAAGTTTGCTACGAACTACACCCTTTTTTTTTTACTGATTAGTAAATTAATAAATAGTTTTAAAAGGTCCTTTCCATAAAGTTTTAATAAGTCTAATAAGTCAACTAGTCAACTAGTAGTATAAAGATGGTGAGGTGTGAGGTGTTACGTATAACCAGGACATGAAGAGTCAACACAAAACAACGGCAGTTTAGCCTTAGCCAGTCGTCTAAGCAAGACAGTGCATATTTTTACTTGATTAAACAATTTATCCAGCTTTTCTGAAGTTATTTTAAGTTCTTTGTACATGGATTGTTTTGTTTTTTTGTATGCGCTATATTAACGTATTTGAGTTTTTTTTTTATGTTGTGTAATTTATTTAGTTATTACTAAATAAAGTTATAAAGTTTAGTTATTACTTTTATGAACAGAACTTCAAGACATAGCCAGGGACCGGAGAGTGTCCGGTGTGGGACAACCTCAGGATCTCAGGTGTTCTGTTGGCTTCATTAAATCAGGACCTTCAGCTGCTCAGGGGCGGTTTGCAGCTGAATGTGAAGCGGCCAGGATGAAGATCAGCACCTTCAAATCCGAGGCCATGGGTGGCTTCGCCTCTTCAGGTCGGTGGGGAGTCCTTGCCTCAAGTGGAGGAGTTCAAGTATCTCGGGATCGTGTTCACGAGTGAGGGACGGATGGAGCGTGAGATCGATAGACGGATCGGTGCGGCGTCAGCAGTGATGCGGTCGCTGTATCGGACTGTTGTGGTGAAGAGGGAGCTGAGTCGATTTACTGATCGATCTACGTTCTACATGAGATCTGTGTAATGATCGAAAGGACAAGATCGCGAATACAAGCGGCCAAAATGAGTTTCCTCAGTCACCTGAGAGGAAATAGGAGTAGAGCCGCTGCTCCTTCCCATCGGGAGGAGCCATCTGAGGTGGCTCGGGGACACACTGGAGGCACTATGTCTCTATGTGGCCTGGGAACGCCTCAGGATCCCTTCAGAAGGGCTAGAGGAAGTGGAGAGGGATGTCTGGAAATATCTGCTTTGCTGCTGCATCCATGACCTGACCATGGGTGCGTTAGATGAAAATGTAAGGATGCGTGAAAACCTGGGTCGAAGAGTGTTGCACAAACAAAGCAGATTTTCCCAGGAAGGGCAAAATAGAGGGTCCAGTTTCTGGTCAAAGACCTCAGACTTGCTGATGCTGCTTAGATAGAGTAATACAGTAAATCCTTGGTGGCCCTCAGGCCAACCTTGTGAGGTCTGTTTCTGTTGTTTTAGTCAGACACACTCACCACAGTGAATCCATTCATGCTTGGACCTTGCAGCCCAGTTTAAGAAAAACGTGGAGGTCTAAATGTAGAGCAGTGTCCTTTTCCTGAATAATTCTTCATGCTCTTCACAGTGTGCTGGAAACAAATCTTTTGGCAATGGCACATATTTAGATGTCATCCTGGACTGTGCCACCTCTGCAGGGTTCAGCATCACCTCAGGCTGACAATAGTTATACCGAGCCCAGTCAAATGCAACTAGAAAACAGTGTCTAGGAAGGTGAGGAAAAAGTGATCAGCAGACTCCACCTCTGAAACCATTCCCTGTTTGGGATTATCTGTTTTTGCCTCTTGTGCACATTTTTTGTCTCAACACCAGGGGCGACGGTGGTGCAGAGAGTAGAGCGGGTCGTCTTGTGACCAGAGGGTCGGCGGTTCGAATCCCGCAGGTGCCCACTGTCGTTGTGTCCTTGGGCAAGACACTTCACCCACCTTGCCTCCAGTGTCTGCGTACACTGGTGTATGAATGAGAGTGTGAATGGGTGACTGGTTCCTTGATGTAAAGCGCTTTGAGTGCCTAAAGCAGGTAGAAAGGCGCTGTATAAAATGTGACCATTTACCAAAGTTGCAGAAGCTCTTCAACAGCATCTTATTAAATTTAGGACTTTTATTTCAAAGTGTGGAGTGAAAAAAGAACTGGCAAATTTTAGCAAGAGAATACTTTATCCAGCACAAGTAATGTATCATAAGTGTCCAGTGGGTGAAACAAGTGTTTGTTGGAATCTTAAAAATACTTCATATACTCAGACTGGACTTAAGAAGTTGCACATGAATGTTGTATGAGGAGATAGGGAAGGGTGAGAACAATGCAGAAGATCAAGGGTCTGAGGCTGATTGATTCTAGGTTTGGACATGCACAGAGGAGGGATCGAGTGTCATGGTTGGAGGTGGAGTGAAGCAAATAAAACCCAAAATGCAGGACTGCAACAAAACTGGTGATGTTTAATGAATAATGAATGCCGAAAACCAAAATAACAAAATCCAGAGATAACAAAAACTCAAACAAACCGGGGCTTACATAGACAATGACACGACAAAGGACCAGGGAAACACAGGGGTATAAATACATGAGGAAACAGTGAACAGGTGAAACACATCAGGGCGGGGCAGACAATCAACACAAGGGAAGCAAAGCAAAAATCACACAGACCAAAAAGACATGTCAAAATAAAACACCAAGGACAGATAAAACAAAAAGCAAACCAAAACAGGGTAACTAAAGGCCGAATCGTGACATCGAGGTCCAGAAGAAGACACCGAAGTCAAGATTTATGGATACTCAGAACTTTTACAACTGTGTGCGAACTTTACTGTCCATCCATCCATCCATCCATTTTCTTCCGCTTTTCTTCCGCTTTATCCTGGGCCTTCCACGAGGCCTCCTCCCAATAGGACATGCCTGGAGCACCTCCCGAGGGAGGCGGCCAGGAGGCATCCGGAACAGATGCCCTAGCCACCTCAGATGGCTCCTTTCGACGTGAAGGAGCAGCGACTCTACCCCGAGCTCCTCCCGGGTAACTGAGCTCCTCACCCGATCTCGGAGGGTGCGCCCAGCCACCCTGCGAAGGAAACTCATTTCGGCCGCTTGTATTCGCGATCTTGTCCTTTCGGTCATTACCCAGATCTCATGACCATAGGTGAGGGTGGGAACGTAGATCGATCGGTAAATCGACTCAGCTCCCTCTTCACCACAACAGTCCGATACAGCGACCGCATCACTGCAGACGCCGCAGCGATCCATCTATCAATCTCACGCTCCATCCGTCCCTCACTCGTGAACACGACCCCGAGATACTTGAACTCCTCCACTTGGGGCAAAGACTCCCCACCGACCTGAAGCGGGGAAGCCACCTTTTTCCGAACTTTACTGTAATTCAGATAATGCATTTCAATTGGAGCCACAGCTTTAAGCTGTACGTTATTGTCCCTTCACAATAATTACTGCCCCTGAAACATGTCAGAAGCAGTGGACAGCCATGCTCATGTTCAGAATCACCAAGCTAAATGATCCTGCAGTGCATTTTTTACGTTGATGGAGGAAACCAAAGCACCCAAAGGGAAAACTGTCCAGACACAGACAGAGCATGTAAACTCCCTACAAAAGACCTAAATTGAACTTCATGCTGTGAGGCAAGAGAATGCTGACCACTAAGACTAACCACTCAGAGTATGCAATCTCTCCTGCACATTCAATACTTTTCGGGCTAGATCTTCCACCTGGCGCAAGGACAGCGTTGCTCCAAACAAGACAAGACTCACATTCTTTTCCTAGCTTACATCGCGCTGCCTGGTGTTCTTCCTTTAGCATTATGGGCTTCGAAAAGCTCTCTCACGTCAAACTAAAACTTGAGTTAACCACTGTCCGTGAAAAAGAAAAAGATGTAAAGCCGGTCCCGCTGCAAGTCTGAACTCAGCCATAATTCACCCCCACTCCTCCGCCACCTTTCTCCCTTGCTTCTTCCCGGTCACGGAGTCTGGTTTGAAGAAAAAGGTTGTTCAACGTAACATCACCATTGGCCATGGGAGTCTGTCCTGCCCACTTACAGCCCATTTAATGCAGTATAGATCTGGCTTTGCAAGATCTTATAAGCCGTTCAACTGTTGCAGGAAAAGCTTGGTTCTTGGATAACCAACTATCTAACCAACTGCAGTTTGTGTGTCTGGTAGAAAGCATTTCCATCTCCCTCAGCTGCAGGAGTTCTGCAGGACACAGCACTGTGGCTGTGTTTAAGCTGTAGCTAAACTTCCTATTTCCACAACTTCCTGGACTTAGAGGTATTCCCTTCACCCTTTTCGATAAGCATGTTGGTTTGTGCAAGGGGATTCCAGACTGACTGAATGTCTAGCTGTCACCTTACAGCAAGAAGTTCCTGGGTTCGATATCCCAGGCCATGTGGGACCTTCTGCGTCTACAAATACATAAAATACTAGACTAGACTCCAAAGAGAGTTGAACATATTCTTAGTAAAGGAATTACTCAAGAAAAATGCCATCAAGAACATTGCAGATGCTGTAAAAAGTTGTGGATCAAGTGGGCTGAAAAGTGAACCACACAAGGCCAGGACTTGATCAACCCGACTGGGTCGTCTGGATATGAGTGTATGATGTAGAAACAAAGCACACAATGAGCCTAGGAAGGTCACTGTGGATGTGTCTGAGTAGCACCAAGTTTGTTAGCAGTGCCCTGAATACATTAATACAGGAGGAAGAGGAAGGAAGAGGTGGCGGAGCTGACCAGTGCAGGACACCACGCTCTGAAACCGGGACAAACCCCTGAAATGTTGCTGAAGGCAGCCAGGTTTCTTCCGGGTATTCCGGTTTCCCTGACTTCTAAAAACATACTGCTCAGGTTGGCCCATAGGACAAACCCAACACCTGAATGCAATTTCGTCACACAATTATACAGTAACAAAGCACTTCCTGTGAAGTGGAGCTTCTTTTAAAACTGCTGCACACTGCAGCACAAGTTTCTGCACACATGCAAGTGTGTTACCTTACTGTGATGTACTGCAGAAGCACAAGTAAGAAGAACTTACTACTTACAAATCACTTCAACTGGTTTGTTCAGCTGAAGAACTTCAACTGAACAAACCAGTTAGCCTCTGTAATGAGGCTCAATAGTGTTCGAGCAGAGAACATTGTTCGGTCCCACAACCATCATTTATTTGACCCTTTTATTGGACAGGGAAGGTTCCACTGAGATACATACCGGTAATCTCTTTGTCAGAAGAGTCCTGGCCTGAGATGCGATCCTATTGTACATGTTTTAGTGATATGGAAAACAGTGCAGGCGAAGACTAACATAGATATTAGGAGAATGACCCAGCCCAGATATTGAACCCAGAAATTTAACCCCTCTTACAGTGAACGGACATTACTAACCCCCTTTTGTCTTTGTCCCCAGGGCCATTAGACTGCACAACTCTCTAGATGAAAAAGATAATGGTGTCTACAATGTTATATTGCTAGAAACTTAATTTATTTACCAATTGCCAATATGAAATGATGTGGTTTCAGTCGTGTTAGAGTCAAAGTGAATGAGACTGTCAGTGAGTGTGTTTACTGTGTGTATGCTACATAATAATATGGATATTTTTTACAATTTAGGATACAGTTTATATGATACAGAATGTACAAAAATGTAATTTTAAGTTGCATTGGGCCTGTCCCGGTCAGAAAGTCCCACCAGCTGTTCCAACCTTGGAATGACAGATATAGGCTTATTTCTATGGGAGATGCGTCTATTAGATGAACATTCTTTTACTTCGTGGCTCACTGTGAGGCCCTAAGTTGATACAGTACTGACATGTTTTACATTTCCTGAATCCTCAGAGTCTAGAGAGTTGCCCAGTATCAGACATTTGTGTCTGTGATGTTCCTGGAAGAAACGGCGTTAAACGTCGTAAAACTGTTTTTGCGAAAATGGGGAAAAAATGGCCTCAGGTTTGAGTTTGAGGAGCTATGGTTACCACGGTAATTGTCACAGAGTAGTACATTTGGGCTCAAATGAAACATGAAAATATCTTCTTTACAATGATACCAAGTAAATCATTGTGTAAATCATTATCTAATGGGATGGAAATGGCCTAAACCAAAATATGGACCAGTGTCAAAAGCAACTTTTTCGACATGGGGGTGGTTCACTTCAATAGCTGAAAACTATGATAAAGCTGTAACTCTGAAAAGGCTATCATACAAAAATACAAACCTCAGACATGGACCTACTTAAAAATCAACGATAGCCTTCGTCACCTTTCGTGGTACCGATATGCCAGATTTTGGGCTTTGGCCCATGGACTACATGTTTCAGGATGATTTCTTCTGGGAAAATTAACTTCCGTCCTTCTTCCAGAAGTTGTGGGGTAACAGTGAAGGGGCCGGCCTTAAATAATTGGCAATGCTTGACGTCAACTCGGTGATTTTTTATCCCATAATTTAATAAGGAATAATAGTTTCCTTCCTTTATTCTGTGCGCCATCCCTCGAAAATTGTTATTGTGGACACTGAAGCGCCATCCGTTATAGCCACCACCTTGTTGACTTTTGTGGCCCCCTCAGCTGGTTGGGGTGGGCTTTTGGTTATGTCCCAACTTTCTCCCTATATTCTCCAATGATTACAAATATGGTGAGGATTTTGTCCGGACCATTTTGCATATCAGGGCCCCTAAGGACAGTTTCCAGACTTGCTGACCTGTGAAGCACAAAAAAATAAAATAATTAACAGTACAATATACAGGGTTTATACAGTTAGCACTAAGTCAAATTTAATGATTAAAAAATAGTCAATGTTTTTGTCTAGTGTTTAGATCAGCAAAGGGGGGCGCTGTAAAAACGATTTCCAAAAACAATACGTCCACAAGAAGAAGGTGATGTATTACTACACAACATTTCAAAACGCCAGCCTAGTAGACTTCGTATATAAGATCTGTTTGTTTGTTTGTTTGTTTGTTGTTTGTCGTGGAAAGTACGCAATCAAATTGTAACTTTTTGCGATGCCGTGGGAAAGACTGTCACATGTGTTTTTATGCGTATACGAGTAGCTAGTTTTTTGTTTAAAGTTGGGGCCAGGAGCTGGAAACAACGGTTACGTTTAGGAGTTTGAAAACCAATCTACACTCAACAAAAATATAAACGCAACACCTTTGTTTCTGCTCCCATTTTTCATGAGATGGATTTAAAGATCTAAAATTCATTCCAGATACACAATATTACCATTTCTCTCAAACATTGTTCACAAATCAGTCCAAATGTGTGATAGTGAGCACTTCTGCTTTGCTGAGATAATCCATCCCACCTCACAGGTGTGCCACATCAAGATGCTGATCTGACATCATGATTAGTGCACAGGTGTACCTTATACTGCCCACAATAAAAGGCCACCCTGAAATGTGCAGTTTTTTTGCTTTATTTGGGGGTCTGGGGACTCAGAACCAGTCAGTATCTGGTGTGACCACCATTTGCCTCATGCAGTGCAACACATCTTCTTCGCATAGAGTTTATCAGATTGTCAATTGTGGCCTGTGGAATGTCGGTCCACTCCTCTTCAATGGCTGTGCGAAGTTGCTGGATATTAGTGGGAACTGGTACACGCTGTCGTATTCGCCGGTTAAGCACATCCCAAACATGCTCAATGGGTGACATGTCCGGTGAGTATGCTGGCCATGCAAGAACTGGGACATTTTCAGCTTCCAAGAATTGTGTACAGATCCTTGCAACATGGGGCCGCGCATTATCTTGCTGAAACATGAGGTGATGTTCATGGATGTATGGCACAACAATGGGTCTCAGGATCTCATCATGGTATCTCTGTGCATTCAAAATGCCATCAATAAAATGCACCTGTGTTCTTCGTCCATAACAGATGCCTGCCCATACCATAACCCCACCACCACCATGGGCCACTCCATCCACAACATTGACATCAGCAAAGCGCTCACCCACACGACGCCACACACGCTGTCTGCCATCTGCCCTGAACAATGTAAACCGAGATTCATCCGTGAAGAGAACACCTCTCCAACGTGCCAGACGCCATCGAATGTGAGCATTTGCCCACTCAAGTCTGTTACGGCGACGAGCTGGAGTCAGGTCAAGACCCCGATGAGGACGACGAGCATGCAGTTGAGCTTCCCTGAGACGGTTTCTGACAGTTTGTGCAGAAATTGTTTGGTTATGCAAACCAATTGTTTCAGCAGCTGTCTGAGTGGCTGGTCTCAGACGATCTTGGAGGTGAACCTGCTGGATGTGGAGGTCCTGGGCTGGTGTGGTTACACGTGGTCTGCGGTTGTGAGGCCGGTTGGATGTACTGCCATATTCTCTGAAACGCCTTTGGAGACGGCTTATGGTGGAGAAATGAACATTCAATGCACGAGCAACAGATCTGGTTGACATTCCTGCTGTCAGCATGCCAAGTGCACGCTCCCTCAATGCTTGTGGCATCTGTGGCATTTTGCTGTGAGACAAAACTGCACATTTCAGGGTGGTCTTTTATTGTGGGCAGTATAAGGTACACCTGTGCACTAATCATGATGTCAGATCAGCATCTTGATGTGGCACACCTGTGAGGTGGGATGGATTATCTCAGCAAAGCAGAAGTGCTCACTATCACACATTTAGACTGATTTGTGAACAATGTTTGAGAGAAATGGTAATATTGTGTATCTGGAATGAATTTTAGATCTTTAAGTCCATCTCATGAAAAATGGGAGCAGAAACAAAGGTGTTGCGTTTATATTTTTGTTGAGTGTAAGTAGAGGAGAAAGGTTTTTGTTAGGCTTATAGGCTATATGAATTTAGAAACATGTGAATCTGGTAAATTTGACAGTTTAAAATCAATTTGTCAATCAACTAATCGTTGTATCTTTCAAACCATTACTGGTTGTGCTTAAAATGAAAATAAAAGGTGGTGTGAACCCTTGTTTACTCTACGTATTTCTAGGCAATATCATAAAGCGATGACATAATTGAGACAGTTAGCTACGAGCGTCACCCTTAACGTTAACATTTTTGACGTATTGCTCAAACCACTATACAGACCCCTTTCCTTAAATACTGTAATGTAAAGATTTATTCGGACTCGATGTACTTATCCTATTAAACATTTCACAAATATTTTTGCCAGTCATACTCTAGTGTAGGTCCGATACAATGGGGCCGCAAATCGCAAGAAACCACAGCTCAAGAACTGAACTTATTGAGAAAAATAATAAAGTTTCTTAAACTGAGTATTTTTGAACCTCTTAAGCTTAAAAATGGCACTGATAACCATACATATACACTTTTTTTTTATCACACGTAAGTTACGTTTCTACTATCACTTTTGATACGCTAAAAAAAACTATATAATGACGGAATTATTAAACAATATACATGTAGTTTATCAGAGTTCAAACAGAAACACAAATTTTACAAGTTAATATAAATATTATGTTGAAAAAAATGAATAAAAACGAACAAGCTACTTACTTCTCCATCTTGTGTGTCTACCGTTAGAAAGGTCCGGTGTCGCGTGCACTGCTGCGCTCCATGGCAACGGGGTAACGATGAACTTCCTAAAAAAAAAAACACACAAAAGAAACACTAGGCATAATATGAATCATTATTATCCATGATCATCACTATTTTCCTCCCTAAATTTGTGTAGCCTTAAAAGTAATATATGTCCAAACTAATAGCTCATCAATCAATGACCGGCAATTTGTCTTTTTATTATCTAAATAATTACACTATCTGGAATTGATTTTTTTTTTTTTTTTAAGGTGGAGACACTGGGGAGGTTCTTGCTTCAGCTGTGCCACAGTCATTGTTCCAGGCTGATGTCTCTCACCCTGAAGCTGCTTTGGGGGCTACCATTCAGGTACTTATATTGAAAATGAATATTTTCAATATAAGTACCTTTAATTTTAAAACCTGGTAAAGATGAATTTAATTGCACCTCTTACCGCCCTATTTCCCTTCTTAACACAGATTACAAAATTCTTGCCAAAACCTTAGCTCTACGTCTTGAAACAGTCATTCCAAACATCTACTGACCAAACTGGTTTTGTGAAGAATCGCCACTCTTTCTCAAATATTCGACGCCTTTTGGATATTTTGCTGTCTCCTGCATCCACAGAGACACCCGAAGTAGTTGTCTCTTTGGATGCGGAGAAAGCGTTCGACCGGGTGGAGTGGAGGTATATGTTGGAGGTTTTGCAAAGGTTCCATTTTGGTCCGAAGTACAGACAGTGAATTAGCCTGCTATACTCGGCACCAAGGGCTGCCGTCAGTACGGGATCCACTCACCCTATTTCACCTTGAGTAGAGGGACACACCAAGGGTGCCCCTTGAGCCCTCTTTTGTTTGCCTTAATAATTGAACCGTTGTCTATTTCTCTAAAATCTGCAAATTTTTATAAAGGAATTTTTCGTTATAACTTAGAACACAAGGTATCGCTGTACGCCGATGATTTACTACTATATATTTCCAACCCTGTCTCGTCCATTCCTCAAATCATACAATTGTTGACTAGATTTGGCAAAAAAGACAAAAAGATCCGCACAGCTTAAATGCTCCCAGTCAATTTATTTTGCACACCACGAAAGTGACGTTTCGGGCCACAAATCAGCCCTTCATCAGACTTAAAGACAGGAAGAGAAAACACCTGTATTTATAATGCCTCTAATGAGGTCACATGACCGAAACACAATTTGTAACACACTTTTTTTTATAAAACATACATTTTTTTTAAACAAAAAGGTACCTTTACAAAGTTGTGCACAAACAATGTATACACAGGATATATGAAGCATTAGAAAAAGAGCCTCATATGGCAATTTATAGTAGATATATACAAATATATACAATTAAAAAGCGAACCACAGGTG
The DNA here is from genome assembly GCA_007210695.1 of Neogobius melanostomus. Classification (NCBI taxonomy): domain Eukaryota; kingdom Metazoa; phylum Chordata; class Actinopteri; order Gobiiformes; family Gobiidae; genus Neogobius; species Neogobius melanostomus. Next base: position 1,809,774 of record VHKM01000474.1, on the reverse strand, counting down.
TATATACATTGTACGCAATTATGTACATTTGAATATTAAAAGAAAAATATTTTTGTGTTGAAACCGATCCAAACGCAGAGAGGAATGACACAATTATTGATGCAATCACAGAAACGGCCTTAGGTCAAACTCTTCGTTCAGTCCCTTAGGACTCAAAGTGTCCAATGTGTAGATCCAAAAAGCTTCTCTTTTTAATAGCAAAGAGTCAATGTCCCCACCCCTTCTGGGAAGTTTGACTTGCTCGATACCCTGATACCTCAATGCACTTACGTTGTGTTGAGCCTGATTGAAATGAATGGCCACTGGACTTTTAGTGTCATGGGTCCTTATGTTAGATCTGTGCTCTGAGATCCGATTTTTCAGTGGTCTGGTTGTTTTGCCGATGTACGCCAAGCCACATGGGCATTTTAACATGTAAATGACGTTGTTTGTATTGCAACTGATGACACCTTTAATGTTGAAGAGTACGCCAGTCCTTGGATGACTGAATGTTCTTGTTTTTTGGGTGAAGTTACATTGCGTGCAATGTCCACATCTGTAGTTGCCAGATGACACATTTTGTAAAAAATTGGCTTGCGTTAGAGAGGGCAAATCGGCTCTTACTAGTAACGTGCTCAGGTTGGGAGGTCTCCTATAGACAACTCGTGGAAGGGAGAGCTCCTTTAAGTTGGGGTCTGACTGTATAATATGCCAGTGTTTGTTAATGATTTGTTCAAATTCTTTGCCCATTGGTGAGTATTGAATGATGCAGTTAATTCTGGGTTCCATTTGTTTCGTGCTCTTTTGTTCGAGACACTCATTTTGGGAGATGGAGTCAAACCTGTTACGTGCTTTCACAATCCACTCATTTTTATATTCTCTTTGTTCGAACCGCTTCACCAAATCATTTGCTTGAGTTTGGTAGTCTGTATCTGAACTGCAGATGCGTCGTATTCGATTGAACTGAGACATGGGTAAACTCCTTTTTAGTGGAGTGGGGTGGAAGGATTTTCCATGAAGGATGGAGTTTCGGTCAGTAGTTTTTCTGTACAGGTTCGTACCCAGTTTGTTGGAGTCAGTGTATATCAAAATGTCTAAGAAGCTCATCTTGTGTGAGTCATAATCCATGGTGAACTTGAGATTGTAATCATTTGTGTTGATAAAGTCATGAAATTCTTTGAGTTGAATTTCTGTGCCACTCCAAACAAAGAAAATGTCATCGATGTACCTAGTCCATTAGATGTGGATTGCGAGTTGTATTGAGCGCGATGTCCTGTTCAAAATATCCACAGTAAAGTGAGGCGAAGCCGGGGGCCATCTTCGATCCCATACTGGTGCCCGAAATCTGAAGGTAGAATTTAGATTCAAACATGAAATAATTCAAAGTCAATACAGTCTCAATTAGGTCTATAATGCATTGTGTGCTGGGTGAACAATCTCTACGTTGGTTTAAAAAGAATTCTTTAGCATGTAGCCCTCCCGCAAATGGAACATGGGTATACAGTGACTCTATGTCCATGGTAACAAGAAAACACGGCTCAGGAACTACAATGGTTTTTAACATTTTAAGGAACTCCATGGAGTCTTTTATATATGATGGGAGCGAGGTGACCAAAGGTTGTAGAGAGTAATCGACAAAGGCCGAAATCTTCTCCGTTAGTGAGCCAATCGAAGAAACAATAGGCCGGCCTGGTGGAACTGTCGTGTATTTTTTATGAATTTTAGGTAAAATATACAGGACCGGCGTCACTGGGCTATCAACTAACATAAAGGCATGTTCAGATTTGGTAATTTGTTGTTCGCGACGAGATGATCCAGCATGTTTGTGATCTTAGATTTAAAAATGGCAGTGGGATTGTGGTCTAGTCTCCTGTAGAAACCTATGTTATCGAGTTGTCTTTGTACTTCACTTACATAGGCTGAGCGGTCCAAGATGACTATGGCTCCCCCTTTATCTGCACTCTTGATTACTATGGATGCATCTTTTTTAAGGGAATCCAGTTCTTGTCTTTGTTCCTTAGTTAGATTATTTGTCACAGTGTATTGTCTCTTTTTGTTCAATAGGTGGGAGATATCTTGTTCAACCAACCTACAATATGTGTCAATAGAAGCATTTCTTTTATGAGGTGGAATGAAGGTGCTTTTACCTTTAAAAGGAGTCCTTAATGCAGTTTGTTGTTGATTCAGGTTCGGTTCATCTGTTCTCTCTGCAGTTGTTAGAGCGTCTTCAACAGTGTCAATTCCTTGTGTCAAAAGGACAGAGGGATTATTTCTTTGTTGAGTACTAAGTCTCAATGTTCGAAAAAATTTGTGAAAGTCAACCATGACATTGAAGTCTTTACTATGTGTAGTAGGCACAAATGATAGTCCTTTACTTAGCGCGACTAAACACGGTTCAGACAATGATTTACTTGATAGATTTATCACATTTTGTACCTGTGTTGTTGTCGTGTCCGACGTGTCGTGTTGAATAGATTTGGCACCTTCTCTGGCTACAAATTAAATTTTGTAAAGAGCCAGTGTTTCCCAGTAAACGAACTGGCCTCTAAAATTCCAAGAAACTTCTTTCACTTCAAGCTTTGCAAGGGTAACTTTAAATATTTGGGTATAAACATTTGTTCAAATATGTCTGACCTTTATAAGTGTAACTTTCTCCCATTAATCTCCAAACTTAGAGTAGATCTGGAGAAGTGGAACAACCTGCACATTACTGTAACTGGTAGAATTAATTGTATAAAAATGAATATACTCCCCCGATTTTTGTACCTCTTCCAGTGTTTACCTGTATTCCTCCCTAACAGTTTTTTTCGTCAAATAGACACACTATTCTCATCCTTCATTTGGAAAAGGAAACCACCTCGAATCAGAAAGGGGTTACTTCAAAGGCAAACCTCAGTTGGTGGCTTAGCCTTACCAAATCTAAAATATTACTACTGGGCCGCCAACCTACACAAAATCTCGTTTCTTATTCACGAGCAGGCACTAAACTGGTGCACAATGGAAATAAAATCTTGTTCCATGTCTCTAGTGTCCATGTTGACCTCTAAAATGCCCATGCGATTTTCCCAAAGCTCAAGCAACCTTGTTGTCATTTCAACTTTGAGAATTTGGTCACAATTCTGTTCCTTTTTTAAATTTAATGAACTTTCACACTATAACCCTATATATAACAACCATACCTTCCCTCCAAGCTTGGATCCAGCCTTTTTACATTGGAAAAGCCAGGGACTGGCAAAATTAAACGATCTCTACATTGATAATGTTTTTGCCAGTTTTGATGAGCTATCTCAAAAGTACTCTCTTCCAAAAAATCATCTTTTTAGATATTTTCAAATTCGTAACTTTGTTAAATCGAACACTATGTCCTTTCCTTTTATCTCCCCTTGCACCATTGTAGATGAACTTTTTGAAAAATCCTTTAGGCAAAAAGGCGCTCTCTCTAAGATCTATTGTCTTATAACTAACATTAAAAGTGAATGTATGGAAAAAATCAAAAAGCAGTGGGAAGCAGAACTGGGAAAACAACTGAGTGAGGTTGATTGGAAGAGGGCACTTTCGCAGATAAATGGCACCACTTCTTGTTGCAAACTTAATCTAATACAATTTAAGACTGTTCACCGCATTTATTTCACAAACTCAAGACTATCAAAAATGTATCTTAATGTCAAAGATGAATGTAACAGATGTCATATGTCTCCTGCCAATATGACACACATGTTTTGGTCATGTCCCCACTTAAAAAACTACTGGGCTATCATTTTTAATCATCTGGCAAGAGCTTTAGAGATCACCTTGACACCATCAGAAGATGCAGCTATTTTTGGAACCTTTTTTAATCGCAATTGGGAGTCATACACAAACTGTGAAAGGAATACTATTGCCTTCTCAACTTTAATAGCTAGAAGACGAATACTATTAGAATGGAAATCAACGAATGCCCCAAAAGCCTCCCATTGGTATAAGGATCTCTTGCTTTTTCTTGACCTGGAAAAGATTAAATATGATCTAAGAGGCCAACCTTCCCAATTTGATACCACATGGGGCGCCATGATTAACTATACTAAAACCTTAAAAACGTTGTAATTGTGGTCTGACAAATTTATAATGTTTTTCACCGCATTGTGTCAAATCAAAACAAGACTTGAATAACAATACATCAGCACCACAGTAAAACTAGAATTTAACTAAAAGACAAACTTTAGACATTTATAAACCCAATGTTTTTGTGTGTTTTTTTTTTTAGTTATTGCGGACATCAGTTCGTTGATCTCAGTCCGATGAGGACTTTAGCGATGTGGCGATGTATTGTTATGATCACTTAATATTGTTCTGTTTGGCTTTATTTATTTATTCTTTTGTTGTTGTTGTTTTTTGTGATATAATGTGTCATTGGGAATTCTTTTTGCCCAACTGATTTGAGGTTCCATTTCTGATGGAGGACTATTGGTTATCAGTGGAGATGGGTAGTCCCAATGCCTTATAGGACCGCCTTATTTATTTTTTTTGTATTCATTTTTTCTCTTTGTTGTTGGTGTTTTTTTGTGTGTTTTTTTGTGTGTTTTTTTGTTGTTTTTTTTGTTTTTTGGGGGGGGGCAAAAAAAAAATCAAAGACCTTTGTTAAGTTGTAACTTATTGTTCTGACTTCTCAAAAAACAAAATATTAAAAAAAAAGAAAAAAGAAAATGAATATTTAAATATGGATGAATAATAAACATATAACTTGTCAATGTCAAGACTATGTTGATGGATATGCTAAGTGCAGAACTGAAGTGATACGTAGATGGGCCACCATCTTGGCCGCTGAGAGACTGTTTTCTAGTTGATGTGGGTTTGTATGTATTTTAGTAACAGCTGTACAAAAATCAGCTCCTTAATATAAGATACTGTTCAATTTAAGCATTGCGTAAAATAGATTGTCTTATTTTATGTAGAAAGTCACAGGTTGCTCTCATGCCGCCATCAGCCTCACGTTGGGAGAGGAGCTTAACTTTGGAGAAAACATCTACTCCACACTGAGACAAGAGTTTGGTTTCTGGAAAGATATAATAGAGAGCCCTGGATTATCGTGTAAGTAATGACTTAGATTACATATTTAACATTAATAGGCTTACAGTACAGCTCAGGACAGTTTGCAGTTTTGTTCAATGGAAAATGTTTCATTAATGCATCATTGACCAGCATCGGTATTACAATATTATGTGCAATTGTTTCTGCAGTTATAAATTAAAAACAATGCAGCCGATAATCTTGATTGTGTTGTAAATAGAATAAATTTGTCACTCAAATCAAAGTAAAAATCAAATGAATGAATGAATGAATGAATGAATGAAATGAATCAAAACCATTTGGTTCTTTTCTGTGTAATAAAGAATTAAAGGTAATCTGAAAATACGAATCATACGTCTTTACAGATAGTCCATATCTTTATATTCATACAGTTTAACTAATACTCATTGTGTTCACATAGTTAACAGAAAGCCCAGTATGACGAGATGTATAGAGGAAGAGAACTGTGAAGTTTCAGAAACTACAAAACGAATTATGAAAGACCAGATCAAACTCCTGGATGAGCCAGCCACCAAACTCCGAGACGTGACAGGTCATCAACTAAATATAAATACTGTTAAAATTACACAGTCATAACAGGCCAAAGGCGTCACAAGTGAATTTGGTTTGATGTGTGCTTTTAGCAATGACAAAGAAGGAAATGTTCAAGCTGACGCAGAACAGCTTTGTTGGATTTCCAAATCTGATTAAGACGGCCAAGGTACATTTTCATGTCTTTGTTATTTCAATTACAAACTTGAAAACATATCTGAGAATGTGTAATAAAACATATGTCTTTGTCTCATAACTTAAGATTGAGGCCATCTATAAAGAGGACGAGGCTGCAGCTGAGTCTGTGCTGTGGAAGGTTTAAAATGGAGTTGCTGGTTTACTCACAGGACATAAAAAGAAGCCCAAGAAGCTATGCCTATAGTGCTTTTTCCAAGAGCCACAGGCAGCACCAACACAAACGGAAATGACGACAGTGCCACCCTTAAGGAGATGATTAATCATTTAAAAGCGTATTATCAGGTAAATCATGCTTTATTTTGGAGTATCTTATAGGCTTCTAATAAGAAAATAAACAGCATTGCATCTGCACTTCTGGAAAAAAACAAAAAGTCAAGCAACTATACAGATAAGGCAAGATTATTTGTATAACTCAAGGAAAGGTACTTCAAGGCAGTTATATCAAATTATATATAGTTACAGTTATATCAAATTACAAGAGGCAGATTAAATCAAATCATACAAGGGAAAAACTCAAAAGCCTCAATATGAGATACCTTGAAGAGACCAAATACCCTTAGACGGACAAACTATACATGGCCCAGGGTTTATGGGGGTCTTTCTGCAGATAAAGCTTAAAACTATAGCGTTTTTTTCATCAGGACAGGAGGAATAAAGGCGACAAAGGGACTTGTAAAGGCAGAAGGTTCTGGATAAGTATGTCATTGCATTAAGCAGGAAGCCGCCAGACTAACAGATTTTTTTTTTAGATATTTCATATTGCATTAATGAATTTATAAAAAAACAAAAGTAAACTTTTCTAATGTCATCGCAAAGCTTTTGTGGCATTACAGCAAACAGACTGATTCAACGTTATCCCTAGAATTATGGTCATTTTATAGTAAAGCTGTTTAGGTTGTCTAGGCTAATGCAAAAAAGAAAAAATTCTCACTTCCAATTTATGATTTACAATTATTTACAGTGGATTGTAAAAGCAAAAGTTTGCACTTAACGCCATCATATGCATCACTTTCTTGTCTCTGTGACAGATTGCGGGGCAGCGACTGGCCTATCAGATTCCTCTGGTTATTCGTCTCCAGATGTTGCTGCAGCTGTTTCAGGCCAAGAAGAAAATGGAGTTCCTTCGGAATAAGGACTACAGTATAAGAGATAGCAGAGCTAAACTACACAGTAGTATTGAACGCCTTAATAAAGCACAGTCTGAATTCTAAGAGCACAGTTTGAGGCAACATGGTTTTCTGTTTTTCTACACAAATTCTGTAGTGCGAGTGGTAAAAGAACTTTGTAGGCAAAGTTTACGTTCCTTTATTCATTCATAAGTTTAAATTAAAAGGGAAATGGAAACAAAGGGCTAAAAAACATGTGACTCTGGAGCGTGCAGCACACACCTGCACACAGTTGGGCTGTCTCCACAGGGAGCTGCGTTTGAGGGACTGAGAGAGGAGGCTCGAGCTGCGGCAGAGGCGTTCCTGTTTGATTACCAGAACGCCCCATGCAATGTTTCACCAACCAATCAGAGAATGCTTGCGTGGTACGCTGTGTTAAGATGTCATTTCCGCTGCTTAACATCAGCGAAAGTAAAAGAACCGCGCAGATAGATGTCCGTGGAAATATGGGACATTATTATTAGAATGACCCTGGAAACAAACATGGCAATGTTGGAGTCTATAAACAGGGTGTCTAAAATGTTTCGATCCATGGCTCAGCAATACACTCCTGTGATCCATTTGAACAACTACATAGCAGAGAGCCTTAAACTTAAAAGAAATGTGGTTCAAATTAAGATTGGAAAAATTTGCAAGGTGGCAGGTCAGAGCAGCGGTCTTAGTCTGCGACTGGCTCAACTGTTTTCTTCCGAAAAAAACTGGAAGGAGGCATTTGTTGTTCTCAACTTTAAAGGCCATGGAAAATATGCCATTGAGGATGTTGCGTTTCCAGTTTTTGTTCAATAAAAAGTTATTACCATACCCAATAAAGGCATTTTAATCAATTATTGAGAGAGTGCCTTGGTTCTTTCTGTATTTATACATTGACTATCCCTTCACCAAAGAGCACCTCTTAAACCACCATTTTTTACTGACTGGAGGTCCATGAAGTGCCCTCTTTTTTTCTTTTTTTAACAAGTTAGATCTATTCGAGTTTTGGTTAAAATATGGTCAATTGTAAAAGTATGTATGTTATGTTTGATGAAGTTAAATTGAACCTAAATATAATATTTATACATAAATATTTATTTATATAATAAATATAATATTTGCCCAGGGTTTCCTTGGGACATTAAACAGCATTAGTCATTCATCATTTACCTGTAGAAGTTCTGTAGAATACAAAATAATAGCATAGAGACTGGAGGTTTGGAAGAAATTATTTGCTATTTCAAGTTACTTGCTTAATCCAATTTTCAATTGAATATGAAAATGAATATAATATATGCACAGCCCCTGGTTTTTGTGTCTTTAAAAATGTTACTTCAATTTGTTACATTCAATTTAAAAAGCATTCCACGCTTAAATCAGAGTCAGTGAAATAATGCTGTACAAAATCATAATTTAATGACATATCGTAAATGTGTAAATTCGTTTTTCTCTTTTTTTATACTTCTCTCCCCCCCCCCCCAATATAGCAATATAGCGGTGACAACCCTTATTTGAAATGTTTTTGAAGAACGGATGTTTTATTTTGAAATGTTTTTGAAGAACGGATGTTTGGGGGCGTTCTTGTGTGTTGGGGCGTTCTTGTGTTTCCAACGGGTATAGTCAGAGGGAAAAATTGAAAAATGACACCTACGGGCATTTCTTTCTGATTTTTGGCAACATAGCTACTATTACTATTTCAAGGGCGTCAATTTTCAAAATGTATGTTGGCAAGTCCAATTCTAGCGTTAACATGATCAAATTGGTCATCAAAAATCATCATCCATATATGGAAAAGTGGTCAGTTGTGTGTCTTTAAATTGAAACAAATCCATTTCTACTAATTTGAGGGTGCTGATTTCGAAGATCAATGTTATCAAGCCAAATTCTTGCATTAGTTGGTCTAATCGCTCATCAAAGATGCCATTATTGCCCATATATGGTAAATTGTTTTTGTAGATGTGGATGATAAAGTGAATGTCTGTGATCATAAAGCAATACAACTTAAGGTAGATCGTAGGTCCTGTTGATCGTAGTGTAGATCGTAGACACCCCTTAAGGCCCCTGTTTGCTAAACCGTCTTCAATCGGAACGTATGGAGGTTGCCACCTGTTAAGCCCCTTGAGTTTTTTTGGTAACCTCTCATCACGTTTTTTTTAAACCAGAATTAATCATGTGACTATTGTTTTTTACTATGTGAAAATAAATCGAAATCAAATCAAGGTTAAAACTGAGCCTGATGATTTCGATACACAATTACATGCCATTCTGCTTCCACTGAAATAAGGCATCACTATGAACATATGAAATGGCTGAATCTGGGACATTAGATTAACAAGGACATAACTGCATCTCCCATAAACTTGTCTTTACACAAAGTGAATTACAATCTGCTGTTCATGAATGAACATTGCCAACTTAACATCAGCAATAATGACATGATTTATTTACAATGTGCACGAGACTATTGGGGACATGGAAATATGAAATATGAATAATAATTATAATGATAACTAAACAGTGGAAGCAGAATGGCATGTAATTTTGTATCAAAAGCATTGTCAGATTGAACCTTAAAAGCCCTATACCTGATTTTTTTTTTAAATGAAAGAGGAAAACACAACATTTAAATGTAAGGAATGAGTTGGGCCCTCCTGGAACCGCCACCTTAACGTGGTGGAGGGGTTTGAGCCCGAATGATCCTGGAGCTCTGTTGTCGGGGGCTTCGTGCCCCTGGTAGGGTCTCCCATGGCAAACAGGTCCTAGGTGACGGGTCAAACAAAGAGCGGTTCAGAAGCCCCTTATGAGAGACCAACAGGCCCGGTTAGAACCATGAGGCCGTCCTTCTGTGGACCCACCACCTGCAGGAGGAGCCACAGGGGCTGGTGCAGCTCCAACAGCTGCCCCCACGACCCGGCAACGGACAAGTGGAAGAAAATGGATGGATGGATGGAATGAGTTGGGATAAAAACTAATTTCTTAATATTGAGGGATGAGTTTATGGGCACATTTCACAACTTACAGGGTCACTTTCTGGGTCTTTAGGACAGAAATGCAAGAGACCCCCATCCAAGTTCATGAAATTGATATAAATGCTCTATTAATAGATGCATAGTATTAGTGTTTTTCTCACAATTGTCTGCTTACAATGGGGCAAAAAACAAATTTTGTTAAGTTTAAGTTGTTTTGCTTTATGATCATTGACATTAGCTATGTGTACATGGACACAAATATTCGGAATAAAAGCCTAACCGGAATAAAAATGCTTCATGTAAACACGCCATTCGGAATATTCTGACCCGATCACACACGTTCGGATCAACATTTCTTTCCGATCGAGACGGGTGGTTTATGCCGATAGTCATTCTGATTGGAGCGCATGTAAACAATTCTTCTAAAGTTTGGGTCGAGATTATCCTTACTGCGCATGTCTGTGACGTCAGCCCATACGTCGGCATTTACGGAAGCAGGTGGAAGCCATGGCGGGAGGCGTTAAGCAGAACTGGTCTGTATCTGAAACAAATGTTTTACTAGATATAATAATAATAATAATAATAATAATGCATCGGTTTTATATAGCGCTTTTCTGGACACTCAAAGACGCTTTACATTGCACTATTCATTCACTCCATACTTGATGGTGGTAAGCTACTATTGTAGCCACAGCTGCCCTGGAGCTTAGAATTGTTGAACGACTCGACGGTAGAAAGGCTAGAAACTCGGAGTTATTCATTCAAGTCCATGAAAGGTTGAACGAAGCCGGAATTGACCGAACAGTTGAACAGATAAAAAACCGCTGGAAAAGTTTGAAGAGTGCCTATTATAAAGCTAAGAGCCACAACGACAAAAGCGGTCATGACCCCTCAAGTTTTCAGTTTTACCATGTAATGGATGACTTGATGGGAGATAGACCGTTGTCAAATGTGCCTGCCAATGGTGTGGACGTTGGGTTTGAGGAGGAGGACGAGGATAGATGCTGCACACCCATGAGCCAAAGCCTCGATGCTACTGAAGATGGCATTACTGGTAAGCTGGCAAACTTAACTTTTTTTTTAAATTTCATACTATCAACTAGTCGTTTCTGAGGAAAAGACCAGATTTGAACGTTAGATTTGTTTTTGTGATTCAGATGAATCCAGCTGCGAAGGAGCAGAAAACAGTGAACAGATCACTACAGACGGAGGGGACAGTTCACATCCTTCTACAAAGACTACCAAAAAGAGTGAGTTATCTGTTAAGAGGCAAAAAAAAAAAGAAAAGTCAAATTAACTTCTTAAAGGGTATAGCTACTTAGCAGTAAAAAAAATATTGAAGGGGATTTAATTTATTATAAGTCACTTTTTTGCTGGTTGCTCTAATTATTGTATTTTCTGGGTGAAATGCAAATTATGTTTGTTCTGTTATGTATATTCCAAACTCATAATTATTTGTAACTCTGTAGGACAAAGGCCAAGCTCATCTGGTTATGCCACAGCTATGTGCACTTGATCGACTGAACAACAAGCATTTATGGAGAAGATGCAAAAGTCCCAAAACAGGTGGGTCGAAGAACAGCAAGAAAGACGTCTGCAGAGAGAAGAGCGTCTCCTCTCACGGTTTGTTGAAGAGAGTTCCCGCTCAAAAAATGAGCGACTCGTTGGCCATCTTTTGGATGGTCTAAGGGCCATCGTCTCTCCGCCACCTCCACCACCACCTCCAGTACCTTCATACTCTCCTCAGCGTCCTTACCGTAACTACAGTGGGTCCGCTGACTTTGCCCAACACAGGCAAAACTACAGTGACAATTACAACTCTGACAATACCCTACACGATCTCAGCTAAATGTGTGTTTCGGATGTTAATGTATCAGTTCCTCATTTAAGATGCACACAATCTTACATGTTCTGCTAGTTAGTATGCAAGTTTAAAAAAAAAAAAGTGAATGTTTTAGGTTAAGGCAAGACACGGCAGGTGAAACATTTTCCATGTGGTGGACTGTCACGGGTTCGTTTCCAGATTTTTTCAAAATGATGGCAAGGTCAAGGGTTTTCGCTCCACAGGCTTTTATTTTCCAGTTCCAGTGGTGAAGTGTATACAGTGCAGTGAATAACGGGGTGAAAATAAAGTATTTACAGACTCACAGGAATTGCGGCAGCCACACAGTGCCATCTCCAGTCCCAACACCAACTAACTCACAGAGCCCAAATGCTCCTCTTTAATACCCCCTAGCCCCTCCCCCGGGCAGACCCACAATAATTGGGGGGGGGGTATTAAACATTCCGAAAAGATAGACGAGACACAAAAACCATTTACACAGAAACAATAAGAATAAATTGCCCTACATACGACAACCTCAATACACACACAAAACACAATAAGTCACAAAATAATCCCTAGATGAAATGGTTCAGTCCGGGTCATGTGGTTGCCCAGAGCGCGCCACGAATGCGCTACAAGACACGCACCCAGGAAGTGCCTCAGTTTGCCCCACTACGTGAGGCAGACGGACTGACAGCAGCAGCAGCAGGTGAGAATGTCCAGTGTGAATGTGATGCGTGGTGTGTAGGCAACGAGTGTGCGCCCCGTGCGCTACAACGGGGAGAACCAGTCTTTAACCGAGGGACAGCTTGTGAATGCACGGCCGCGGGACATGAGCGCGGCCCGTGAGGGGGGGGGGGGAAGAAGAACAGGGAGTGAGAGCGCACTCCGCTCCAGCACTCTCCCGGGCCATGGGAGAGGGAAAAAACACACACGGGGTCTGAGTGACGAGGAAGTTACTGGCGCCCCGTCACATTATCCCCCTCCTCCCCGAGCTTGGCGATGTGCGGCAACCTTGAGAGATAATCCGCTACCACGTTGAGCTTGCCAGCCCGGTGGCGGATCTGGAACTGGAACGGCTGAAGGGAGAGGTACCAGCGGGTCAGACGGCTGTTGTGATCTTTCGTGGAGTACATCCAGGTTAGAGCACGGTGGTCGGTCTCCAGATCGAACTCCCTCCCCAGCAGGTAGTATCGCAAGCTCTCGAGGGACCACTTGATGGCCAGGCCCTCCTTCTCCACAGTCGAGTACCTGGTCTCACGTGGCAGCAGTTTACGACTCAGGTACATCACCGGCTGTTCCTCTCCAGGAGCACACTGGGCCAGGACAGCTCCCAGCCCCACGGCAGAGGCGTCGGTCTGGACCAAGAACCTCTGGGCGAAGTCGGGGCTCCTCAGCACAGGTGAAGTACACAGACCGGTCTTCAGGTTTGGAACGCAGTCTCGCAGTCTTCACTCCAGACAACAGGATTCCTCTGGTCCTTCGCGGTGAGAGCCGTCAGGGGAGCAGCGATGGTGGCGAACTGCGGTACGAACCTCCTGTACCAGCCCGCAAGACCCAGGAAGGACCTCACCTCCTTCTTGGTGCGAGGGCGTGGGCAGCTGCGGATGGCCTCCACCTTGTCCATCTGTGGCCGAACCTTGCCACGTCCCAGTCAGTAGCCCAGGTAGCTCGCTTCCTCCTTAGCCCACTGACACTTGGCAGGATTCAGTGTCAGTCCCGCGTTCTGAATCCGGCTGAGGACCCTTTCCAGATGCTGCAGGTGCTCCTCCCAGGTGTCACTAAAGATGACCACATCGGTAGGCAGCGCTGCAGTCCTCACACCCTCGCAGGACACGGTCCATCAGTCTCTGGAAGGTGGCCGTGCTCCATGGAGTCCGAAAGGCATCACGGTGAACTGGAAGAGACCAGCAGGTGACTGGAAAGCGGTGTAAGGGCGACTGGCCGCGTCCAGAGGCACCTGCCAGTAGCCCTTGCAGAGGTCGAGGGTGGTGATGAATCGGGCCCGACCGATCTTCTCCAGCAGGTCATCGATACGGGGCATCGGGTAGGCGTCGAACTCCGACATGGCGTTGAGCTTCCGGAAGTCGATGCAGATGCGAAGCGAACCGTCCTTCTTCACCACGATGACCACTGGACTGCACCACTCAGACTGAGATGGTTCGATCACCCCCAGGCGCAGCATCTCCTCCACTTCCGTCAGGAGCTTCCCCACCAGGTGCTGTGGAACCCGGTAGGACCGTTGGCGGATGGGACCCCTCTCCTTCAGGCGGATGACGTGCTCCACCAGGACCGTCTTCCCCGGTTTGGCCGCAAACAGCTTGGAGACTCGCTGGAACACCTCACCGAGCTGACCGGACCGGATGGCGGAGAGATGGTCAAGGGCAGGTGCGACAGGCTTGTAGCGGGTGAAGGACGGCTCCTCCTCCCCTCGCTGTCCACCTCCGTCACCAACAGAGACGCCACCGGAACCGGGACAGGAGCCTCTTTCCACTCCTTCAGCAGATTCACGTGGTACGTCTGTTTAGCCTTCCTCTTCTCCGGATGATGGATCTCATAAGTGACTGGGCCCATCTTACGGACGACTGTGTAGGGGCCCTGCCACTTGGGGAGCAGCTTGCTGGTGGAGGATGGCAGAAGCAGCAGAACCTTCTGGCCAGGCTGAAATTCACGGTGTCTGGCCTGGCGGTTGTACCAAGCCTTCTGGGACTGCTGGGCGGCGCGTAGGTTGACCTCCGCTTCCTCCCGATACTTCGCCAGCCGGTCCCGCATCTCGAGCACAAACTGGAACAACCCGCATCATCTAGCCCACGGACGAAGGCGCCCTCCCAACTCTCAACAGCAGGGTCCAATGGCCCCTTGGACGTTCCATTGCCGTACAAGGCAAGTGCGAACGGGGAAGAAACCATGGACGCTCTGAGGACTTCACGGTAGGCGAACAGCAAGAAGGGCAACCAGCGATCCCAGTCACGTCCAGTGTCCGCCACGAACTTCTGCAGCATCTTCTTCAGCATTTGGTTGAACCGCTCGACCAGGCCGTCCGTCTGAGGATGGTACGGGGTCGTCTTGATCGGCGAGATCCCCAGCTGGCGATGGAAGAGCAGCAGTAGTCGGGAGGTAAAGTTGGTCCCCTGGTCCGTCACAATCTCGTCCGGAATACCAACCCTGGAAAAGAACTGCACAAGGCAACGCAGCATGCAGGGCAGTGATGGTATGCAGTGGGAACGCCTCGGGGAACCGTGTGGCATAGTCGGAGAGCACCAAAATATACTGGTGGCCCCGACTGCTCTTTACCAACGGGCCAACAATGTCCATGGCTATTCGCCGAAATGGCGTGGAGATCACAGGCATTGGTTTGGAGATAGGCACGGTCTGATTGCGCAGGTGAGACGTTTTCTGGCAGACTGGACAGGTCTTACAGTACACTTGAACGTCTGCATACATGGAAGGCCAATAGAACCGGGAGGCTATACGCAAAAATGTTTTGTTGCGGCCCAGATGACCCGCCCACGGCAAGGTGTGTGCCAAGTGCAGGATCATCTGGCGACAGGGCACAGGAACCACGAGGCGCTTGACACCGTCAGCCACTACATAAAGGATATCATTATCCATAATAAACCATTCCTTGTCACCTTTTGCCGAGTCCAGTCCCCAACCACCTTGTGAAATAATGGTTTGAGAGACCCATCCTCCTGCTGTAGGGGCCCAATGTCCTCTGGTACCTCCCATGCCCTCAGTCATACCCTCCTTACAGTCCGGCCCCCTGGCTTCCAGACTTTTTCAAAGGCTGGCTGCGAGATTTCCGTGGCCCCTTGGTACCTCCCTCGAACAAGCTGCTATCCAAGGTAGAAAATGGTCCAGCCCACGGGTCTGGGACTGATGAGTCAGACGTCACCCCTGCTCTAGCCTGACCCGGGTGATCACAGGAACTGACAAAATCTTGCCACAGTCACTGTCCTGGTCCCCCTCTCCAAACAGCACATCCAGCAGTACAGGCAAGTCCCACCCCAGAATGGCAGCAACAGGCAACTTTCCACCACCCAACAGTCAAAAGATACGGCTGTTCATCCACCACCACCGTAAGATCAGCCGTGGGGTAAGAATGCCTGTCCCATGCACACACAAAATGTCTTCCTGCCTGCCAAAATCCACACCCCCAGTTGGCACTAAATCCCTCCGGACTAGGGTCAAAAAGCTGCCAGAGTCTACCAGAGCAGTCACAGGCTGGCCATTAATTGTGACATCCTTAAACCGCTGCCGCTTCCCTACACCATTCACGTCCTCAGCGCGGGGAGTATAACAGGCACCAGTAAGTTTAGCTCCCCTAATGGGGCAGAAGGCCGCCTTGTGCCCGGGCTGCTGACAGTAAAAACAGATTAGCTCCATACCGGTGCCGCGCTGATCTGATGCTGCGCTGAGGGTCCCAGGTGGCTGGGCACTGGTCCTAGCGGCTGGTCTGGGCTGCGACCAGGGCTGACGACTGGATCCGCCCGGGTGTGTAGCTGGGCCTCCTTTCCGGGCGTTGATGTGCTGCAGAGCTAGCCTAGCGGCGGCTAGCCCATCTGCTGGGTCATGCTCCTTCACCCAGGTGCGAATCTTGGCAGGAAGGACATGCAGGAGCTGCTCCAGGACGACCTGTTCCCCGATCTGCTCCTTCGTGTGCTGCTCCGGACGAATCCAGCGACGGTAGAGCCCCTTCAGGCGGTGGTATGTCTCGGTGGGGCTCTCTCCTGGTGGAACCATGCTGGACCGGAACTGCTGACGATATGTCTCTGGCGAGACAGTGCCATCTCCAGTCCCAACAGCAACTAACTCACAGAGCCCAAATGCTCCTCTTTAATACCCCCCTAGCCCCTTCCCCGGGCAGACCCACAATAATTGGGGGGGGGGGGGGGGGTATTAAACATTCCGAAAAGTTAGACGAGACACAAAAACCATTTACACAGAAACATCCATCCATCCATCCATTTTCTTCCGCTTTATCCGGGCCGGGTCGCGGAGGCAGCAGTCTCAGCAGAGATGCCCAGACTTCCCGATCCACGCACACCTCCTCCAGCTGTTCTGGGGGGACCCGAGGCGACACCAGGCCAGCTCGGAGACATAGTTCCACCAGCGTGTCCTGGGCCTTCCACGAGGCCTCCTCCCAATAGGACATGCCTGGAACACCTCCCGAGGGAGGCGACCAGGAGGCATCCGGAACAGATGCCCTAGCCACCTCAGCTGGCTCCTTCACAGAAACAATAAGAATAAATTGCCCTACATACGACAACCTCAATACACACACAAAACACAATAAGTCACAAAATAATCACTAGATGAAATGGTTCAGTCCGGGTCATGTGGTTGCCCAGAGCGCGCCACGAATGCGCTACAAGACACGCACCCAGGAAGTGCCTCAGTTTGCCCCACTACGTGAGGCAGACGGACTGACAGCAGCAGCAGCAGGTGAGAATGTCCAGTGTGAATGTGATGCGTGGTGTGTAGGCAACGAGTGTGCGCCCCTGTGCGCTACAACGGGGAGAACCAGTCTTTAACCGAGGGACAGCTTGTGAATGCACGGCCGCGGGACATGAGCGCGGCCCGCGAGGGGGGGGGGAAGAAGAACAGGGGAAAGAGTGAGAGCGCACTCCGCTCCAGCGCTCTCCCGGGCCATGGGAGAGGGGAAAAAAACACACACGGGGTCTGAGTGACGAGGAAGTTACTGGCGCCCCGTCACATTATCCCCCTCCTCCCCGAGGTTGGCGATGTGCGGCAACCTTGAGAGATAATCCGCTACCACGTTGAGCTTGCCAGCCCGGTGGCGGATCTGGAACTGGAACGGCTGAAGGGAGAGGTACCAGCGGGTCAGACGGCTGTTGTGATCTTTCATGGAGTACATCCAGGTTAGAGCACGGTGGTCGGTCTCCAGATCGGGGGGGGGGGGGGGAGAAGAACAGGGGAAAGAGTGAGAGCGCACTCCGCTCCAGCGCTCTGGATGGTCTAAGGGCCATCGTCTCTCCGCCATCTCCACCACCACCTCCAGTACCTTCATACTCTCCTCAGCGTCCTTACCGTAACTACAGTGGGTCCGCTGACTTTGCCCAACACAGGCAAAACTACAGTGACAATTACAACTCTGACAATACCCTACACGATCTCAGCTAAATGTGTGTTTCGGATGTTAATGTATCAGTTCCTCATTTAAGATGCACACAATCTTACATGTTCTGCTAGTTAGTATGCAAGTTTAAAAAAAAAAAAAGTGAATGTTTTAGGTTAAGGCAAGACACGGCAGGTGAAACATTTTCCATGTGGTGCACAATTGAGATTTCTGTTTTGTTTTCCCAAAATGCCTTATTTTTACATTAAACATAAAATGACAAAAATTAAAACTTTAATTTATAATGGTAATTATCAGCAAAAGTTTCTAATTAATATCCATTTATATTTTTCTATTCACCTGTAGAGTCCCATCTTAACCTAGAAACACAAGCACTGAATTCTGCTTGTTTGTTTACAAAACCTCCCTATGCAAGGGCCAGTATATTTGCAAGTGTTGTACAGAATAGTGATGTTCTGGAGATCTTTTGTTGCACAATATATATATTTTTTGCACAGCACTAGTTAAGTGCCAACTTCTGTTTACAGTATTCTAAAAATGTTTCAGTACTTATGTTAAGCATGATTCAGGGAAAAATGCATTTTGAGGTCATGTTTTGTTTGAATAAACAGTGGCAATTTAGCTGAAGTGCGAAAGCTAAAGATTGTTTTCGAATATGATGACCGAGAACCTCTATTGTTTGTTGTTTTTCTATTGTATAAAAGGCAGCATTAAAGAATAACATATTTGAAAGGCTTTTATTTAGAATAAGCAATACAATGCTTGTTTTTCCTTGTGCTATATAAACCTGAATCATAGCAAGAATCTTTTGCACAGTATTTGTGAAAAAAAACATTTAAACTATTTAACAAATTAGTGTTACACTTTTTTTTGTGTTAAAGTGCACCTAAGAAACGCTTAACGTTGTCGCCCTGTTCGAAGTGGGAATGTTGTGGCCATGTAGGTTGCCAACACCTCTCTGGTGCTGCTCCCAGCACCACTGCACTGAAGACTGACTGGCTGGTTGGGTTGAGGAAAATTGTTTGTCTGATCACGAGCCTCTTCCAACCAGCTACTGTTGGAATTGTCTTGTTCCTTCTGACAGAAGTTGTGGAGTGCACAGCAGGTGGCGATCATGGTTGGTGCAAAAGTGAAGTGAAAGTCACTTCTTTTTAGGAGAACCCTCCACCTTGGCCGTTTCTCAATCTGTGTACTTGTGCGGACTTGTGTGCTCGTGGACTCGTGAAACGTCATCACGCGCGGCCCAAGTCCTGTTCCAATTCAAAGTTCGCTTCTCAGCAAGTCCGCTGGAAATCCCCGGATGAGAACTTGCTCTGCCCATTTTACCGAGGATGCATCAGAGGAGACTTGTGCATTCTCCGCCAGCTCTATTTCCCATAATCCGTTTCGCTTTGAGCATGTGGATCACTGCGAGCCTCCGCCTGCGGCGGCCCCTGATCCTCACGCACCGAGCCGCTCCAGCTGATCAACAGCTGATCGTAACATGTAAATAAATGTGGAGATGTGACCGGTTTAAGAGTCTTTAGAAGTGTCTCCAGCTCAAGATGGTTTTCTGAGCAGAAGTGTTAAAACAACTTGGTCATGCTTTCATTTCTCATAATGATCAGCAATATTAAGTCGTATCGTCATGAACAGGTTATTGAGGACAAATGCATTTTATGTTTACATTGTATTATTAAGGGGGCACTGTAGACAAATCTTTATGTGGGAACTTCCAAAACAGTTTCATATTTTAAAGTTTAAATTGTTCGTTTTTTTTCCGAATAATTTGCAACCCCCAAACAAATTAATAAATAATATTTTTTTATTATTGTTTCAGTTTACACATCAGATATGTTTAATTACTTTACACATAACGCCTTATCTATGTAGGCTATAATTGTATAAATAAGGTGAAATTGACTAAAATGTAAAATGTTATTTTTGTTTACAGCAAAAGTTTGTAATTGATGTCTTTGAAAACATCTTTCCACTTTCTGCAGTGTCTCACCCTTTTAATTTCATATGAGGTTGTTTAATGTTATAAAAGCTCACAGCCCCATGTTCATGAGCTACTTCCTGTGATGTCATCGAGTTCACTCGTTCCAAACGCTGAAATAGCTGAGTCCACACTTGTGAACTCCTCAAGTCCGTTCTCCAAGTCTGCACCCGCAAGTCCATACCCCGGAGTTCACAAGTACAGAGTACGCATACTGGGGATTGAGAAACGGCCCTTGACTTTAGTAATCCAAAGGTCATCTCCACTCCCACCCTGACTGAGCTGAGGTAGGTGGTAAAGGACTCCTGCTCAGGAGTCAGGCGAGGTGAGTTTGTGTATCCCTTAATCAGCCAGTCAAGGAGTGGGTAGGCTGGGTCTCCAATAATGAAGAGCTTGATGTCTTTTCCCCGAATGGTCTTCGTGCTCTGTTGCAGAAAAAGAAAAGTAAATTATGTATGGTTAAATGATTAGCTTGCAAGAACATTTTGACACTCATTTGTTTTTAAATGCAAGGAGTAAAGTGTACAGAGAGAATACATTTCAGTAAAAAAAAAAAAAAAAATATATATATATATATATATATATATATATATATCTTACTTTGGGTAACAGATGAGCCCTTTGGAAGAGGTCTGATTGTCGTAGGGCATTAGCATCGTGTGCGCTGCCTGGCATTTTACAGTTGATGTTCCAAAAACTGGATGGGAGGGATAAAATATGAAATTGGCCAAAAACAACTAATATTATTTAAAAAATAAATAGTTTACCAGAATTTGTCGTCAACAACTGCCTGTAGTATGTAGGACGGCCATCCTTTGCGATTCACAAAATCCTTATAGCCATCTGAGGGAGGAAGGACGGGAATGTGCGTTCCGTCTATGAGCCCCATAATCTGAGGGATATGATGTGATGCCTCAAACCGTCTGGCAATCTCTCCTGCCTCTTCATCAGTTGGTGCACGAATTAGTTGTTTAATTGGTCCTTGAACCATGCTTTTACAAAATAAATAAACAAACTTTTTGACGCTGCTTTTGCTAATCCCAAATTGGTTCGCAACAATTCGGTACTCAGCACAGCTACCCAGTTTGTACAGTACGACAGCAATGCGCATGAGTGGAACAGGAGCTCTCACAGTAACTTGTTCTGGTGCCATATGTCCCTCCATTAACGAGCAAAGTTTCATGAATGACGGTCGTGTCATGCGAAAATTTTGTTTCCACTCTTGATCGTTGAACTCCAAGAGAACAATCCTCTCCCACCAGTCTTTACTCCTCACCTTCATCCAGTGGCTCCTTGTCTTTGGGGGGACTAAATGTAATAGTCGTGGAATGAACCGATTGTCTTGCTGTTGTCTGCCCCCATTCAACGCGTACAGAAGTAGCATTATATACTGTCGAGTTTGTTGCTCTAAAACCGAGACCATCATAAACAAAAGTATGGTCTGAAGGGCACAGAACTGCTCCATTTCAAAAAGAGAGTTACAACAAAAGTGGTGAACAGGAGGAAAAATAGACAAATAAATAACGTTACATTAGACAAGCAGAAACGCACGCAGCCTTGTTTGTTTACAACGGAAGTCAAGTCTTCTTCTTCTACTTCCGTTTACGGTATGTGCTGCGCATGTCAAAATAATGTATTCCGATCTAAAGTGTGGATGAAAACGCACGTCATAATCGGAATAATTTTTTCAGGGTCCATGTACACAGTAACATTCTAATCCGAATTATGATCAGATTAAATTAATTTTGCCCATGTACACGTGGCTATTGACTTTATCATGTACAAAAAAGGTATGGACACAAAAAAGGAAATGCGAGTGTAACATTAGGCTTGTATCAACTAACTAATTAGTTTACCATATATGGGCAATGGCGCCATCATAGATGACCGTTTAGACCATTTATTTCCACAATTTCTGCGTCCTCATTTTTCTTCCAAATATTTTGCAACTCTTGTGATTTTGTGCTCCATTTACAGTGTCCATTTACTGCTTGCTCCTGACATTTTCTCATTTACTCTGACTGTTTTATTGCTTCATCCATGTTTTTCAACACCTGTGATAAAATCATCCACATACAAGAATTCGTTATTTTTTTTCCCCCCTTCGTTCTTTGTATTTTTCAGATGGTGTTTTGTAGTGGCCGTAAAAAAAATTGATGCCGTCGCACCAAATGGCACGCGCGTCATCCTCATTACGCATAGCTTGATTTCTTCAAAACAAACTGCTTTGTCTTTTAGCCACAGAAAACGCAACGCATTTCATTCAAAGACATTTGTTAGAACGCTTTAGTCATGTCTGCCATCATTGCAATTTTATGCTGCCTGAATTTATCAAGATTTTGATTAAATTTTGTTCGGTGTGTAAACAGTAATTTGACGAGCATTTATTTTTTCTTAGGAACATAGGCACCACACATAATCTAGTTCTACTTCTGTTGTCTCATATTATTGGATGGTATGCCAAATCAGTGGTGTAGCTTAATCTTCAATTTTCTAATGGATAGCCTACTGTATATATTATTTTTTAAAAGGCACGGGTGATGGCCAGTTATATGCGCTGAAAAAAATATGATTGTAGCCGCGTAGTTTACCTTTTCCTTAATGCCGTTGAGTGGTATTATTAGGTCCTGTAGATTTGTTGGATCCAGGATGAGTTTCAATGATTTATTCCTTACAACATGCAGCTAAAAAAAAGCTAAACAAAAAAAAAAAAAACATGATAAAGCGACAGCGGTCAACAAAATTATGGCTACCCCTTCCCTCACTCCCTCCCCGTAAGTGTGCACCTTTCACACCTCGGTACGCGCCCACAACCGCACCAATGCCCAGTGTAATACTCATGCTCTCCACACGAGGGCAGCAGATACACACCGCAGCTATATGTCTGTCTTCTATAATGATGTTCCTGTAATTCACAGGCTGTAGCTATATTGCTGGGTTTCACGTGACATCACAGCGTTCTAAAGCCCTATAATATTATATAGAGGTAACTTCTTTTTTTTTTGAGGAAATATTTGGTGTTGTACAGAGAGATCATGAACCCAGTGACTGATATCAATGATCATTTTGTAATTCATACATTTTCTTTTTATATACAACTGTGAAAGTGTAATGCAGTTAATAGGAAAAAACTGGCTCCTGCCCCCCACTGGGTCCTGTGACATCATCACATTGTAGAACCTGAAAACAATTGATTTTTGTTCCAGTACCTATGGCAACCAGAGGGCTATTTCATAAAACTCGCTCAGTAAAGCCAGGCTTAGGCTCTAAATCCTGGCTGCCTGAGGCACAACAATTGAAGCTGCGATTACTGGGTTTCACCAAAGGGACACGTGGGCTGCATCCGAAACCAGTAAATTGTAGCCTCTAAGTACTAACACTAGCAACTAATCCTTAACCTTTCATGGGTCAACTGTTAGATCTCTATGCAGTTAGTGAACTTCTGCTTCAGCAGCATTTGCCCAATTCGACCGTCCTTACCCAGGGGAAGAGGAAGTGACATCACCAACAGCTGTTTTCCTTCAGTGCAGGCCAAACAAAAGCGCATACCGCCACCTACTGTATATTGTCCAACAACGACATAGTGTCCAAATAAAGACATTTAAGGGGGGGGGGGGGAAAGAGAAACATCCAAATGATCCTTCACATTTCCCTTTATGTTATCTCAACAGCTGTTTCATAAAGCTACAGTATGCAAATTAGCCATGTGGCTTAAGTTTCTACTAAATGAAGCAAAAGCACAAACTGCCTTCATTTAGGCCATTTACTGAGGAGGCTCTTTAAAACCCTGTGAATGTGCTGTGGTGACGACAAAATGTATTTTGTCACTTTTATAAAGTTTTGCTTGTGCAGAATCGTTTTTTTGTTAATTATTAAATGTGCACCTGTCAATCAACAGTGGTTGCGCATGAATCACTCGAGGGTGGGGGCGAGGGGGTGGGGAGATTGGCGCAGTGGCTTATGGGATGGCACATAGCTCCTAATCGCCAGTAAGTTAGCATCAGAGGTCCCTATGCTAAAGTGGCTATGATAGTTAGCATACAGGCCACTTTCCCTAACTCCTTCTTAACTGAAAGCCCAATTCGGACGCATCTTATCATGGCGGACACTGACGCACATCCGGTTTGGCGTAAGACCTCTTACCAATTTAGTGGTTTCGGATGGAGCACAAGCTTGGCCAATCTCACTAATTCAAGACAGGTTCAACTAATTAGCACCTGCCATGTACATAAGCAGACCACACTAACGATCACAGAGTTCACTGAGAAATCATGGCCAAGCGTGAACGCGCAGCAAACTCCACAGGCCGTCAGCTTTGTTCAGATACGTTAGCTCCATAGGTAGAGCACAAGGCTCCCATCCACGAGGCTGTGAGATCAATCTCAGCCTCGACTTATTATTTTTTTTGGACTGGGCACCCACTGGGAAGAACATAAATTAGCACTTATGAATTTAAACACTTTTCTATTTTTCCCAGGAATTTAAACACATGATAGTAAAAAAAGAAACACTGTTGACACAGGTCATGAGGGTGGCTCCTGTGCAGTGCTTAATTTGATCCCCCGTTTGGGGAACGCATTCCCCCAATTTTCAGTTTTTCAGGGTAAAGGATCCAGAGTGTGTTGCGGCAAATGTTTAAATGTTAAATGTCACCCCAATTCTTAAGCCCTCCACTGGCTGCCGGTGTCTTACCGGTTTCAATTTAAAATCTTGGTGCTGACTTTTAGATCCTTATATGGTCAGACGCCTTCTTACATCAGAGATCTGATTCAGCCCTATGCCCCCTCTCGTTCTCTGAGGTGTGCAGATCAAAATCTCTTGATGGTTCCTCGCACTCGTTATCGAACCAGAGGAGACCGATCCTTCCAGGCTGTCGCACCTAGACTCTGGAACGATCTCCCGCTCTCTCTGCGATCACTTGACTCTGTTGATACTTTTAAATCCCAACTCAAAACGTTCTTGTTCAGTCGAGCGTTTTGAAAGTACGGTTTTATGGGCTGATATGACTGTCTCCACTGTTGTTTGATCTGTGTAATTTTTGTGTGTTTTTAATTATTGCTTGTTTTTGATGTAAAGCACTTTGTGACCTTCTGTCTGAGAAAGGTGCTATATAAATAAACTTTGCTTGCTTGCTTGCTTGCTTTGGCCTGTTCCCTGAATCCATCACATCAAACCAAAAGTGTTCCGAAACTACTAATTTACAGATGAAGCACTGGTCCTGTGGCTAAAGTTCCTTTTTATTGGACAAGCTTTTTGATGACACATAATGTCATTAATATGTCACACAACTTTGTATTTCACAGATGAGAGACAAAGACAATGTTTGTGTATATTTATAATTTATTGCATAAAGCAGCCATTCCCAAAGCCCGGAACATCGCGGCCCTTGTCGATCCAAAATTTTCTCGGGGCCCCCAATTGAAAATAATTTATCCTATTCATTGGAATTTTCTTATTGTTTTACAACTAAAATTACATAAAAAGCAACATCTAGCAATGAGTGGAGTTTAAAATTGGGTTTCAAGTAATACAGTTTAGCAAATAAATATATTTTTCCTTTTAAAATATTTTTCAATGTACTCATTTTCTAGACAAGCTTTTTTGGAGCCCCCCTATAGTGTCTCCAAGGCCCCTAGGGGGCCCCGGACCCCACTTTGGGAACCACTGGCATAAAGTAATTGATTTAGTGATGTCATGTTTTCTTTTTCAAATTTTTTAGGCCAACATACATTTTGGCGAGATGATGGCGCTAATACCCTGCTTGTGTCATTCACAATGCCCATTGTGTTGGATTCCATGAAGAAGAAACATAGCTTGTGCTCAGTCTGCTCTTAAGGTGCGTTCAGACCGAACGTGCGTCCACGCTCCGTCAGCCTGTAGTTGGACGCCAAACATTGCCGCTTCACACTCGTGAGAAACGCCTGTTTGCTGCCGCGTGAAGTTTTGCAGCGTCATAATTAGGAGGCGTGTCATACAACTCAGGCCGAGCGCAAACCGCCATGATCAACTTGTCCTCCATGCTGCAGGTCAGGGGCGCAACTACCCCCCTCACACACACACACAAACACACACATGGCTCTTTGATGGTTGTTTCTTTTCTTTTTTAAAGAAAATAAATACCCTCTGAATTGACTTTATTTTAAGAAAATGTCACTATTTCACACAATATAACATCGATATTTCCCTCTATGGAGTTTGTTATCACAAAAAACAATCACACGGCCCGATTAAAAGCTTCTGTTGCTTCATTCACGTAACTTTCCTCCTCTCCCCTCTCTCTCCTCGCACAAGAGGGGAGAAAACAACGCAAGCTTCAACGCGATCTCCTCTGTAACCGTGTTTATTATTTCATTAGGACTTTTATTTCTCAAACTTGTTGCCTTATGCTCACTTTGAGCTCCTCGTGGGGGTGGAGATGACAGTCCCTCTGCCAATCCTCTCTGCCCCACTCCAGCAGTGACTTTTGTTTCGCAAAATAAGCACAACTAAAGTGACGCCCGTCCCCCAAAGAGGAATTTAAAAAAAAACACTTCACCACCGCGAACCTGTTCATATCGTTCACTGTAAAGACTCGTTCAAAAGAGCCGGATCGTTCACGACCGACACACATAGACTGTTAAAAAGAACACATCACTATTGGCGCCCCTATGAAGGCATATATTGCGTTTGCCCTTTTGCTCCACTGCTGCAGGTAACAGGTGACGCTTGTGCTCACTATTTGAGCCCAGTCCCTGATTGGTTAACAAGGCGTAAATGAACGCACGTGTAGATTGTGATTACTTGAGTGCATGAAGCAGTGGGCGGGGCATCGCTGCTCTGTACCGCGCTGTTCTCACTGGTTTTGACGCGCGTTAATCCTCATCTGCTCGCATTTGGAACGCTTCATACGCGCGGACATCTTTGCTTACATTTAGACGCGCGTCGAAGCACGTCTACATAGGTTAACATGGAAGTTGGTGGCGTGTCAGCGTTTGGTCTGTACGCACCATTAGCCTGGTCCGGACCAGGCTAAGTTCTCTGACTATATTTCCATAATAACTGAGCCAGACTCAGAGTGAGCCTGGTTATGAAACTGAAAAGACAACACAATAAGCCAGACTTGGCCAAATAAGCCTAGTTTACAGAGTAAGCCAGCTTTATGAAATAGCCCTCTGGTCTGAACTTTCCCTGGCTTCTGTGGTTTGCCTGAATACAGCTTTGATTCTGGTAACTTGGTCTGGACTTGGTCCAGCTTCTGTGGGTTATCTGGATATGGTTCTGGTAACTATGGTAACCTGGTCTGGACTTGGCCTGGCTTCTGTGGGTTACCTTGATATGGTTTTGGTTTGGGCCTTGGTTTTGAAATTTTCCTTGAAACTGCTGAAGTCCTTGAACCAGGAACCTTTAGATCTTCAATCTAATGCTCTCCCGACTGAGCTATTTCGGCATATCCTACTCTGAAAACTGTGTGAGGCCCTATTTACCTAGCCTCATTGAAAATGGAAAGTCCAGAAGTTGTTACTTTTGACTATACACATGTATGTGGAGCTAAAACATTTAGTTAGTTTATATTCTCAAATCACAAGGAAATGTTTTTGTTCATCATAACAGCACACCTTTGAGTCACTAGATTTGTAATTCAGACCTTCTCAGTATAATCAGAACAGCGCCTGAACAGGGACTTGAACCCTGGACCCTCAGATTAAAAGTCTGATGCTCTACCGACTGAGCTATCCAGGCTCCACACAGATGCATTTTGGGGTTTCCTCAGACAAAAGACAGACAAAACACATGGGCTATTGTCAACAAAATGGTTGACCAAAGTGAAGAAATCTTGGATTTAACTTTTTATTGCAACATTCTGTGGTGTCTTTCAAGAAATGGCAGTGCTTAGTTTGCTCCTCATATGAAATGTCTTATTGCTTTCTCAAGGTTTTGTGTGTGCAGCTTTTCTAATATGGAATTTGACCCAGAGGAGTCCAATGTAAAGTTGTGTGTCCCTTTTAGAGTTAGGTGCGTAACAGAGAATTGAAGTGCCATAAATCAAAGTGAAGAACCCGAAATCAACAATGTCAAAAGTAACTTTTTTGTTTACAATTTAGTTTTGAGGCATAATCACCTCAAACAAAAACGTAGTTATTACTTTTTAGATCAGTTAATACATTCTTGACAATTGTATCCTTAATCAAGTGGACTTGAACCCATCAACAGACTGTAAATTCAAAGATCCCAGAGCTTATTGAGTAAGGGATTCCCACATATTCTATCAGTTCAGGACTCCTGTGCCGAAACCTGGGATTGAACCAAGGACCTTTAGATCTTCAGTCTAACGCTCTCCCAACTGAGCTATTTCGGCATATCCTACTCTGAAACTGTGCTTTTGAGGCCCTATTTTAACTAGCCTCATTGAAAATGGAACGTCCAGGGGTCTCATTTATAAAGCCCACGTACGGACAAAATGAGGCCAAAACCTTCCGTACGAACTGTTCTGCGCCAAAGGTGGTATTTATAGAAATCAAACTGAACGTGAAACATTACGCACCGCCACACTAGGTTTGTACCTGGCGTACGCAGTACGCACAATCAGGAGAAACGGGGAAACAGTGACACACGGCTTGGTAGTGAATTGTGATCCCGCAAACAAGGCAGTACAAAACAATAATGATGACAACCAATGTTGATCTACACACATGCAACACTGAATTAATCCCGCACAGCGCACTAATGTACTCGCACGTATCAATAACACAATAAATAGGCCTATGTCAGTGAAACGATCTGTACAATACTGTAAAAATAAAGCCTTTCTCCATTATTTTCTAATTTCTACAGGGAGTAAAAATGCCACAGGGGCAAGCATGCATTTGCTCCAGTCTCATAGGGAACGCAATCAAACACAGACCAATATCTCTCAACTATGATTTAATTACTCGGAAACGGACAGAGCCAAGGTGTTTCCAATGATCCCATTTGCCGTGACCATATAAGAACAGCGCGAACACAGTGCGTAATTACGCACAATGGCACATTTGGCACTGCTTGAGGATCTTGCCAATCGAGCCCTAAGAAGGGAACGAGTATTCCGTGACCAGCCGGATCTACTGGCCAATAGCGATGACTGGCTCATCAGCCGTTTTAGGCTTCCAAGAGCTGTGCTACTGGATCTCTGCACGCAGATGAGACCTCTGCTTGAAAGGCCCACACATAGGAACCATGGTATCTCCGAGACCCAAATCCTGACAACGCTTGGTTTCTTGGCCACGGGTGCATTCCAGCGAGAAATTGCAGATCGGTATATTCTAAATATAATTGGCAATAATAAGTTCAAAAGTAAATATCATAGAAGGGTAATTATTTACCTGTGTTCCCATGGCTCCGGAATATCACAGCCAACATTCTCGGCCATCATGCCCACCGTTTTGGACGAGCTAATTAAACTCGTTACTAAACACGTTATGTGAGATTTCCCTATACTGAGGATGAACAGGCTAATATTAAGCAGCAATTCGCAGCATTGTCTGGTTTCCTCAATGTAATCGGTGCAATTGACTGCACTCACATTGCTATAAGGGTGCATCTGACAATGAATATGTGTACGTGAACAGAAAGCACGTCCACAGTATTAATTGTCAGTTGATTTGTGATGCTCACATGAACTTCACAATGTTGTAGCACGCTGGCCTGGCTCTACCCATGATTAATTTATCTTAACACACAGCAGTATAGGGACTAAAATGCAGGCAGGTGTAGGCCGCGGTGGCTGGCTGCTGGGTAAGTGTGCACATTTCAAAATGGTTGTATTCCCCAAACAATTAATTGACAGCTTGTGTTCAACAGGGGACAGTGGGTACCCTCTCCGTCGGTGGTTGTTGATTCCCATCTTAAACCCACAAGGAGCCATGTGCGCTCAGTCGTGGAGCGCGCTATCGGTCTCCTTAAATGTAGATGGCGGTGCCTCGATGCTTCGGGTGGTAGGCTTCTATACAAGCCTCGAAAGGTCTGCAGGATCATAATGGCATGCAGTGTCTTGCGCCATGGCATCCCCCTTCCCCATGACCTGCCGCCACCTCCTCCCCCACCCGACATGAACCCCCCTGTACCTCCATGACACGCAGAGTACCAAATGGCTTCAAGAATTCGCCAGGATGTAATGAGACGCTTGTGACGAACAAGGCAAGATTTATTTTTGAACATATTCTTTTATTAATTGTGTGAACTCGCTCAACACCTCTCTAATTTGTCGCAATTCTCCAGCCACATCGGTGACGGCTTGAATTGTCTGCCGCTGTAGGTCCACTACTGTGCCGGTGAGCACACGCCCACTCGGTGTCCCCGAGTACAGCCACTGCTGGGTAGCGGGGCTTGCGGCACGGGAGCGGTGTCTGGAGGAGGGTCTGGAGGAGGGTCCGGAGCAGAGCCTGCCGGCCGAGATGGCCCCTCGCCAGGGTCATCTCCCCCCACTGACGCTGGAAGAATAAATATTTTACTACACAAGTCACTGATTACATTGTTTTGTAAATTAATACACAAATAAATACTCACGTTGGGTCAGGGTGTCGGTGTCCCCTTCTTCCTCTGGCATAATGCCGCTGAGCCCTGCTCACCGATTATTGAGGCCACTTTGAGCTCTATCTCGGTCAGGCTTGGGGTGGGTGGTCCTCCGCCGGTCTGTTCCAGACTCTGGCGGTGAGCTGACAAACGTTTTTTCACGTCCAACTTCAGAGGGAAAGGCACAGATTTTAAAAAGAGGCCTACACATGTTCCAGTGTATTTTTCCGATGTCTGTTTAAGAAAATATGGGCCTAGTTTATTGAGCAGGAACATTTAGGCTATGTATGTTTACCTTTGTGTCAGTCCACTTCTTTTTCAGCTCTGCCACGTGCGCCCTGTGGCGCTTACAGCGTTTACATTATTGGCAACGAGCTGCCACTCTGCCTGCTTGCGTTTGTTGGTTACTCCCATGCTGTGGCTCCCAAACAAGACGGGTTTTCGGGCCTCCACCTCCCCGATGAGCGTCTCATCTCCATAGGCGTGAAGTTTGGTTTCTTCCTCACTTGCTTGTCCATGGTCTTCTCTGCCAGTGCGCCAACGCGTGGCCCTCATAAATACGCAAATTGTATTAATGAGTTGATTTGCATTGCCAAATATGGGTGAAATGGGCGGAGTCGGGGCGGGGAGCGGTGCGGAATCTCCTCCGCCCATTGGTACGGTCAAGTGGTATTTATGAAGTGGAAATTGCCTGCAGGTGCGCGTACGGAGGGTTTCAAAATTGTTTTCTCCGTACGTGAAGTTTGGGTTTTGCTCGTACGGACTCTTATAGGCAGATTCTCACGCACAGTTTTGTAAATGAGACCCCAGAACTTGTTACTTTTGACTATACACATGTATGTGGAGCTAAAACATTTAGTTATTTTATATTCTCAAATCACCAAGCAAATGTTTTCATCATCATAACAGCACATCTTGCTCAGCTTTGAGTCACTGGTTGAGCTACTACATTTGTGATTCAGACCTTCTCAGTATAATGAGAACAGCGCCTGAACAGTTTAGTTTAGTTTATTAATTTATTTCAACAGGGACAATGTGCAAACACATTAATTAAAGATGCTTTGCACCAGATTTAGCTTGAGCTAGTTTCCATCTGTAGTCCCTGAGCAGGTGAGTCACAACATGTACAATATAAATATATTTAACCACTCAAATACAAATATTCATTCATTCATTCATTCATTCACCCGTTACATCCATCAGTCCACATAGAATCATGATAAAATTACTACATAAAACATCACTAACGGTCATATTTACATTTACAGTTATCGGTGCTGACATGACTGGTTTTCCAACAGCACTTTTTTGTATTACGAGAGAAATCTTTCGGGTCTAAGGAGAGTTTCAGATTCTGTAGGAGTTTATTCCATTCTTTGATGCCTTTGAATGAGAAGGATGTCTGCGCAAAGGCTGTGTTACGTTTAGGCAGTCTACAGTCATTGCGACTTGTGGACCTGGAGCTCCTAGTCAACTGCTCAGAACAGAGCTGGACAAATGTTTTCAGTGGTGGAGGTGCAGTATTATTCAAAATTTTAAAAACTAATCGCACATTTGCGTGCACAATTAAATTATCAAAGTTAAACATGCTGTATTTTCCAAGGATCAGACAGTGATGGTATCTCAGTGGTTTTTTGTCCAGCACTTTAACAGCTTGATTATATAGAGATTTTAGAGGTGTTATTGTTGTGTCACTCGTCTGTGACCAACAAGAAATACAGTAATTAATATGAGGAATTATCATTGCCTCCAAATAAATCTTTGCAGCATCATGAGTCAGTGTATTCCTAATATGTTTAAAAACAGACAAACTGTATTTTACTGTGTTGCCGATTTTCTTAACATGTTTTTTAAAACTAAACGATGAATCCAAAACAAGGCCTAGATATTTAAATTCCTTCACTACTTTTATTTGACTCTGGTTTACATAAATGCATGGGAAGGACTTCAGTTTTTGAGTTTGGTAAAATACATCGCTACAGTTTTATTTACATTAAGTGTAAGCGAGGAGGAGGAAAGCCAGTTTGAGATGTTTCCCATGACTTTGGGACTTGAACCCTGGACCCTCAGAGTAAAAGTCTGATGCTTTACCGACTGAGCTATCCATGGTCCACATAGATGCATTTTGGGGTTTCCTCAGACAAAAGACAGACAAAACACATGGGCTCAAAAGTAACTTTTTTGATTACAATTTAGTTTTGAGGCATAATCACCTCAAACAAAACTATAGTTATTACTTTTTAGATCAGTTAGTACATTCTTGACAATTGTATCCTTAATCAAGTGGACTTGAACCCATCAACAAACTGTAAATTCAAAGATACTAGAGCTTATTGAGTTAGGGATTCCCACATATACCAGTTCATGACTGCTGTACCGAAACCCAGGATTAAACCAGGGACCTTTAGATCTTCAGTCTAACGCTCTCCCAACTGAGCTATTTCAGCATATCCTACTCTGAAAACTGTGCTTTTGAGGCCCTATTTTAACTAGCCTCATTGAAAATGGAAAGTCCAGAGGTCTCATTTATAAAGCCCACGTACGGACAAAATGAGGCCAAAACCTTCCGTACGAACTGTTCTGCGCCAAAGGTGGTATTTATAGAAATCAAACTGAACGTGAAACATTACGCACCGCCACACTAGGTCTGTACCTGGCGTACGCAGTCCGCACTTTTCAGAAACGCTGCAAACACACGAGGAGAGGCGCTCTGTGCTTTTAACCAAAGTCTGACCAACTCCTGCAGAGACCGCGCTGAGGGCTGGTCCAAGGCACAAGTCCATTCAGAGACGCTGCGTAATTACGCGCTGCAGCTCCACAACCTCTCTCTTTCTCACACCACCCGGACTCTGCTCCTCATTCACGCCCAAAGCGAACCGGTGCCTCATCCCCACTGCACGTACAGCGAGCTCAAACAACAATAGACTATCTGAGTGATTCAAAGCCCACCAAGCTTATTCTGTACTTTCAGGAAATTTGAGCTCGGTGAACAGCACTGGGAAATATCACAATCATCGTCTAAAAGGCTCTTCTTTACGTTCTAAAAGTGTATTTCCAAAGATTTTATTGATGGGACACTGAGACACTCTGCCAGTAGGTTACTTGTGATCAGAGATCAAAGATCCACCCGGTCTTCGCTTTCACTGTTGAGGCGTGTGGCCCCTCCCTCTCTGCTCCCGGGGTCTCAGTAAAACCCTGTCATTATCGCCTCATGTTTAGGTAAATCTCATTCATAAGTTACTTTGCATATCCTTATATAGTGACATGGAGGCGTGCAGGGGCGTGACGTGAGGAGGGGTAATGTGCGCACATTTTTGATTACAATTTAGTTTTGAGACATAATCACCTCAAACAAAATGTAGTTATTACTTTTTAGATCAGTTAGTACATTCATGACATTCTCGCAGAGGCCGGCCGCGTATACCCATGGAGCCAGAACAGCAACGAGTAGGATCGAGTCCCGTCTAGGCCAAACTTTTACAACATGGTTGTATTTTAATCTTGCATCTAATATGAAACTTCTACACACATTACTGCTGTTCTAATTACCATTTTGCTTTCAATTTGTGAAGCTGTAATGTGGTTGTGGGCTAGAATGGAGATGCTATATATAACCTTAATATAGTCAACAAAACTACAGCATTTCATGATTATTTAAAGTTTCAAAACTAGTTTTTTTTCTTTCTTAAAAACTGATCATTATAGAGGATACTAAACAGACTAATACTGTATGTAGGCTACTAAATATAAAGAATGTGTACCATAAAATGAATGAATAAAATGTATTCATTTACATCTGAAAGACAAGAGGAAAACAAGCATGAATGAGACTTTAAGAATTGTAACCAAATGTGCAAATATCAAAACAATTGTACAGTAACAACAAATGAATGGACAGCTATTTATCAAATAAAATATTTACAATACAAAAGAAAAGACAAACAAAACAAGCACAGTAATATATATATATATTTGTTATTTATTTATTTTTGTTACAAAAAACTATGTACAGTGAGTGACTATTTGTCCCTCTCATTCACCCATCTGTCCCTCATAAAAGGCAGACCTCTGGATCTCCATCCATGTCAGTTCTTTGGTCATGCCTTGGTCTCTGTACAGAGAGAGCACCTTGGAGGACAGTAAACGTACTTCCCAGGCACTCTAGGAAAGCCCGTATGAATGTGAGGGCTGTCCCGGCCTTGTTTCAGTGCAAGTGGCAGAATCTACAGAGGCGTCCGGTGGGAGCACTCGCCTTTGCCTTCCTCTTTGTTCTCTCACTCGTCACCCGCTTTCACTCTGCTCCTCTCTGCCTGGCACTCTCCAGCTCCCTCTCCAAGAAAGATGAGGCAGCAAACTCCTCAAAGGTCCTCGAGTTGGTGAGGCCCTCACTGGAGTACATTTGATGTACCTTAGTAGAGCAGGAAAAGTACTTTACGGACTCACTCTGAGTCGCCAGGTAACAGGACTTTGGCTGCCCACAGGCTAAGCAGTTCCTGGTCCTCCACTTCGGAGACTCCTGTTGTTCCTGCTCCTGCTTTTAATGTCCTCTACTGTTCTTTCCACAGTGGCTCGGGTCAGTGTTTCTTGGCCTGGCTGGACTGATGGAGGGCTGAGGACTGGTGGGGGTAGTGTTGTGACAGGCACACTGATGGTCTGGCTGCCTGTGGTCAGAGTGTGCCAGAGCTGCTGTGTGGAGACCACCTTCTCTGAGCTGGTGTTAAGGGCAGAGTGTGTGTTTTTCAACTTGGCCTGATGTTTCACACATCTAGAGATACAGTGGGCGTCATCTCGTTTTGTCGTCCTCATTCGCGCTTTTCATGAATCACGCAGCTGCGTGAAACATATTACATCTTATCGCCACAAGGTGGCAGGTTCAGTCCACTGTAGCTCTACCGGCGAATTAAACGCTTAGGTATAACACTGCGTGCAAACTTTCTCTGCCTAGTGAGATTGTGCTGGCCGAATGGTTAGCGTTGCAGGTTATGACCCGGGGGATCCGAGTTCGATTCTTGTCTGAGACAATTTTGGTTGCACACATTTTGGTTGCTTGTGTGCAATTACGTAACGTTATCAGCTTGTTATCTTCTTTCCTTGTCAAAAGGAAATGTCATGTTGTAAAATTGGCTGTGTGTTCATGGTCCGTGCATGTGCTGACCAATTGATTTAATTTTCCATGAGACGTGGGTGATCTCTGCTTTAGCGGCTTTGGGTCTATACGCTGCTTTCTCCAGCGTCTGTGTGGCGTATCACAATTGTCCAAGACTTTTGTTTGGACGATCGGGGTTCGAGCCCCGGCCAGTCCTAAATTTTTATTAGCAATATCGTGAGAATGTATTTTATGTTTCAATGTGTTGCTATTGAATGATATTTCAAAGTAAGAGCATAACAGAGACAGCAAGTTGCAAGTTTTTATTCCTGCAGTTTGGTTGGTGCTGATTGTGGAGTTGAATTCCAATTGTATTTAAAGTTTACATGTTTATCAGCTCCACGTGCACCGGTCTGCGCTACACTCACCTGAGAGAGAGAGAGAGAGAGAGAGAGAGAGAGAGAGAGAGAGAGAGAGAGAGAGAGAGAGAGAGAGAACTAAGAACTCTACAGACTAAGACTCATCCATGAATATAATCAGCGCATCTCTAGCTTTAAGTCATTTTTTATTTGAGAACAATCCGACTCATATGTTGGGTTTTATGGTTAGATAGAGTTACGCTGGGTTTGTGGAGTGAAAAGTAAACAATGCATCACACCCGCGGGGCGGCGTTACGTCGCCTTTTGTTGGACTTTTCCTCATGTGTATGAGCTCATTACAAAAGCAGTACAAGAGAAGTCCTGCTAAAGTTTGGACTTAAGTGATGTCTGCAGTCTGAATCCCTCTCTCAGTGTGAGTTTGTATGTAAATGATCCCGCCCTACCCCCACCCCAACCTGTGAACACACTCTGGACACTTTCTGATGGAGAGAAAGGCTCCTCACTTTACTGTTGTGACGCTTTTAAACACCTGTATTTGTAAACATAAAATACAAAGACATTATGAACGTGACCAGGACTCGTACCCCGCCGTCCAATTTATGAGTTATTGACAACCTGATACTCCACGCGGACGGTGCGTGATAGTGTCGACATGTTCAGTATAAAGGCTCGTCTACAGCATTTCCCTTTTACGTACTCCTTTACGTTTAAATTGCCTCTCCTAACCGTGCAGAATAATAAACAGACTGTTTTATTCACGTGTAGTCCACATGTTTTGTAGAAATGTGTAGCGCTGACACAACGCCCCCCTCGTATCGTCAGGGCCGTGCATTGGAGGCGAGCCTCACTTCAGGACCATCAAAACGCGATTTAAAGTCAAATTAACAGGTTAAACAAATTGTTCTTATGCCTGATTCTTTATCCAGGTGATAGAAAACCAACAAAAAACATTTACAATTGTATTTTACTTTTAGGGGCGAAAAAGGCCCCGAATGGGACAGAGCGCTGAGTGAATGAGCCGAGCTCAAGTGTGTGAGAAAAAATGGCTTTATATCAAATAATTTAGATTTTATTTTAGCAGTTTTCAAAAGTCAGTTGAAATGAGTAGAACACTATTTTATTAATGTAGGAATATGGCCGTATTCAAAGAGAATGAGGAGATCAGGGCAGACTTAATGCACAGGCATTGTTCAAGTCTCTCCGTTCATTCATCACGCAAAACGTAAAATAATCATCGGCAAATATAAGGTTAAATGCCCTAACAGAAAGTTAGCTTGCTGTCTCTCTGGAGTTGAGAACGGGGAGAGACGAAGAAGACAAGGCGCTGAGAGAGAGGGAGAGGGGAGGGGAAAGACACGTCTTTGGGTTTAAAATAAGTTCCAACACTACAGATCAATGATCACCAACTTGATTCTCCCCCGCGGCCGCACCTAACGCCGTTATTTTAAACGGCGTTATTCCAAACACTCAGGGTGCTGCTGGTCAGTTGATTTCATTT
This sequence comes from Neogobius melanostomus, assembly GCA_007210695.1. NCBI lineage: Eukaryota > Metazoa > Chordata > Actinopteri > Gobiiformes > Gobiidae > Neogobius > Neogobius melanostomus. The sequence continues at coordinate 1,772,500 of VHKM01000474.1, read as the reverse complement.
AATATGAGACGCGGGGGATCTCTGCTTTAGCGGGCTTTGATGCGCACAGAGAGTGAGGGTCTGTTTCTTCGACTTTGTAAGTGTAGCCTGTAAGGCTACTGCATGTGTCATTTCTGATGAATCAATCTTATGCACAGGGAACTGTGTTATGTATCATGATTGACTTTATGATCAGTTAAATCTATTTTGCACACATACAGCGGCAATGAGTGGCAGCGACCGCCCCAACCCGACCCGCGATCATAGGAGAATTTTATGACGGTCTGGGCAGCCGGCCCTGCGGGGACCCCGGGGGAACCCGTAACCCGCGCATCAGGTGTGTTAATGCCCCCAGCCATGTGTGAAATCCTGTGTGTTTTACAATAGCGACCGTTTGACAAACAAGACTGTGCCACAACCCCCACCCCACCCCCACCCAGTGACGTGCGGTGAGGTTTGTTGCTCACTTCGGGCCTATCAAAACACGGTTTAAAGTCAAAGGATTGACTCTGTAAAACACTGTACTAACTTACTGCACTGTATTGTAAGTACTGTAACAATACAATTGTATTTTACTGTATTACTTATTTTTACTTCTTATTTTTTAATAAAAACACTTCTTCTAAAAAATTTAAACTACACATGTTACATATAGCTACCATTAATTAGGAATTCTAAAACGCAAATGCACAGGAGTAGCAGATCATATGGCAAACATTTGCATTAACTTGCATATAAGGCATTTTAAATCTTTATTTTATTTTAGGGGCAAAACAGCGTCCCGCACATACGCACGGCTCATTCACTCAGCGCTCTCTCCTATTAGATCCAGGGTTTTCTCCAGCGCCTGTGTGGCGTAGCAGGATTGTCCAAGACTTTAACTTGGGCCTGCCGTGTCTCGCCTTAAACCAGCGCACACCAGAGAGAGAGAGAGTGTGTGTGTGTGTGTGTGTGTGGGTGGGGGGATATGGCCGTATTTTTGACTTTCATAATCTAGTAGCCGTGACTACCCCCACCCCACTACCCTTACGAGCCACTGCAGACGGAGAAAGGGTCGGTGGACTCTCAGAGCGGGGGATGAACAGGGAAAGTGTCTATGACAGGGAGTGGGACATACTGTTAAGAAGCCTCTATCGTTATCAGCTATTCTCCGGTCGGGTTTTATTTTGTGAGCAGACAACACGGGAGCCGTGCGCAATTACGCACGAGAGAGAGAGAGAGAGAGAAGCGCAAAAATAACACCGCGGAAATTAGTGATAGTATCTTTAGTATCTTTGCCCAATTTGTGGTACAATACGGTAATTCTGCAGGCCTTCTAGTGGTTATACGGCATATACTGTACCTGCGTATCACGTAGACTATAGACCACTGGCTGGGGGGGGGCACAAGCATCTTGGGGGACGGGCACGGCCCCCTATGGCCCTATCCTGTTCTTTCAACGAGAGCCTCCAAATTCCCCGCCAACGCCCAGATGTGAGCTTGCGTCATTTTGGACCAGAAGACCATGCTAGACTCCACCAACAAAGCTTCGGCCAAGTTGGCAGATATGGATGCCTGCTCTTCAGGCACATTATCTCGGAGGAGAACTACCAGGCATGGACCAAAACTACAATTGGGATGGATCCAGAGGCAAACTAGAACTGCCTCAAAATGTGAAGAGTTTTGTGCTTGGCACACTGAAGCGTCACTTTCCTGGCATGGACAGGCCAGAACTGAAAGAATGTGTGGACAAAATCAACGAATTTCTGCGTACAACACGCAGGAATGCCAAAGGATTGACTCTGTAAAACACTGTACAAACACTGTATTGGAAGTACTGTAACAATACAGTTGTAATACTACTTTATTATTTTTACTTACTCCTTATTTTGTAATTAAAAACACACTTCTTCTCAAAAGTTCCTTTCTGACTTCTATGGGATAGAGAGGAGCGCTGCTGGCTGGAGCCGCTGTCAATGCATATAAGCCGTTTTAAATCTTTATTTTATTTTAGGGAGTGAAAGTGAAAAGAAAGCGACGCATCACACGCGCGGGGCAGCGTTACGTTGCCTTTTGTTGGCCTTTAAAATGCAAACAAAGTTCATGCAAACATTAGCAGAGCAATAATTGCTTCAGTGAAGGAAAACATGTGTAGCCTACAGTAACAGTCTGCAGCAAAGTATCAAATATTGAATGTTGTTTAACAGAGACATCAAACTGTTTATAGCGGTCATTGAGCTCAAATGTCTCTGTAGCAGCTCAAGTCACTGCAGTGACAATTACACAATTGACTCTAAAGTCAGACTGAACTGTTCTACTTTAAACTAAGCAGACATTCATCAGCCAACTCCATTATATTTGTAAAACACGGAGAAAGAAAGTTTTCCCCATCATAAATTTGTATTAGCAATATCGTGAGAATGTGTTTTATGTTTAAAAGTGTTGCTACTGAATGCTATTTCAAAGTAAGTGGTATAACTTTCAAATTGTTAGAATACTCATTTTGAGTAATTGTATTCGGTATAGTTACACTTCAAAAACTCCGCCGAGATCGGGAGCGACTGAGGCTGCGTCAGCCCTCGCTACAACAGCAGCGTCTAAGAGCGCCTTTTGAGTAGCAATTTCTATCTGAAATCTATCTGTCCTAAAGACAGAGGAGCCTGTGCTTTTCAACAGGAGTTTTCCTCTCATTCTGATCAGAGGAGCGAGGGGAGAAGCATCTGTGGCTGCCCCCTCCTCTGCCGCTAAACGCGTGGATGTGTGTCTGACAAATACATTTAAGTTTACGAGCTGATGTGCAGAGAGACAGAGAGACAGAGAGGCTGACGGGTAGTAGGATTTTTACACACACACCCTCCCCCAGAAGCCCTGGAGCTGGGTCAAATGACCTTTAGGTCAGAGCTGGCGATTCTGATGGCTTCCATTGGCATCTATTCATTTGTTCCATTGACATAAGAAAAGCAGCCATCGATACCCGAACTACAGCAACGTGACTCTCACTTATTATGACGGCCTGTATCGGCCGAACTACAGCATAATTACTTTAATGTAGGCTATGAGTGTCGGCTGAGAATCGCATGTTAGACTTTAAAAGGAAAACAAGGCGGTGAACACATTGTGTCAAATAGCCTGGGCTTCATTTATTTAAATTCAAACAATGAACAACGTGAAACATTGGAACAAAACAAACACGAGTGTACACTGTATTCTGAATACTTTTACTTTGATTAGCAATATATAGGCTGTGTATAATTACAAAAATTTAAACTACACATGTTACATATAGCTACCATTAATTAGGAATTCTAAAACGCAAATGCACAGGAGTAGCAGATCATATGGCAAACATTTGCATTAACTTGCATATAAGGCATTTTAAATCTTTATTTTATTTTAGGGGCAAAACAGCGTCCCGCACATACGCACGGCTCATTCACTCAGCGTTCTCTCCTATTAGATCCAGGGTTTTCTCCAGCGCCTGAGTGGCGTAGCAGGATTGTCCAAGATTTTAACTTGGGCGATCGGGGTTCGAGCCCCGGCCAGTCCTAAATTTTTATTAGCGGGGGAGTATATGAATCAGATTACTCCGTTACTGAATAAAGTTGCATTTTTTTCCTGCAGTTTGGTTGGTGCAGATTGTGAAGTTTACAACACTTTACTACAGTCTAGCAACTATTTTAAATGTGTTGGCCTAATTACTAAGTATTTTTTATTTAACACTGGAGAAAACGTGCTCGGTTCAGGTGGGAGTTAAGAGGTTAAAAGCAGAAGATTTTCCGCCAACGTTCCTAACCCCGCAAAGATAAAAAGCCAGTACAAAAGTGGAATAATAAACATTTTTATCTTCATAACTTGGTGCTGATGGTGGAGTTGTATCAAAAGTCTTTAACCCGTACTCGAACCCAGATCCTCCTGCGCCAAAGACTTGTGCTTTATGACTGAGCTATAATCCCACAGAAAAGTTGGTCGGTCTTTTCTAAATTGACGGTCCAAAATGAGGTCCCAGCACGCAACTGCGTGATAGTTTCACGTTTTTACAATAAACTATGTTTGGAGCAGGGTAGGTTATATTAAAAGCTGACGCGCTTCCGGGATGGCACAGCCCCAGGGAACTATATTGTGAGAGTGGACTTTTTATAGAATGAATCGTGGCAACCCGTGCGTTAATGCCCCCAGCCATGTGTGACACCCAGCGCGTTTTACAACAGTTTACTACAGTCTAGCAACTATTTTAAATGTGTTGGCCTAATTACTAAGTATTTTTTAGAAAAAATGTAAACGTCTACAAAATGTAATCAAAAGTACCATAACTTGTGCTTGAACCCAGGTCCTCTTGGACCGGAGTCTAGCGCCTTGTCATTGAGCTATAACGCCACAGAGAAGTTGGCCGGTGAAGAAAGAAAGAGCGGTGAGAAGCCAATGTTCCTAACCCTCCTCACAAGTGCCACCTGGTGGTTGTTTGGGTCATTGCAGCGTCACTGGGGAAAAGAAATAAAAGACGCGTGATGCACACGTGGGGCCACGTGTGAATCACGCGTGTAAGGCGACAAAACGAAATAGGGCCTATTGTATGCTGCCATGTTATAGGGTGAAGAAGAAACAATATAATATATTAGTGTTACATAATCAGTAAGATTAATATCCTTTATATGTTAACATTGGCTTTGTCTTATTCCATTCAAGCAACATCTTCATATGTACTATAATAAACCAATTACCTGTCTCTGTTTAGTGTGTAACTCAGCATTGACATCAGTGGAAGCCTGTGAGACTGGGGTCAACTGAGCCACAAGAAGAGGCACAGGCCTCTGCTGGATCTCCCTTCTTATCTCCTTGAAACATAGCATAAAAACATAGACAGAATTAAGTTACATGTTCCTTATTGTTTATCAATATTTAAATATATATATGTACCTGACTGGACGCCCCCAAAGTGGCTTCTGGGAGATGGACCTCAGCCCGGGACAACGGCTGTGGTACAGCTGCAGCAGGAACCTCCCCACAGTCTCCAAGTTCCTTCTTGTCCCAGTTGAACTTCTCTTTTCCAGTGACCCGCAGGGAAGAGGCATTCAGATCTGCAAAGAGCAGAGGCTTGAAATCAGCCAGCAGCTCCATGCTTAGTTGGCTTATTTAGGTCCACCAGCCTCTGGTAGTTCCAGCGCACCACTCCTGTCAGGGCTTATGCCTGGAAGGGCTCATTGGACACCCGAGTACTGTCACTTTCCCTGGGAAAAAACTAAAGCGCTTCTTCATTGTTCTCTAAATAAAAAACTAAACATTATGTTGTCTGCGTAAGCTCTCAGTCGTACAGGAGTTGTCTATCTTCAATGAAGGTACTTGAGTCATCTTCTGTACTCGGTAGTTGAAGTCTCCAAACGTTTCGCCTCTCATCCAAAAGGCTTCGTCAGTGGACGAAATCCCGCTCAGCACGCAGCGTAGATAAAGACCATGGGGAGGAGTTGGGGTTGGCCCGGCTCCTCCCCTCTAATCACAGCTACTCTCACCTGTGGGTAAGCGACCTCTGAAGTAGAGCGTCTCTAACGACCTGCTCACCCCAGTATCGGTCAGTTATGTCCTATTCATTGATAATCACTGCCCATTATCTGTCCTATTCATGGCTGATCACTGCTAATTACCTGCCTATTGTTCTTTTGTTAGCTGAAGTGCCATCTCCTTGGACTGGGCGTGCCCTGTCAGTTTTCCCCGAAGGAGATTGGAGTAAAGTGACAGAAGATTAAATCTTAGCCCACCATTCCAGTTCATGGAGGGATTTTCTTTCTTGACAAAATAGCTTATTTTACTCCTCTTTCAAACCAACGTTCTTCTTTAGCTAAAATGTTGACCTCCCTGTCCTCAAAGGAGTGGTTGGAGGCTTTGAGGTGGAGGTGCACCACCGACTGGGGGCCGCTGGTGCTTTCTCTTCGGTGTTGATAAAGTCTCTTCTGTAAAACTTGTTTCGTTTTTCCAATATAATGTTCTTTGCATTCTTCTTCTTTGCATCGAATAGAATAAACCACATTGCTTTGTTTGTGGCTCGGAGTTTTGTCTTTGGGATGGACTAATTTCTGTCTCAGTGTGTTTACCTGTTTGTGGTACACTGGAATCCTGTGCTGCCTAAAAATTCTCTGAAGTTTCTCTGATACCCCGGCTACATATGGCACTGACACTCCCTTTCTTCTGGGCTCTGTAGTCTGTCTGTCCTGCTCTTTGGGTCTTCCTGCCCTTTGTGCTTTAGTGAAAGACCAGTTAGGATAGCCACAGTCTGAGAGGGCTCTCTGGACATGTTGCTCTTCTTTGGTCTTTCCTTCTGCACTGGTAGGCACCTCTTTAGCTCTATGTCTGAGTGTCCTGATGACCCCTAGTTTGTGCTGGAGTGGATGGTTAGAGTCAAACATCAAATACTGGTCAGTGTGAGTTGTCTTCCTGTAAACCTCTGTCTGAAGTTGTCCGTTTTCCCCTATGATAACTTTACAATCTAAAAGGCAAGTTGTTTCTCCTTAGCGTCCTCCCGAGTAAATTTAATGCTGGGGTCCACAGCATAGATGTGATCTGTAAAAGGTGCCACTTCCTTCTCTTTAATTTTGATCCATGTGTCATCCACATATCTGAGCCAGTGGCTGGGTTTGTTTCCTGGGTATGAGACCAAGGCATTCCTCTCCATTTCCTCCATGTAGGTTAGCTACTATGGGTGAAACTGGAGAGCCCATCGCGCAGCCGTGGATCTGTCTGTAGAAGTTGCCCCTGAACTGGAAATATGTTGTGTTGAGGCAAATCTCCAGTAGTTGGCAAATGTGGTCAGGAGTGAGCCTTACGGCCACAACTACGGGTAGCCGCATCGACAATGGAGGAGGAGAACATGGTCCACTCAGACTCCCTAGTTTTGATAATCTGTGTTCTACCTTTTCAGAAAGCAGTTGTGAAAAAAAAAAAAAATCAATGGGGAGGATGACCACAGGGTGCCTTCAACCTCTTGCCCATTGGTTGATGGCGACCTTTTTAGAGTTGTCAGTTGGATCTAACCCTAACTTGCGGTGTGCCACAAGGCTCAATTCTAGGACCAATTCTTTTTGTGTTGTATTTGCTGCCGTTGGGTTCCATATTTAAAAAATATGGCATTCAATTTCATTGCTTTGCAGATGACGTGCAAATGTATCTTCCTCTCAATGTCAACTCACCAAACTTTTTGCATCAATGTCTCCAAGAAGTGAAGGACTGGATGTCTTTTAATTTTCTAAATTTGAATGAGAACAAAACAGAGATTGTTGTTTTTGGTGACCTCAGTCTCTGCAAAAGTGCCCTTGGGCCACTTGAGTCTCAGTCTCAGTCCTGTGGCAAAGCTCTTGGTGTTTTGATTGATAGCTCTTTTAAGCTGGAAAAGCAGCTAAGCGCAGTGGTTAGAGCTGGCTTTTTTTAATCTTAGGCTTCTTGGGAAGGTGAAGCGCTACTTGCCCTCTAACCAATTTGAAACAGTAGTCCATGCCCTTGTAACCAGTCGCGCTTGGACTACTGTAATTCACTTTATTTTGGTCTGAACCAATCCTCGATTCAGCGCCTCCAGATGGTACAAAATGCAGCTGCAGGACTGCTCTCAGGAACATCACGATATGACCACATCACTCCTGTGCTTGCATCTCTGCACTGGCTACCTGTTGTTTATAGAATAGATTTTAAAATCCTCTTGTTTGTTTTTAAATGTCTAAATGGATTAGCCCCACCTTATTGGTCAGATTTGATATCCCTGCACAGTCCTGTCAGAGCTCTGAGGTCTGCTGAACAATGTCTTCTAGACAATCCCAGGTCTAAGCGTAAGAGCAGAGGGGACAGAGCCTTTGCTGTAGCTGGCCCCAAGTTGTGGAATTCTCTCCCTTTAGATATTAGAACTGTCAAATCTTTGGAGAGTTTTAAGTGTTCCCTGAAGACTCACTTTTTTGCGCTGGCCTTCGGCACAAGCTGAGCTGAATACTTTTCTTACGCTTATTTTACTCTATTTTGTGTTAAATGTTGATTGTTTTTATTTTTATGAACCTGTACAGCACTTTGGGGCAGTGTCTGCTGTTTGTAAATGTGCTTTATAAATAAATGTGACCTTGACCTTGGATCATCGGACACACTTTCTTAAATGGGGGGCCTCAGTTGTGTGGCCTTAGTCACAGCTTGTTTACCCAAAAATGCGATACCGCAGGTGGACATTAAAGGGATACTTCGGGATTTTTGACATAGGGCCTCATTTCCTAGTTATCCAGAGTGTTGTTGATATTTTTTTCTTAAATTCATGCAGTTCTTATATTTGAAGAGTCTAGTTGCGCTAGGCTAGAGCAAGGCTAAAGCATTTCTATGGTAACCACTAGCCTGCATTAAAAACAGTCTGACCCACTCCACAGTGCACCTGAGGTAAATCACTTATAACGCCAGACTAACGATATAAATGTCTGTGTTAATAGAATAATTTTTGAAATATAACTGACCTTGTATCACATGAATTACCGCATTTTGAGGGACTATTTTCTCGCAGATCACTCCGCCGCTGCGTTAGCTTACAGCCACGAAGCTATGCTGCTCAAATATAAGTTATTTTAAATGCAAAATGGTTAAAATTATTCTATCGACACAGACATTTATATCGTTAGTCTGGCGTTATAAGTGATTTACCTCAGGTGCACTGTGGAGTGCGCCAGACTGTTTTTTAATGCGGGCTAGTGGTTACCATAGAAATGCTTTAGCCTTGCTCTAGCCTAGCACCACTAGACTCTTCAAATATAAGAACTGCATGAATTTAAGAAAAAAATATCTCCAGACATCAACACTCTGGATAACTAGGAAATGAGGCCCTATGTTAAAATCCCGAAGTATCCCTTTAAGGATTTCCCAGATATGGATATCATGGAGATTGTGACATTAGTAAGACCCATTGTTTATTTGTATATTTGAATAGCATTTTTTTCTCTTTTAACCATCTCTGTCCTGTAGCCACGAGAGAGATGGTGTCAAATTTTATTTTGGTTCAATTGGCTCATGTTCGAGTGCACAAAAAACATATTAAATGCAATATTGTGCCTTTGAACTTGTAACAAAATGATAACAACTGAGTTGAGACATCACTGTAACTCTTGTCTTTTGTCTTCCTTTAATTTTTCTGTCAATTCATCATCCTCTTTCAGAATTGATTGCCTATGTAATATGTTCAAATCATCAATCTTGCCTCTGTGTCACAAATATCCAGGTTTGCGGTCCAGAGGTCTGCACCACTGACGTACAAATTCTGATCCTTCTTTTAATCGTACTCTCACAAAGAACATCGTCATTTTGGCTACCTCCAATACTACCTAAAACAAAGTTGAAAAGGTGTTATGGCTTAATCACTATTTGATACAATTTTGTTTGTTGTTTTTAACCCCAGCTTGAAAACCAGAAGGAATTATCAGAAAGGATAAAGAAGACATCAACAGACCCGCCACTAGTTGGGATCTACCAAGAGTGTCTCCGAACAACAGGCATTGGTTGGCTGAAAAGATCATGCATCATGAAGTATGATCATCTTTTTAAATTTACTCTAGAGCTCTAGCTGCCGTACAATTTTACATTGTTAACATGATTTTTTTTTAGTGACATTTTCAAGGTATTAGGACGACGAGAGAAGCAACTAGCACACATTCAAAAAATACTCAAGGACACAGGTGTCCAAAGAATGTTAAAGGAGCCTGAACTGTGCTCTGTGCTGTTCCCCAGAACAGCGGAGATGGTCCTAGAACCAGATGTAGACTCCTTTTTTACAAGTATTCTAAAATCTCAAGGAAAACCAAAAGTGCTTTTTTCGACTCACATATAGTACTACTCAAATGAACATTATGGAGGATGATTTTTTGTAAATTATTCAAATCAGATGTATTTTCATAATTTTTTTCCTAGTTTTGCTTTTAAAAGCCAGACAACTGCATCTTATAAACTTAAGGCTGTTCTACTGTGGTTCATTGTTTCATGGGGCTGAAATTATTACTAACATGTGTTTGTTTTTTTACTACATCCCTTGTAATGTGTAATTTTTACTGTTTCGTCAGATGGTCCTTCAAAAGATGCAGTGGTCTGGTGATCCTGACAGCCATGACGAGGACACACATGGCATTGAGGAGTCCTGCCAAGTAACCGGCTACCTGAGACAGGACATCGAATGCGGTATGCTTTTATAGAAACTTTTTATTCTTCTACATGGTATTGTAGCAGCATGTACTTTAACTTTGGGTCATAGCTCCCCAGTATATGGTTGAAGTTAATTCTAAATTTATGTGATTTTATTAATTATTTCTTGTACTATCTCTTTGTCATCTAATCTGAAAAAGACACTAATGTGACTGTTCTGTTTTTCCCATAAATAGATTTTTTTGAGATGTGGAATATGTTTTTTAATAAACTGTATACTGTATGTCCTCATGTTATCATATTATAAACTTAACTCAAAAAGTTACTAGCGTTTTGGACGGGCACTATGTAGAAGTTACAGCTGTCTTGGAGCACCCAATGGCCTCCACCATCTTTTTCCACCATACACCCACACTGTAAACGCAGTGTTTGTGAAAGAAAACAGAGCGAGTGTGCCGTTGTGTTTCTAAATATAGCACATCTAATTAACTCACAAGAACAATTGGGATGTGCCAGAGTGTCTGGTAGCGCTAGAAACGTGTTCCGGCAGCACTTCAGAGTTAACTTTTCTGAGCAATAAGCACCATGTCGTACCAGGAATAATGTTAATAATGTGTGATGCTCAGTCTAATCAGGCTGGAATTAATCATCAATCATTGTGTATCCAACGCATTTCTCTTACATGCGCTTAGATATAATCACCGCTGGTCATATACTCATCTTGTGTGCGTTTTTCTTATCTTTCATTTATATGTCATATGACAGAAAGAGTCTGAGCCTAGCATCCACTCTCCGTTTTCTATGATGTGTCCCTGTTCCTGCCCTTGATTTTCTCCTGTATCTGCAGCCCTGTCGAAAAAGCCACTGAAGGTCCACACATGTCTAGGTAAGTGCTTTTCTCAATCTGCTCATGCCTGAATCCTCTCTTTTGGTCCATTTTTCCCAGTGAGATCGTCCCTGACTTTCTGCTGTGAGAAGAAACGTTGTTTACACTGCAGCAGAGCATTTCATTCACACGTACACACACACACACACACACACACACACACACACACACACACACACACACACACACACCTATACTGGTATACGGTACTATCACGGTATACACACTGTCTGATTTTTATGTCTTCGTTTGGACCACATAACACACATTCAAGATTAACTTACTTTGTGGGGACTGCAAAGACTAATTCGTATGAATGAACATGTAAAGTGTGTAAGTTAATTTTCCAAAATGACCGTAAACTAGGCCAATGTGTGTTAATAACCTTGTCATTTGACTTGCAACATTAGTATTTCTTTCGGGTAAAAATGCTTTATGTTGAATTAAAAAGAACTTTAAAACCCATTATGTTCTCAGTAAAGGCAAGGCAAAGGCATTATAATGATAATCATGATATCAATTAATTTGTCAGTAGCCATGCTGTGTAGGCTACATGTATACATTTTTTCCATTGAACACGACTTTAATCCAGAGTATGATGTTAGAAGTTGCTTTCATCAAGTATGACTAGGCCACTGCAAATGACTCTCATACTCATAGTACCAAAGATGCTATGTTTAATATCATTTTATATAAACACGTCATCTTGGAACAATGGCTTAATGCCATGACAACTCTGTTAGACAAACCAAAAGACAATTGTTTTGTCCAATTTCTGTTAATCAAAATAGAAATAACTTTCAGAACTGCCTGAGAAATGAAAATTTATGCCAATGTTCGGTGGATCTTCAAAAGACAAAGAAATACTGACTCAAAACAAAACATAGTCAGTTACTGCACTCACTTTTATATCCACTAAACAAACATGAACATTTACCAACCAGTGCTTTAAAATGTCCTTTCAGACTTGTAATGCGATTATTTACATAAAACTTAACGGCGTGCTAATCTCTGTTTTTAAGAGCTGTTTTTTCCATGTTGATACACTTATCGCTTTTCCGAGGAACTTGGCAAGATGTCACAGTGTATGTCACTTGTGTAGATGTCACAGTGTCCTCCTGTGATGTGATCACGTCTGTCTCTGCCTCCTCCTGTGATGTGATCACGTCTGTCTCTGCTCCTCCTGTGATGTGATCACGTCTGTCTCTGCTCCTCTGTGATGTGTTCACATCTGTCTCTGCCTCCCCTGTGATGTGTTCACATCTATCTCTGCCTCCTCCTGTGATGTGTTCACGTCTGTCTCTGCCTCCTCCTGTGATGTGATCACGTCTGTCTTGCTCCTCCTGTGATGTGTTCAGTCTATCTCTGCCTCCTCCTGTGATGTGTTCACGTCTGTCTCTGCCTCCTCCTGTGATGTGTTCACGTCTGTCTCTGCCTTCCTCCTGTGAATGTGTTCACGTCTGTCTCTGCTTCCTCCTGTGAGTGTTCACGTCTGTCTCTGCTTCCTCCTGTGATGTGTTCACGTCTATCTCTGCCTCCTCCTGTGATGTGTTCACGTCTATCTCTGCCTCCTCCTGTGATGTGTTCACGTCTGTCTCTGCCTCCTCCTGTGATGTGTTCACGTCTATCTCTGCCTCCTCCTGTGATGTGATCACGTCTATCTCTGCCTCCTCCTGTGATGTGTTCACATCTATCTCTGCCTCCTCCTGTGATGTGTTCACGTCTATCTCGCCTCCTGTTTTTCAGTCTGTCTCTGCCCCCTGTGATGTGTTCACGTCTGTCTCTGCCTCCTCCTGTGATGTGTTCACGTCTGTCTCTGCTCCTCCTGTGATGTGATCACGTCTGTCTCTGCTTCCTCCTGTGATGTGTTCACATCTATCTCTGCCTCCTCCTGTGATGTGTTCACGTCTGTCTCTGCTCCTCCTGTGATGTGTTCACTCTGTCTCTGCTCCTCCTGTGATGTGTTCACGTCTGTCTCTGCTCCTCCTGTGATGTGTTCACGTCTGTCTCTGCTCCTCCTGTGATGTGTTCACGTCTGTCTCTGCTCCTCCTGTGATGTGTTCACGTCTGTCTCTGCCTCCTCCTGTGATGTGTTCACGTCTATCTTGCCTCCTCCTGTGATGTGTTCACGTCTGTCTCTGCTCCTCCTGTGATGTGTTCACGTCTGTCTCTGCCTCCTCCTGTGATGTGTTCACGTCTGTCTCTGCCTCCTCCTGTGATGTGTCACGTCTGTCTCTGCCTCCTCCTGTGATGTGTTCACGTCTGTCTCTGCCTCCTCCTGTGATGTGTTCACGTCTGTCTCTGCCTCTCCTGTGATGTGTTCACGTCTGTCTCTGCTCCTCCTGTGATGTGTTCACGTCTGTCTCTGCCTCCTCCTGTGATGTGTTCACGTCTGTCTCTGCCTCCTCCTGTGATGTGTTCACATCTATCTCTGCTCCTCCTGTGTGTGTTCACGTCTGTCCTCTGCTTCCTTCCTGTGATGTGTTCACGTCTGTCTCTGCCTCCTCCTGTGATGTGTTCACGTCTGTCTCTGCTTCCTCCTGTGATGTGTTCACATCTATCTCTGCTCCTCCTGTGATGTGTTCAGTCTGTCTCTGCTCCTCCTGTGATGTGTTCATCTATCCTTTCCTGTGTGTCACGCTGTCTCTGCTTCCTCCTGTGATGTGTTCACATCTGTCTCTGCTTCCTCCTGTGATGTGTCACGTCTGTCTCTGCTTCCTCCGTGATGTGTTCATCTTCTGCTCCTCCTGTGATGTGTTCACGTCTGTCTCTGCTTCCTCCTGTGATGTGTTCACATCTATCTCTGCTTCCTCCTGTGATGTGTTCACGTCTGTCTCTGCTCCTCTGTGATGTGTTCACGTCTGTCTCTGCCTCCTCCTGTGATGTGTTCACGTCTGTCTCTGCTTCCTCCTGTGATGTGTTCACATCTATCTCTGCTCTCCTCCTGTGATGTGTTCACGTCTGTCTCTGCCTCCTCCTGTGATGTGTTCACATCTATCTCTGCTCCTCCTGTGATGTGTTCACGTCTGTCTCTGCCTCCTCCTGTGTGTGTCACATTATCTCTGCCCTCCTGTGATGTGTTCACGTCTGTCTCTGCTCTCCTGTGATGTTTCACGTCTGTCTCTGCTCTCCTGTGATGTGTTCACGTCTGTCTCTGCTCCTCCTGTGATGTGTTCACGTCTGTCTCTGCCTCCTCCTGTGATGTGTTCACGTCTATCTCTGCTCCTCCTGTGATGTGTTCACGTCTGTCTCTGCTCCTCCTGTGATGTGTTCACTCTATCTGCTCTGCCTCCTCCTGTGATGTGTTCACGTCTGTCTCTGCCTCCTCCTGTGTGTGTTCACAGTCTGTCTCTGCCTCCTCCTGTGATGTGTTCACGTCTGTCTCTGCCCTCTGTGATGTGTTCACGTCTGTCTCTGCCTCCTCCTGTGATGTGATCACGTCGTCTCTGCCTCCTCCTGTGATGTGTTCACGTCTTCTCTGCTTCCTCCTGTGATGTGTTCCTCTCCCGTATTTTCATCTGTCTCCTCCTGGATTGTTCACTCTGTCTCTGCTCCTCCTGTGATGTGTTCACGTCTGTCTCTGCTTCTTTGCCTTCCTCTTTGTATGTGTTCACGTTTCTCTGCCTCCTCCTGTGATGTGTTCACATCTATCTCTGCCTCCTCCTGTGATTGTTCACTCTCCTCTGCCTCCCCTGTGATGTGTTCACGTCTGTCTCTGCCCCTCCTGTGATTGATCACGTCTGTCTCTGCCTCCTCCTGTGATGTGTTCACGTCTGTCTCTGCCTCCTCCTGTGATGTGTTCACGTCTGTCTCTGCCTCCTCCTGTGTGTGTTCACGTCTGTCTCTGCTCCTCCTGTGATGTGTCACGTCTGTCTCTGCTTCCTCCTGTGATGTGTTCACTCTGTCTCTGCCTCCTCCTGTGATGTGTTCACGTCTGTCTCTGCCTCCTCCTGTGATGTGTTCACATCTATCTCTGCCTCCTCCTGTGATGTGTTCACATCTATCTCTGCCTCCTCCTGTGATGTGTTCACTCTTCTCTGCTCCTCCTGTGATGTGTTCACGTCTGTCTCTGCCTCCTCCTGTGATGTGTTCACATCTGTCTCTGCCTCCTCCTGTGATGTGATCACATCTGTCTCTGCCTCCTCCTGTGATGTGTTCACTCTGTCTCTGCCTCCTCCTGTGATGTGTCACATCTATCTCTGCCTCCTCCTGTGATGTGTTCACATCTGTCTCTGCCTCCTCCTGTGATGTGTTCACATCTGTCTCTGCCTCCTCCTGTGATGTGATCACGTCTATCTCTGCTCCTCCTGTGATGTGTTCACATCTGTCTCTGCCTCCTCCTGTGATGTGATCACGTTATCTCTGCCTCCTCCTGTGATGTGTTCACGTCTATCTCTGCTCCTCCTGTGATGTGTTCACGTCTGTCTCTGCCTCCTCCTGTGATGTGTTCACGTCTGTCTCTGCTTCCTCCTGTGATGTGTTCACGTCTGTCTCTGCCTCCTCTGTGATGTGTCACGTCTTCTCTGCTTCCTCCTGTGATGTGTTACGTCTGTCTCTGCTCCTCCTGTGATGTGTTCATCTTCTGCCCTCTTGATGTTTTTCTCTGCTCCTCTGTGATGTGTTCACATCTGTCTCTGCCTCCTCTGTGATGTGACTCTTCTGCTCTCTGTGATGTGTCACAGTCTTCTCTGCTCCTCCTGTGATGTGTTCACATCTGTCTCTGCTCTCCTGTGATGTGTTCACATCTTTCTGCTCCTCCTGTGAGTGTTCATCTATCTCTGCCCCCTGTGAAATCGTGATCACGTCTTGCTGCTCCTCCGTGATGTGTCACGTCTTGGTCCTGCCTCCTCCCGAGGTTCACATCTATTCTGCCCCTCCCTGTGATGTGTCCGTCTATCTCTGCTCCTCCTTGATGTGTTCACGCTGTCTTCTGCCTCCTCCGTGATGTTCACTAGTTGTCTCGGCCTCCTCCTGTGATGTGTCACTCTGCTCTGCTCCCTGTGAGTGACAGTCTACTCTGCCACCTCCTGTATGTGTAGTCTGTCTCTGCCTCTCCGGTGATGGTCAACGTTGTCCTGCTCCTCCTTGAGTGTTCACGTCTTCTCGCCTCCCTCCTGTGATGTGTTCACGTCTGTTCTGCCTCTCTGTGGATGTGATAGTCTATCTTGCTCCTCTGTGATGTGTTCACGTCTGTCTGCTCCTCCTTGATTGATCCATCTATCTTGCTCCTCCTTGATGTGTTCACGTCTGTCTCTGCTCCTCCCTGTGATGTTTCACATCTGTCTCTGCTCCTCTGTGATGTGTTCACATCTGTTCTGCCTCCTCTGATTTTACATCTCCTCTCCTGTGATGTGTTCACATCTGTTCTGCTCTCCTGTGATGTGATCAATCTGCCTCCCTGTCTCCTGTGTTGTGTTCACGTCTGTCTCTGCTCCTCCTGTGATGTGTTCACATTTGTCTCCACCTCCTCAGTTGTGACCGAGTTAAAAAACAAAGAAATGACTGCCATTGGCATTGCAGTGTATCTCATAGGCAACCAATCATGTCGTCCTACTGGCTAGGGCTGAACGATTTTGGAAAATTGCGATTTTTTTCTTCAATATTGCGATTGCGATTAAATATGCGATTATTGTTCCTCTTCTCATGTATTTTTCACCTAACACAAGCAATAAATCAGTCTGTTTCATAACAAACAATATTAGATTAATTTGAAGTGAAAATTGGAACAAAATTGTTGTTTGACCTATTCAAAATTTGTGAAAATGTGGACTGCACTTCTTAAAAACTGTCTGAACTTAACAGTACAGTCTATAAATAAAAGATACATTATATATATATATATCGATATTTAAACAAACAAAAAAAGATACAACTCACTGAGCCAGTCAGTAACATCACCCATACTAAGGTGCAGGAAAAGTAAGAACAAACGCCTGCTTTAACAAGTTGGAAAAGTTTTAGGAAATCAAACTCCCAATTAATACAAAATAAACTATTGATTATTTATTATTTCGGCCAATCAAATCCCGGTCTGAGCTGCAACTCATAGTTGCTTCAGATGCGCGTTATTGATGGACACGTAGAGACCAGATGGAGCACACGCCAAACACACTGGAATTAGGAGCAGAATTTTGGTTTTGGGATGTAACTTTGGACAATATGAAGAAAGAAGCACAGTGACGCAAGGAGACGGAGACATGAGGTGCCAAACACAGACACGTCTTTGACTCGCAGCCATTTAGTGACATTTCAGCACTAAACAGCACATTGCATTTCCTCAGCAAAATAAGACATGGACTCCTGCCTCGGATCGTAGTTTCCAACACTTTTCATACAGCAGTTTAGTGTTTATATCTTGCGTCTGTACCTACGGAGCGCATATGCGGTAGATGCAAAGGTAAATAAGGCACATCGCCTCTGCGGATACTTTACGGTCATGAACCGCCAAGCATAAGCCTCCTAAACTGAGCCACAAACGACCTTTACTCTTTACAAGGCTCACCTGTGGAGGCAGAGACGTAAGAATTCGGAGGTGAGGGAGTTTCTGTGATCATCAGAGCGTGTAGTAGCAGCGAGAGAATGGCGTGATTAGCGCTGCGGCTAACGCAGTGCTAGCGGAGAAGAAAACAATAGTCCTTCGCGGTGGCTGCATGATAAACGCTGATATTACTGTACATCCACAATCTACCGCGCACCTTAACTAGACTGAGACGTAAACAAAAGCACGCGGCGGAGCGGACTTTGCTGCCATATCTCGCTGCTTCATTCACTTCCAAAATCGCGTGCCCTGCGATTACGAAATCGCGTTGTGTCATATCGCGATAAAATTGCAAATGCAATTAATCGTTCAGCCCTACTACTGGCTATTAAGTCAAATTTCACACACACACATACACTGTATATTAAAAAATACATATGTATATGCCTTACCCAGTGAGTCCTCAAGGTTACTGTCTTGGTCACTGTCAAAGAGCACACAGTCTGTGGAAGAGAGGAAGATAAATGTATGATGGGGTTGTGAGAGGAATGTGTGAGTGAAAATTTATGAATTGGACAGTATAATATGAAGGTGAATGTGTGACAATTTGCTGATACAAAAAAATTACAATGTGTTTAAACAGAGCATGTGTGAGAAGTCCAGAATGAAAGCTTGTTGACAATTGACCAATAAATTATATATATACACTCACCTAAAGGATTATTAGGAACACCTGTTCAATTTCACATTAATGCAATTATCTAAACAACCAATCACATGGCAGTTGCTTCAATGCATTCAGGGGTGTGGTCCTGGTCAAGACAATCTCCTGAACTCCAAACTGAATGTCAGAATGGGAAAGAAAGGTGATTTAAGCAATTTTGAGCGTGGCATGGTTGTTGGTGCCAGATGGGCCGGTCTGAGTATTTCACAATCTGCTCAGTTACTGGGATTTTCACGCACAACCATTTCTAGGGTTTACAAAGAATGGTGTGAAAGGGAAAAACATCCAGTATGCGGCAGTCCTGTGGGCGAAAAGGCCTTGTTGATGCTAGAGGTCAGAGGAGAATGGGCCGACTGATTCAAGCTGATAGAAGAGCAACTTTGACTGAAATAACCACTCGTTACAACCGAGGTATGGAGCAAAGCATTTGTGAAGCCACAACACGCACAACTTGAGGCGGATGGGCTACAACCGCAGAAGACCCCACCGGGTACCACTCATCTCCACTACAAATAGGAAAAAGAGGCCACAATTTGCACGAGCTCACCAAAATTGGACAGTTGAAGACTGGAAAAATGTTGCCTGGTCTGATGAGTCTCGATTTCTGTTGAGACATTCAGATGGTAGAGTCAGAATTTGGCGTAAACAGAATGAGAACATGGATCCATCATGCCTTGTTACCACTGTGCAGGTGGTGGTGGTGGTGGTGTAATGGTGTGGGGGATGTTTTCTTGGCACACCTTTAGGCCCCTTAGTGCCAATTGGGCATCAAATATGGGCCAACATTTCTAAAGAATGCTTTCAGCACCTTGTTGAATCAATGCCATGTAGAATTAAGGCAGTTCTGAAGGCGAAAGGGGGTCAAACACAGTATTAGTATGGTGTTCCTAATAATCCTTTAGGTGAGTGTATATATATATATATATATGGTACCTTCTGGATCAACGTTGATGTCATCAAGGGACTTGCCCTTATATTCGGCCAAACGTCCCTGCTCCAGAGCCATGAGAATTTTGCTGATTTTAGCAAGTTGGAGAGTTCCCTCAGGCAGTCTGTAAAACTGTCTGTGCACTCTAATATCATGTCCAAGAAAATCAGCTAACTGATCTAACTCTGCATTACTAAGGTTAAGGACTTGGGACATGGTTGCTGTTTGTTTACGTAGTTTTGTTGAAGTCAGACATTCTGTTTTTTTGCACCACAGGCCTTTGCAAACTACTGAAGACTATCAGTGAGCACGGTAGTAAGTCAAACTGGATGGTCTTGCAAATAGGTATGTGTTCTCTGTAGGAATCCCACATTCGTTCCGTTTGCTGGTAAGCAGATCCAATGCCTGTTGCATTTTTGGAGTCAAAAGCACAGGTACTTTCCTTCCCCGTTTGCCTCTGATTTCTATTCTTCGGAAATGCTGACACAGACTCTTCTCTAGATCTGAAAGTGCAGCATTCACATCCTCCTGCGGATCTGATACATTATGAGATGTAGACAGAGAGAGGAATGTTTGACACTTCTCCAGCTCTACGTCGATTGAACAATGTAACTTGTGTCAAAACTACTTTTGCCAGCTGCATATATGTCTGGGGGATGTGTCTGAGGACAACCTGCAGATAAGGTCTTGTTGCTGAGCATCCAAAAAGGAGTGGAGTGTCTGGACGTCTTTTGTAAAAGTTATCAACTGTGGACTGTTCCACTTGGACTCCTGAAGAGTTCTAAGAGACGAGGATGATACTAATTCGTTCCATCTGGCTTCATAGACACTGAGGAATGTTTGAGCCTCTCTTGCAGCACTGTTGTTACCTTGTACATTTGCACGGCTTTCAACCAGCAAGGATATTTTTTTCAAACTGTATCCTATCTTCAATGCCAGACTTGGACAACTGTAGGTTTGCTTTTCAGAACTGTACCCTGCCAATCTTTTACAATATCAACAACGTGCATAAAATTTGCAGGTTTGATGTGCTCTTTAATTGTTCTCATGTGGGTGGCTTTTCTTGAGCACAAGAGCAGTCTTCCCAGCTCCCTTAATTTCTGACGAATATACTCGTGTTTGCTGACATCATACCCAAGCCTGTTGTACAGATGTTCACCATATTCTAATATACAAGCATCAGATTTCACTGCATGGAACACATCATCTCGCACCATGTTGTTCAACAGATTCCACAGCTGCTGCTTTACTCCAGTGGGTGGAGGTACTGTAAAGCCACAGAGGGCCTGGATACGTGTTCTGCCAGGTTTCAGAGGAATACTGGGTTTGAATTTGCATTGCTTCATGTGCCTCCAAAGGACTTTCCTCATGAAGTAGCCCTGGCAATATGCACAGTGTAGAAAGTCTCCAGCTTGAGCTTTTTCCTTAGGCTGCTGACATGGCACAAGACTTCCAACACCTGAATTCATCACTTCAACATTGTGTGCAAAATTGCCCTTGTTTCTCAAAATCTCCATATGCTTTCTTTGGAGGATTTTGGGAAGGTCAGAGCCTGCGCAACTTCTGCTTTGTCTTTATGAGCACGTTCCAAATGCCTTGCCATTTTTAATGGCAAGGCATTTTTAATTCCTTCCTAACAATACAAACAGTATTGCTTTTTGTTGTACATTCGTGATCCATCGTCTTTTTTATGAACAGCAGGTATGAAAACTGAACTGCCAGGTGTTCCATCCAGGGAAGAATCTTTATCAGGTAGATTTTGCTCTGGATCTGATTCAGAATTTTCCAACATTGGTCCTGTAGCCCCATCTCCTGTCTGTTCTGTAGTATTAACAGCGCCCATTTGAATTGGCTTAGATGCACCATTTGAAGAGCTCCTGCGAATCCTTCGTTTTTTTACAGGTGATCTCCCTTTTCGAGTTGTTGGCTTCAAAGAAGTGTTGTCCAGTTCTTGCATCTTGCCTATGCTTGGAAATCTCATCTTAATCATTTTCTGATCAAATGTGCAAATAGAACTTGAGTCTGTATCTTCAGAGTCGTCCTGACCACTCTTTGGAATATAGAATAGAATATAACTTTATTGTCTGTTCCAAAAGAGCAGAAATTTGTCTTTCCGCACGGCTCAAATCAATCAATAAAACACACACAACGTCATTACAAATATCACATGAAGAAGAAAGCTCAACATAAAATATAAAATACAGTGCTACCGGGGATTATTTAGTGCAGCGATTGCAGATGGAATGAATGATTTCTTGTAGCTATTTCTATGGGCCAGAGGGGTTCTGTATCTTCTGCCTGATGGCAGCAGGGAGAAGGAGTGATGCAAGGGGTGTGTGGCATCTTCAGTGATGAGAGTAGCTTTCCTCCGCACCGATCGCCTGTACAGTTCGCAGAGTGGGGTCTGAGGGGTTTGAGTGATCTTACTGGCGTGGTTTACTATTCTATTGAGTTTTGTTTTGTGTTTATACTCCTCACCACTGTCATCCGAATCATATAGCTCATCCGAATCAAAATCAAGGCGACCTCTCATCTTTAAGAGAAAAAGACAATAAAAAGTTAGCACACTAAGCAAAGTCATTAACTGTTAAATGTTTAAGGCAAAGATTCCCATTTCTGTACTTTCAGTACACACCAGTATGCTTTTTGTCCTCCTCAGCCTTGGCACTGGATGTTCAGAGAGGGTCAGGGAACAATCAGGGAGGATGGACTCCATATCTGGGTTATCAAAGACAGGAAGATCAAAATTCAAAGTTACTACCAAAGTTATACCAATGTACAAGATGAGAAGTGTATTCAATACTAAAAGTAATTTTAGGAACATTACCAAACAGCTTTCAGTTCGCAGTGAAGAACTGGTGCAAGGAGCCTCTGATTGATCAAAGTCTGTATCATTTATAAGATGAGTGTTTCCAGCTTTCTTTCTTAAAGGTCCTGATCCCGATTCATTCTTAAAGTGCAAGAGAAACAGGGATGCATTAATAAATGAATTATGACAATAGGCCAGGATGAATGAGAGTGTGTTTGAGAGTGCGCATGGGGACAACAGACGCAAAAAAACCCCGCAAGTTTCTAAGTACTTGCAGAACTATGACCCCTTTGGCGACAAGCGGAATTGCATCCAGAGTTGTGCACGCTCATGGAACACACGCACGCTTGCACGAGCATGAGCTGTTCAGAACACATCAGCGACAGCGATTGCACAAATCTTTTGTTTAGAGTTGTAATGTCTACAGAGGTAAGAAAGTTATACATCTGTAAGTTATTTGGAATATGTGAATGGAATTTGCATTTGAGTAAACTACATATTAATGTTTGAGAGGAAAAACGGGTAGTAGGAGAAAACGCTTTTCACCATTTCTACCTTTTGTGTTATGATTTGATTATAATGGAAATGCATTCATGAATAAGTTATTACTTTGTATAAACTAAAAAAAAAATCACACCAAACACCCTATTAGTTGGTCAAAAAAGTACTAAAATGTCTCAAGCTAAAAAACTAATAATCAAATGGCACTGACATTACCTTCTAAGCTAAAACAGCCTAATCCACCGAATATTTACTGGGGTTTAGCCTGTTTTATTGATCTGCTAAGTAGCATATTCCAATAGCAGTATATCATTATTAGAGACTAATTTGCTCAACATTGTTTTCTAATAATGAAGTTTACATACCAGCAGTTTACATCACACTCCACAAAGCTGAACTGATTTACCTGAATAGCCTACAACAGTGCTGATTTATTTATTAGGTATTTTGACAGGGACAGTACACATTGATAAACATTTCTGTGAATTGTACCAATACTTTTCAATACTGTCCCTGGGCAAGGTGTGTAGTGCCCCAACAAGTTTCACTAGTTTAGACATTTAGAAGGGGAAAAAAAGGTTACCTGTACACATAACATGGAATTAGTTCACTCAGTACAAGGTCATATTTGCAGGGAAATAGACAGTGCATGGGTAGTTATGCAGTTCAGAACAAAGCAAACTTGATGTAGATGAAAATACAGTTATTTGCTATAGTAAATAGAAGGCCTGCTGTACAATATGACAATATGGGGGAAGTAAAATAAGTACCCTTTATCATTGTATTTTCTTTCCTGTGATGTGTAGAATAATACAGCATGTATTTTATCACAATAACATATTTTATGTTTTCCTTTAGAATTCCAGCCCGAATCAATTTGATGTTCCTGTGGAGAGAAGCACTGAGGCAGCAGTGGCAGGGAAGGTGCAGAGGACAATCAACATCTATAGACTGATCAGTGAGGAGGACAGACAATTATCTTGACCCTTTTGGATTTATGTTGGCTATAAAGAAGCACCATTCAGGCAATAAACAAGTAGTGAGCACATCAGAAAATATGGCTACGAATTAGGGAAGAAACGGCTTTATTGTAAATAATTCCATGTTTGTAAAAATAAATAAATATGCACTGCTTATGTTTGACTTGGAGTCTGTTCAGGGAGCTGATGGCATCTCCTAGAATTTTTTGCCATTAGAACAGTTATTTTATTATGGAAAAGGACATTGAAGTGATGTGGCTCAAACAATTAATGAAAATAGGAATCTTGCATATATACTAAAAACAAATGTTCATTGTAAAACAATGAAAAACTAACACAACATACCTGCCCTCTGTGGACTATTGACTGCACCAGATCAGCTGTAGGAGGGGGCACAATGCCAAACAGAGGTCCCAGAAACCAAGGGTCATCTGGTCTCAAGCTTCGTTTTCTTGAGAGTTCTCCTGCAGACTGAAGTTGCAGGTCAGGGATGTAACTGGATGTAACTGAGCTGGTCGCAGCACACTGGACCAGCTCTATACCCTTCATCGGGTGCTCGAGGGTTTGTGGGAGTTCGCCCAACCAGCCCACATGTGCTTTGTGGATCTGGAGAAAGCGTTCGACCGTGTCCCTCGTGGTGCCCTGTGGGGGGTGCTCCGGGAGTATGGGGTCCGGGTCCTCCACTAAGGGCTGTCCGTTCCCTGTATGACCGCAGCAGGAGCTTGGTTCGCATTGCCGGCAGTAAGTCAGACTTGTTTCCGGTGCGTGTTGGTCTCCGCCAGGGCTGCCCTATGTCACCGGTTCTGTTCATTATCTTTATGGACAAAATTTCTAGGCGCAGCCAGGGGCCGGAGGGTGTCCGGTTTGGGAACCTCAGGATCTCATCTCTGCTATTTGCAGACGATGTTGTTCTGTTGGCTTCATCAAATCAGGACCTTCAGCGCGCACTGGGGCGGTTTGCAGCCGAGTGTGAAGCGGCCGGGAAGAGGATCAGCACCTCCAAATCTGAGGCCACGGTTCTCCACCGGAAAAAGGTGGCTTCCCCACTTCAGGTCGGTGGAGAGTCCTTATCTCAAGTGGAGGAGTTCAAGTATCTCGGGGTCTTGTTCACGAGTGAGGGACGGATGTATCGGACTGTTGTGGTGAGACTGAGCTCCTCACCCGATCTCGGAGGGTGCGCCCAGCCACCCTGCGAAGGAAACTCATTTCGGTCGCTTGTATCCGCGATCTTGTCCTTTCGGTCATTACCCAGATCTCATGACCATAGGTGAGGGTGGGAACGTAGATCGATCGGTAAATCGAGAGCTTTGCCCCCTGACTCAGCTCCCTCTTCACCACAACAGTCCGATACAGCGACCGCATCACTGCTGACGCCGCACCGATCCGTCTATCGATCTCACGCTCCATCCGTCCCTCACTCGTGAACAAGACCCCGAGATACTTGAACTCCTCCACTTGAGATAAGGACTCTCCACCGACCTGAAGTGGGGAAGCCACCTTTTTCCGGTGGAGAACCATGGCTCAGATTTGGAGGTGCTGATCCTCTTCCCGGCCGCTTCACACTCGGCTGCAAACCGCCCCAGTGCGCGCTGAAGGTCCTGATTTGATGAAGCCAACAGAACAACATCATCTGCAAACAGCAGAGATGACATCCTGAGGTTCCCAAACCGGACACCCTCCGGCCCCTGGCTGCGCCTAGAAATTCTGTCCATAAAGGTAATGAACAGAACCGGTGACATAGGGCAGCCCTGGCGGAGACCAACATGCACCGGAAACAAGTCTGACTTACTGCCGGCAATGCGAACCAAGCTCCTGCTGCGGTCATACAGGGAACGGACAGCCCTTAGCAGAGGGCCCCGGACCCCATACTCCCGGAGCACCCCCCACAGGGCACCACGAGGGACACGGTCGAACGCTTTCTCCAAATCCACAAAGCACACGTGGACTGGTTGGGCGAACTCCCACGAACCCTCGAGCACCCGTTGTAGGGTATAGAGCTGGTCCAGTGTGCCACGACCGGGACGAAAACCGCATTGTTCCTCCTGAATCCGAGGTTCGACTATCGGCCGGATCCTCCTCTCCAGCACCCTGGAGTAGACCTTACCGGGGAGGCTGAGAAGTGTGATCCCTCTGTAATTGGAGCACACCCTCCGATCCCCCTTCTTAAAGACAGGGACCACCACCCCGGTCTGCCAATCCAGAGGCACTGTCCCCAACCGCCACGCGATGTTGCAGAGACGTGTCAGCCAAGACAGCCCTACAACATCCAGAGACTTAAGGTACTCGGGACGAATCTCATCCACCCCGGGGCCTTGCACCGAGGAGCTTTCTAACCACCTCAGTGACTTCAGCCTGGGTGATGGACGAACCCCCTCCGAGTCCCCAGCCTCTGCCTCCTCATCGGAAGACGTGACAGTGGGATTGAGGAGATCCTCGAAGTACTCCTTCCACCGCCCGACCACATCCCCAGTCGAGGTCAACAGCTCCCCGCCCGCACTGTAAACAGTGTTGGTGAAGCACTGCTTCCCCCTCCTGAGGCGCCGGATGGTTTGCCAGAATCTCTTCGAGGCCGACCGATAGTCCTCCTCCATGGCTTCTCCGAACTCCTCCCAGACCAGAGTTTTGCCTCTGTGACCGCACGAGCTGCAGCACACTTGGCCTGCCGGTACCTCTCAGCTGCCTCCGGAGTCCCACAAGCCAACAAGGCCAGGTAGGACTCCTTCTTCAGCTTGACGGCATCCCTTACTTCCGGGCGCCACCACCGGGTTCGGGGATTGCCGCCGCGACAGGCGCCAGAGACCTTACGGCCACAACTGCGAGCAGCCGCATCGACAATGGAGGAGGAGAACATGGTCCACTCGGACTCCATGTCTCCAACCTCCCTCGGAATCTGGGTGAAGCTCTTCCGGAGGTGGGAGTTGAAGACCCTACTGACAGAGGGATCCACCAAACGTTCCCAACAGACCCTCACAACACGTTTGGGCCTGCCAGGTCTGACCGGCTTCCTCCCCCCTGCCAGCGGATCCAGCTCACCACCAGGTGGTGATCGGTTTTCTCCCCTCATACCTCATATAAACTACATGCAAAATGTACCACATTCCCGGGAACATTTTACTGACTTTGCCGAAAATAAAAAATATATACACAACAGCGTTGAGTCGTAAGTCGGGCGTGTTGGTCAAGGACATGATGAGCACTTTTTAGCATTTTGCATCATTTTGAAGAGTTAGCCAAACAAAAGGCTACCGGTAGACCATACACAAAAACATAGTTAGCATCTTTTATGTTATATGTTTTATGTTGCACGACTGCTCCGAAGAAAATTTCTAGTTTGTGAACCTGTTCACTGACAATGGCAATAAAACCAATTCTGATTCTACATTTAACTAATGCTACACTACACGCTACACTACATGCTAAACACATAGCATTACAACTATTACGCATCGTCATTTGTTGACATAGATTTACTGTATCAGACATTACAGACTGTATCTTACCATTTTAGCAAGAAGAAAGCCAACTGAGGGTCCGTTTGAGCCCGAGAGCGGAGCTGAGGTCTCCCCATTTGTTGAACGTCTTTCCGATGTTGACTCTGTCTTACTCCGACGCCTGTCTCCTCCAATTTGCCCCTTTTTGTTGAACTAGACAAACGTTTTTCCTTCTTTATCTTACATGGAGTTTGCATTGCTGTTTGGGATAACTGGAGTTCATCTTCTCTTACAATCCATCCTCTACTTTGGCAAAAGTCGCTGGAGTCTTCGCTGATGCGGGTAATGGCGGCGAATACACAAACTCCCCAGAGCTAGCCAGGTGGCGTGAACGCGCATGACGTCACGCCCAGGCTCAAACCTTAAGATTCCGACCCGAATCCCTCTTATTTATTTGACTGCACAGGATTATAGGGGCAATCACAGTGATCAGAGAGGAACTCATTCAGCACATCAGGCAATTGTTTAAGCATGTATGGGTTAGAAAACGGTTATTTTTATCATTTAAAGTTGCGCATAGCACCTTTAAGCGACCTCGCTCTCTTCTTTTTGCCTTTTTCTGCAAACTGCATTTGTGGTTTCTGTGTTCCACATTGTTTTTCTGGATACTTTTGTACGTCTTTGACGTGTTTTTGTGGAGGTTTGGTGGATTTGTTTACTTTGAGAGTCTAAAATGGTCCTGAAGAAAGCAGCTTTTTAAAGGTAAACCCATTTGAGACCTACAAATGTCTTCTTCTGAGACACTGAAGAGGCACCAAGAGCCCCACAGCTGCTGCACAGTGGACTGCGTCACAAGAGGAGCTACAGGAAACAAGTAAGGGACAAACAAGAGATGGTGAAAGACTGTTGTGAAGTGGAGGGAGGAAGAGGGAGGAAGAGGAAGGAGGAGGAGGAGGAGGTGGAGCTGACCAGTGCAGGACACCACGCTCAGAACAGGGACAAACCCAGGAGGCGGTGCACCATTTCAGAGGATCAGAGAAGACAGAGGGCAGAGCCAGGTTTCTTCCGAGTGCTACAGTTTCCCCGACCTCCAAGGTCATGCGGGTCAGGTTGACACAGTGGCAGCGCGGCTCAGCCGCAGCAGCTCAGGACTAACACCTGAACACTATTTCGTTGTACGCTTGTACAATGACAATAAAGCACTTACTTGCTTGCTTAATTACTTACTTAAAGTAGCTATACTTCTTTGAGTAGTTTCATCATACAGTACTTCAGAAAAGGCCCAAAACTGTGTTGTTGGAAAAAAGAGGCCAGTTCCGATGGCAAAAGAGCAGCACAAAAAACAGGTCCTTGAGATGTTGCATGCCACAGGAGAAATGCCTGTTGGGCTGAGCACGTTCAGGGAATATGCCAAGTCCTTTAAAGCTAAGGAATGGTTTGAAAATCTCACCTTCTCTGATGAAGAAGTGCAGGCAATTGAGGAAGAGACCAAGGGCCAGGCCAATGTTTGTCTTGGTTCCTACATAGAAGAGGCAGAATTACAAGCTCAACTGCACACAGTGTTTTACATACATCCCTGGACAACCCCTCAATGGCCCTGATCAGAGATATAACGACGACAGGTTCCCCACATAATCGGCTAAAACACCAAGTATTATGTGGGGAAAAAATCACAAAAATGATGCAAATGACACTTACAAATATGCCCTGGGCTTAACAACAACATGTCCAGCAGAACCTCTATACTAATAACTGAGGAAATATGCAAAGTCCCTCCTGGAACCATATGCAAAGCACACATGAGTTTCAAAATTCAAACCGCAGGTTTCAGAGTGTGCAAAGAAAAGCCCTACATTGGTGCAAGCTGTGATGCATACATTTCCTGTGATTGCTGTGCTGGAGTGGTTGAGGCTAAGTGTCCCTTTAAGTGGGCCAGTGACTTACCACCTGACCAGTGGCCAGCAGACAAGTCTGGACATATGGACACTTTATGGTCTCTGAGGTCCAACCACAGCTTACTACACACAAGCAAACCTTTTTTTTCTTCTTCTGATACATCTATGTTGTGCTTTGTCTCAGATACAGGTGCAGATGTTTGTATGCAAGCCAACTATGCAGATTTTATAACATGGACACCAGGACCAACAGTCATCTTCAGAGTTCAGAGCAATGCAGTTTTCATTATGGAGGGAGTGGACAAAATTAGTCGCTTCTGTGCCAGGCACATCTACCCAAAGCTAACAGGATCAGTCACAGTTACAGAGCCAACTCATCAGGTACATTCCACTGTTACCTGTATTGCAAATGGTCGAGGTAGAAAACACCAGTTACAGTAATATGGTAACACTTAATTCATATCATTCCCTCTCTACCTTTCTATTTTTACAAGAAATCAAGCTGTCAGACAGTTTTTCCAAACATGTGCTTTATTTATCAGAACACAGAGGTAGAAAACAATGAAATGGAAGAGGAAGCATCTTCAGGTACATACAGATGAATTGCTAATTGTATATTATGAAAACAAGCAAAATGTATTCTTGACATTCATGACATTTAATAATAATAATAATGCCTTACACTTGTATTGCGCTTTACAAGCCTGTATTACCAAGTTTCTCAAGCGCTACACTGTCGTCATTATTCATTCACTCCATACTCGGTGGTAGTAAGCTACTGTTGTAGCCACAGCTGCCCTGGAGTAGACTGACGGAAGCGAGGCAACCAGTTTGCGCCATCGGCCCCTCCGACCACCACCAACCATTCACTCACTCACTACATTCGCCAGGCTTCCTGGTGTTACCAAACGGTCTCCCGTCAAGTACTAACCAGGCCCTTCCCTCTTAGCTTCCAAGGTCTGACAGGATTGGGCATAGCAAAGGTGGTATTACTATTATATTGACAGGAAGCAGCTCTATGTTGCCCAGTTCCGTGCCAAGGGCAATACAGTAAGCAAAGCAAAGAATCCAAAAACAGGTATCTAGTTTAATTGTAGAGAAGCTACACAGCACAAAACATTTTTTTTTTTAAATATGATAATTTGGTGCTATTAATGTCATCGTATTTGATACATACAGTAGTTATCGGACTATAAGCTGCTACTTTTTCCCAATGCTTTATACTACTGTGCCTACTTTATAGATTTTTGTGGTCATACTGAATATTGTTGGTGGGAAGATGCGCACATCCACAGCTGTCAGTGTGCTGGATCAAAAAGCAGTACAGTGTAAAATGGAGGAGATATCCACACAACTATATGCTCACCAACCACCGTCTGCCGGTGAGAACAATGAGAAATTGGTGAACATATAGTTGTGCGGATCTCTCTTCCACTTTTACACCATACTGAATATTGTTTTATGTTATTAATGTAATAACAATGCACCTGGGTCCAAAACAAGGCTTTTCTAATGCTACAACTCTGACATGACAGAGATGCAATAAAAGCTCCAATCCAACAAAGTTGTGGAGACGATGGAGAGCTCATGTTGTTCACCCTCATCTGCATAAAAAGACATTACTGCACACCAGGGCAGGGGCAGCATGATGCCCTCCCACGCTGTAATGTAGCTTTGGGTGCAAAATAAACATAATTAATTCTCTCACCGTGCTAAACTCATCAAAAGCCAGCATCGAGCGATCCACCATGGATCCAGCTCCCGAGAATCTCCCGAGGCGAGTGCACAGTTAGGCCGAGGAGCGCGGCTCTAAACATCCCTGGGTGCTGTCGCTGTGCAGGCAGCGATTCAGTTTGACTGACCACGCGGGTTTAAAGAATAATGTTCAAAACTTCTACGTTCTTAACACACTCTAAAATGTACCTATAGGCCACCATTCTCTAGTTCATTTGAAATCCATTGTGGTGGTTATAGGGCCAAAAACATAAGAATTGTCAATGTCCCATATTTAAGGACCTGACTGTAAGTGCAGCCTATCTATTTAAAACAAAAAACAAAACACTTTATACATTTAGTTGGAGCAGCTTATATTCAGGTGTACCTATAGTCTGAATAAATGTATTCATTGGTTTACCAAGACAATACCACCATTTGACTGATGACAATGTAGAAAAGTAGAAAACACAGAGCTACTTGGAAAGGCTAGAGAACTACAGATTGGAGATCCCTACAAATTTGAATTTGGAAACACAAATGAGATGGGATGAGAATAACAATATACCAATTTTAAAAAGGCATGAAACAAGCCAAAAAAATCGATATTGATTCCTTGTTGCATATCTCAGCACTTTGGTTTATTCAAACTATGCTAGGCAGCACACACATGCCAATTGTCGCAATGTCCCTGTTTTCCACTTCTTCCCTCAGGGACTTCACGTAGGTCAGAGGAAGCGGTCCATTGAGGATGGGAAACCGCCGCTTGAGGACACCAATGACACGTTCTATAAAATATGTACAGATATAATAAGTGCATAGTTCAATCATATTTCAGGCTGCAGTTTCAGTAGGTAATAGAAGTAACAGTGTTACTGTTAATGTTTTAAAATGTAATTTTGTTGTTAAATATTTCATTTACAATGCTAACTGTGCCACTTGTTAAATATTTCATTTACAATGCTAACTGTGCCACTCTGCAGTAAAAAGCTATACTTGCCAATGTGAGTCGAACTCTTGATTTCACTCCAGACTCTTCTATATCCTTGCCAGGGAGTTGTTTTCTGCCACGGATGTAAGCAGGAGTCTCCAGGCTTACACCAAGCAAGGCAAACTCATCTTTAAGTGTGAAGCCACAATCTGCCAAGATCTTAAACAAGTCAGAGGCATATTTTACATGTTAATTATACTAAATATTCTCTGTGCATTGGAAGTTAATATCAAACTTCATCCATCCATCCATCTTCTTCCACTTGTCCGTTGCTGGGTCGTGGGGCAGCTGTTGGAGCTGCACCAGCCCCTATGGCTCCTCCTGCAGGTGGTGGGTCCACAGAAGGGCGGCCTCATGGTTCTAACCGGGCCTGTTGGTCTCTCATAAGGGGCTTCTGAACCGTTCTTTGTCTGACCCGTCACCTAGGACCTGTTTGCCATGGGAGACCCTACCAGGGGCACGAAGCCCCGACAACAGAGCTCCAGGATCATTCAGGCTCAAACCCCTCCATCACGTTAAGGTGGCGGTTCCAGGAGGGGAAATATCAAACTTCAGACTAATTATTTCTCCAGTATACAAATAATGACCTGGTCACCAGGATGATGATAGGATGAGAAATGAATATCAGATGCTCTTCCACCCAGCCATGTGACAAGAAGGTGATGGACTGCATGTGATCAAATACTTTACAGTGGTCCACTTTTTATAATTTGAGTAACATTTGGCTCTGTAATAAAAATAAAACCGCTTATCAAAAACAGACAACATAACCCTTATCTTAAACAAGCTCCTTTACTGGCTTTGAGGGTCTTTGAGTGCTCAATTCTGATCTCAAGCAGTCAATAATTTTGATTTGAATATTTTATTTCGAGCTAAAGAAGAAAAGAAAAACAGAAATATATATATACATAATAAAAGAAAAAAGAAAAATAATTTACATTACAGCTCGAAAAGGAGTGGGAAGAAGACAAGCTTATTGACTCCCACCCTGTTCATAACTTCAATAACAATAACTAACAACAGTGCATATTTCTTACCATTTTACAAAACAACTATCAACCGAGTTGGTTACATATTAACAAATGCGACACTGCATTATACCAGGTCAACATTCACAGTATCTCACACGCTACAACCAGTGTATTATTTCTGTCTCCCATACAGAATTCATTACCATGTTGGCATTACCGTTATTCACCATCACCATTACAACCCATATTACATTACTCTGTATCAAAGTGTTTGAATGATACATAAAATACTCCACATTTATTCATGAAAGGTACAGTAATCGCAGACTGATTGATGTTCATGATAACAAGAATGGTCTTAATGATATGTGTTAAAAGGATTCGGGGCTTTTCTTTCTTTTTCTTCTTTTCTGTGACTGGACCAGCTGCCAGAGGGAGCAGCCCCCGAGCAACCGGACCATCATTTGTTAAGTGTCCTATATTATGCATTAAAAGAGACAAATTTTAGGAGTCTGCTGCCAGAAGAGGGTTTCCTCGAGCTGCCGGCCCCCACATGTCTGCCCTGTACTATGGGTTATGTTGAATGCGGAGTACATAGATATGTGCATGTTTTACTTCTAAGAATTTATTTCCTTTATATTACCATCAGCATCAATAGCAGTACTGCTGTCTGAATCGATTGAGTTGGATTCTAAGAATAATCCACAGATTGTTAGGTATTAATCCTAGACTGTTACATTTAAAGTTTAAAGTTAAAATAGTGATGATAACAACACAACAGCAATAGCAATAACAATGGCAATAACAACTGCAATAGTGTAATAGTAACAACCACAATATACTTCATTATTAGTTAGATCTGACCTTTAAAGTACACAGCACTTTGTGACACCCATTAGCAATCAAGTACCCATTTCCTCCTTCTGGTACTTTGACCATACCATTTTTTATATCTTGATTTGAAATGATGAATATTTGGACATTGTTTATATTCTGCCCCCAATTTGTTCCAGAGTTTAACTCCACATACAGACACACACATACTTTTCCTAGTGGAAGACACTGCTTGAACCTTAAAGTTATCACACCCCCTCAGGTTATATCCCCTTCTGTGCGTGCAAAAAGCATTTGTATCCTTGCAGGTAGCACATTTTTGTTGGCTTTAAACAGAAGTTGGGCAGTAGAGAAATCAACTAAATCATGCATTTTTAACAGTTTAGACTGCAGAAATAATATATTAGTGTGATCATAATATCCTACTTTATGTATAATTCTTACAGCCCGTTTTTGGAGTATAACAAGGGGGTGTAATGAGCTTTTATAGTTATTGCCCCAAACTTCTACACAGTAGTTTAGATATGGCAAAACTAATGAACTATATAACAAAAATAATGCATTGTAATTTAAGAAAAACTTTGCTTTGTTAATGATTGAGATACTTTTGGAGACTTTACCTTGTATGTGACTTATGTGTGGTTTCCAGCTTAATTTACTGTCAATGATGACTCCTAAGAATTTAATTTCTGATACTGTATCTAAAACTACACCGTCTATGTTTACTGAGTCTGGATTTCCATTATAATTACCGAAAAACATTACTTTTGTTTTATTTAGGTTGAGGGACAATTTATTAATGTCCATCCATGTTTTTAATTTCCTTAGTTCACAGTTTACTAAATTACTATAATTGTCATTGGAATAGAAGACGTTTGTGTCATCTGCGAAAATCACTTCCATCCATCCATTTTCTTCCACTTGTCCGTTGCCGGGTCGTGGGGGCAGTTGGAGCTGCCCAGGTCACATAGCACCAGCCCCCATGGCTCCTTCTGCAGGTGGTGGGTCCACGGAAGGACGGCCTCACGGTTCAAACCGGGCCTGTTGGTCTCTCTAGGGGGCTACCAGTGTACGCAGACACTGGAGGCAATGTGGGTGAAGTGTCTTGCCAAGGACACAACGACAATGTGCACCTTCAGGAGGCGGGATTCGAACCCCTGACCTTCCAATCATGAGACGACCTCCCTACCATCTGTGCCACTGTCGCCCCACTTGCGAAAATCACTCATTTTATAATTTAGACACATTAAAAATGTAATTAATATATAAATTAAACAACTTTGGGCCTAAGACAGATCCCTGTGGGACCCCACAACCAATGTCCAAATAACCTGATGTAACTCCCCCATCTTCACATACTGTTGTCTCCCAGTTAAATAGCTTTGAATCCAGCTCAAAGCCACTCCCCTTATGCCATATCTGTCTATTTTTTTAATAATATAGAATGATTAAGTGTATCAAATGCTTTTTCAAGTCAATGAATATTCCAGCTGCATGTTTCTTGCCCTCTAAGCTATTAGTAATCTCTTCTATTGCATCAATGATGGCCATTGAAGTTGACCTTGCTGCTCGAAACCCATACTGACTTTCATTAATTAGTTTATGCTTATCTATGAAATTATCCATTCTACTGTTATAAAGTTTCTCTAAGATTTTGGAAACTGGGGGAGCAGAGAGACAGGTCTGTAGTTAGTGAAGATGTGTTTGTTCCCATTTTTATGTATAGGTATAACTTTTGCAATTTTCATTTTATTTGGAACTGTTCCTGTTTGAAACGATAAGTTGCATATGTAGGTTAATGGTTTCACGATCTTATGTATAATTTGTTTAACTAGTGTCATATCTATATCAAAACAGTCTGTAGACGATTTGTTCTTACACCCGTTAATGACATCTATTATTTCTGTTTCAGTTACTCCAGACAAAAACATAGTTTTTGAATTAATGTCTAGCAATGACTCCATTTCGTTGTTACTACACTCCGGAATCTCTGCTGCCAGATCCGGTCCAACATTTACAAAAAACTATTAAAACTTTCCACAATGTCATTCATATTATGGTTGTCATTGATCCCATCAGTGAAATAGTTTGGATATGAATTATTTTTTGCATTACCCTTGATTATAGTGTTTAGTATTCCCCATACCCCTTTCATGTTGTTCTAATAATAGATCTCAAATGAGGAATTCTGGCCTTCATCACTGGTGGAATTGTCTCAGCCATGGTCTCTTGGTCAGGCCAAATTAAAAATGTAATTTTAGTATAGAGAAGGCCTAGCCAATGGTGAAAAATGTAGCGCAGTGTAGATTCGGGTATATATAGAATTTGGTTCAAAAGTGCAAATGAGGGATTTTGTTGCAGCTTGAGCTTAGTCCTCTGTTGAAAACCTGTGAGATGTTGCTTTTGAGGTGACAAACTGGACAAGGAAACGGTGTAGGGCATCAAATACTGGCCAGCTCAACCCTGTCATGTCATTGCAGGTAGAGCTGTTTCGCAAAGCATTAGCTGACAGGGGCTGTTTGCACTGTGCTGCATTCAGCTGTCTCCTGGCTTCATCCCTTTCCTCCCTGAGACTGGCCATCTCCAGTGCCACATTGACTTGCTCCCTGACAGGACTGGTACAGGCCTCAGCGTGGGGCACTTCTGTAACTTGAGGGTGTGAAGGCGGTCCTGCTTGTTCAGGGTCACAGTCAGACATTACTTCCTTTGCTGGTGTGCTTGTTCGCCTTCTCTTGTGTTGTTTACTGTGCACACTGGCTTCGCGTTTGCAGGTACTTTCATAGAGAGCCAGCTTCTTCGCTTCATCTACCTCTGCACGTTTGGGGGAAATGGTTGGCACGTAGTCCGGATGTAGCGGGTAGGGTGACCAGATGCGTTGCCCTGAAATTCGGGACGGGGGGGTTTTCATTTTTTATTTTATAATATGCCACATTCACCATTACACACATTATGCACAACTGCAAATCTAACTAGGAAATTATTTATAAATGACTGCATTGTCCTATTTATCTTTGGCCTGTCCACACGCCAATAAGCTCATCAATAGATATATAATGGAACTTCTGATTGAAAGTAGCCCTAGAAGTCCTTTGGAGTCGAGTTCATCTGGTTTTATTACAAACAGAATCAGTGCAGGCTCGTGCTGCTCAATGCGTTGCGCGCAGCTCTATCTACTGTATCTGTCTGCTTTAAAAAACGTGACCCATTTACGCACATGTTTCTAAGTGCGCTTCCCCCGGTCCCGAGCAGGAAAAAGGTTGGGGACCCCAACTTTAGAACATTCTTCAGAGGGCAGTTTTTGTTGTAGAGCTCGTCCAGACCAAGCTCCTCTTCCATATAAGCGGATTCGGCATTTCACCGAGCGCAAAGCATGCTGGTCCAGGTTAAAGGTCAGGACTACCCAGCTCGTATCCCAAACTGTGTACATGTGACACAGATATTGATTATTTTGAGCGTTGAAAATCGATTTTTTTAAAGAATTTGAAAGAAACGGGAACACAGTGTTACTGGGGAGAGAAAAAAGAACTTGTGGCCCTTGCTAAACCAATAAATAAATAAAAAGAACAGTTTGTATTCTCGAAGACGGCGTGTACGTCACAGTCACTGATTACTATGACAACGGACAGCGCCATTTTAGCGTGTTTCCCGTTGCCTGACATAGCAATGGATAAATCAAGAATTACCCTACATTTGGCATGGAAACAACATGACAAATGGCCGAAATCAGGTATGACATTGTGCAGTCAGACATAGCAACACGTAGCAACCAGTTAAGCGTGGTTTGGCACAACAGAAAGCAACAGGCCGCAGTAACTTCATGTTTTGAGAGGAATTTCCATTTAAGCAGTGATTAAAACGAGAGAAATGACAGTATTACCTCCTGAGCAGCAGGGACAGATCAGATCCACATCATGACACCGTTTTCTTTCAGATCTAGGGTGTTTCATGATTGATCCATGGCTATGTCAGGCAACTGGAAACCACGCTAAAATGGCGCTGTCCGTTGTCATAGTAATCAGTGACTGTGAGGTCTTCGAGAATTAAGTAAATAGATGTATTGGTTACAAATAGCATTACTAGTTAGCTATATGTCAAACTTACACATTTAATCCATTCGTCACGACGTTCTGGATCTTTTCTTTTAGTAGGAAATTTGATGAGTGCGTATGGCGGCTCGCATAAAACACTGTGAGGTTCCTTTACTTTATTGCACTCGTGAATAGGGCAAAACTCTTCCATACACTGATGAAGCCCATGAGGACAGTCACACTGCAATGGAGAATGAATGAGAACCTGGCATATCACCGTAAAAACCACTTTAAGCGCCATAATAGTCACTAAATAGCCGGTTGTTCCACTACGATAGTATGTCTTTAATGGGCTTTGTTGACACTGTGGGTAGTTGTGAACTTTGACCGGAACATTACCACGCATGCGTACTGATAATGCTGATTTGGCTTATTAAGAGCGCACACAGCACTTTCGACATTCTAAAAATATTTTTCGGGACAATTTGGGTCGGGACGAGAGCCGGGATTTCGGGACTGTCCTGAATTTTTCGGGACTGCCCCGAATTTTTCGGGACGTGTGGTCACCCTTCATTCACATGAAATTCTGAAAGCAAATGTAAGCCACAAATGAGAAACTGGTTTACAAAATTACTACTGTGTTTTCTTTGTCATAGTATACATTACCACATATGTGGTAATAGTATACATTACCACATAATGCGTTTACCACATAAACGCTTAAAAAAATGCTAAGCTGACATCTCAAATATAGGCTACTGCTAATGTAGTAGCATAATGTTTCCTTTTTGTAAATGTATATAAAGGCAGTATGTTGGCACCATTTGCTTGTCCTATACAATTTTGATAAATGCCAGCCTAATTTCAATGAGTAATGGAATCCCAAATAAAATTGTACTGTACACAGCTACGACTAAAGACACAAAAGCAAGAAACCTAAAAGTGTAGGGTTGGGTTAACCCCATTAGGGATCTCAATCTCAATTTTTATGGGCTTTAGCACGGGATAACAAGCAAAATTGATTCACTAATTATAGATTTTTCCCCCGGAAATTGTGGTAGATAATAACAATGGTCAATGACAATAATGATGACATTAATCCTTTTATTTATGTTATGAGTGCTAACTAGCTTCAGGGCTAGGTTTGTTTATGAGCTTTGCTTTAGCGGAAAGCAACATTTAACCACACGCTACGACGAAAAACATCATTGTTTTGTCTCTGTCATGGCATTTGGCTATTCTCATGAAACAGTAATTACCTTTCTCTTTCAATCTGTTACTATGACACAGCCTACTCTATCTAAACTTTGCACCAGCGCGTTAAAACTTTCCCTGAGCCTCCATGTTTTCCTTTCTAACGTTACAACGACGGGTCGTGCTTCTGGTTCACGTCTAAATATGTTGCTCTTTTATACTTTAGTTTAGTTTAGTTTATTAGTTTGTTTGAGCAGTAACATTCTGCTCAAAAGGATAAAAACAGCATTTGGGTTGGAAAAATGCTTTGATGGCATGACATTATTAATATAGATTAAATGCGGACATAAACATGCTGTTAAAAGACGTTTTGAATTGATCAATGCCCGCTTTGTTAATTATGTAGGCTTACACAGGTTCAAAACTTTCAATTTAAAAAATACTGAAACTATAATTATTAATTAATACTAGAATCATCTGAGGACTTTGGAGTTTGCAGAATTACCCATGGTGAAGTGTGTTGGCATATTAAATCAGTTAAGCCTGGTAGGTTTGGTCTAGTTTGCATTCAGTTTAAACTTGCTTTTCACTCTCTCGCCTCTTAGGTTACAACATCATGTCTACAACCAACTGAACAATTAGTAAAACGGAGTCTCATTACTTACCGGTGATAAAGTGTTTCCTGCAAACATAAACATGGTGACTGGTGGGTTCCACAACTTGTGGCTCTCGTCCTCTCTCCGGATACCCTGAAGCCACAGAATCCTTCGCTCACCATCCTTTTCCCCACTAGGCAATTGTGCAAATCTCAAATCTAGACTTGATATCTTATTTGTTGTACAAAATGTAACACAGCAGCTCTTCGGCATGATGTCCTGTCTTTCTTTTGACGTCAAAAGACGCTATCTCAGTCATCAGCCGTTGTCTGCCCGTTTTTTTCAATGCATGGAGGCGCTTGTTTTCCCCGAAAAGGGGCGTTACTGATGTGACGTAGACGTTGCTCCCATCTATTCAAACCCTAGCCCTAGATTTGAGCCCTTGCCCTAGATTTTGCACGATCCGCGGAGGGGTAGGGTGTCCCAATACTTTAGGGACCAAGAGGAAGTGGCTATCTCCCATGAAAAGGTCCCTTGGCAGTGTTGGGGAGTATAAAGATGGCGGTTACCGGTGGAAGCGACAATTACAAATGTAAGAATATATACGCAAATAAGCCTGTAAAAATTTGAAAGTCGCTGTTTGATGACGTTTGTAAAAATGTAGAGTGCTTCACAAGAGTCTGCACATAAATATACACTGACCACTGAGTGTGTGCCCTGGTGCGCCCCGGTGTACATGTGGATGTTTCGTGCTTATTCAGGTTCTCAATCTACTGACTCTGATTTAAGCTTTCAGTAAACAAAATAGTCTCAAGCTGAACCCTTTTCCTGTGAGGACTGTTGCTTGTTTACGTTCTACTTATGTGACACAGATGATTATTGATTGACCTATCGAAAACAGTAATGCATCGTGTTTAATCGTTTAACAATAGACTGGATGCAAACTATACAATCTGAATGTGTAGGTCGTTTTGTTTTTAGACACAATGGTAGTTGGCAGCTAAGTTGAGCCAAGTGCCAAAATTAAACAAAACAACAAACCGGAAACATCCCGACCATCACAAACATACAGCAAACGCGTCTGCTGTTTCAACATGGCACACACAACAGGCAGAAGCTACGCCGGAACCGGCATCAAAGGATATGGGTCAAATGCAGAGGACCAATGTCCCTACGGGGACAATAAAGTATACAAACAAACAAACAAGCAAAACAAACAATGATCAGGCAGATTTAATGGAACAAACATGATTGTGTACGGAGGGGCAGATCGATTCCATAGTATCAATATATTTATATATAAACGGCCACTTTTTAAGAAATAATAATACAAACAATAAAGTTAGGGGCAGCATGAAAAGCATTATAAAAATCATTCAAGTAAACCAAAATCTATAAGACTCTTTCAAGAACATTTGCATATTTTTGTTCAATTAATTGTAGAGAAAGAAGAAAGAAGCGGCATTTGGGAATACATTTTTTGCATAAAAGTAATAAAATATTGACCCCATAATCCAAATTAATATTTTTAACATTTATCCCAGATTTGGCCTCATTGATCATTAGAGTAGCAAATTGAATCTCCTGTGACATAAATCACATGAATAGAAACGTTGGTCTAGGTCTTCATTCTCTGTATTACAAACATTTTTACAAATATTTTAAATCTGTGTTTTATAAATTGGTTGGTTGGATATATTTTATTTACATTTTTAAATTGCATTTCTTTCACTTTGAGTGGGATTGGGAAATAAATATATTTTGTTCTAATCCTAATTATTTCTTCTTTTTATAATCTTTTAGAATATATTTTTCTCTTGAGAAAAATGTAGTAAGTAGATTCATTTTAAACAAAAAAATATTTTTTTCATTGACATTGTTTAATTAACCAGTTAAAATAACATCATTACATACATATCTACAAAAGTGACCCCAAAAGAATTGGTATTGTATTTGGTATCTCTCATCAGATCATTTTTCAGCCACAACCCGCAGCTCTAGATTAGTGCTGAGACGTTCATGACCGAGCGGCTCTTCTGAACGGCTCATTAAGGTGAACGTTCGAACCGGGTATCAAACGTGAAAAGAGACAGATCTTTTTTACACTCAATTTGACCCAGAACTCCCCTGAACGAACACAAGAATCACCCCAACAATGAACCAGGCCACACAAGTGAAAGCTTTTTGCTCTAGTCAAAGCTCAATCCACTATTAATGATTTGTCAGTTTCAATCTCTTTTCATTAGTTGTGGTGCAAGATTTTATTCACAAACAAAGCGTAAATATCAGTCCTGTAGTGATTTTAGATTATTTAGATTTATTTATTTAGATTATTTAGATAAAAGGAGTGTGCCTTTTATTGATCATGTCTTAGATATTGTGAGTTTTCTGGCTGGCGTTATTGAAATGTCGACTCCCAGTAAAGCCGTAAATCCCAGCACTACTCTAGAGTTTCTCCCCAACGGCAGATTTAAAACAGCCCATTAGAGCTCAACAGGACCCACTTCCAGTCCTTTGCTGGGGGCCGGAAGTAAAAATCCCATTCATATTTTGCATTGACTTTTCGAAGCTTGACTGTGCTAACTTGTGGATAAAACACACCATTTCAGATTGTTTTATCTAAAGGTTCTAAAGTATTTAGTGTTTTCTTTCTTGTAAAGTAAACATTGACTTTTTTTCAAAAAGTCAATGCAAATAAATGAGATGAATGGGTTTTTACTTCCAGGACCCGGCAAAGGAAGTGGGCGGGAAAGCTGGCAACTCTGTTGACCGATGATCTGGAACTTTCCCTTCCTCACTCTCTCACTGGATAAGCAGCTCTGAGAGCCTTGCATTGGAGATGTTGTCCACTTGTCACTTGAAATAATGATATTTATCAACAAAAGCCCAAAATAGCCTAGTTTACACAGAAATCAGCACATAGAAAGCAGCATGGCAACAAAACCACAGACCCTTTTTTCCACCCGCAAAGCTGTCCAACTGAGATGTAAGCATTATCAATATGTGTCAAATTAATCATTGTTGTATTATTAAAGGGACTATACATAAGTTTAACCACAAATAAATGTATACAAATTGAAAATTTCTTCCTCATACATGCTCCAGCAATGCCCTGGTGAGTAGAATGAGCCCTGGCCTTTTCACCGCAATTGCCTCTATATGCCTGTAAAGTCACTTAAATAGTTTATGCTCGGGTCGAACAAGCAAACAGCGTAATGTGTAATAACGTCATGAGCGTTCACGCTCAGCTGTAGCGTTAGCTGTAGCATTAGCTGTAGCGTTAGTTGTAGCGTTAGCTGTATCTCCTCTATACTGACGCTGCAGAGCGAGTGGTAACTTCAGAAGGATGGATTTAGCGGAGAATAAGAGGAGACCGGCTTCAAGCACCATCGAAACTCCAGCCCAGACCCCAAATAACAAAAAGAAACAAAGAGTTTATTCGAGTGTGACAAAAAAGGCGAAAGTCGAGTCTGATCGGCGTAGGCAAAGAACCAGAGTAAACATCAGAAAATGTTGAGAGAATCTCTCAAAAGACCCGCAGCTTATTTTTGCTCTAAAGGTAAGAAATTATGACTAAATACGTGGGGGAAAAGTGTTGTTGATGCTTCAAAACAACGGTGTCCGACTGTCCGTGCATGTTGTACAAACTTCACTGAAACAAGCCATAAAATAATCATATTTGGAAGTTACCAAAATAGTTGATCTAATAGTTTTATACCTACAGAGAAGTTGTGTAGTATAAGTAGCAGACTAGTAGTGTCAGTAATAACAGTAATTGTGCTGTACCTACAAAACATTTGAGTAGTAACAGTGGTAATGGTGCTGTATTTACAACGGCAAAAATAATGCTGCTAATGTTAGCTTATCTTGGCCGCAAAATAAGCATGACTGTTCACGGATTTATAAGTAGTGGACAAAAAGTGGACATGTGCCGTTTACAATATAGTTTACGAGTTAGCTACGCTAACTTTGGGCCCAGGAAATTGAAAAATGTATGATTTTGATTTCCTAGTAGCATTTCTATCAGTGGAAATATTTTATTATTTCAATTAGGCCTGCGTTTATGCATACAAAGTACACAAGTATTTTTTTTTTTTCCTTCAAACGTCATTCATTCGTTTATCTGTATTATTTGGCTTCTTCCCTCGATTCACTTTGCTGCATTTGCTCAAGTATTTTATCTTGGAAAATATTCACTCAAACTGATTTGGTCTAAATATCTTACAAAACAGTAACGTTTCTTACCTCAGTTGAAGTCATGCCTTTATATCTGTAACTTGACCAGGACGGGACTGTTATTTCTGGTGCTCGTAAAGCCTGAGCGCCTCATGCACGAGCTTATCATCCAGGCTGCAGTTACACGTTTGGCCTGAGGGGGAAATTGCGAGCACAAAACTGCTAAACTCCACACAGCCCCTTTAAGATCTAGCCTCAATATTTGATTAACATGAAAAATAAATTCCCTAATATTTCTCAGAAACATTTCAAATCATGCAGCAAAGACAGAATATTAAGTATTACATTACAGTATGCATAATTTCTTTAGAGACAGTGGGTTGAAAAAGTATCCGTACCCCTTTAACTTTGCGGCATTTTGCCACACTATGGTCCACGAACATAAATATATTTTACATTTTATGTGAAAGACACAAGTGACACACAATCGTGGAGTGAAATGAAATGTATACATGATTTAGAACTTTTTTATAAATAAAAAAACTGAAAAGGGGGTGCATAAGTATCTATACCCCCTGAGTAAATACTTTGTGGAATCGCCTTTTGCTGCAATTCCAGCTGCAAGTCTGTTGGGGTTTGTCTCTATCAGTCCTGCACTTCCTGAGACTGATTCTTCTTTGTAAAACAGCTCAAGCTCAGTTAGATTAGATGAAGAGCGCTTGTGAACCGCAGTTTTCAGATCTTTCCATAGATTCTGGATTGGATTTAGGTCTGGAAGGAGAAGCTCCGCCTCAGTTTCAAGTCTTTTTCACACTCCAACATGTTTTCGTCCAAGATTGCCCTGTATTTGGCCCCATCCATCTTCCCATCAACTCAAACCATCTTCCCTGTCCTTGCTGAAGAAAAGCCCCCCCAGAGCATACACACAGGTAGACTCTATTTAGTCATTAGGTCAACATGTGATAATTAAAGGGATAGGCCACAGTTTTTACATACTGAGATATGTTCTTACCTTAGCCTAGACGAGGTAATGCGTAACTGTCTGGTCTTTTATTGTGAGGCGTAATAACACTTTAGGAACACTTTGACTTTACTGCGCCAACGTCAAAGTGCTCCTAAGGTGTTTTACGCCTCACAATATACTACCCCTTTTTATCCGCTTAGAAACATGTTTAATTTTGTGTAACTATACTTGAAACTTTTCACGTAACTGTATTTAAATAGGGAA
Source organism: Neogobius melanostomus (assembly GCA_007210695.1). NCBI lineage: Eukaryota > Metazoa > Chordata > Actinopteri > Gobiiformes > Gobiidae > Neogobius > Neogobius melanostomus. Next base: position 1,728,045 of record VHKM01000474.1, on the reverse strand, counting down.
AACATGGAAGAGCTTGGTCGTTTCTATCTTCACCCCTGTTTGGAGCTATGAATATGCTGGGAGAGGCTAAATGCTACAACGTCGTTGGTCTATTTGCGTGACTGAGCGCACGCACAAAGACCAGACAATTAGGCATCACTCCCTGACCTCCGAGACCTTACTGTCCTCCCCGTCCTCCTTGACCTCCCTGACCTCTGGGACCTCCAAGACCTCCCTGTCCTCCGAGATCTCCCTGACCCCGAGACTTCCCTGACCTCTCTATCCGGCAGTTGTCATTGGTCGATGAAGACTTCCTGCCTGATGATCTTCCTACTGGAAGAGATGATGGCATCCCTCAGGTGAATTCACTTTTTGGAAAGTTCAGTTTAGAAGTCTACTTTCATAACAGCAACCAGGCAGAGGGAATAACTAAACCTTGCATCATGCACCTCCACCTCTGTTGCTGCCACTCGATGGCCTCAGACTGCAAACAGCAGCGAGCCTGTTGGGCCTAGAATGTCAATGTGCCACCCAGGAGCAGAGTCTGTGTGAGCTGAGGGCATAACTTACGGCGACACAGTGTGGCACTTTAGAGAAATATGCCAGGTGGGTGAGTCTACAGAGGGGCTTGCAGAAGATACCCTCAAAGACACACCCAAGGCTGCAGTGATGTAAAGGGGAGCGAGAAACATGGGATTTTGGAGTACTGCTGGATCAAACGGGTCAACCACAATGTGAAAGTGTAGGTTTTTATATTAAAAACCTATATAAAATGTGAATATCTCATGCATTTGAGTGCCTTCAAATGCTCTCACGGCATGCCACACTCCTCATATCTCTCGTCACGCAAAACCAAAAAATATTCCTGACTTTTAGCAGCGAGCGGCTGCAGACGCTTTATTTTCATATTTGAGTGTTTCGGTGGCTTCACTGCTCCTACAGCTGTGTGTGTAGGTGAGAGCAGTCCTCTTGCACTATAGGTTGGTCCGTCTGTCTCTGCCCAGCAATCTCTCGCCTCTGATTGGGCATTGTACCACTTAGACCGGCCTGTTGTGTTCAGCTCGTAGCGTTTCACAAAGGAAGACGCTTGGATGCCGGGAACATTTTTCAGCCTCAATGCGCGCTGGCTGTCTTTTCCCTCATGGTGCCGCCGCCGATGGAGTCTGTCTCTTTCTCATTTGGATCTCTACTGCAACGCAGGTAGGCTACGCTTGTTAATTTAGCCACGTAAAATATCACACAGCTTGTCTCTCCCCAATTGGGTCATCATCATTTATATACGATTATATGTGCCGCCAACCATGCTAACCCAGTTTAGCCCGACCCCGACTCATAGTTTTAAGTGTAAAAATTGCATGTTGTATAGTTGGAATGTGTGTCCCTGTGTTCTAGTAACACGTGCAGATCGGGTAAATGACCATAGCTGGGGAGTGACAGGCTTTGTAATGCTATTTTGTTGTTGTTAAAGAGTTACTAACCCCCCCTTCCAGAGCCTCAGCCTCAGAGCATCAGATTTGAAAATCTCAACAGAAAAGGGGCGTTGCCTGGAGGACTAAGGGGCGCGCGAGCATAGACATATTATTAATAGACCGTCATTCCTCACTCCTCCCCGTTTACCACAATGACCACGTTCGAGGGGGAAATCATGGCGGATTTACAGACTCCTCCTCCCCAGCTCTGACGAAGCATGTTCCTAATAAGGGAATAAGGGGGGAGCTTCACTGTAGACTCGGCCCTTGCGTGACGTGTAGCTCGCGCAGCTCCAATGCCAACAGTCAGACCCCCGTTAAGTAGGAGATTTCTAAAAAAAATTGCTACCATAACCAGCCCGGTGCCCCAGATTGTTTTTAACCCAGCGTAATCACAGGAGGAATATCTAGCTCTAGCCACTTCTAAAACATTAGGCACCGGGCATTAAAGCTGTTTTTAACGTGTCTAAAGTCCAATGCATTCCAATGGGGAATAGCGGCCATATGGAGGTACTACAGCAATAGCGGAGCAATGGCGGCCTCCAGTGTCGTAGTCACAAAGCAGAGCAGTCAGCGGCCATTGCGCGCGAGGGGGAGGGGTGGGAGGGGTCTGGGTCTGTGAGTGACAGGCCTGAGTCATCTGACTTTGACGCAGCACCTGCAGCGCTACTCATAAACAAAGTCCGAGCATGGAGTTCCAGCGAGCTAACTTGTTTAGCAACCTGTTTCACAGGGACAACTTTACAGCTCTCTCTACACAGGAGAAGCATCGTGACAGAGGCCTTGTACCTGAGACTGCTCTGAGGAGCTGGGTTATTTTATTAGAGTGATTCCTCTGTCATTTACAAAGCTAGCGGGTTAGCATTGATCGATGTTAGCATCGCAGCTAAGGCACCGAACTGTCCTTTCAGAATTTACCAATCTATTTTAGATAGACTTTTTGCTGTAGTCTACATAAGCATGGGAGATGTATCTCAGTGTCCTCAGCAGATGTGTGAGGTATAGAGACGTGACTATATGTATTACAAAGCTTTATTTTATTTTTCTTACAGCAAAGTGTACAAAACATATCACATAAATAAAATATATATCTTATTGTGCAGGAACACTGTCCTTTTTAAATTGTTTTCGGTTTGTCATTGAAGATAGTACAGAATCATCCAGGTCATGTTTATCTAAAGGCTTGACTAAGGGTCTGTAACATTGTGGACCCAAAGACCCAGTTATCCCCCCAAGTAAATAGCCCAAAGTAATTTCTATTACTAAATTTTAAGTTTAACCAATGTAACACGTTAACTAAACTACCACTGAATGATCACTCTGAAGAGTAAAGGCTATAATAAAGTCTCTATCTTTATGCTTAGTTGAATGATGAAAAAATAATGAAAATTATAGATCTTCATTTTTAGTGCCAGTTTTCTTACTTGATTCTGTACTTACTGGCGTTTACAACAATTTCCCCATTCAGGCACTGTCATGACAGCTCATATTTCACTTGAGGTATAGCTGCACTCCATTCACTTGGTCTACATAGATGTGTGCAATAAACAAATACATACAATAAAAGCAACTAATGACTAAAACTACAATATTCAACAACTAACACTGCTAACGCTACACAATTATCTATAATACAAAAGCTATGCTAATAAAATCTACCTAAATGCTATGTTAACAATTCGCAAACCTGACAATCGATGAAAATACTCTCTCGCTATTCCTTCTCCAACTCGCTACGGGGGCGTGAGCGAGACTGGGCCGCTTTTATAGCCCAGAGCGGCAGAGCAACTGACGTCATCTCTAACCCCCAACGTCATCTCAAACTCCTGGGCCAATAGGAGCGCGAAATTCAAAAATCAAATGCAGTACAGACAGTTCGCTGTAGATGGTTGACACTGACGGTTTTAGGCATAAAGTTGATCTTTCAACTTATTTGCACTAAAGTGCCAAAATAATGACCAGGATGTGTAGACAACACTATTGGACACTCATTTATACAGTTTATCAGGGGAAAAAAGTGGATTTGAGGGTGAGTTACTCTTTAAAGACTGTTAGCTCACATCCTCACTTACAATTAATTTTCAAAATATGCATTGCAGTTGTAAGAATGCCGTTTCAGGACAAGGATGGGAAGAAGTCAGGAAGGAAAAGGACCTTTTGCTTTATTTTAGTAAAGAGTAGCCACTTCAAAAGAAAAGTTATGCAGAACAGGATCAACACCAGAGTCACCATGAGGGTCAGCCTACAGTCTGCGGTCTTGGTAAGAGCCCTAAATCCTGGTTTAGTCCTCAGTCCTGTCTCTAAGCCAAGGCAAGGCAAGTTTATTTTGTATGGCACATTTCATGTGCAACTCAATGTGCCTCACAGCAACACCAAACACACAAACACAATAGAAATGCAATAAAAAACAATCAATCGATACAATTACATAAAAAATATGTGCGTGTGTGTGTGTGTGTGTGCGCGTGTGTGGGGGGAGGGGGAGGGGGGTGCCTGTGTGTTTGATTGGGGTGAAATATGTCTCACAGTTGCAAAGAAAGAAATACACTGACATTTTTGACACCCTTTTACCTCCAGTTTGACTGTTGGGTCAAACAGTATCTATGTGATATAAACATGCAGGGGGAGGTTACAAATAGTGAGATAAACCATTTTCATAGTATATGTTGATTACACTAAATAAGGCAAGCAGAAAAAGTTTCATACAATTCAAACTTAAAAACGGGTCAATTTGACCCATAACATAACAGGAGGGTTAAATAAAAACTGTTCAATTTCATCCCCGAAACAATTAGACACTGAACTGTGCAACGTGGTAATGGCAGAGGATAAAACCCAAAATTGTAAGTTGGAAAGTAGTGAAATTACACTTGTATCAGAGCCTAGCGTTTAGCCTTTGTTGGGCACCTAATTTGTCATTATTCTTGTTTGTCATGGTGAAATAACACATGAATAACATTTAATCTTCATTCAAGGACTGCGGAGGAAACACGAGCCCTTAGAACCTGGAGGACCTCCAATTAATCCCAATTCACAGGCCGGAGGAATTAATCCAAAAGTGGGTGGGAGTAAGTATCAGTTTGTGTTTATTTTTCTATTGCCTACTAATAGCTATTGATTAGTTACTACTGTACTAAAATAGTCTCATTATTCCTTTTTTTGGCATGACCATAAGTGCCAAGCAGGCCAACAAAAAATGGCACAACTTGGTGCAAAAATATAAGGTAGTTGTTTTACATTTCACCTATTTGTATAGAGACAAATATGGATGAGCTATTTGTGAATCAATTTTTCAGGAGATCCGTGATCCGACCTCAGTGTCAGAGGCCATGTGGGTGTGGTATGACGAGCTGGATGTTGCACTTCGGGGGCAACACTCCATAAATCCCCCCGTTGTTGTGGCATCCAGCATGTCTGCCACAGCCGGTGGGGTGGTTGCACTGGCCTCTGCTCCCACTGAGGGCAGAGAGGAGCAGACAGTTGTTGAGGACCGCAGGCGTCAGACAGGAAGGAAGAGAAGTGGAGGGCAGGATTTGCTGGATTTTTTGAAGGAGCAGGCTGAGAGAGAGGAGCAAAGAGAGAAGGGGATGGTTGCCACAGAGGAACAGATAAATGTGTACTGATGCATGAGACGGGTCATTATTTCATTTAGGTAATTAAGAAAATGTAATGTCATTGGAATACTGTCATAAGGTTTTGAATGACATCAATGATGATTTGAATAATGGTTGGTGTTGGTGCTTACTTTGAGGTATAACAATAATTTAACAATACTCTTATCAGAATGTAAGTGGTACAGATGAATCTGAGTGAAAATTATACATAAAAGATCATTTGGGAAATATGTATGAAGCCATTTAACACCTTACCAATAGGGAAAGACTCGCCGTCTTGCCCTCCTCTTCCTCATTAAAATGTTCAAATACAGTAGCAAACACGTCTCCTGTGTCAAGCAGCCTTCTCTTCAGCCTCCCAATAAAGCTGCCCAGCGCTTATGAAAAACATCTGCGATTTCCATAATGTCAGGTATAAACTCAAGAAATATATCGATCACCGAGAACTACGGTGTAGTGTCCCGCCGCTCGTAGTTTTAAAGCCAGCGCGAGCCACCCTTGCATACATTACGAACAGTTACGTTGCTTTATTGTGCACAATATAACTTTGATTTGTAAAGTCAAAATATATAAGCAATAGAAATATACAGGATAAGTATATAAAATTAAAACTCAAAATGTGTTCAATGAAAGACATTTCGTAATTAAAACATTTTATAACCTTTATTTGATAAAACCTTTGCTGAAGAAATTGTTTACACAATTGAAAGCCACGCCCCCCTCTATGACGAGATGCCGTCTGTATCTATGGCTGTGTCCGAATGTCCGCACTATTCCCTATATAGTGCACTATACAGTGGTCACGCCATTTTGTAGGGGCATCCGAATGTCCAGAGAGAAAAAAAGTAGTACACTCAAAATTTCCCACAATGCATTCTGAAAAGTAGTGAGCAGCGGTGGTCACTACACGGGTCAATATAGACCACAATGCATTGCGAGAGTCAGAGAAGAACGGCTAACAGCGACGGGTCTTTGAACTAAACACGACTGAATGAAATCAGCTGTTTCAATCGCGTGTTGCGTATTTATCATGAATAAACGACTTAAATATAAACGGTTACGGTGAAAAATGCTAGCGTTAGCTGCTAACCTTTAGCTCGAGCTGTTAAATGACCAATAGCTTTCCCTCGAATAATCCAAGCCATTCATGTAAAATCCATGTTAAATATAACGTATCTGACTCGTATTTATCCATAATTAGTCCCCTGTCTCATGAGTTTGGTCTTTATCGCAGAAATACATTATTCCTGGAGTTTAGTGAACTTTTAGCAGATGTAGTCACTCATTCTGCTGGCGCTTCGGACACCGGGCTCTGACCTACTTTCTGCACGTCTTTGAGCTAACACTGGAGTGATTTTTTTGATGATAGTTTTAATTTAAATTTAAATGTCAAATAAAACTCCTGTAAAAGTGCCAGAACTGTCCTTCTGTTTCATAAAATAAACATTTGTAACAATAAATAAATTGAGAAAAAAAAAAAATCTGCACGCCGCAGCGCCCATGACGTCAGGCAGCTCGGAGAAAGTAGTGGGCTTCTGTCCGAATAGCCAACAGAATCAGTGACTATATAGTCGACTATATAGTGCGGGTCTATGTAGTGAATGAGAGGTTAGGGACTAGGGTGGATATTCGGACACAGCCCATGTGCTGCAGAACTGCCACGCCCCCTCTTTCCTAACAACTGTTGCTACACTGTTGCTATGGAGATAGTCAGCGACAGCGCAACTGTGATAACATTATTGTACCAATGGCTGGAATAGTTTGTTATTTTAGTTGGCGTGGTCACAGGAAAAAAAAGTGTGTACTCCAGAGGTTACATTAACCGAAAATTATCCGTCATTTGCGGAATATTTTAAGCTTTGACGGAAAATTTCAAAGGCCGTCGGTCATTGTGAAGGATTGAAAATCAAGCCGTGATTAAAATTAAGACGCAGCGCTGCTGTTTCTCAGAGCGCGCGGGGATCTCTCTCTCAAAGCAGCTTCACTGTTTCACTTGTATCACTGCCTAGCTAGCTAACTTTATGGGCGCTAACAACAACACAGGGAAGAAAACCAGGATGCAAATGCAGTTACAGGCTAATAATATCCTTCTCATCTGGAGCCGCTCTTTAACTTTAACTCTCGTAAGTCTCAGGACGAGCTCATCTATTTCTCTCCCTCTCTCTCTTCCCTCCCGTGTGTGTGTTTCTGTGCGCGGCGCGTTATGCAGTGATGCGAACTGGTAAATATTGTTCCGTTCACCCGCTGTTTCTTAAACATTAATGTTAAAATCGAGAAAAAGCAAATAATAAGCTCCACTTTACATTTGTATTAGTGTAATGTGAGCCCTGATATTGATGAGCTGATGACGCTCTGAATAAGTCGTCCTCCACTGAGACTTTTACGCACAAGTTCATACACATTACTGTAGCAAAGTTTGTGTTCCATGATTGTTCAGATGTTTAGTTTAACTCCATTTATTCAGCAATCTCACATTTTTCCTAACATACACAATATGCAGCCTATATAGGCTATGTAAATGGGTCTTTAAAAATTGCTTATGATGCGAGATTAATTCATGAAGGATAAAATAGCCCATGACGGATTATTTTATAACCTTGCCCGTCAAAATGAAGGAGAGAAATTATCCCTAGTGAAACCACTGGTGTACTCTCATTTTTCATGGGGTCAACTCTTTTTCTATCAAAAAGGGGAGGCGATTGTTGCCTGTCAACGTTGGTCCACTCCTCTTTGATGTTTGTGCGAAGTTGCTGGATATTGGCAGGGACTGGAACATGCTGTCGTATACGCCAATCCAGAGCATCCCAACATGCTCAATGGGGATATGTCATGTGTTTGTTGTCCATATCGACAACCTGGAAGCAAAATGCTAATAATATTCTTCGGTATAGTGACTGCTGTAAGAGCTGTTCTTTTGTTCTAAGATCCTTATTCTGTTCACAGTGCGGCGTTTTAAACATGCCCCAGAGTTTTGAATGAAGACAGACATGTGAACTATAAACTAATACAGGAAGACAGATGAAGAGGATCTTTTGTTTCAGGTATTGTAGTACTGTATGTGCACACTATGTCTGTTCATCTGCTGTGCTGTGTATGAGCGAGTGTGAGGTCAGACATTTACACCACCAAATGACTTCCCTTTTGTAACAGAAAAACCAGAATAGACGGCTAAACCCACATTCAGGGGCTGCTCATGGAGAAAACTGCTTTCTACAATTGTACCTTTGGGCTTTGTGGGATTGCAAACTATTTATAAAACGCAGGAAAACACAGGAGGACAAGTAAGACGGCAAAAATGAGGCTGTTTGTATTGTGTAGGTGAGAAACCACAAGGGCACTGCAAGAAAACTGAGCAAAATCAGCGGGAGATTAAAATCGTGCCGTTATGAGTAAATCACTTTTTCAGGCCCGTAAGGCGAGAACTTCCAGTCTGTGTGTGTGTTTTTGAACTCGAAATTTGATATTGTCGGTGCTAGGGCTTGAACGACTACAGATTTTGTAAGGTCGACTCAAAATAGTTGATGCTGTGTCGACTAGTCGTGTGATGAAGTCATCATATTTTCACAGAGGAGGAATAACGGCTCTTTTACATCGAGTATGTTAAGTCCACGTCCAAATCTGTCTTGTAACCATGTAGGCTCACGTGTTAGCAAGTTTTGCAGCTTATTTAGTCTTTCTTCTTCTTCTTCTTTATTCACAGAGTGAGAGGTGAAAAACTTATTTAAAGAGGGGGTATTATGCTTTTTTCAATCACATAGCACCAGTCTATAGCATACTACAATGATGACGTAACCTTCTGTTGGTCTGTATATGCAGTAAATTAAAATAACTGAATAAAATTGCTCTCTCAAAATGGCTGTACTGAACATCTTGAAATAGGCCTCTGTCTCTTTAAGAAGCTTTCCGACACGCCCCCTTCAGCACACTGCTGTGGCATCTAAACAACACTACTGTGCGGGGAGGGGGCTCTGCTGAGCTGAGGAGCAGTGGTTGGTGGCTTGGCTGGTGACGAAAGGTCCAGAGGCGTCTCCAGGAGGTGGGGGCGTTCCTAGGAGGACTGAGGCATAGCTACACCTAAAATGGCTGCCGTCTAAGTTTTTACTGATTACTCAAAAATATGTGAATGAGCCAAGGCAACACTCCAGGCATGTGTTTAATGAGGGAATGACATAATAACATGATATAAAGCTTGAAAAAGTCGATTTGACATAATACCCCCCTTGAATTATTTATGATTTTTGAATTAATTAAAACAAAGACCCCGTCAGTGTAGCTGATGTTGTTTGTCCCAGTTCCTCTGTCATGTCACTTTACAGCAGGACTGATGTGGACAGTAGAAGCAGTGGTTCATTTCTTTGACATCAGTTTAACTATAGTAAGCATTTTCTCCAAAGTAAAAGTAGATCTACCACAGTCCTGTCTACATCTGTCTAGTGTCATGTTACTGTCACTTGGTGGTGTCTAAAGTGCAAAGAGCAAATATGAAGTTGGTTTTCTGTCTCTTTTTGAGTTAGAGTAAAGCAGCCAATTGAATTAAATCTAATTGCTATATCAGTCTGTTAAATATTAAAAGAAAAGTTCAATAAACTTAATTCAATTTGGTGTTACCGATTGAAGTGCAGGTCAAAAGTTATATTCAAGGGCCACAACCTCAAATAGAGCGAAAAAAAGGCAAATCACAGGTGACGATTAAAGCAACATTGTGACGACTGCCGTTTTGGGGATCCGAAGGAGATGATGAGCTCCCGGGCTTTCATCCCCACTGACCTAAACGATAGAAGGAATGAAACGTAGTGAAGTAAGGGTGGGAGGGAGGGCCAAGTATAAGGGAACGCCAGGGAGATGCAGATAGAGGGACCGGGAGGTGTTCATAGGACAGTGGCCGTTTCTCAATTCTAAGTATGTACAGTAGGCCCCATTTTGTTTTGTCGCCTTTCACGCGTGAATAACACGAGACTCACGTGTGAAACACGCGTCTTTTATTTTTTTTTCCCCCAGTGATGCTGCAATGACCCAAACAACCACCAGGTGGCACTTGTGAGCAGGGTTAGGAACATTGGCTTCTCACCGCTCTTTCTTCTCTCTTCACCGGACAACTTTTCTGTGGCTTTATAGCTCAATGATAAGGAGCTAGACTCTGGTGCGAGAGGACCCGGGTTCAAGTACAGGCTATGACACTTTTGATTTTGTTGACGTTTAAATTTTTTTCTAAAAAATAATTAGTAATTAGGCCAACACATTTAAAATAGTTGCTAGACTGTAGTAAACTTGTAAAACGCGCTGGGTGTCACACATGGCTGGGGGCATTAACGCACGGGTTGCCACGATTCATTCTATAAAAAGTCCACTCTCACAATATAGTTCCCCGGGGCTTTGCCATCCCGGGAGCGCGTCAGCTTTTAATATAACCTACCCTGCTCCAAACATAGTCTATTGTAAAAACGTGAAACTATCACGCAGGAGCGTGCTGGGACCTCATTTTAGACCGTCAATTTAGAAAAGACCGCCCAACTTTTCTGTGGGTTTATAGCTCAGTCATAACGCACTAGTATTTGGGGCAGGAGGACCCGGGTTCAAATACAGGCTATGACACTTTTGACACAACTCCACGATCAGCACCAAGTTATGAAGATAAAAATATTTATTAGTCCACTTTTGTACTGGCTTTTTAACTTTGCTGTCTCTGGTATTCTATTACCTAGAAATAGCATTCAATAGCAACACGTTTACACATAAAATACATTCTCACGATATTGCTAATAAAAATTGAACAGTAGTTGGCCTGACCAGGACTCGTACCCCGCTCGTTTAAGTGAAAGCCATTCACAACCCGCGTGCGCCACACGGATTCTTCTACTAAACCGGCCCCAGTCATTTTCAATGGTAGTGCTAAACCACTGCCCTCCTTGCAATTACACGTTTGACCTGCTGCGTCGCTGTTTCGGCGACTCCGTTTTTGCTACTATTTCCACTTCTGGCATTGGTGTCCCGTTCTTCGGAGAAACAACACGGTAAGCAACTTTTCTTCCCAGATTGGGTAATCTTTTCACTGTTTTAGTCATTTAAGTTTGCAAAACACTGATAGATTGTCTTTTAGAACAGACATTTGAGTAGTTTTTATGGTTACGTTACTGTCATGCTGTTTCAACGTAGCTTTGTTTTGTATTATGTTTTCAGTATAGTACGCTTTTTTATCACTACTATTTCATTATTACTCCTTTTCACTACTTTACACGTAAGTTGAGTGTGTTTAAAGGAGACATCTACGCTCCCCCCGCCGCCCTGATTTCTCAGGCCTATTTACAAATGAATAGACCCTGCTCCAGGACTTCTTAGTCAATCCCTGCGTTTTCACACCTCTGGGTGACATGACATAAATTAACCTCTTAACCCCACCTTAACTGAGGGCATTTTCTCCAGTTCAGCTTCACCCAAATCTAAAAGCTTGTCGACTGGAGAGCAACAGTGTAATACCCAATTTGAAAGCTCAGATCTACAACAGTGATCGTAACTTTTTTTGTCACATTTTTGAAGCCTTTTTGTCATGCTTTTGTCTCGTTTTAGAGGCTTTTTTTCATTTCTTTTTTTCTCATGTTTTGTCACTTTTAGGCGTATGTTTTGTTGCTTTTCCGGCATGTTTTTGACGCTTTTTGTTGCATTTTTAGCCCAGTTTTGTTGCTTTTTTTGGTCACAATTTTGTTGCGTTTTCATCCTCATTTTCCTCGCTATTTTTAAGCTTTTAGATTTGGGTAATGCAAAACTGGAGAAAATGTGCTTGGTTAAAGCGGGAGTTAAGAGAAACTACATTTGCACGTTGTATTTCTCATGAATAGATGTGTCAATCCCTGCGTTTTCACACCTCTGGGGGAGGGGGTCATGCAGTAGGTCTAATGCAGTGCTTAATTTGATCCCCCGTTTGGGGGAACGCATTCCCCCAATTCTCAGTTTTTCAGGGTAAAGGATCCGGGAAATATTTATGAGGATATAATGGTGTTTAATGAGAGTGTTCCGGCAAATGTTTTAGCCTGTTCCCCGAATCCATAACATCAGACCAAAAGTGGTCCTGAAAATACAAATTTACAAATTAAGCACTGGTCTAATGCCAAACTCTAAATGTAGTGCTAACATCTGAAGTTTATTGTATGATAAATGATTGAAGGCCAGCGGACTACATATGTTTTTGAAGGAAATGCGATTCAAAATATAGCTTACTCTGTAAGAATTTTTTATTAGAAATGAACAATGTTGTTACATTTTGTGTAAATATGTATAACTATGTTTCCAGTTACCAAACCGGATCAGGGGCTACAACATCTACTCCTATATATAAAAAAACAACTATTTCCTGCTGTGCCAACAATCGAGCATCCACTGAGAGGTAAGAATAAAATAAAAGAAAAAATAGATTAGCACTCAACACCACAGTAAAGGGCAGACAACATTTTTTATTATTAATCTAAGCTCTGAATTCTCAGTTTCTGTCCTTTTGGCTCCTAAGATTACTTTGATTCTTGACTGTGTACTTTTTGTTAAAGACTTAAAATGTGTTTTGTCTGTATTTTTACAGTGGGAGAACCTGCCATCTGTGGCTACATACAAGATCTTCTGTGCTTGTCTAGAGGATTTTGGACAACAGAAGAGCTGAGATGAGCACTCTTCTAAGATCATCAAAAAAACTGCAGTCGTCAGAGGCCTCAGATTGCAGGTAAATGTATGAATTTGTAAAGCCATTTGTGGCGATTAAGTTACTATGTTAAGATGACTTGGGGGGTCAGTTTGTCAGTGCAGGGCTTAATAACCTATATTTATTGGTACAGTAGCTACGTTATCTGAAAAGAAAAGTATAAACATCACCAGTGAAGTAACTTAAATGATTTACCATTTGTTTTGTTTTGTTTTTTCTTTACAGAGATGTTTGTGGTGGATGACCGCGTTTCCTAAGACAGGACTGAGGCAGACCTGCTCAGGGGAATAGTTCAGAGATGGTCCTTCATACACATCCAAGGTAAGTTGTTGTAAAATATCTACACCTTAATCTCATGCCAAAGAGTTTGGTATATTTGAAAACAAATTTTCCCTCGGGGACAATAAACCAAACTAAATTCTTCTGATATGTGCATGTCCTTTGTGTCTCTGCAGGAAGACCGACCACAACCATCAGTTTCTGCGCAGGAGGAGCTGCCCAGCCACATGCTCCACCTCACTCTGAAGGAGTTGTCTTGTCATCTCTGTGCAGCGCACTCTGGGTGTAAAAGGCTCTACAGCTCTGGGACTAGTGTCTCAGGCTCGTGGTGGTTCCATCTGAGGCACTTCAGACAGGCCTCGGGTCATTACAAGATTTGCTCAATGATTTTAAATTGCACAGGTTTAGCTAAGGCTTTCTAATAATTATATTCTCATAATGTTAACTCAATATTTATTTGGGGAAAAAAGTCCAGCCTATTAGCAAAAAAAAAGGAAAATGTTCTGTACAACTTGAAAATGTATTGGAATTAAAGGTATAATTTTTATATTTTTTTATAGTCCAATAGTATTCAATTTCTAGTGTTGGTTAAGTAAAAATAATTACAGCCCTTTAAAAGCATGTAAACATTTTAACAAGTCTATGGAGGAATGTGCAGTTAAATGTCCAGTAACTGAATGAGCTGTTGCTGTTTTAGACTGTGATCAGAACAACTTCACTACAGCTGTTTATTCACCCACTGTATTTGTCAAAATAAGATTCAATATATATATATACACAAGCAGTAGCAAGTCAAATGTAATGCTTTTTAATGCGCATATACTGTATTTGAATGCAAAAAACGCAGGGAGAAAAAAAAGCATATTTCATTTCTTTGGATTTGCAAACATTTAATCAAACAGGAAAGATAATTGGACAAAACATTACACTTTTAAGCAAAAACAAAAACAATTCAGCCAAAACTGCAGCTGCACATGTTTTAGACCATAAGCACAAGAAAGGCTCCCGGAAGTACCAACTGGGACAGGAAAAGATGGTCGGGATGCCGGCTCTGTCTGGACCTCTGGTTTGACTCTGGAAAACATTGAGCAGGACATGTTGTTAACCAATAGATTTGGACATTTATAGCCAGACAAATGAGTGCAACCATTTTGGCAAATGCCATTTAAAGCTCTCACTTATGGTCCCATTTTAAGTAATACTATGTTATTTTAATTAAGTTGCCATTAAATAAATTAATCACAGTTCACTGTGATTGATAAACTGACAGCATTAGTGGTTCAGACTAAATGTTCTTTCTTTAAAAGCATATTTACAAATGTACCAAATATAAAGCAAATGTATGCAAGTAGCTATTGTTCATAAGTAAAAGTGTATCACAACATTTATACACAATTGAGTTACAAGTGCGTTTTTCAACATGAACAATTGAAAAACGTCAGCTTTGTATATTGTGCTGTTTCTGTTTCTGATCCAACTTAACAAAAGGTTATGAAGAGGATCACCTTGCGAAAAAAATAAATAAAATGCGCCTAAAAAACGATTTATTTTGTACTTTTTATTTTGCTTCCCACTACTGAAAGCATTACATTATCGAACCGAAAAGCTATTTTCAAAGCCGTGCAGCCTAATCAGAAAAACGATCACGTCTTCATTAGTTTAAACTGTTGTTGTTCATGTTAGCTAATAGGCCTACTTTTTAACATTTAAACACGCAATACCTACAGTATTGCCTACTGTAGGTTCGCAATACATTTTAGTACTGAGTAAAGAAAAAAAGTCCATGTCCTAAAAATAGTAATTTTAAAGAAATATATTTGCCTTAGTCTGAAACTCCAGATGCCCCGTGGACCATTTTACAGGCTGCTCCTTTTACATGGTTGTCTATGGCGAAAAAGGCTGTTGAGCCGTAGGCTGCAATATCACGGCCTGCCACTATCACAACTCATTTCAGAGCAAAGGGGGCGGACCCCCCACTGCTCTAAACATGTAAACTTAAAAAAAAAGAGAAAAAAAATAACCGCTCACGGGTGAGACTCGGCTCTCATCGTTCACTTAAAAGAGCCGGCTCTTTGTACCGACTCGTTCGCAGCGGCCCATGTAAAAAGAGAAAGCGTTACAAAAGTGTCTAAGCCGTACTCGAACCGGGGACCTTTTGTACCAGAGACCAGCACGTTGTCAGTAAGCTATAAAGCCACAGAGAAGTCATGGTTTGCAGGCACATTTATAGATTGCCCTGAGCGGTCAAGTCGTCAAATTTCTTTTAGTTTATAAATTGGTGTTCACTGAACAAAGATTATGAAACTATCACCTGGATAAAGTTGGTACAGTCCAATCCAGCGGAGATAGATAGGAAGAATGTAGTTTTAGATGAATAAAAGCTGATAACGTTACGTAATTGCACACCAGCGCACGGAGCCAAAATCAGACTGGAATCGAACCCTGGTCTCCTGGGTGCCAACCTGTAACGCTAACCATTCGGCCAGCACAATCTCACTAGGCAGAGAAAGTTTGCACGCAGTGTTATACCTAAGCGTTTAATTCGCCGGTAGAGCTACAGTGGACTTAACCTGCCACCTTGTGGCGATAAGATGTAATATGTTTCACGCAGCTGCGTGATTCATGAAAAGCGTGAGTGAAGACGACAAAACAAAATGGGGCCTACTGTAGTCTCTGTACTTGTGAACTCCAGGGAACAGACTTGCGGGTTCAGACTAGGAGCAGGGACTTGAGGAGGTGACGAGTTTGGACTCGGCTTTTTCAGCGTTTGAAACAAGTGAACTCGATGACATCACAGGAAGTAGCTCATGAACATGGGGCTGTGAGCTTTTAGAACATTAAGGGTGTATTCAGACCAGAAAAAAAGTGGACTTTTTTTTTTCCGTTTGGTGCAGTTTGCATTCAGACTGTACTTTTTGCAAGTGAACTATATTTTGTAAACGCATACACGTGTGTGACGATCGATGCTCCCATTGGACAGCAATAACCACAACAAATGAAATAAAAATGGATATTTGACGCTTACTATAATTTATTTTTATTCATTTAACCTTTATTTAACCAGGAAAGTCCCATTGAGATTAAAAACCTATTTTTCAAGGGAGTCCTGGCCAAGAGGCAGCAAAAGATACAGTTACAGAATTACATACACATTACATACTCATTATAAAAAACATTTAATGATAATAAAAGAAACGTAAGAGACTAAACCACTTACCATTAACCTCAGCTCCACTGGATAGCTGGTGTAAGAGGTGTTGTGTGCGGATGAAGAGTCGTCTGCTGAGCTGTTTGTTTCTATTATGTCCACGGGACAAACTGTTGGTCTCGTTCCTCCACTCTCCTTTAATGCGTCTCGTAAGTTTGGCGAAGTTTTTTCCACTTAGACGCGGCTGTTCAGGAGACCGCTCGAAGCCCTCTCCTTCATTTTCTCGCTAAACATGCTGAACACAAACGCATTTTTGTGTGTCTTTTCTAGCAGTAGGTTAGTGCGCATCTGCCCAAATATCCAGGAGGCGCAGTGTCTCCTCGTTGCTGCAGGTCTGTCCACGGCTCATTGTTTGTAGCATCCATCCAGTATTAGCGTTAGCAGCAGCGAAGGGCTACTTTTTCCCACGGGGCCTTGCTACGGCGCATGTATCCTGGAGTTGTTTCGGATCAACAGCGGTTTACCATTATATAATGGTTTGTGATATAACGGATCATCTGCCCGTATTCACGGTGTATGATGATAATGAGTTAGATCAAAAATCACCTCAAAAATATTTTTATAAACGAGCAAGAACTGAGGATTCAATTTACTCACTTTATAGTGACTTAATAAAACAAGATTGGAACGAGGTATACAACAAGAATGATGTAGAAAATGCTTACGATACTTTCATGGAAATTTTTAGTACTGCATACAATAAGAACTGCCCTATTCAGCAATTCTGTAAAAACAGAAAAACGACAAATGTCCGTGGCTAACCAAGGGTTTACAAAATGCTTGTAAGAAAAAAAACACTCTATATAGACAATTCATTAGATTAAGAACAGAGGATTCTGAAAGTAGATATAAAACATATAAAAATAAACTGACCAATATATTAAGGAAGGCTAAGAAACTATATTATACCAATCTATTATATACAAACAAGAACAACATGAAAGGGGTATGGGGAATACTAAACACTATAATCAAGGGTAATGCAAAAAATAATTCATATCCAAACTATTTCACTGATGGGATCAATGACAACCATAATATGAATGACATTGTGGAAAGTTTTAATAGTTTTTTTGTAAATGTTGGACCGGATCTGGCAGCAGAGATTCCGGAGTGTAGTAACAACGAAATGGAGTCATTGATAGACATTAATTCAAAAACTATGTTTTTGTCTGGAGTAACTGAAACAGAAATAATAGATGTCATTAACGGGTGTAAGAACAAATCGTCTACAGACTGTTTTGATATAGATATGACACTAGTTAAACAAATTATACATAGTATCGTGAAACCATTAACCTACATATGCAACCTATCGTTTCAAACAGGAACAGTTCCAAATAAAATGAAAATTGCAAAAGTTATACCTATACATAAAAATGGGAACAAACACATCTTCACTAACTACAGACCTGTCTCTCTGCTCCCCCAGTTCTCCAAAATCTTAGAGAAACTTTATAACAGTAGAATGGATAATTTCATAGATAAGCACAAACTAATTAATGAAGGTCAGTACGGGTTTCGAGCAGCAAGGTCAACTTCAATGGCCATCATTGATGCAATAGAAGAGATTACTAATAGCTTAGAGGGCAAGAAACATGCAGCTGGAATATTCATTGACTTGAAAAAGCATTTGATACACTAAATCATTCTATATTATTAAAAAAATTAGACAGATATGGCATAAGGGGAGTGGCTTTGAGCTGGATTCAAAGCTATTTAACTGGGAGACAACAGTATGTGAAGATGGGGGAGTTTACATCAGGTTATTTGGACATTGGCTGTGGGGTCCCACAGGGATCTGTCTTAGGCCCAAAGTTGTTTAATTTATATATTAATGACATTTTTAATGTGTCTAAATTATTAAAATTAGTGATTTTCGCAGATGACACAAACGTCTTCTATTCCAATGACAATTATAGTAATTTAGTAACTAACATAAACTGTGAACTAAGTAAATTAAAAACATGGATGGACATTAATAAATTGTCCCTCAACCTAAATAAAACAAAAGTAATGTTTTTCGGTAATTATAATGGAAAACCAGACTCAGTAAACATAGAAGGTGTAGTCTTAGATACAGTATCAGAAATTAAATTCTTAGGAGTCATCATTGACAGTAAATTAAGCTGGAAACCACACATAAGACACATACAAGGTAAAGTCTCCAAAAGTATCTCAATCATTAACAAAGCAAAGTTTTCTTAAATTACAATGCATTATTTTTGTTATATAGTTCATTAGTTTTGCCATATCTAAACTACTGTGTAGAAGTCTGGGGCAATAACTATAAAAGCTCATTACACCCCTTGTTATACTCCAAAACGGGCTGTAAGAATTATACATAAAGTAGGATATTATGATCACACTAATATATTATTTCTGCAGTCTAAACTGTTAAAAATGCATGATTTAGTTGATTTCTCTACTGCCCAACTTCTGTTTAAAGCCAACAAAAATGTGCTACCTGCAAGGATACAAATGCTTTTTGCACGCACAGAAGGGGGATATAACCTGAGGGGGTGTGATAACTTTAAGACTCAAGCAGTGTCTTACACTAGGAAAAGTATGTTTGTGTCTGTATGTGGAGTTAAACTCTGGAACAAATTGGGGGCAGAATATAAACAATGTCCAAATATTCATCATTTCAAATCAAGATATAAAAAAATGGTATGGTCAAAGTACCAGAAGGAGGAAATGGGTACTTGATTGCTAATGGGTGTCACAAAGTGCTGTATACTTTAAAGGTCAGATCTAACTAATAATGAAGTATATTGTGGTTGTTACTATTACACTATTGCAGTTGTTATTGCCATTGTTATTGCTATTGCTGTTGTGTTGTTATCATCACTATTTAAACTTTAAATGTAACAGTCTAGGATTAATACCTAACAATCTGTGGATTATTCTTAGAATCCAACTCAATCGATTCAGACAGCGGTACTGCTATTGATGCTGATGGTAATATAAAGGAAATAAACTCTTAGAAGTAAAACATGCACATATCTAGGTACTCCGCATTCAACATAACCCATAGTATAGGGCAGACATGTGGGGGCCGGCAGCTCGAGGAAACTCTCTTCTGGCAGCAGACTCCTAAAAATTGTCTCTTTTAATGCATAGTATAGGACACTTAACAAATGATGGTCCGGTTGCTCGGGGGCTGCTCCCCTCTGGCAGCTGGTCCAGTCACAGAAAAGAAGAAAAAGAAAGAAAGCCCCGAATCCCTTTTAACACATATCAGTAAGACCATTCTTGTTATCATGAACATCAATCAGTCTGCGATTACTGTACCTTTCATGAATAAATGTGGAGTATTTTATGTACCATTCAAACACTTTGATACAGAGTAATGCTATATGGGTTGTAATGGTGATGGTGAACAACGATAATGCCAACATGGTAATGAATTCTGTATGGGAGACAGAAATAATACACTGGTTGTAGCGTGTGAGATACTGTGAATGTTGAGCGTGTGAGATACTGTGAATGTTGACCTGGTATAATGCAGTGTCGCATTTGTTAATATGTAACCAACTCGGTTGATAGTTGTTTGTAAAATGGTAAGAAATATGCACTGTTGTCAGTCATTGTTATAGTTATGTTATTGAAGTTTATGAACAGGGGTGGGAGTCAATAAGCTTGTCTTCTTCCCACTCCTTTTCGAGCTGTAATGTAAATTATTTTTCTTTTTTCTTTTATTATGTATATATATATTTCTGTTTTTTCTTTTCTTCTTTAGCTCGAAATAAAATATTCAAATATTCACACCTGAAGCGAACTGCACCAGTGTTGGAAGCGGGACCAAGACCACCTGAAAAGTGGGTCTCGGTCCGGTTCTTTGATCCGCACCAGGATTCTTTGTTGTATTCACACCTGCATAAAAGGTCCGGACCAGTCTTCGAAACGAATCCTGGTCCGTTAAAGTGGACCAAACAGTGCAGGTCTGAATACACCCTAAATCACCTCATATACAATTAAAAGGGTTAGACACTGCAGGCCATGTGGAAAGATGTTTTTAAAGACATCAATTACTTTTGATGTAAACAAAAATAAAATGTGTACATTTGAGTCAATTTCACATTATTTATACAATTATACATAAATGAGGTATTATGTGTGAAGTAATTAAAAATATATATCTGTGCAAACTGAAACAATAATAAAAGGGTTACAAATTCTCCGAAAAAAACAGACACACACTTTAAACTTTGAAATGGAAAGGAGCACATGTAAATATGCGATTTAACTGGAGTTAACAGGATATATCAATTCAATCAATGGTGATCTGCAATTGGTTCTGTTCAAAACAATTATCTTTTAGAGTGACAAAGCAATGTCAAAAATAGATGCTTGCCAGCACAGTTTTGCACATCGAGATATTCATTTTTAATGGATGATTAGGAAAAGAGCAGCAGCTGTGGAGAGCGGGAAACATGGACAGGAACAAGCTCCTTCAGCAGGGTGTGACTGACGGGATAAAGACGGACCAATATTAAGAATTGCGACAAAACTGATTTTAAGCAGCTCCCCTCAGTCCGACTGACCGACACAGCCTCTCAGTCTTGTGTCAAACAGGACTCCGGGCAGTAGAGATGTAAGAACCGCTCAAGTGTTGGGGGGGAAAGGTTATCTGCAGATCCTCCTCCAGCTGAAGGCAGTCTTCCACATGAGCTCTGTCAGTAGCAGATAATATCAAATTCTCTGACAGTGAAGTAATACTGTACGGGAAGAAAGATGTGGTGTAATCTTAGGACCATAGATTTTAACTGAACATGCCCTTGTGTTGTGTTGTAATCTGCATTGCCAGCAGGGGGCAGTACAGTGCTTATTTTCTGACGTTTTGTTGCGAGGCCGTGGAGGTGGAGATATCCTTGAAAGTTGCTACAACGTCGCTTCATAAACCATGGCTTTCCCTCACGCATTCATTCACAAATATTGACAGATTTTATATCCACGTGTCCTGAAGGGTACTGGAGATGACGCTATATGGTATTTGTCTTTGTGACGGGGCGCCAGTAGCTCCCTCGTCACTCAGACCCTGCGCGGTGCGCTCAGGTGCACTCTCACTGTTTCCACTGACTGTCTCCCGCAGGCCGCGCTCTTGTCCCGCGGTCGTGCATTTACAAACTGTCCCTCTGCTAAAGACTGGTTCTCCCTGTTGTAGCGCACGAGGGTGCACACTTGTTGCCTACACGCCACGCATCACATTCACACCGGACATTCTCACCTGTTGCTGCTGCTGTCAGTCCGTCTGCCTCTGGTAGTGTGGCCAAACCGAGGCGCTTGTCATCGTCTTGTAGCGCATTGTGGCGCGCTCTGAGCAGCCACATGACCTGGCCTGAACCATTTTGTTCATTTAGTAATTATTTTGGTACTGATTGTGTTTTGTGTATGAATTTATGTTGTCATATGTAGGGCAATTTATTCTGAGTATTTCTGTGTAACTGTTTATTTCTATTGTTTTGTCTATTTTGCTCATTGTTGAAATACCCCATCAATTATTTGTTGGTCCGCCCGGGGGAGGGCTAAGGGTATTAAAGGAGGCATTTGGGCTCTGGAGGGGGTTGGTTGTTGGTGACGGAGATGGCACTGTGTGGCTGCCGCAATTACCTGTGAGTCCTCTGTAATACTTTGTGTTCACACTCCTTTTCACTGCACTGTACATATTTTTTCACTGGATCTGGAAAATAAAAGCCTGTGGAGCGAAACCTTCAACCTTGCCATCATTTGGAAAAGTCTGGAAACGAACCAGTGACAGTCATTCAGCGAGACGTCTGCTTACGAAAGAGCGGAGAAATGTTCTTGCGCAGACATTACAAAACTTTAGGGCTGGTTTTCTCGGTGCCATGCCATTGCTCCGACAGCCCATTAGTCCGACGTCTCATTATTCTGAAAATTACCATTAAGCAGAGGTGCCATTAGTCCAACCCAGTTGTGCTGTGGATTAGAGAGCCATATACAACCATTGGCCCTAACCTTAAAGGAAAACTCACCCTCAAATCCACTTTCTTTTGCTGATAAACTGTATAAATGAGTATCCAATAGTGTTGTCTACATATCCTTGTCATAATTTTGGCATTTCATTGCAAATAAGTTGAAAGATCAACTTTATGCCTAAAACCGTCAGTGAGACGCCATCTACAGCGAACTGTCTGTACTGCATTTGATTTTGAATTTGGCGCCCCTATTTGCCCAGGAGTTTGAGATGACGTTGGGGGTTAGAGATGACGTCAGTTGCTCTGCCGCTCTGGGCTATAAAAGTGGCCCAGTCTCGCTCACGCCCCCGTAGCGAGTTGGAGAAGGAATAGCGAGAGAGTTTTCATCGATTGTCAGGTTGCGATTAGTTATAGCATTTAGGTAGATTTTTTTAGCATAGCTTTTGTATTATAAATAATTGTGTAGTGTTATAGCGTTGTTGTTGAATATTGTAGTTTTAGTCATTAGTTGCTTTTACTGCTAGATTAGTTAGCTGAATTTAGTTTAGGACATTTGTTAGAATTGGTTTTAAGTTCAATATCGTGTGTAATTTTAGTGTACAGTCAATGCCATTTTGTTTTGTCGTCCTCATTCCCGCTTTCCGTGTGTCACGCAGTTGCGTGAAATATAATACATCTTATCGCCACAAGGTGGCAGGTGAAGTCCACTTCAGCTCTGCCGGCGCCGTAAACTGAGCTATAAAACTGCTTGTAACTTTGCCTGGTCAGTGTGAGTATGCTGGCGTAATGGTGAGTGCAACAGACTGGCACGCTGTAGACCGGGGTTCGACTCCCGTCTGAGGCACTTTTGCTCCGTGCCTTTTTTTTCTTTTCTTTTTTTTTTTTTACATTTTTATTGTTTCATATACTGTATGTATTCATGTAAATATCTTGTATAATCTGTGACAAAATAAATATCCTTGCATTGATTTCATATTCCTTTTTTAAACACTGCTATTTTGGTTGTGCAACAATATCACTGTTAATAATATAGTTGTCAATGACAATCGACTGAACAGGTAAGGTTTTGTAAATGAAATCAAACATCTCTGTCCAATTAATCCCACAATTAACAGTGGTGTGAAAGTATGCCCGCACTGTCTGCTACTGCTGTATTCAAACGCACTCACTGGCTGCATCACGTTATGAATGGGCACTAATCCCAGTTTATGTATGTTATGTTATCTAATCGCCCAAAATGTAATTTTTGTGAGCACCCCCAATGTTGTGCTTTATTTTCATAATCTTATTCAGTGAACACCATTTATAACCTAAAATAAAATATGACTACCTGTGGCTTAATAGCTCAGTCATAACGCGCAAGTTTCTGGTGCAGAATGAGCAGGGTTCAACTCCCACCTGAACCAAACATATACTCCAGTGTTGAAAGCTTCTACTAAATTATTAATAAATGATTACATTTTTTGACATTTAAATTTTTTTTACAATACTTAGTAACCCGTGAGTATTTTTATTTTTTTAAGTTTACATGTTTATCAAGCTCCACGTGTACCGGTCTCCGCAACACTCACCTCAGTGATAGGCTATTAAAAATGTCTTGTCCTAAATAGAGGACGCACAGGCTCCTTTCACTTATGACAGATAGCAAAGAAATTGCAACCAGATCAAATGTCGGCGCGGTTCATGCTAAACGCCCACCAACACCTCTTAACTCCCACCTGAACCGAGCCCATTTTCTATACTGAAAATGTCAAGTAATCAAACACCGCCTCTGTGGCGAAACGGGATTATGAATGACTCTCACATCAGCGACCGGGGTACGAACCCGCTCAGGCCAAACTCTTAAACTTTATGTTTATTTTATGTTTAAACGTGTTAGTATTGAATGCTATTTCTAAGTAATAGAATACCAAGAAGTTTAACTATTTTACTCTGATAAAAATCAAAAGTATTTCAACAAAATGTATATTTTATTGATTTTAAACAATATTGTACTGCATAACTGCTGTATTTGCCAAAATTTGCCCACACTGAACATTTATTTGTTTGTTCTAAATCTAATAGTTCCTATATTAAGGTAAATAATAAAAGGCCATAGTTCAGTGGAATACAATGTAATCCATAGGTACAAAAGCAACAGCTGCACATGTACGGCCTGCACACTTTATTGAATTGCGAACATGGCAGTAATGATTTTGCATGGGTCGCGCCACGTGCTGCCATACGCTTTTAGATTTGGGTGAAGCTGAACTGGAGAAAATGCCCTCAGTTAAGGTGGGGTTAGGAGGTTAATTTATGTCATTAGACCTACTGCATGACCCCTCCCCCAGAGGTGTGAAACGCAGGGTCTATTCATTTGTAAATAGGCCTGAGAAATCAGGGCGGCGGGTGGAGCATAGATGTCTCCTTTAAACACACTCAACTTACGTGTAAAGTAGTGAAAAGGAGTAATGACATACTGTAGTAGTGATAAAAAAAAACGTACTATACTGAATAAGGGCATAATAGATGTAATAATAGATATTGGATATATATATGAACCAGGTATGCATAATAAAGGACTAATTTCACTTTATTTAAAAGGTCAGTTTACTATATAAACATATAAACATATACACAAGACAAACATTTTTGGCTTCTTTAGCTCAGGGGCTGGCTGCTGCTTCTCCATGATGTCTAGCACAATCTTCTCAATGGCGTGTTGAGTGAGAGATGAGGCGACTGAAAGAGCGGGGGGGATTCACAGTGGCAGGCCGGCATGGTGACAGGCACCGTTGTGCTACCTGCTGTGAGAGACTGCCACAGTGTCTGTGTTTCCTCAAGTTTTTCCGGACTGGTGTTCAGTGATGAGGATGTGTTTAGTTGTTTGCAGGTGTGTTTGATGTATTGTGATATGTCTAATCTGGTGTTGGGTGCAGCAGGCTGTTGGGATCAGAGCTGGAGTTGTGGACAAGTGTGGCATACTCCTGATCCACAATTTCAGCATGTCCTTCTGTCCGCGGTGTTTATTGAGACGACCATCAATAACTGCCTTCATGGGAGCAGGCCAGCGCTTGTGGTCCAACACAAAAACCCTCCCTCCTGTCTTCACTGGTCCGGTACGGCTGCGGATGGAGAAGGCTTGATGGCAGCGGGAGCAGCAGAGGTGGTGGGCTCTAGGCACAAAGAGAAATAGAATACGAATGTCATCTATTTTATATTTGATTAAACTATACATTGTTTTGACATAGCTAGTGGGCTGTTACCTAACTTGGATGTGGAGCCTGGTTTTGCGTCAGCGTCTACAGAGGAAGCCAGAGCAGCAGCGGCTGTGGGAGCTGTCGCAGCAGTAGTAGTACATGGCACAGGATTAAGAGAAGAGAAGCTGAAGAGCCTGGTGAGAGCAGTTCCACTCGCGAGCTCCTGCTCAGTGGGAAGCAGCGGAGGAGGTGCCTATTGACTGCAGCTGTGGGCTGGACTGGACGCTGGATGGCTGGACGGGCTAAATGATGAAAAAAAAAAAAAAGCTTTATTCAATTTATACTCGTCTGAGCACTTATACCATTTTCCCACTCCTCCACCTTATAGATAAGGCCACACATGAACAACAGCAGAAAGCAATGTGTCTCTTGCAATAATCTACTTCATGTTAACTTGGGTTTGTTATTAAATGTGTCATTAATTATATCAATAATATGGTGCTTTGTTGTGCACAGCACAGCTTTGGTTGTGAAGCACTTAGAAATAAATCTGATTGATTGATGTACTGTAATCGTTGAGGGGGAAACCTGAAATGACATTCTCACTTTGCTGTCTTTCTTCATTGGAAGGCTCTGAGTCGGGCTGAATGAGCGCTGTAGGAGGAGTATCAGAAGGGGAAAGAGTTCTGGGAGTAAACATTAAAAAATTAAATACAGAAGGTGCATCGGGTATGTAAGAAATGTATCACAAAAACAGACCTGGAACTGAGGTGTTTCTGGCCTCAGGAAGCAGAAACTTAAGCTCTTGTGGAAGAGGCAGAGGGGACTTCAGAGGCACCGCAGCTGGAACAGCTGGAGAGAGGAGAGAGGTTAAAGTATCCACTGTAAAGGCTGAGCTGTAGTTATACACTGAGTTATTGTAAAGTGTTTTGGGTGGACCATCTCCTGATTCCTCCAGGCAATGGGCACGGACTAAGCAGCTATAGAGAAGAAACTGCAATTAGTTTTTATTTTTGTTAAATCATTTACAGTTTAACCAAATGTTAGTAAAATGAACACACAGCATTCAGCTGTTACTTCTCCTGCTCGTTTGCTGACTTGTCATGTTTTGAGATTATTTAACGTTTCACATTATCCAGAATAAACATAATTTGAGGAGGGGAAGCACTCACATCAAATGTTAAAATACAAAACAGCACTCACCACTTCACACATATTCACAACCATGCATAATAAAAAAGTCACTTACCCTCATCGCAGATGGTATCAATTAATAGTCACTTGGACTTTAGGCAGAACACACATGAGAGGAACAAAGCAGAAAGTGACCGGAACGTGGTCGTTGGGCCCTTGCGGAAACCACATTGACTCGGCCAGGGGAAAACAACTGTCTTCTTCATTTTCTCTGAAATGACACAAGAAATTGTAATCAGAAACCATGAAATATTAATTTAAAAAAAACAACACTAAAAGAACATAGTGTGCAATCATTCACCAATCAAACTATTATAATTACATCATTATAAGATGTTAAATGTTGAAGTACAAGTAATATATCTAATTTCATTAGATTAGTTGTTTATCATGATACCACTCAACCAAATATTACAAGCATTATAAAAAAATACAAAATATATGCCTCAATTTAATTAGTACACAAACAAACAATCAGGATAACAACTGTGAATGAAATAACTTGATTTGTGAGTAGCTTTGTATTTTATTACTCTAACTCATAACGTTACAGTACATGACAGCAATAAACCAAAATATAAACGTAACACAAAAAGCTTTTAATCCAAGTTGCAGTCGAGTGAACAACAATAAAATAAAAAAAACTCCGACTTTGGTCTACTGTAACATGTTACGCACGTACTTATTGATTTGAGCCCTAAAACTAAAGGATGATAAACAAAAGTACCATATTAACCAAATCATAAAAAACCCTGACAAATCCAGGAATAAATGTTAGCTTTAGCGTAGAATTACTACATGTGACTGATCGAGTCAATACATCGCAACCGGTTACTGTAAACAATTAAACACACTCAACTTACGTGTAAAGTAGTGAAAAGGGTAATAATGAAATAGTAGTGATAAAAAAAAAGTGTTCTACACTGAGTAAGGCATCAAACATAATGAAAAATAAAGCTACGTTGAAAACAGCATGACAGTAACTTAACCATAAAAACTACTCAAATGTCTGTTCTAAAAGACAATCTATCAGAGTGTTTTGCAAACTTAAATGACTAAAACAGTGAAAAGATTACCCAATCTGGGAAGAAAAGTTGCTTACCGTTTGTTACTCACGGGACGGGACGCCAATGCCAGAACTGGAAAATTACTAGCAAAAACGGAGCCGCCGGACAGCGACGCCGCAGGCCAAACGTGTAATTGCAAGGAGGGCAGTGGTTTAGCACTACCATTGAAAATGAATGGGGCCGGTTAGGGCTGTTAGCAAAGAATCATTTGTATATTTAATCATTTCTCTCCATGTTTTGTGTCTCATGAAAATAGAGCATGTCGCTGCATTATCTGCCACTTTTTGCTATATGTATCCACGTTGAAGAGAAAAGGCAAAATAAACAGCATTCAGTGCCCGGGGTTCGAACCCACGAAAAGAACACTAAGATTATTTAGAGCCAGGTACTCTACCAATGAGGCCACCGTATTCTCACTGTCAAATAACTGTTTCCCATGCGGCTTATACCTCATTACCTGAGCGAGTAATTCAAACGACACAGCTATAGCACAAACATGTAGGCTATTACAATGCGCGATATACAAGGCTATAATATGTTATAAAAGAGTAGGGTTATGAGTGAAACCATTATCTCTGCTGTGCTCCATTATCCGCGTGTACCAGGCGGTGAAAGAGAAGAAAGAGCTCACAAGTGCCACTGGGGTGTTTGGGTCATTGCAGCCACGGGAAAAAAAAAAAAAAAAGATGCGTGATTCACACGTGATACCACGTGTGTTTCACGCGCGGGAGGCGACAAAACAAAGTGGCACCCGCTGTATATTGTTTATTGTACTGTATTGTACTACTGTGTAGTCGCTGGAACCCATGTTCGGACTTTGTTTACGAGTTGAAGTAAATAAAAATCAGATGACTCAGGCCTGTCACTCACCGACCCACCCCTCACCCCTCCCGCACGCTCCTTAGTCCTCCAGGCAACGGCCCTTTCCCCTTTTCTGTTGAGATCTTCAAATCTGAGGCTCTGAGGCAGAGGCTCTGAAGGGGTTGTTACTCTTTAAGGTCAGTGGATTCTTGCCTGAACCTAATTTTAAGAAGGACAATTTCAGTTTACATATATATTTTCGAATAATGAGACTAGTGAATGCAACAAAATATCCACTATACTAGCAAAATTTTCCAGTCTTGGCTGAACAATATTTTGAATTTTTTTCAGAGGGATTATAATATTTAATTCCCGGCCTTATTATTCAGCTTTGAACCCAAAAAAGGCAACATTTTAGTTTTTACAGATAATTCATATATGAATAGTCCATCCATCCATCCATCCATCTATTTTCTTCCACTTGTCCGTTGCCGGGTCCTGGGGGCAGCCGTTGAAGCTGCCCAAATCACATTGCACCAGCCCCTATGGCTCCTCCTGCATGGTGGGTCCACAGAAGGATGTATGAATAGCTTATTCATAAACTAAACAAGATCCAAATCCCCTGTGTTACTTATATGTCAACAAAATAAAACCTTTTAGAAATTAAGCGTACTTCCAAGAATAGCTTCACAGAGTGTCCCCTACCTTTGCAAGCAGGCTGATGGTAGCTATAAATTAAAAGAGTGTCATGCCCATCATTATCAAATAATGGGCACTTGGTCTCTCATGTCCTGGTGTGATTTCTTTTCTTAAATGTGAAGAAGACTACCACCTTGACAGAATACACTTTGATGTTGCAAAATGGGACAAATGAAGTGCAAGCTTCTCCTACTATATATTTGCCAGTGAATCTTATTTTTGTTCTATTGTGTGGTTCGCAGTGTTGAGCAAGTTACTTTAACCTTGTAATATATTCTATATTACCCATACAGCTTTAAAAATACATATATTTAGATTACATATCACCATTTTTTTTCTGAGTTACATTACTGAGTACTTTGGCAAACGTTAAACTGAAAATGATGAGCAAAATGCCACAGGGGCAAAAGTGCAGTCACAGATTCATTTTTCTCATTCATCTTTGAGTTTGATTTTTATTCTGCACAAGGCTTTTACTTCACCAATATCCAGTTTGATTTGGTGCTGCATCTTATTTGGGGAAGTTGCACTTGTATTCCTGTATATTTCTATAACTAGTTACTTTGTAACAAAACACTAACAATGTTGGCTTGACCTATGAACAGAGAATTTGCCAATAAAAGAATAGATCAAATGTCTGAAACCCCTTCCTTCCTTTATCATTGAAAACAATACAGTAAATACATTACTCCAGTAGTAATTGTGAAAATGCATTCCACTCACCACTCAAAGGCATGTTGACTCCTCCTGCATCAATAGTGGAGGTGGAATCGGAGGAGGCATCCTGCACAGTCTCTGCATTTGTTTTGTACATGAGCATCATCACCCTTAAAGTGCATACTGTATGTCAGATTAAAAATAATATGACATTTATATTTAATCCGTTTCTTATTGCCCAAGTAACTGTGAAATAGTTTTTAAAGTACAATAAATGGTGTTTGTAAAGCAAATATGCAAAACTTGAGCCTTCAGTGGATAGACTTCCGCAATTGTTAGTCACGTGCATGTGTCTGTAGGGCTTGGCCATTGGACTTGGCGCGTTACTTATTGAACATCTTTGCTGATTTTGTTCTCGGTTGCCGCCTGTTAATAACAAATTAATTTAGCCGCTTTTTTTCCCCAAAATGGTGAATTACTGTGCAGTGGGGGCTGTTCTAACAGTACTACTTCTGGTCATCGAATGCATTTTTTTCCTCACAAGAAAAAAAGTGCGGCTACTTCCGGGCCTGGGTGCGCTTTGTTCAGGCGAAGAGGAAAGATTTTACTTCAGCGTCTGTGACCAGAAATGCAATGATTTGTGGGACACACTTCAAATAGGAGATTATGTGAGCAGTGATCGGATGGCAATGGAGATGGGCTTCAAAAGCTCCAGCCAAGTGAAGCTGGTTGATGGCGAAGTTCCCTCTCTTCATGCAGCCTGTCTCTCTGCTAATCGCGCTAATGTTGCTAGTGCTGCTAAACCGAGCAGAAGTACATCTGCAGCTGATAAGCGTTGGCTTTACACTAAGTACTGTTTTACAGATTGGCTCGATAAGTGATCAGTACAGTCACCATATCTTATGCTTTCTTCATTTTTATAGTGTTGTCGTAGCTGCTGTAGGCCTATTAGCGGCTAGCAAGGCGTTTTGATTTGCAAATTGGTTAGTCATGGTCTTTTGTGAATATGAATCAGGTTTATGTCTTAAATTAAGTCTGTTTTTAAGACCCGCTACTCTAAAGAGTCATATGTGACCCGCCGTGGGAACCAGGGACATAAGTCGGCAGCCCGTGTTTCGAGAAAAACGCAAACAAAGTATTTTTTGAAAATTGGTGATTTTCACTTTTTGTCGCGAAGAAGCCTCTCCATGTTTAAGCTCCCAGTATTGGTATATTTAAAAGCGTAACTTAAGGTTCAAACCGACTAGTTTTGGAGCTTGCAGTAGGGGCGTGACTTTGTCTGTTTGGCTTCATGACTATGCAACGCAATGCTATGTGGCTCTCAGAAGCTGCTACTTACGCTGGAAAATGGATTACCACGAGTTTACTGAGCAGAAGGCACGCAAAGGTTACTTCAGACAGGTGAGTGAAAGTTTGTTTTTTTATCGCTGGTGGCTGCTGAGTTAATGGTTGTTTGATGGGGCTATTGTGCTGTTAGCTAACGTGGTGCGTGTGGTACTCCATAAATGTAGTCAGCGCATCCCTAGCTGAGGCTCCGTCCCCGCCCGCCTCTCCTCAGCCCCGGGCCTGACTGCGTAACCGCCAGCCTGTTCTGTGCTCCTTCAGCCCTCTGTGTCATTTTTCTTGCCTCTTTTCTCTTGTGAGTGGTGCGCGTTCGTAAAGCTCTTTCTTTCCCCGCGACTTTAATTCCGTCAAAAATGAACGGACTGGCGTGTACAGACTAGAGCATGAGGGAAGAGAGCAGACGTAAGGCAAACTCACACAGACACACATAGGCTACGTGAAAAATAGGAGACATTGCGCAACATGGAAGCGTTCTCTGGATCACAAGCTGCAAAACGCTGCTTGTTTTGTGAAA
This sequence comes from Neogobius melanostomus, assembly GCA_007210695.1. Lineage (NCBI taxonomy): Eukaryota > Metazoa > Chordata > Actinopteri > Gobiiformes > Gobiidae > Neogobius > Neogobius melanostomus. The sequence goes on along the minus strand of VHKM01000474.1, from coordinate 1,696,418 downwards.
ATCCGACGCATATTTATGTCAAAAACCTGCTGTAAAGATAATTATTGACTGCGGAAGATTCCGCAGTCAATCAATAAGTCGTGGCTGTGTACAATGAATGCGTGTACGGCGGCCCGCAGAGACCGCGTGTTAACCTGAGCAATGTCGGCCTTTTCCTCATGTGTATGAGAATGTATGTGCATTACTGTCTCCCCGTGCCGCTGTGCTCTGAGCCCGGGTCCGAGACTGTCTGTCCCCGGTCTGAGCGCACCTCGGCAGACTCCGCTCAGGCCCGGGACCAGAGCGAGGCTGCAGTTGCCTGTCCCCGCCCTGAGCGCACTGTGAGCGGGGTCTAATGGCTGCAACAGAAGTAGTTCTGTTGTTTAGGTGTTACAAAACAGCATCAGTCTGTTACATGTTACAGACACTTGTTGAAAAGTACAAATGTTACCATTATATTTGAGGATGCCAGGCAGGCTGAGTGCCAGCAGAGCCACAGTATATTGGAAACTTGCTTAATCTTGGGAAAACTAACAATGTGTCTTTTTTGATAGAGTTTATCGAAGGCACATTCATTCCTTGCTTTTCCCCAACACACAGACAAGTCAGGTATCGATAAGAGAATCGATAAGAATCGAATTGATAGGTAAATTATTGATGGCATTGATATAAAATCTTATCAATTCCCATCCCTAATGACTACAATAATGTCCTATTTGCTTGAATGTCGCTGAGTAAAAATTCACTTTAGTCACATTACTTTCACCACTGCAGTTAGGTAAAATGCACCATGACAGTTCGATTTTCGGATGACATGGGTCAATTTGAAGAGGGTGTGGACTTGGGAGGTACTTGCCGAAAATGTTTACGACTTCTCATGCGGTATATCGCTACATCTCTGATGTTTGAAGGCAGGAGCAAATCAAAACACTATCTCTGAATAGCAAAGGTGAATGAAAAATGTAACTTCATCAAAGCTCTTTTATTTACCCAAGATATTGCACAGTCTATGGGTGAGACATTGTGGCAAAACCTGCAGCTGTAACGATGGCCTACAGTTCAGAATAAATGAATGCAAATCGATGCAAATATGTTTCTTCTTACATTTTCAATGGAAATGACATATTCAAAAGCAGATTTTTCATATTCCATATTTCTTCAAATGTGACAACCTCCACATACTGTAAGTCAAACCTGCGTACTGTACATTTAGTCCTGTACTGCGGTGTGGGTCTTTGTTGGTAATTTATGAAAGACTTAATTCTGGTTACACACATACACACAATGTCTCTGACTAAATAAGATGTCCAAATCCACTGTGATCATTTTCGGCTCCATCCATTCTTATGAATTTGTCAGCCCATAATATTCATTTTGTAAAATACTTTTGGGTCATTTCACACATATTAATAAATAAAACATTTTTGTATTTGTTAATTTACAGAAAAAGGTTCTTTAGACTAAGAAAACATTTTACCTGCAGTGTCTCCCTTATGATGCAGTCTTACAGAAGACTTCAGATTTTAGATTATATAATGTATTTCAGCTCTTCGAGAGGACTGGTACTTCTATGCTGGTAGAGCTATGGCGGTGAGCTTGGTGCATGGCGGACCCCCTCCAAACTTTCTATCATCTACTCTATACAGCCTCTTAGTTCATGGTTCAGCGAAGCCTAAGCTTGAGGACATAGGTGACTCTGAACTACTTGATAACATCAAAAGGTAATGTACACAGACACAAAAAGTATGAAGAAAGAAGTACAATATGTTACAGTAGTAATTTTTACTATTTGAGATATAACTTGTATGTATGTTTAATGTGTTCAGATTACTGGAAGCCCAACTATCGATGAGGCAGACAAGTCAAAGGAGCCTCTTATTGATTATTTATTATTATTATTACAGCAGGATGTCTGAGGCCAATTTGTTCAATTAAAGACAGGGATGCATTGGTTGAAGACATTATCATGTTCCATGTGGTACATAGAATGCAAAGCACAAACACAAGGTTTGTTTTCATGTTTATTTAAAGACCCTATATATGATATTTCTGATACAAACAATTAATTGGAGCATGTGAAGTGTAGGAGTCAAAGGGGACAATTCTTGCCAGAGGGTAACGCTATAGGCTTTGTGTAACTATTTTTTCATTTGACCTTTATTTAACCAGGAAAGTCCCACTGAGATTAATAATCTCTTTTTCAGGGAGTCCTGGCCCCAGAGGGGAACCTATTGTACATGATTTTAGTTGTAGGGGAAACCACAGTACCTGGAAGAAACCTACGCAGACACGAGGAGAACATGCAAACTCCGCACAGAAAGGCCCCATCCAGGTGATGTCCTGTGACTGAGGTTTTGCTGCATGAGTCCAGTCGTGACCTCCCCACACTACCAGAAAGGACTCTCTGCGACTGCGTTCAACTATAGCCACGACTCAAAGACTCGGTGCGACTGAGAATAGTAGCAAAATTGGGCATAAAAAGCGTGCAGTGTGTGCTCACCTTAAAAGGAATTAACAACATTAAAACAATTAAGTTCAGGCTGGCATGAATTCACAGTGTCATCAATATTGATAACTACTGACTATCGAATTGAAGCACTTGTGGTTTGCTGGTTGTCTTTTGACAACCAGCAAACCATGCAGCATGCATGGCTGGTTGTCTTTTGACAACCAGCCATGCATTCAAACATTTTGCTCTATACTGTGCAGAAAATGCTAGTCAAAGAGGAGAATGGAGGCATTAAGAGGTTCCTCAAAGTGCCCATCATTGAAGAAAGTTTTGAATTCCATTTATTATTCCATTTATTCATTAAGATATTATACATGGAAATCAAATCTTTCTTCAATGCTTGGAAGTTTTTTGTAGATTTTGTAAATGATTAAGGCTACTTTATTATTTCGTTTAATGGAATGGTGACTATATATTTGCTTTTTTTCTTTCTCCAAGTAACAGATACATTCAGTTTGCAAAGGCAATTGGAAAATGGGGCTGAACTCTACCTGACTGTTGAAACCGGCACAGAGGTCGATGAAGACATCTTTGATAAACTGCTAAAATCACTTTTTTTTTCCCATTTCAGGAAGGAAGAAGTCCCTGCCTTTCTGGTAACTGTTGATTGAGACAACCTTACTGCTGTGCATTGGCGAGACAAAAAGATGATTACCAGATTCTACATCATCATGGACCACAAGGCCATTCCATGTGCTGCCCAGACACCGCTGGCTGCTTTTGACTCCCTCTTCAAAGCCCACTACGTCTTCAGTGTGTCCTATGAGGAAGCGCTCAAAGGTTTTTCACATTAATCCAAACCACTGTGTACAACATTGATGTGAGCTACACAAAGGAAACGGGTCAAGGAGCTGCGAACCAGACTGCTACATGAGACCGAACAGTTTTGGAGGGTTTCTCTTAAGTTTGCACAGCAATGTTTACTTGTTTTGTTTATATAACACAGCACAGAACCTGTTAATTTCTTCTCCATTTAACATTCCAGCATGCTTTGTATCCATCTGCAAACCTGCGGCTAAAATGTGGAGAACAAGGTTGTCATAGTTAATTTTGCCCTAGTGGTTTAAGAAGGCATCTCCTTAATTATAACATGTTGAAAGGCCAACTGGAAATATTTTGTAATGATGAGCCATCTACATCTCTGTTACAGACAGCCCCACCATCACATTCACTAAAGAATATGTGTGGGTCTCAACTTCAAGCTACAGGTATACCAGAAAATACAGTTCAGACAATAGTGAACTCAATGGAGGAAGTTGTCAATTGAAAAACGTCTCTCTCACTCAGGAGTCTGCTGTTTATGGAACAATATAACACTGCTTTATTAATCTTGATAATCCCTTTACTGCATTTAAGGAGAGGAGACATCATAAAGAAGGCAATATTTTGAGGAGAAATGGGAGATTGTTCAAACTAAAGAATATGTTTTTGGAGTCAGTGTGTACAGTCAGATTCCGGTGACAAATAAATATATGTATGAGCCCCACTGCCCCTTTAAGGGACTTTGCAATCTATTTTCAAAAATGAGGACAGAAGGGAATCTTTTTCTTTTTCAGGAAATACTTTTTGAAGAGGGGAAGAAACATGCACTTCAAATTTGACTGTATTTTGACAAATTTGAAACCACAAACCCATTGGGTGCAAAGAGAGGAATTCATAAGCTTGGCGCTGTTTATTTGACTATCAAAACCCTTCCACCAAAGTTAAATTCTGCGCTCATGAAATTCACCCGCTGCTTGTTTGACAACAACAAAAGAGGAGGCTCAGGTCAAATTCTCTGAGGATGAACCAGGAATTATTTTGCGCTCCAAAGAGCTTCATGCAGAACACTGTAAAGCTTTACAAGATGAAGATGCACGGCCTGTTGTTTATGGGCTAAACTGTGAATGTGTTTTCAACTCGTTGCACTACTTTCACAGTACGGATAATTTTGCCGTGGAGCTCTAGTTGTTTTTCCAATACCTTTTGAAAAGTAGCTCATTTCCATCAATGCACTAACTGAGAGAATACAAAGTTTTAACTATTGTTTTCTAGAGTGTAAAAACAGGCCAAGTGGCTTAAAGGTAGAAGACAAGTCTAAGCACTTGGGTTTGAATGCAACACTCTGCCTAATTCGCAACACACCTCTCATTTTTGGTGATGTTGTGGAAAGAGAAAATGAGCCCTGATTATTTCTGATCCTTCTGAAACAGATTGTTAATATTCTTTTGTCACCTATTGTATCTGATGGCAAGGTGACCTTTCTCAAGCATCATCATAGAATTGTTTCTAATACCAAAACATTATCTGATGATACATTCTGATGAAAAGTTGGTCCTTTGATACATCTTTGGTGTATGCGCTTTGAAGCGAAACATTAGACGTTTAAGAAATCTGTCAAAAACTTTATAAATGTAACTAAATCTATAATGAAACAGCATCAACGGAAATTGGCTTTTTAATATGAAAACTTTGGATTTTTGCAGGACCAGATTCAAGTCTACTAAAACCAAACATTAAAGGTGCTATGCGCAACTGTAAATGTTAAAAATAACCGTTTTCTAACCCATACATGCTTAAACAATTGCCTGATGTGCTGAATGAGTTCCTGTCTGATCACTGCCATTGCCCCTATAATCCTGTGCAGTCAAATAAATATGAGGGATTCGGGTCGGAATCTTAAGGTTTGAGCCTGGGCGTGACGTCATGCGCTTTCACGCGCACCTGGCTAGCTCTGGGGAGTTTGTGTATTCCGCCATTATCCGCATCAGCGAAGACTCCAACGACTTTTGCCAAAGTAGAGGATGGATTGTAAGAGAAGATGAACTCTAGTTAATCCCAAACAGCAATGCAAACTACACGTAAGATAAAGAAGATAAACGTTTGTCTAGTTCAAACAAAAGGGGCAAATTGGAGTGAGACAGGCGTCGGAGTAAGACGAGAGTCAACATCGGAAAGGCGTTCATCAACAAATGGGGAGACCTCAGCTCCGCTCTCGGGCTCAAACGGACCCTCAGTTGGCTTTCTTCTTGCTAAAATGGTAAGATACAGTCTGTAATGTCTGATACGGTAAATCTATGTGAACAAATGACGATGCGTAATAGTTGTAATGCTATGTGTTTAGCATGTAGTGTAGCGTTAGCTAAATGTAGAATCAGAATTGGTTTTATTGTCATGGTCAGTGAACAGGTTCACAAACTAGGAATTTTGTCCGGAGCAATCGTGCAACATAAAACATATAACATAAAAGATGCTAACTATGTTTTTGTGTATGGTTTACTGGTAGCCTTTTGTGTTTGGCTAACGTCTTCAAATGATGCAAAATGCTAAAAGGTGCTCATGTCCTTGACCAACACGGCTGAATTTTCAACGCCGTTGTGTATATATGTTTCTTTTTCGGCAAAATCAGTAAAATGTTCCCGGGAATGTGGTACATTTTGCATGTAGTTTATATGAGGTATGAGGGGAGAAAACATGTTACTTGATAGGCTAACGTTGCTGTTACTGTGTACTCGATTCTAATCAATTGTTATTTGTGAAGAGCGCAGCCCATATACATTTATATTCATTGTTTAGTCCTACTTTAGACCTGGTTTATTCATAGTCTGACCTAGTTCAGACCTGGTGTAGTCCTGGTTGTGTTCTGAGTTAGTCCTCCTGAGTTGGTCCTGGTTTAGATGGTGTGTAAATTGCAAATAAATAATAATAATAATCTCTTTTTACTTCGTCTGAGGTCAATAATGTATTCATGTGCATTTTTTCAAACATATTGGCTAAGATACTTTATTTTCTTTTGTACAGGATAGAGTTTGAGTGAGAACAGGCCACAGACCCATATGACTCCGATTATGTCGCCCCTATATCTTTTGGTATGTTTTGTCATAATGCAATTCCTACAGTCTTTTCCTTGTAAAGGTGTGAATACATGTTTTGTTACACAGCACTGGTGGTCCAATGCAGAATCAAATGGATGAACTTCTCATCATTGGGCTAGAAGAAGCTGTCATGGACATTTGTGACCGGGTCTGCTGTTATAGTGGAGTGAGTGAGTACTAAGTGTCTATGTAGTGTTTTATAAAAAGTCATGAACAACAATATCAAATGGAAAATAATATAGGTGCATTTGTAATGCTTATTCTTTATCTGCATAGTTTTGCCCACGTGGACACAAGTTGTGGATGTGAAACAACCAGCCGTTGCTCAAACATGGGACGCAAGGACTTTATGCTTGCAGCAAAGGGGCTATTGTCTGGGAATAATTACACCAAGATCGCCCTTTTCTTCAAATACATGAACATGAGAATGGTGACATCTTCTACTGTGGGATACAGCATTTCTACTGCGTACCAGCTGTAAGGGAGTTTTGGACAGAAAAGAGGGCTGCCATTATCAACCGATTATAGACTAAAAACAGTGTTGTTGCCCTTGGTAAGTAATAAACTGCATGTATTTGCAAATCTCAAATAGCTAACATGCATCTGTATTTCTGTTTTAGCTGACGAATGGAGTCCTCAGGTAATTCAGTGGTTTATGTGCTTTGTCTCTGGACTTTTTTTTTCCGTAAGTAAATCTGAATAATTTTTGTATTTGAGATAATGATAGGCATTTTCTAATGTAATGTTTGTGTTTTATAACAAGGAGAGATTCATGGAGAGGGGCGTTTTCCATTCCCTACGCCCCGGATCTACCTTTGCCTTTTCATATGAAGCCAGGACATTTCTTGCAGCGTTGGACTACAACCACCACAACCACAAAGGCCAAGTGTTGTAAGTGATTACTTTATGACTTTCCTATATAATGCATGTTTTGGGAACTAATGTCATCATTTGTTCTGCAGGCAAGAACGACTGTACAGCAAGAAGTCACAGACCGGATACAAAGAGGCAAAAGACTACAGTTACATCCCTGACCTGCAGACAAAAATTCTAGGAATACAACTTCAGTCTGCAGGAGAACTCTCAAGAAAACGAAGCTTGAGACCAGATGACCCTCGGTTTCTGGGACCTCTGTTTTGCATTGTGCCCCTCCTACAGCTGATCTGGTGCAGTCATAAGTCCACAGAGGGCAGGTATGTTGTGTTAGTTTTTCATTGTTTTACAATGAACATTTGTTTTTTCTTTTAGTGTGTATTTATGCAAGATTCCTATTTTCATTAATATTTTTGCCACATCACTTCCATGTCCTTTTCCATAATAAATAACTGTTCTAATGGCAAAAAATGTATGTTTTGTTTTTCTAGGAGATGCCATCAGCTCCCTGAACAGACTCCAAGTCAAACATAAGCAGTGCATATTTATTTATTTTTACAAACATGGAATTATTTACAATAAAGCCGTTTCTTCCCTAATTCGTAGCCATATTTTCTGATGTGCTCACTACTTGTTTATTGCCTGAATGGTGCTTCTTTATAGCCAACATAAATGCCAAAAGGGTCAGGATAATTGTCTGTCCTCCTCACTGATCAGTCTAGATCTTGATTGTCCTCTGCACCTTCCCTGCCCCTGCTGTCCTCAGTGCTTCCTCCACAGGAACATCAAATTGATTCGAGCTGTAATTCTAAAGGAAAAAATAAAATATGTTGTTATTGTGATAAAATACATGCTGTATTATTCTACACATCACAGGAAAGAAAATACAATGATAAAGGGATACTTATTTTACTTCCCTCATATTGTACAGCAGGCCTTCTATTTACTATAGCAAATAACTGTATTTTCATCTACGTTTGCTTTTGTGGCATGACGAGGGGTTAGGGTGTTTGAAAACTAAACATAATATACTTGAATAACTAAAATACCAACAACGCCAGCTTGAATTAACAAGCACTAAAGGACACACAGGTTCGTAATTGAATAAGAGGCATAGACAGCTCCATTACAAGAAATATAAGGTTTCATTTATTTACTTTGTGTTAAGCTCAATAAGTTATTTAGATTTCATTTCGTTGTACCAAGTACCATAAAAAAAAACAGGTTTACATTTCAGTTCATTCACACGTTGGTTGTGACCAGCGTGGGCACAATTGTTCATTTACTTTTATCAGAGTATCCCAATGGATTTATCACAGTGGAGGGAAATAACTCAGATGACATGGGTACAGAGGTAAAAGGCGAGAAGGCGAGACAGCCATGGTGTTGCGTGGAGACCTATTTAAAAAAAGGAAACGTTAGGCTACGTAATCACTTACTCTTGCGTGGACCAAAACAAACACGTACCTCCCACGAGCGCAGAGGCACGCGCGGTCAGGACCAAAACAACCGGAGGAACCCACACGGAGGACAAAAGCCAGGCCATCGGCCACCATAGCCGGCCTCTGAACATCGCGGCGTAGGCCGGTGCTAAAAGTAATACAATCGCCTGATCACAAACTATTTAAAGACACGGTAGTTACAATAAAGAGAATACTGAATACCTGTGAGCCGCCCGCAGCTAACGCTCCGAGACTACCCGGAAGAGTGACGGTAGGCGGCGTGCGTGGGGCGGTAGCAGTGAAAGCAGAGGACGGTAAAGCTAAAGCAGGGGCTATTTATATTTTAGGGCTGGTGCCATCTAGTGGCAAGTCCAGCCTGCTACACTTTGTTCTGAACTGCATAACTACCGGCCCATGCACGGTCTCTTTCCCTGCAAATATGACCTTGTACTGAGTGAACTAATTCCATGTTATGTGTACAGGTAACCTTTTTTTCCCCCTTCTAAATGTCTAAACTAGTGAAACTTGTTGGGGGCACTACACACCTTGCCCAGGGACAGTAATTGAAAAGTATTGGCACAATTCACAGAAATGTTTATCAATGTGTACTGTCCCTGTCAACATACCTAATAAATAAATCAGCACTGTTGTAGGCTATTCAGGTAAATCAGTTCAGCTTTGTGGAGTGTGATGTAAAATGCTGGTATGTAAGCTTCATAATTAGAAAACAATGTTGAGCAAATTAGTCTCTAATAATGATATACTGCTATTGGAATATGCTACTTAGCAGATTAATAAAACAGGCTACACCCAGTAAATATTCGGTGGATTAGGCTGTTTTAGCTTAGAAGGTAATGTCAGAGCCAATTGATTATTAGTTTATTAGCTTGAGACATTTTAGTACTTTTTTGACCAACTCATAGGATGTTTGGTGTGATTCTTTTTTTTTTTAGCTTATACAAAGTAATAACTTATTCATGAACGCATTTCCATTATAATCCAATCATAACACAAAACAAGTAGAAATGGTGAAAACGTTTTCTCCTATACTACCTCCGTTTTTCCTCTCAAACATTAATATGTAGTTTACTCAAATCCAAATTCCATTCACATATTCAAATAACTTACAGATGTATAACTTTCTTACCTCTGTAGACATTACGAGTCTAAACAAAAGATTTGTGTAATCGCTGTCGCTGTTGTGTTCTGAACTGCTCGTGCTCGTGCAAGCGTGCGTGTGTTCCATGAGCGTGCACAACTCTGGATGCAATTCCGCTTGTCGCCAAAGGGGTCATAGTTCTGCAAGAACTCATAGACTTGCGTTGTGCACCTTTAAGTCAATCTCAATCAATCAATCAATCAATCTTTATTTATATAGCGCTTTTCATACATTTCATGTAACACAAAGTGCTTTACAGATTTAAAAACATTCTCTCACACCCACCTCCTCCCACAAATACAAACACATTGTCGCACTCACACTCTCCCCACCCACCTTCCCAGAGACACACCACACAAGCACACCACACACACTCAAGGTAAAACAATGGACACAATGCACATAAGGCTGAGGTAAGGCTGGGTACAGATAAACCAGGTAAGGAAACACCATCCAAGGAGCCGTCTGCATCGGGAGCAGCATCTCGGCTGCAGCCACAGGGCACCAGCACAGGACGCCCGGAGGAGGCGCGGTAGAAACACCACACCTCCATCCAGACACCCACAGGACAGCACCACAGCAGCCACAGCCAATGACCGCTCCCGAGGCAGAGGGCTCCTCCAGAGGAAACTGGGAGACCATAAAAATGGTTAAAATAAGTAAAAGTAAAAGTAAAAATAAGAATATAAGGACCACTAAATAAGACCGAGAGGTAAATACATAAAGAAAATAAATAAATATATATAATAACAATTAAATAATAGGCCTAGCAAGAATAAATATCAGTTAAAAGCTAAACTAAAAGGTGGGTCTTAAGCCTGCTTTTAAAAACATGAACGTTCTCTGCGGTCCTGAGCTCCTCCGGCAGGTCGTTCCAACCCTTTCCAACCCTAAGTGAGTTGGAAAGTGGTCAGTAGGTGGCGGTATGCACCAAGTAGTACATTTCGTTAATTAAAAGAAGACGTAGAGGTAATGATACTTAACGCTGCTTGGCTTTGTGTCGGCGCGGACACAGCTGCGCATGCGCTGTTCTTTTCCCCATAACTGCAAAGTAAACGCGCCTTCGAAATTGTTTTAACTGTGTTGGAAAGCAAACCCCTTGCGCCGTTTCTCAGTGTTGTTGCCATTACGGTAGGGCGCTTCCTTCGCGTCACTCATGCCGTCCAATCACAGACAAGGAATCAGACGGATATACGCTGTGAGACTAGCGTACTGTGCAGAGTAGTGGAGATTTCGAGCGAGAGGTTGTGGGTAGCGAGTGTTTTGAGTATTGTCAGTGTTTTGGAGTGTGTTGGAGTGATGTTTCGGAGGTCCGGTCGTGTGAACAAACCCCCCCGGAGGTTCATCGAGGAGGGTGACACAGCGGTGGATTTCGAGGAGGAGCAGGAGGAAGAAGTCGCCGGTCCACCGCTGTCATCTAGCTTTGAGTAAATTTGCAAATGTGGAAAAACTAACATGTATGGTGGTAGGATGAGTTAGCATGTATGTTATCTGTGTAAAACGACCATAGAGGCCCGTGAAGCCACTTTCTCTGTTTGTAACCGGGGCGCGCGTAAGTTTGGCGCGGTTGTCTTCGCGGGAAATGCAGATTCACAAAACCAGGATTTTCGTGAGCTACCCGCAGACTATGACAATTTTACGCCATTTCCTTGTGATTTTTTTAATTTTTTATTTTTTAAAGGAAGTCCTAGATCTCAAATGTATTGCAAGTTATTGGTTATTCAGTCCGTGTAGCTTTTATGAAATATGCTAGTCTGAATGTAATGTGAAATTGAAGTGCAAACGTATTAGTTGAAGAGATCGATATACGTTTTTCTTGTAATACTTAGTACTGTGATGTTATACTCACTTTATATTGAGTGTACTAATGCACATAGCTTCAAAAGCATGTTTCAGATAGTACATGGGTAGACAATACAATAAGTTTGCATGTATGCTGTAGAAACAAGTAAAAAACTATAGCTATTGTCTGAAAGAAATGTAATAGTTAGTAAAATGTATTGATCATTGAAGTAATTTCTTATTATACTAATGTGTATGTACGTCACAGTAAATGTAGTAAGTGTATTTATTTTCTATAGGAGGCCTTGTGAGGGGGAAGCCAATGGCCATACTTTGGTCCGCGGCCGGAGCAGGGTCAGGCTTGGCCGATCTGTGGAGGGTGGAGATGCCAGGAGCAGGTCTCCCGTCAGGAGCAGGTCACCTGTCAGGCCCGCTCCAGTGGCGTGGAGGAGCCTGATATGGCGCCAGCCCAGTCGCCATTCTGCCCTAGGAGGACGCCTGGAGTCCAGCCACCCTTGAACACTGGGCGACCCACACCCCTGGATATCTTCCAGTGTTTTTGGGATGCGGAGGTGTTTCGACTGCTGTGTCGCAACACAAATAAGAACGCAGCAAGACTCCAGGAGAGGGGCAGGAAGTATCGGTGGAGGGACGTGACAGTGGCAGAGATGAAGACTTTCATCGCCCTGTTGCTCTACATGCCTATGTTGAAAACCCCCAAGCAGACTGACCTGTGGAGGAAAGGCACCATTTTGACGTCGGCTTCCCCTGCACAACGATGTCAAAGGATCATTTCAAAATGATCCTGGCATCCATCTACATCAGCGACCCTGAGGATGATGTGCGAAATGAGCAGCGGAGAGGCCAGGCGGGCTACGACGTTGCCCACCGTGTGCGGCCGCTAATGGAGCTCATGCGCACTCATGCATGGCCGTGTACCATCCGCGGAAGCACATCTTGGTGGATGGGCGCATGGTAGCCACCAAGGCCAGGCTGTCCATCAAACAGTACATGAAGGACAAGCCAGCCAAGTGGGGTCTGAAGTACTTCGTGTTGGCGGACAACAATGGCTACACGGTGGACCTCAGGTTTGTTTTTGTTTTTGTCTATTTTTATGTACCATGAGTTTGCAATACAACATATCTATTTATCTTCCTGCAGGCTGTACTCAGGGAGGGCAGAACTCAGCTCTGGCCACGGGCTGACCTTTGATGTGGTCAACTCGCTGGTGAAGAAGGAGTGGCTGGGGACTGGCTATATTGTCTACTGTGACAATTATTATACCAGTCCCCTACTTTTCAACCACCTGAGCCAGCAGGGGTTTGGAGCCTGTGGGACCTACCGCCAGGGGAGGATCGGGGTCCCCAAGACGCAGGAGAACGCCTTGACCAAAAAGTCATCGCGAGGCTCCATCCGCTGGCTTCGGGACGGACGCCTTCTTTTCGTGAAGTGGATGGACACCAGGGAGGTCTCTCTGTGCTCCACTGTCCACTCTGTCGGTGGCGGGGAGACGGTGCTTCGGTGGGGAAAGAGGAGGGATGACGGGAGCGTGGGGCAGGTGTCCATTCCCCGACCAACTGTTGTTGCCGAGTACAATAAACACATGGGAGGTGTGGACAGGTCTGACCAGCTCCTGGGAACCAACTCGGTGCGCTGGTCCACCAAGCGCTGGTACATGACCGTCTTCCGGCACATGTTGGACCTAGCTGTCACAAACAGCTTTGTGATCAGCAGGGAGCTGGCAAAGGCTCGGGAGGAGGGGCATCCCACACGGCAGCAATTTCATGAGACGCTGGTTGCTCAGCTCTTTGGTGACCTCGCGACACCCCCGCCCCCGAAGCCCGTGCTGCGGCGTGCAGATCTGCATTCACCTGTGGTAATCAACACGGCACAGGTAAACAGTCCCAAAAGGCCAGCATGGGACGCCGCAGATGCCATCTCTGCTATCGCTCCACTCCCTGGCACTGTAAGGCTTGCCTCTTGCCACTGTGCATAACGGTGACCAGAAACTGTCATGACTTGTACCACGAAAGCCTTGTACCATATGCAGCAGAGGTTTAGAGACTTTTTTTTAGAAGCCCACCTTTTGTAAATAATGTAAATTTGTATATAGTTAGTTTGTGTTCATTTTCCAATCCTGCTTCACTGAAAGACCAAAAAAAAATGTTTTGTTGGTTTTTGTTCTAGTTCAACTGTTCTTACACATTTGTGACCAGCCACAGGAATGAAAGACACAAATCGATTTTGGGGTTTTTGGGATTTTCACAGATTATTAAAGTGTAGTCTCCAAGCTTTCCAACGATGTGTAACACATGGAAATCTGATAATATTTGGAGGTGTAGCGGTGATTTGAAGTTAACAACTCCAAAAAGCCCAAAGGGCTGAAAAACCTCTCCAAAGTTTTGGGCCATTCTCACCTCTCTGCTGTTGGGAGTGACAATAGGGCTCATTTACATCTCATTGGGATAAGCCATACTCCCTGTCAAACTCCCCCTCAAAGCAGTAAAGCACAGGTATTAAGTCATGCTGTATGAATACTTGTGCACTCCCCACTTTTCAAAATAACAGAAGCATGTATCATTTTGCTTTCACTTCACAGTTGTCTGTTACTTGTGTGTGAACTTTCAGTAAAAAATTCAAAATAAAATCTTTATGTTTATGGTTGTAAACATGACATGTGACAGTGAAAATGCTGCTGCGCTTCTCCCCAGTCCCTCCCCGTGTCCGCTCCAGCCTCAGGCTGAGAGAGAGTTACAGACTCCGGACATAACTGAAGTTATAAACTTTAGAAAAGACTCCTGTACTACTTTAGTAATGCACATACAGGAGAGAAAAGGCCGACATCGCGACGTATCGCTGCGCGCGGTTCCAGATTGTTTATTTCACAACAAAAAACCATCGTAACTTTATCTGGCCATAAAACCCAAAATATGAAGCGGATCTCTCTCAAATAAGTGGCTGAAAGCTAGGGATGCGCTGACTACATTTATGGAGTAGTTTAAGTTTGTAGGGATCTTGATTTTGTGTAAATAGCAGGTTAATTCCTCGTGACTAGATCATTGTCTCGCATGCTAACACCGGCATGTTAGCTAAGAGCAGCCACCAGCGATAAAAAAAACAATATTTCACTCACCCGTCTGAAGTAACCGGTCCGTGTACCTTTTCCTTTCAATCAATTTTCAATTTGAAAACAACAATGAAATTACCCAGAAATGTGTGCTATCAGCATTTCATGAAAATACGTGCCAATTTGAGTGATTTCGTTTCATTTTATATTTCAATATGATACAAAAACGGAAAACTGAAAATTGAAATCACAGCCAAGTGGCCAGTGCGCCGTTCACAGGCTGGGAAGGTGGCACAACCTGGGGCGCGTAGGTCGTGCTGTCCCTTGAGCGTATCTCTCCTCCACTTTGATGTTCGAGTTTTTGTTCAAGATTAGGACTCTCAACATTTGCGCACTCACCTGGAACACCTCCCCAGCTGACCAGTTCTATAGGCACAGTATGTTTAGCTCCGTGCGTAATTGGCTTGTTGCATTATATGGCTATTCTAGTGCCCCTGACCTTAAGTTGTGAGCACCAGCACTTCCTGTCCGTATTCATTTCCTATGGAGATTAGCTCAAACCCTCTCGAAAAAAGGTGGACAGTGAGTTCCTGGTAGAGGATCACTTACTGCATGTTAGAAACTTGATGTAGGAAGTAAATAGTTCAGTGGAGGAGACGTCTGTGTTTATAAAGGTCAGATAGTTTGTCTTGAAGCTAATCGCTAACATGGGTTATAACATTAAAACTATAGGCAAGAGTTTTGTTTTTATGCAGATTGGTAAACATTTGCGGCACTATTTCTATTTTTATAACGCATGAAACGAATATTAGCCTTTAGCTTCAAGACAAACTCTCATAGTCTTGATAAACACAGTCATCTACCAGGAACTCACTGTCCACTACAGAATCATTAAAAAATAAGCTTATGCGAATGGGTTATAAGCTAATCTTAACCTCTTAAACCCCGCTTCACCGAGCACATTTTCTCCAATTCGGCTTTACACAAATGAAAATCTTCTCGACTGGAGAAAACGTGCTTGGTTCAGGTGGGGGATAAGATGTTAATGGAAATTGCTACGGACAGGAAGTGCTAGCGCTCACAACTTCAGGTCAGAGGAACTAGCGTAGCCCCAACATGCAACAAGCCAATTGTAGCTAAAGCGTTCAGTCCAATCCATCTCGCAGAATGTCAGATTCTACACAAATGTAGAGAGTCCGCATCTAGGTGGACAGAAGACTCGTGCATTGTTTAGAGGAGGAGAAAGGAGCTCGGGGAAGCGCACGAGTTACGCACTCCAGGTAGTGCCATCTGCGGCCTGATACAGGCGCGTTGGCCACCTAGCATAGCGCTGTAGTTAGCTCCGTGCATAACCAATCCCATCTCTGAGGAATTATAAAGGAGTGCTAATACCCCAAGACAAAGAACTGAAAATTGAACAATGTATACAATCTCCGCGTTAGATTTATTTAAATTTGTGTTTCAGGTCGGACCTTAATGTGAACCGTACAGCCGAACTTCCGGCTATACGCAAATCGATAAAACAAAATAATGACGCTCTGAGGCCGTGATTTCAATTTTCATTTTTCTGTTTTTGTATCATATTGAAATATGAAAATACGTGCCAATTTGAGTGATTCCGTTTCATTTTATGAAATGAAAAATGCTGATAGCACACATTTCTGGGTAATTTCATTGTTGTTTTCAAATTGAAAATTGATTGAACGAAAGGTACACGGACCGTAACCGTTGCCTTTTGCTCAGAACTACTCGTCGTAAATCCATTTTAAAACGCAAGTAGCGCCAGCCTCTGATATTATACAGTAGTAGATCCATGTCTGAGTCTGAGAGCCACACAGGGCAAGCTTAGAGTCCTGAAGCCACACACGCACAATGACACTCCCCCACGGCATGCGCTATTTCTCTGACAAAACAAGACTTCTTCAACCTGTAAACTGATCGACAATAGGCTTATGTATAAAACAGCCTTTTTTGCGTGGCATTTTTTTGCTAAAGCATGTGTCAACAACACAACTGAAAGCAGCTCTGCTTCTCCTCCTCCGCGGTGTTTACTCAGTATGTAAATAAACACAGACAAAGTCACGCCCCTACTGCAAGCTCCGAAACCCACCTCAAACTAGTCATTTTGAACCTAAAAGTTTATGCTTTTAAATATACTAATACTGCTAGCTTAAACATGGAGAGAGGCTACTTCGTGACTTCAACTGAACGAATCTGCACAAAAGTGAAAATCACCAATTTCCCCCAAAAAATCTTTGTTTGCGTTTTTCTCGAGACACGGGCTGCCGACTTGTGTCTTTGGAATCCATGGCGGGTCACATTTATCCTATGCAGTATTGTAGAAAAAAACAAAACTGCTGGATATCAAAATGGAGTGGGCATGTAATGTGGATCAAAAGCACATGAGGATAGCACTTTATATGTGTCTGTTACAAGCAAGACAACAGTTATGATTCAAGGTGAACTATGTCAACCTAAAACCGCCTGGAATGTTCTTCATATTGAAGACTGTCAAAGCTAAACTAGAAACCCAGTGAACATTCTATTTTGGGTGAATGTATAATATGGTTCTAGGATCTACAGTAATTTATTGTGTTATGCAGTTGTTCCTGATGCTTTATCTATTGTTGCCTAATAAAAAGGCTAAAATTCATTTCCGTTTTTTGAAATCTTCTTGTTTTACAACAGCAATTACACATTAAATAATAATGCTATGTTAATGAAACTTTAACCCTTGTGTCATCCTTTAATTTTCTTATGTTCGTTACCCTAGTGTACAAAAATGTACACGCTTTTCAAACTGCTATAAAAACCACATACTTTCATCTTTTTTCAAAAAATTTTCACAAATTTGAAGATTCACTTCTCACCTTCTCAGAACTATCAAACATGTTGTTTATTTTGGGATTTTAACCCTTTATATGCCAGTTTCAAAACAAAAACTTTGAAGTGTGTGTTACAAAACAACATAAAAACCTCATTATCTTTAGGATAATGAATAGTACAGAGCTGGGGCTTTGGTGGATTTTAGGGCCTTGGATGTGTCAAAGTTGAGCCAAAAATTGATTTGATTGCATTTATAGTTTTTCTGTAGTGGACGATTCTTTATGTCAAAATGTTCTTGTCTCCATTGACTTCCATTATAAAGAAATGACTTCCAATTTTCTTTGCTCTCCTATCACCATATAAAAGTCATATATTTTATAAGTCAGCATTTCATTTTGAAGAACAAGAGTCAGATTTGACATTTTGACTGTATTTTTTCAGTTTGGACTTTGTTCCTATTGTCGGCAGATGAATGAAATTGTGTTTTTTTCCCATTAGAATATGATGGGGCCCTGGCAGAACCTGGGACTTTTCTGCCATAAAACTTCAGATTTTAAATCTCACTGCAATACAGGAAAAAAGTAACATATCTGTGATGTCAGCGTTTCATTTTGAAGAAAAAGAGTTGAATTTGACATTTCCACTGCATTTCAGAATGTTCCACTTTTCTAACATTGTACACAGATGCATGTATCTTCAGTCAGCTTATACTGAATCTGTGGCCGAGGAGGAAACAATAGGATTTGTTGCCTTTGTGTTTCCTATAAAATATATGAATAATTTTAAAATTAACAAGTGATTTATCGACAATAATGTTTAATGTGAAGATTTTTACAGTTTAGAAATCTTAGACACCAAAAAAGCTCAGTGGGAGCGTCACAATCAGTGGTTTAGTTTTGAAGCAGAAAAGTCTCTGTTTGGAAAATGAGGCCCATTTTTGTAAACCTGAGGGAAACACATGAATAAATCCAGACTGCAGGTCTTTGTCCAGGTTTTTTTGTGTGTTGAGGTCACTTTGAGCTGATAATTCATATTTTTGCACAAAAAAAACTCTAAATGAGTTTAGGCTCCGCCCACCGCGCTCCTGTTATCACATAAACACAAAGTTTACAAACTGTAGAATATGAAACAACACTGGCCAGCTGTCAAAAAAAAGTTGAAATTTATGAAATACTGTAAAAATGTCAAATTTCATTAATTTTCTTCCAAATGAAACCCTGATATCACAGATTGAGTGATTTTATGCAGTATTTCAGTGAGATTTAAAAATGGAAGTTTTCAGGGTAAAATCCATTGGAAATGCCTTATTTCCATTATATTCAATAGGAAAAAATACAGTGATTTTATTCATGTATCAACAATGGGAATGAGGTCCAATCTGATGAAAATCAGTAAAAATTCAATTCATTCTTTTTCTTCCAAATGAAATGCTGACATTGTAAAAAGTGAAGTTTTAAACGGCTCTGGAAGAGCAAAGAAAAACATGTTTATAATGGAAGTCAATGGGGCTGTTTCAGCCGCTGCCATTTTCAAATAAAGAATCGTCCACTACATAAAAACTACAAATGCAATCAAATCCATTTTTGGCTCATCTTTGACACATCCAAGGCTCTAAAATCCACCAAAGCCCCAGCTCTCTACTATTCATTATTATAAAGATAATGAGGGTTTTATGTTGTTTTGTAACACAAACTTCAAAGTTTTTGTTTTGAAACTGGCATATAAAGGGTTAAAATCCCAAAATAAACAACATGTTTGGTAGTTGTGTGAAGGTGAGAAGTGAATCTTTTTTGAAAAAGATGAAAGTATGTGGTTTTTATAGCAGTTTGAAAAGTGTGTACATTTTTGTACACTAGGATAACGAACGTATAGAAAATGCAGATCTCCAATATAAAAGACATGAGAGAAAAACAAACACTGGATTCGGAAAATTTGTCTCGATAGAACATTTTCTGCCAAAACCCACGTCTCAAGCTGCAACACAGACAAAATGGTCAGGAAATGAAAAAACAAAAATCTTGCAAAATGTACAAAAATGTACATAGGATAACATAAGGGTTAAATATATAAAGAAGTGGTACTTCTGTAAATAATTGCCAAACCACACATTGATATCTCTTTTTTTGGCCCTTCAAGACAAGTTACAAGGAAAATATTCTAGGCGCATTAATATTGCAGTCAGACCACACAGAGTTAAGGATAGTGGAGTTTACAAACTAACCTTACCTTAGCCCTAACCTTAAAGGGATACTTCGGGATTTTTGACATAGGGCCTCATTTCCTAGTTATCCAGAGCGTTGTTGATGTCTGGAGATATTTTTTTCTTAAATTCATGCAGTTCTTATATTTGAAGAGTCTAGTTGCGCTAGGCTAGGGCAAGGCTAAAGCATTTCTATGGTATCAGTTAGCCTGCATTAAAAAAACAGTCTGACTCACTCCACAGTGCACCTGAGGTAAATCACATATAACACCAGACTAACCATATAAATGTCTGTGTTAATAGAATATTTTTTTAAATAAAACTGACCTTGTATCACATGAATTACTGCATTTTGAGGGACTATTTTCTCGCAGATCACTCCGCCGCTCCCCCAGCTTACAGCCACGAAGCTGATGCCGCTCAAATATAAGTTATTTTAAACGCAAAATGGTTAAAATTAACCTATTAACATAGACATTTATATCGTTAGTCTGGCGTTATAAGTGATTTACCTCAGGTGCACTGTGGAGTGCGCCAGACTGTTTTTTAATGCGGGCTAGCGTTTACCATAGAAATGCTTTAGCCTTGCTCTAGCCTAGCGCAACTAGACTCTTCAAATATAAGAATTGCATGAATTTAAGAAAAAAATATCTCCAGACATCAACAACACTCTGGATAACTAGGAAATGAGGCCCTATGTCAAAAATCCCGAAGTATCCCTTTAACAATAGTGGAGTTTATAATCACGGGTATCAAATGGTATCGGATTGGCGGGTTAGATACGTCCATATCAAACATATGTGACGGCAAAATAGCCGGGGAGTTGCGGGAACCGTCCGACGGCATCGTAGACACTTCGTTTGGCTAAACCTTTGCAACTGCCGAAAGACATTTTAACACTTAAACACTGATAATGACACATACATTAAAAATAAAATAAAAATGTGTGTTTATCATTGTTTAACTATTACAGAACATCCACAGAAGTAACTTTGGGCAATAGCGTTAACCACATTATGCTAACATTATTTACTGCTTTATCAGTTTAAAAAAGACATGGATAATGAACACATAACCCAATATTGTAAACTGAAAAACAGTGTAGCTCTCACCTGCAGCAAAGTTCCGTTTGCCCGAAAATATCTGAAAAACCCGAGGACATACTGCGCGGCTGTAATGTTCAATATTGTTTACTAGTAAACAGAGCCCATGTGCTCCCGCGATGATGAGAAACCGCCCCTTTCTCCCCCTCTTATTGAAAAAGCAGCTCAAAGAGCCTTGGATTTGAGATTTTGTCATTTGAAATAGTGATTTTGATAAAAAACAAACAAAAAAAAGATAGAAATAGCCATTTTAAATTGAAAAACGAAAAACCGCGGACTGTTTTTTTCACCTGCGGAATTGCTTAAAAAACGCCTTATTCCGGGGGCGGAGTTTATGTAAAGGATAATGTATAGAACGCCGGTCATTATCGGTAAAATAAGTACCGACAGGGCGAACTGGATCCCGACGCACAGCGGACTCCGGCAAAAAAGTCTATTTTTGCCGGAGACCGGAGCCCCAACGGATCAAGCTGACAAAAAACATGAGCCAAACAGGAAGTCAGGTCTCTAGAGAAAAGAAGATCCGGTGTATTTCAAAATAAAATCTGTCCGCTCACTACTTATTTGGTCTCGTTTACACGCGTGTAACGTCAGAAATGTAAACATTCCTCCATTACCAGTGACACAGGGGCACTAGTGTGTTTAAAGCATCCACTTCACTGGGGAGAGTCATTGTACTGGCAAATACGGCTTTTGTTTACAAAAACTACCTATATATGGGGCTTTTTATCACGTAAACTCGCACTTCTGTTCTCGCGAGGACCGTTTCTGTGCCTGGGGCAGCATCTGGCGCCGGAGCTGGCGGAGCTGGCCACAGTGTCAGCCGGACTCACTGTGAGTGGTAGTTTGGGGCAAACCCGGACCGGATCAGGACCGAACCCGGACCGTAGTTAATGTGAGCCGGGGGTTATACTTCATTAGCTTGAGCATTTAATTCGCCGGCAGAGCTACAGTGGAATTAACCTGCCACCTCGTGGCGATAAGATGTAATATATTTCACGCGCTGCGTGAATCACGGAAAGCGCGAATGAAAATCCAAGTGGCAACCACTGTACTCTGCTAAGGAATTTGACACAAAAATCGACCTGTTCCGCTTCTACAGGAGTCTACACCTGAAGACATGGTACAGATTAAACTCTGCATCGGACTCAGGTCAGACTGGTATGAATAATCAAAGACTTCAATTTAAGCCTAAGTCTACCTTTTGTCAGTTGACACAATGCTACTTTAAATACACTTGCAAAAAAAGTAGATTTTGAAGTAAATAGATTGTTCCTTGATCAAAAGAAGCCAGTGAATTACAACTTTTCATACAAAGAAAAGTGCGCGCTAGAAGCACTGATGAAAGATGATGACATTGTAATTAAAAAAGCAGATAAAGGTGGTGCTGTTGTGGTGTGGAGCAAGGATATGTATGTGAAAGAGGCATGTCGCTAACTTGATGATGAAGATTATTATAAACGCCTTACATATAACCCACTGATGACCTGAAAGTTGAATTAAAAGAGATACTTTCTGGAGCTCTGGAGAGAGACTGGCTTTCTGAACAAGAGTTCAAATGTCTTTTAAATGAGCATCCTAGAATGGCATCCGTTTATATGTTACCTAAGATCCACAAATGTCTAGATAATCCACCTGGCAGACCGGTCATTTCAGGCAATGATAGTCTTACTTAACCCATTTCAAAATATATTGATTATTTTATTAAGCCATACCTTTCTACACTCCCAGCTTATATCCAGGATACTACTGATGTCCTTTCTAAAATCAAACAACTAAAGCATATAGGCTCAGAGACCTTTTTGCCCATGAAGAGGGATTGGCAGCTTTGAGCTTTTATCTCTAATCGTCCATGTACTGAATGCCACCCAATGAGTTTTTGATTTCATTGACAAGTTGGACATAAATAATATCTTTGTTTTTGAGGATAAACTTTTCAGAGAGGTGAAAGGTTGTGCAATGGGCGCTTGTTACAGCCCTTCATATGCTGGCCTATACCTGGGAAAATGGGAAGAGGATTTTATCTTCAATGCTGACCTGAACAGATTTTTTAAGTTGGTGGGGACGATATATTGATGATGTCTGTTTATTTTGGTCTGGAACAGAGTCTGAATTACTTGAATTTCACCCGTTTTTGAATGGAATCAATCCTAACATTAAGCTTTCACTGCAATACAGTCAAGAAAAAGTGAACTTTATATAGTTAGAAATTTCATAAATAAGAAATTCTTGGACTGTGAAGAGGTAGATATGAGTATTGTTAAACAGGTCATCGATCACATGGTCACACCGCTAGCCCATATTTTTAATTTGTCTTTCAAAACTGGTAAATTTCCAGATTTAATGAAAATGGCTAAAGTTATTCCCATCTATAAAAATGGTGACAAAACTCAATTCTCTAACTACAGACCTATCTCAATTCTCAAAAATATTAGAAAAGCTCTATATAACTCGACTAGACGCATTTATAGATAAATACATTTTAAATGACAGTCAACATTGCTTTCGCAAAAGTAGATCTCCTGCTTTCGCGTTAATGGAACTCATAGAGGAAATCACTATAATATCGACAAGGAAAAGTATTCAATAGGTATTTTCATCGATCTTAAGAAGGCTTTCGACATTATGGATCACAATATACTCTTGAACAAACTACAAAATATGGGATAAGAGGTATTGCTTTCAACTGGATTGAATCCTATTGAACAAACCATAAACAGTATGTTCAAATGGGGCAGTGCAGATCCATGTGTGATACCCTAGTGTGTGGTGTCACTTAGGGATCGGTGCTGGGACCTAAACTATTTTTATTATATATCAATGATTTGTACTTGGTTTCCAAGAAGCTTAAACTGGTCCTTTTTGCAGATGATACAACAATCATACTCTCAGGGGCAGACTTACAGCAAATGGTGATGGAGATTACAGAAGAAATGGATACATTGAAAGATTGGTTCTGCATAAACAAACTGACTCTAAACATTACGAAAACCAAAGCAATGTTCTTTGGAAATCGTGTAATGAATGTACAATTACCATTTAAAATTGGCAACGAAACTATTGAAAGAGTCTATGAACATACATTTCTTGGTGTAACACTCGATCATAAAATCAGCTGGAAACCTCACATCATAAAAATTAAAACTAAAGTTGCAAAGATTTCAGCCATAATGAATAAATTTAAATATATCATTGATAACAAACCTCTATATACTATATACTGTTCACTTATCCTTCCCCATTTAACATATTGTGTAGAGATCTGGGGAAATGCGTATAAAAGTAATCTTGACCCATTGTTTAAAGTTCAGAAAAAGGCAATAAGAATAATCCATTTAGCTGGATACCGTGAACACACAAATCCTTTATTTATACAAAAACAATGAAATTTGAGGACCTTACTGAATTTAAGATGGCTGTTCAAAGCCTCACAAAAGTCGCTTCCTGAAAGTATACAAAATATGTTCTGCAAACGAGAAGTCAAATACAACCTGAGAGATAAACGCAAATTCAAATATTGGTTTGACCCCTATAAGCCAATATGCATTATTGGAATAATGTTAAAGAAAGAACAAGGAAAAAAAAAAAGAAAAGAAAGGAAAAAATACAAAATTAACTCATTCAAACAAGACTTTGTTTTTGTTTTTTTTCCTCAAACCAACAAATAGTATTTGTGGTCGTACTGACTGAACATGGCGCCCTGTCACTTGTTGGGGGGGGGGGGGGTTGGGCGTCACTGTGCCCCACGAGACGTGGTGTTGAAGTATGGAATAATCTAGATCAAAACATCAAACTTTGCAGTAACCTGGTACATTTTAAAAAAGTTTACTAAGAGTTTATATTTCTTAGATATGAGTTGTAGCACAAGCACATTCTTTTGTTGTTGTTTCTTTACTTTGCTGATGTTTTTTTTATTGTTCTTCATTATTTGTTGTTACTTTGCCCTATGTTCCTTTGTTTATGATTTGCTACCCTGTAAATGTTAAATGTAATGTTATTGTTTTTATTTTTGGGGTGGGCGCTTATAAGCCTTTGGCTTTGGCCCACTTCCTTTGAGCAGGTCAACTGCTCAAACAAATAAATAAACTAAACCAAACTTTTTAGACATAACTATCTACAAAGATGATTTGGAAAATTTACACTCTACTTTGTTCAGGAAACCGACAGACAGGAATACTATTCTGCACAACAAAAGCTGTCGTCCCAGGCACCTTAAAAACAATATACCATACGGTCAACTACAAAGGGCCAGAAGAATCTGTGATGAGGACAGAGAGTTTTACATTAAATCCTGAGAAATGATCAATAGGTTTCGAGAAAGAGGTTATAATGACAAGACCCTCCAAAAGGCTCACTGGGAGGTAGAGCATCTAAACAGACATGCCCTGCTTGTAGTAGAGCGGTTAAGCATAAAAATTGTGCACTTTGTGAAGAAAGCATAACATTTCTACCAGTGTTACTACATATCATAGGCATTCATTTCAGATGTGGAGGTAAGCTGGATTTGACCTCTGAGGGCAGCCATCTTGAATTTTTCAAAAGGCCGCCGTAAAACTTATTTTTCTCAATTTTTAGCTTCTAATTGACCTATAGCTTTCATCTCAGTGTCAAAACTTACATTTTAAGGGGCAATGAATCCAATGGAATCAAATTCAATAAGCTAGACCTGACCACAATGCTATTTTACTCTTTAATTAACAATTTTATGCTGGGTTTACACATAGGCACGATGCGTTACGAATGGCATTTTTCCGTCATTCGTGACATGACTTAACGCATCTCAATGAGATTCTTAATAGAACGTATCAGTTCGTGACATTCGTGATGTTCGTGGAGAAAGTTTTTGTCTGTCAAAAAATCTTCCACGAATGTCACGATTCACCCTCTGTTCGTGGAGTTCGCAACGGAGCGTGTCCTTTCGTGATGCGTAGTGGCGCTTCGTAATTCAGCGTGAGCGCATTCGTACAGCATTCGTACTGCAGAATCACTGTTTTCACGCTCAGAATTGATAGAAACACGCGCTACGCCGAAAGGTTAATGTTCGTACCTGCACTATGCCAAAGAAAAGTCACACAAAGTCGGCCAGTCCGCGCTCCAGGCCCGGGACAGCACCTGCTGCTGCCGCTCCTCAGGTGCTGAAGTTGTTTCTCCGGCTTTTCTTCCTGTGGTCGTTCCTCCTGATGTTTGGGAGCCAATCCCTGCCACCCCTATAGCCGCCCCGCTGGAGAACCCGACTGTTATATATTTGTCCCGCATTTGTGGAAAAAAGAAAAGGGACAGTAAGAAGTGCGCCTTTCCCGCACTGTTTACTGTCCCTGAATGCACCTCCCACGCTGCCATACGCACTGACCCAAACAACAACGCGTGGTTACAGTAGCTATAACATGGATAAGTGTTAAGACTTATTTACAACTTTAGACATGAAAAACAAGCGGTGATGGGCGCAGGGCAGGTGGAGACAGGCCTGTTGTTCTGGATTATGCAAAAGAAGTTTTGCCAAATGGAGCTAATGATCAACCAGACGAGTGAGAGTCATGGATAAAGAGGTGAAGAGTTCTACGACAGATCCCCAGAAGATCGAGTGCGCAGTGAGTGTAGTGTTTTTATGCTTAATGTGGAGTAAAGTCAGACTGAATGTGCCGCTGTTGCACAGACTCATTTGGCATAAAGCGCGTGTGTTTATTGCTATTGTTTGTCTTGATAGATTCAGCATTTGACAGGAGCATGTGACTTAGTTTGGGTTTGATCTAAGTTCAGTTTTTCATAGACTGTGAAAAACGTTTGCTATTCTACAGTATATGGACAGGCCCGACGCTCAGCTGGTCTTTGCTTTTGCGTAACCCGATTTGGCAAGAGCCCAATGAGTCAGGCGAGAGCACGGCGGAGCAAGACGCCTCTGCTCCGCCTCCAACCCGGTGTGTGCGGCAGGCGGTTTGTCCACATTCGCCCGATTCTTGACAGATTTCTGACAGAACTCGACAATTCCCAATGACCCGTAACAGAGCGCAACACCTCGCAATAGCACGCAACAGAGCGCCACAGCCCGCAGCAGAGCGGGACGCATGTTCGTGACCGTGCGTAATAATTCGTGCCATTAATTGTAACAGGTCGCAACAGTTTGTGGCGGTGCGTGAAACCTCTACCCCGAATCATCACATTCGTGATCCTCGGCCACGAATGTGGATTCGTGGCATTCGTGACTTGTCGTCGTTATGTGTAAACCCAGCATTACTGATTTTAACTGAGCATCATGGTACACTTTAATGCCATAGAATACAATTATAAACAGATAAACGTCAAACAGATGTGTATTTAAAATTGACTTAAAACACTGAACAGAAGAGGGAATAGTATAATAAATATAATAAGTATAATAAATAATCAACAGTCTCCGAAGCAGAAGCACAATGCAGTGTACTTAAGTGCTGCCTTTGTGCACTTGCAGCGTGTGGTGCATCCCTTCTTGCAGCTACAGTGGATTAGCTCTTGACAGGATTTTGCTGCTTCTGGTAGAGTGGTCCACAGAGGCTGCCCCCCAGATGTGTCCTTGGTCCAGCCCCAGTCTGATGGATTCAGCAGCTCAGGTTCTGAAATTAATGACTGGTTCCAGATGTTGGCCTGGTAGCCGGCACGCTTGATGTGCTGCTTTAGAGCTGCCTGGGTAGGTTGAACGTTCTCCAGAGCTCTGCTCTGTATGTGCAAAGAGCTGTTTCCTGGCCTCATTGACTTCCATGATATCACTGGTTCGATCATACATGAGCACCACAAACCTTTCAGGCAGTGACATGGACTCTTCACTGAGCTCAGGTGGCATCTCTTGGAGTTCACTGAATGCAGCAGTCACCTCTGGGAAAGCCTTCCATGTTTCCCATGCAGTCTTCTTTCCTCTGCCAGAAAATGCTGACACAACCCGTGAGAGCATGGCCGTTTCTCAATCTGTGTACTTGTGTGCTCGTGATACTTGTCCAGCTTTATTGATTTTTATAAAGGTAGGGTTGGACGATATAGGGGGAAAAAAGCATATCGATTTAAAAAAAATAAAAACGCTTATCAAAATTGTATAATTTAAGAAATATATATTTCTGGCTATTTCATGCTACTGCTTCATGAACTATTTCTAATAAAGAACACAAACACTGAATTAAAATTTCAACCCTTTATTATTATATATATTATATATTATCACTGAAAGGTTTTAGAAAAGAGAAAGAAATCAACTTAAGAGGCCTGAATGATGTCAATAAATACTGACAAAGAATAAAGTCACCAGAACATCTGATCAACGAATATTTAGGTAATTTTTTGAATAAATAGTGAAGAGTTATAATATTTTACGCAATGTTTTGTTCTTTTGACTATTTAGCAATCTTAACCAAAAGTTTGTACGAAGTGTTTCTCAGCTCTCTGTTACAGTGGAAAATTACAGTTTCGAGGGTCTTTGCGAGCAGAAAAACCGCCGCCCAGAAAAACAGGAAAATGTGAAATGGAGGAGTCAGATTGTGAAATGGCGGCGCAGGGCGGAACCAAACGTTGTATGACGGCTCGGGAACCAATGGAAACAACGAGACGTGGTCTTAGGCTCATGAATACCGCGAGATTGGAATGTGTTGAAAATCCTCTGACTTCCCCAGTTTGAACCAGTCTCTCCGTGGTGACGGAAAGCTGGCAGACTCATTGTTAGGGACCTGGGGAAGCAGAGCTCTGTATTAGATGACCTGTTAGGGAAATAAATCTTCGTGACTCAATCTCCTGAATCCTGGTCATCTCTATACTGGTATGTGTTATTAGCTGATAGTGTAGTGTTGACAAATTACCTAACTCCTCTTCCAGTGTTGAATATGCAGTGTTGTCCGGACTTGGGTAAGCTTACATAGGAAGACAGACAAACAACTGGTATTGAGATTGATTTGTTATCTAAAGGTATCCGTGGACAACACAAGAAGAGAGAAATTCTTCAATAGATCAAACAAATAGTTTCTTTTGGTGTGAATACCACACTACCAGACGCCATGTTGCAGAAATACTTGCTGCCCAGCACTTCATATTGCAGGTACAGTGTCAACAAGCTGTGTAAAGCCAGGATTTCCATCTGCAGTTATCTGCAGCATATCCCGATGAAGCATGTTACTGCATGCATCTATTGATCAATATATACTGTATCGTTGTGGAATTATTGCCCAGCTCTATTATAAAATGATAATCATATTTCTGCTTTGTGTATGCCATGTGGTCAGTACAGCTAGCCCCTCAGTCATTAAACTCAGTCTGTCTGACTGCAGTCTGTCAGATTACTTTGGAACTAGCAGCAAAATCTTACGCTTCTGAAACTATTACACAATCTCAACCACCTGATCTGCTTCTTTTGCAGCTTCTCATAATGTGCAGGTCTATGTCAAATGAGTTCAGAAAAATGATTTGGTCCCAGCAGTACTTGAGCAGCTGTGTTGTGTCCTCATTGAACAAATGTCCTGGAAGTTACTGGTTATGTTTCATATTTGTATTTGGATATTTATACTGTTATTTTTCTCACAAAGGAAACAAGCTCCAGTGGTGAGCAAATTTCAACTGAAAGCTCAAGCTCTGTCAGTGTTCAGAAGTTCCACCACTGGAAAGAACAGAAAGCATATTTGTAAGTTTGCATGCATTATTTTTCTTCTATCATCCTCTTTTTAACCATATTGCTGTTAACATTCTAGACAGTAATGCTTAACACTATGACACTCAAAGTTTCACTATCAGGTTTGACAATGGGCTCACAGTGTTAGAGATTTATGCCTGGTTATTGTTTATGCAGAAAATTTAGCAGATGTTATATTTTCAGCTCACCTACGAATCTTTGGAATTACTCTCCAAGGCACCTGCTAAGCCAGAAGCCTCTAGGAGTTGCATGGAGAGCAGTGGAGATGAATGTTGTCCATCAACAGACTCAACAAAGTGGGGATGAGTACTTTCCCTCAAAAGGAGTCAGTAAATGAGAGCAGTTCAGATATATCATGTGATCCTGAAACAGTGTTGTTTTCGTCAACGAAGACGATAACGATATGATTTCGTTGACGCCCCTTTTTTTAATGACGATAACGTAACGATGACGAGCTAAAAATAGCTCTTTGGGGACTAAAACCTGATGAGACGTTTATGAGTTTACGTCAACGAGACGAGACGAGACTAAAATGGGAGAAAGTGGTTCGTCAAACAGAGTTTGTACGCGGAGCGGGAGAACAAACCGGTAAACGTGACACAGAGCGGCGCCGTCAGCGCTCATGATGCTGCCGGGCAGCGGCACCTCTTTCTCTCGTTCTCTCTCTCTCTATCCCTCTCTCTCTCACTATCCCTCTCTCCCCGTGGTGTGCAGTACACTGCTAGCGTACATCCTCCACGGAGCGCGTCTGACATCGATGTCACAGGGACATCGAACTCAGGACAGTTTTAAATACCGTAGCGTCTGAACGCAGAAAGCATGTTGAGGCTACGTATGTGCAGACAGCGCTGTTGATCAGAGGACGAGGAGAGCGGGCGCTTTTGGGGAAAGTCTTGTTCACAAAAACACTTCTACTACTGCCTGTGGTGTAATCGGTTTGTCAAAAGCTATAAAGCCAATAGATAAGTATTATTTATCTCAATTTTCAATAGTTATCTAAATTAATTATAACTTTTTATAATGAAACTGACGAAAACTTGACTAAAACCTTTTAAATTTTCGTCTGACTAAAACGTGACTAAAACTATCACATTTAGAAATGACTAAAATGTGACTAAATCTATAAGCATTTTCGTCCAAAAGACTAAGACTAAAACTAAAACTAAAAGGGCTGCCAAAAACAACACTGTCCTGAAAGCAAGGTTTCCCCAGTGAAACTGAAGAGACGAAAGATGTCAGAAAAGACTTACAGTAGGAAGACTGTGTCCAGCAAGTTGTCTTCTCAGGGTGAGAGAGCAGAGAGTGGGCACTCAAGTGATACAAACTCAGGAAATGTGTCCGTTTTGAGGCTCCAGAAAAAGAGAGATGGAGCTCGAGTTTACAACAAAAAGCACTATTGTCTGTACTGTCCCCTGCACTGCCATAAAATGCCACGACACTTGATACGCAGACACAGCAATGAACCAGCTGTGGCAAAAGCAACAAGTTTTCCACTGAAATCAAAAGAACGGAAATTGCATTTGGACCTAATTAGAAACAAAGGAAATAGGGCACATAATAATAAGGTCCTAAAAACTGGATGTGGAACACTGATCCCAAGCCAGCAATCTAGGGATGAAGTGAAAGCAGGTGACTACATGCACTGTATAAACTGTGAAGCACTCCTTAAAAGAAAGTCATTATGGAGGCACATGTCAAGGTGCAAGCTTGCAGAAAAGTGTGCAACGACAAAGCCAGGTAAAAGCAGTGGGATGTGTGTGTGTCATCACAAGCTTTACAAACTCTAAGAGAGGCTAAATGGAACACCCCCAATCTTCTACCCTTCACTGAAGATGTGAAGATGATGCACATGCATCTTGATAAGTGTAGGGAAGAGTACCAAAAAACACTTGAAAATGATCCAAATAAGAGAAACTGTCAGGGTTCGGGTTTAGTTGGGGTTTTGTTTGGGTTATTCCCCTGTCTCTGTGTGTTCCTGTCCTTGTGTGTTTTATTTTGACGTCCAGTTCTGTCTGTGTGCCTCCTGCTTTCCCTTCCTTGTGTCTGATTACCTGCCCGGTCCTAATGTGTGACACCTGTTCCCCATTTCCCTTGTGTGTGTATATATCCCCTGTGTTCTCCTTTGTCTTTGTCGGTACATTGTTTCCATGTTACGGTCTCGTTCCTACTTAGTTTGCCATTAAATTTGGAAGTTGGAACTCTACACTGGCTGCGCTTGGGTCTGTTCCTCGCACCTGCACCAAACCATAACAGAATGTACCGACCAAGACAACCAGACCCAGCAGACAGCGCCTGGTACGCATTTTACCGCGTACTGGGTGGACAGTCCCGTCCGGAGGCGTTTCCCGCGTGGTGCTCTGCGCCGGAGCCCAGGACTGCCCTACGTCGTGTTCTCAGCCAGCGCCCCGGGACTGGCCTTCGTGTTCGCAACCAGCTCCCCGGGTCTGGTCTTCGTGTTCTCTACCGGCGCCCCGGGACTCTCGCCCGCTCGTCCCCGCGCCTCGGCTGGCCCTGGGTTGGCCTTCGCCCGACCCACAGCGGCGGCGGCGGGGGGGCCGCCCAGCACCAGAGCCCGCGGACCGGCTCGCTCCGTTGTCTTCACAGCTGCCCCCGGTCCAGTCTTCACAGCTGTCTCCGGCCCGCTCTTCGCAGCGGTCTCCGGCCCGCTCTTCGCAGCTGTCCCCGGCCCGGTCTACTCAGCTGTCCCCGGCCCGGTTTTCGCAGCTGTCTCCGGCCCGCTCTTCGCAGCTGTCTCCGGCCCGGTCTACTCAGCTGTCCCCGGCCCGGTTTTCGCAGCTGTCTCCGGCCCGCTCTTCGCAGCTGTCTCCGGCCCGGTCTACTCAGCTGTCCCCGGCCCGGTTTTCGCAGCCGCCTTCGTCTGAGCCCACGGACCAGCCCCTTTTTCTTTTTTCGCTGCTGTGGTCTCCGGCCCAGTCTTCGCCTTCGTCTCCGGCCCGGTCTGCGCCTTCGTCTCCGGCCCGGTCTGCGCCTTCGTCTCCGGCCCGGTCTGCGCCTTCGTCTCCGGCCCGGTCTTCGCCTGCGTCTCCGGCCCGGTCTTCGCCTTCGTCTCCGGCCCGGTCTTCGCCTTCATCTCCGGCCCGGTCGTCGCCTTCGTCTCCGGCCCGGTCTTCGCCTTCGTCTCCGGCCCGGTCTTCGCCTTCGTCTACGGCCCAGTCTTCGCCTCCGCCACGGGCCCCGGACCCGGGGCCGCCAGTCCCGGCGCCCCTGTGGGACCCGCCGGACTGGCTGCCTCCAGGGGTCCCCCCGGCTCGGCGGCCCGCCTGGAACCGCCCGGACCTACTGCCTTGTGGGCCCCTCCTGGGCCGTTTCCTGCAGGCTCTGCGGGGGCGTTCGCGGGGTTCACCGCCCGACCTCCTCCGGGGCCTCTCGAACTGGCGTGCCCCGGGGGTCCCGGGTCGGCCACCTCCGCGCCCCCCTGAGCGACGGCCCCGTGGTCCCCGGGCCGGCCGCGTTCGGTGCCGCCGGTCTCGTCATCCCGGGGTCCTCTGGGTCCACCGCCTTGTGGACCTTCCTTGCCCCGTGGGGGATCTTGACTTTTGGGGGGGGGTTTGGTGATGATTTTTTTGTTTGGTGGTGGCATTCCTGATGAAAATCCCTTTTTCTTCTCAAGACCTGAAGCAGACACTCATTTGAGGGGATCAGATGCCATCAGACTGATTGCCAAGGAATGTGGAGCTAAACATCCTGAAACTCTCTCCTCAACTAAGCTGAGGAAGCAGATCTCTACACTGTTAACAGTCCTGAACCTTTAGTGAAGTATCACGAGATGGACGTTCTGGCTAATTTTCTTGGCCACAACATTCGGGTCCATGGACAATTTTATAGACTACCTGAAGGAACTCTGGAGTTGGCTAAAGTCAGCAAAGTGCTGTGTGCACTAGAACAAGGACGACTGTCAGAATTCAAGGGAATGAGCCTGGACCAAATCCACATCAGTCCTAATGGTAATGACCTATATTCAGTTTATACTTGCATTTATTTCAGAACAAATGTATTTTTCACACTTTTTGATGCCTGATTTTTAGAGCAAGTGCTAGAAGCTGTGGACAGTGAGGTCTCAGACATGGAGACGGACAAGGACTCATGTTTGAGCAGTCCATCTTCAGGTGATTTTTACATTTAAGTCTTTCTTCTGGGTGATTGTCTTGCACAACACATGTCTTTATGGAGAGGTGTGAACGGAGACCCACTTTGTTACTAGAATATGTTCAAAGACCATTAAGACAACTTCAGTGAGTTAATAACTGATAGTCTGATTTGTTAAAAAATTATCAGGAGGAAAAAGAAAGACGCCTCCCTCTGAGTGTGGTGAGGACACCCTGCCCTTAGGTATCCCACAAACCCATTTTTTTTAACAGCATTCTCTACACCAAGAAGGCCACAGCCTGTCGAGTCAGACTGTGATGATGCTGAAGGTATTTCTCACACATACAGTAGGCCCCATTTTGTTTTGTCGCCTTTCACGCGTGAATAGCACGAGACCCACGTGTGAAACACGCGTCTTTTATTTATTTTCCCCCAGTGATGCTGCAATGACCCAAACAACCACCAGGTGGCACTTGTGAGCAGGGTTAGGAACATTGGCTTCTCACCGCTCTTTCTTCTCTCTTCACCGGACAACTTTTCTGTGGCTTTATAGCTCAATGATAAGGAGCTAGACTCTGGTGCGAGAGGACCCGGGTTCAAGTACAGGCTATGATACTTTTGATTTTGTTGACGTTTAAAAATGTTTCTAAAAAATACTTAGTAATTAGGCCAACACATTTAAAATAGTTGCTAGACTGTAGTAAACTTGTAAAACGCGCTGGGTGTCACACATGGCTGGGGGCATTAACGCACGGGTTGCCACTATTCACTCTATAAAAAGTCCACTCTCACAATATAGTTCCCCGGGGCTTTGCCATCCCGGGAGCGCGTCAGCTTTTAATATAACCTACCCTGCTCCAAACATAGTTTACTGTAAAAACGTGAAACTATACGCAGGAGCGTGCTGGGACCTCATTTTAGACCGTCAATTTAGAAAAGA
Source organism: Neogobius melanostomus (assembly GCA_007210695.1). Lineage (NCBI taxonomy): Eukaryota > Metazoa > Chordata > Actinopteri > Gobiiformes > Gobiidae > Neogobius > Neogobius melanostomus. The sequence continues at coordinate 1,661,939 of VHKM01000474.1, read as the reverse complement.
CCGACCAACTTTTCTGTGGGTTTATAGCTCAGTCATAACGCACTAGTATTTGGGGCAGGAGGACCCGGGTTCAAATGCAGGCTATGACACTTTTGACACAACTCCACGATCAGCACCAAGTTATGAAGATAAAAAAAAAAATTTATTAGTCCACTTTTGTACTGGCTTTTTAACTTTGCTGTCTCTGGTATTCTATTACCTAGAAATAGCATTCAATAGCAACACGTTTACACATAAAATACATTCTCACGATATTGCTAATAAAAATTGAACAGTAGTTGGCCTGACCAGGACTCGTACCCTGCTCGTATTAGTGAAAGCCATTCAAAACCCGCGTGCGCCACACGGATTCTTCTACTAAACCGGCCCCAGTCATTTTCAATGGTATGCTGGGTTTACACATAACGACGACAAGTCACGAATGCCACGAATCCATATTCGTGGCCGAGGATCACGAATGTGATGATTCGGGGTAGAGGTTTCACGCACCGCCACAAACTGTTGCGACCTGTTACAATTAATGGCACGAATTATTACGCACGGTCACGAACATGCGTCCCGCTCTGCTGCGGGCTGTGGCGCTCTGTTGCGTGCTATTGCGAGGTGTTGCGCTCTGTTACGGGTCATTGGGAATTGTCGAGTTCTGTCAGAAATCTGTCGAGAATCGGGCGAATGTGGACAAGCCGCCAGCCGCACACACCGGGTTGGAGGCGGAGCAGAGGCGTCTTGCTCCGCCGTGCTCTCACCTGCCTCATTGGGCTCTTGCCAAATCGGGTTACGCAAAAGCAAAGACCAGCTGAGCGTCGGGCCTGTCCATATACTGTAGAATAGCAAACGTTTTTCACAGTCTATGAAAAACTGAACTTAGATCAAACCCAAACTAAGTCACATGCTCCTGTCAAACGCGGAATCTATCAAGACAAACAATAGCAATAAACACACGCGCTTTATGCCAAATGAGTCTGTGCAACAGCGGCACATTCAGTCTGACTTTACTCCACATTAAGCATAAAAACACTACACTCACTGTGCACTCGATCTTCTGGGGATCTGTCGTAGAACTCTTCACCTCTTTATCCATGACTCACTCGTCTGGTTGATCATTAGCTCCATTTGGCAAAACTTCTTTGGCATAATCCAGAACAACAGGCCTGTCTCCACCTGCCTTGCGCCCATCGCCGCTTGTTTTTCATGTCTAAAGTTGTAAATAAGTCTTAACACTTATCCATGTTATAGCTACTGTAACCACGCGTTGTTGTTTGGGTCAGTGCGTATGGCAGCGTGGGAGGTGCATTCAGGGACAGTAAACAGTGCGGGAAAGGCGCACTTCTTACTGTCCCTTTTCTTTTTTCCACAAACTCGGGACAAATATATAACAGTCGGGTTCTCCAGCGGGGCGGCTATAGGGTGGCAGGAACTGGCTCCCAAACATCAGGAGGAACGACCACAGGAAGAAAAGCCGGAGAAACAACTTCAGCACCTGAGGAGCGGCAGCAGCAGGTGCTGTCCCGGGCCTGGAGCGCGGACTGGCCGACTTTGTGTGACTTTTCTTTGGCATAGTGCAGGTACGAACATTAACCTTTCGGCGTAGCGCGTGTTTCTATCAATTCTGAGCGTGAAAACAGTGATTCTGCAGTACGAATGCTGTACGAATGCGCTCACGCTGAATTACGAAGCGCCACTACGCATCACGAAAGGACACGCTCCGTTGCGAACTCCACGAACAGAGGGTGAATCGTGACATTCGTGGAAGATTTTTTGACAGACAAAAACTTTCTCCACGAACATCACGAATGTCACGAACTGATACGTTCTATTAAGAATCTCATTGAGATGCGTTAAGTCATGTCACGAACGTCACGAATGACGGGAAAATGCCATTCGTAACGCATCGTGCCTATGTGTAAACCCAGCAGTAGTGCTAAACCACTGCCCTCCAAACACACGTTTGACCTGCGTCGCTGTTTCGGCGACTCCGTTTTTGCTACTATTTCCAGTTCTGGCATTGGTGTCCCGTTCTTCGGAGAAACAACACGGTAAGCAACTTTTCTTCCCAGATTGGGTAATCTTTCACTGTTTTAGTCATTTAAGTTTGCAAAACACTCTGATTGTCTCTTAGAACAGACATTTGAGTAGTTTTTATGGTTAAGTTACTGTCATGCTGTTTCAACGTAGCTTTGTTTTGTATTATGTTTTCAGTATAGTACGCTGTTTTATCACTACTATTTCATTATTACTCCTTTTCACTACTTTACACGTACGTTGAGTGTGTTTAAAGGAGACATCTACGCTCCCCCCGCCGCCCTGATTTCTCAGGCCTATTTACAAATGAATAGACCCTGCTCCAGGACTTCTTAGTCAATCCCTGCGTTTTCACACCTCTGGGTGACATGACATAAATTAACCTCTTAACCCCCACCTTAACTGAGGGCATTTTCTCCAGTTCAGCTTCACCCAAATCTAAAAGCTTGTCGACTGGAGAGCAACAGTGTAATACCCAATTTGAAAGCTCAGATCTACAACAGTGATCGTAACTTTTTTTGTCACATTTTTGAAGCCTTTTTGTCATGCTTTTGTCTCGTTTTAGAGGCTTTTTAAATTTCCTTTTTTTCTCATGTTTTTGTCACTTTTAGGCGTATGTTTTGTTGCTTTTCCGGCATGTTTTTGACGCTTTTTTGTTGCATTTTTAGCCCAGTTTTGTTGCTTTTTTTGGTCACAATTTTGTTGCGTTTTCATCCTCATTTTCCTCGCTATTTTTTTTTTTTTGAACTTTTATTGAAACCAAACAGATCCTTGACATAGTCACACACATTGTTTGACATATCTAATAAAGACATTGTGTTTACAAAGAGAAAGAGACATTAAAATTTGTACAAGCCACTAAATGTAACAGCACAGTGAGAGAAGGATAACAAACAATATGAAATAAATAAAAAAATATTAAGTTAAAAGATGATAAAATAAGACTATTTTGACAAATATGAGTTTAAAGGTGTCCAATTTTTCAAATATATGTCCTGTTTCAATCGTAAAATTGCGGTGATTTCCTCCATACAGCTCACAGATTTCAGTCTTTGAGTCCATTGGTCCAAAGTGGGTGAGTGTGGTTTGAGCCAGTTAGCTGTAATTACTTTGTGGGCAACCAGCACCAGAACTTTTAACAAATACACTTTTCCCTTTTCCCTGGCTTCAGGTGTATTGCCACTAAGTATTATCTGGAAGATGTGATTTGATATCCTTATATTCAAAATCTTATTTATCTCTTCCTTCACCTTTTCCCAATACACAATTACCACGGGGCATTCCCAGAAAATATGTGAGAAGTCACCTATTCCCCCACACTTTCGCCAACAGAGGGCGCTTGTATTATTATTATAACTGGCTACAATGGCTGGGGTTCTAAAAAATCTCATTCTTAACTTCCAACTAAACTCTTTCCAATTTGGACTGTTGAGACATTTATGCCATTCGTCCCATGATTGTTCCCAATCTGAATCCTGAATTACTGTGTTGAGCTCTAATTCCCATTTATTCTTGACATCAAATGTGTTTTCATTTGATCTATGCGAACAATTTTGTATAGAGAAGAAATTATCTTTTTTAAAACCTTTTTACTTTCCACTACTTCTATCCAATACTGTTCAAAATCTTCTGGCTGTTCTTTAACTTTTTCAAATTCTTTGTGCTTCTCTAAATAATGTCGTATCTGAAAAAACGGAATAGGTCATTTTTAGGTAATTTAAATTCATCTTGAATCTGGGTAAAAGATTTCAGGTTTGATCCGATAAACAAATGGTTTATTGTTATTAAGCCATTGTCAGCCCACCTGTTGAAGCCACTATCAAGCCTCGCAGGAAGAAAATCAGCTATGGTTGTTATTTTAGATGCTCTTGATAAAGAGAGGGGTAATTTAAATTGTTTCCTGATCTTTCCCCAGACATTCAATGTGAATTTAACATATTCATTCTGTATTTTCAGTTTTTGTCTATGTTTATGTCCATAAATAACAGTGCTGATATTGGTCTATCTGGCACTGAGCCCTGCTCTAACTGGAACCATTTTGTGTCTGTGTCCATCCTAATCCATGTGACCAAAGCTTTAAGTTGGGCTGCCCAGTAGTAGCTTTTAAATGCGGAAGGGCTAGGCCACCCCCACCCTTGGGAGAGTTCAAACTTAAGTCTCACCCTAGGTCTTTTGTTTTGCCAGATAAATTTGGATATAAGCTTGTCCATAAGTTTAAAGGTAGTATTAGGCACTGTGACTGGAAGAGAGTGAAAAAGAAAGAGAAAACGAGGCAGCACATTCATCCTTATTGTTTCAATCCTACCTGTTAAAGATAGTGGAAGTATTTGCCACCTTTCTAAATCGTTTTTTAATTGAGTCAGAAGCTTACCATAATTAGATTTATATAATTTTGAGGAATCTTCAGTTAAAATCACTCCTAGATACCTAAACCCCTCTTTTGACCACCTAAATTTTACCTCAGCATTAAGTTGACCTGGCCAGCATCCGTAATCATCATTGCTTCCGATTTTCCTTCATTTACCTTGTAGCCAGAGATGTCACCAAATCCACTTAGACAGTGCATTAGGGGAGGAATAGAAGATAATGGATTTTTGATATACAAGAGTATATCGTCTGCGAATAAGGAAATTTTGTGTTCTAGGCCCCTCTGATCTTGTATTCCTTCTATTTGATTATTTGTTCTGATCCATTCTGCCAGGGGTTCGATGCTAAGAGCAAAAAGAATTGGCGCCGCAGGGCTGCCCTGTCGTACCCCCCTCCTTATGTGAAAAAAGTCAGAGCAGTAACCATTTACACGGATTCTTGAAACTGGATCTTTATTTAAAGTATGAATCCAACTGATAAAAGTAGGATTAAATCCAAACTTATCTAATGTATAATTCAAATATATCCAGTCCACCCTATCAAACGCCTTCTCTGCGTCTAACGCAAGAAGCATTGAAGGATGGATGGATTTCTTAGCAATAGATTGGATATTTAGTGCTCTTCTAATATTATTTGAGCCTTGTCGTCCTGCGATAAACCCTGTTTGGTCTGGTTTAATTAATTCCCAATACATGTTTGCATCCTCTTGGCTAATATAGAGCCAAGAATCTTCACATCATTTCCAAGCAAGCTGATTGGCCGGTAAGATGCACACTCTTTTTGGTCTTTTCCCTCCTTGTGTATTACTGATATTATGGCTTCCGACCAGCTCTTTGGTGGGTCATTTGCTTTTAAAGCATAGTTAAATACTGCACAAAGTTTAGGAGCAAGTTCTTTGGTAAATACTTTATATAGCTCTCCACTAAGACCATCTGGACCGGGACTTTTATTGTTTTTTAATGAATTGATTATCTCTACTATTTCCTTTTCTGTAATAGGTGTAGTAAGGTTTTCTGCCTCTGTCTTTGTTAGTTTTGTAAAATTCAATCTTTTAAAAATACTATCCATATTATCTTTGTTTTGTGGTATATCAGGCGTATAAAGCTTTTCATAAAAATCTCGAAATGCACCTGCAATTTGCTCTGGATGTGAAATTTCTTTTCTTGTTGTGGGATGTTTATTGTTGGCACTACACGACTAGCCTGTATTTTTTAAGTTGGAAAGCCAATAGACGGCTTGCGCGGTTACCCATCTCGTAATATTTTTGCCCTGTAAAACGCATCGATCCCTCTGCTTTATATGTAAGTAATTTATCAAGCGCATTTCTTTGATCCTTGAGTTGTTGTAATACATTTTTGTCCCTACTATCTTTATGTAATTGTTCTAATTTTCTAATTTCGTTCTCTAGGTCTACCTGTTTTGCTAACCTTTGTTTTTTGAGTTGTACCGCCAGCTCGATGCACCGGCCTCTTAACACTGCTTTGGCTCCATCCCACAGCACAGAGGGGGATACTGCCCCATTATCATTTAACAGAAAATATTCCTCAATTGTGTCCTTTAGTTGTTTGTAAATTTTTGGATCACTCAGCATCGAGACATTCAGTCTCCAGTACTTAAAATGCCTGTCTTTATTTAAACTCAACGACATCTTAACCGGTCCATGATCAGATAAAGTTATAGGTTCTATTGCGATGTCTGAAACTCTGTGAAGGTCTTGTTTGGATATGCATATCATATCTATCCTTGAATAAGTTCCATGCACATTGATAAGAAGGTAAAATCTTTTACATTTGTTTTTTTTGCTCTCCAAGTGTCAACCAATCCCAATTCTCCCAATAAATATTTCACTGCTTTGCTTTTTCTACTTGGGGTGGAGTTCTCAGGAGGTAATTTATCCTGTTTTAGATCCAGCACACAGTTAAAGTCTCCCCCAAGAATAATCATGCCCTTAGATTCTTTTGCAAGAATGGATGCTATCTGTGTAAAAATGAGGAGTCATCTTCATTGGTGCATATATATTCATGATTGTCATATCTATTCCTTGTAAAGTACCAACTACCCCTATATATCTGCCTTGTGGATCTTTCACTTCCTTCTGTACGGCAAAAAAGGTATTTCGATGAAACAAAATTGCCACACCTCTCTTCCTACTTTTTGGACAGCTTGCAAAAATACTTGGTCTATCCATTCCCTCTTTAATTTTTGTGCTCCAGCTCATTGAGATGAGTCTCTTGTAGTAAAGCTACTGAACATTTAAAGGACTTCAACTGACTCAATATCTTTTTTCTTTGATAGGATGGCCTAGCCCTTTGACATTGTAACTAATAATATTGATTTCTGTCATAAAGTAGGTTTTATTAAATTGTCTTTAACAAGTATTTTTAGGCTATTTCTCTCCATATTTTCACATGTTTGTACATAAATGCCAGACATATTTTGAATGTTGTAACCAGCATGTGCATGAACATGAACGTGTCAAGGAAACAAACAAAAGAACAAAGAAATAAACGTAATAACCAAACAAACAGTATATACAATAGTTACTTCCATCTGTCCAACCAACCAATTTGGACCCCATCAAAGATTCTCGTATGAGTACGTCAAATCCAAAAAGTGATCCTGTATTAGTAGGCCCCTGTTGGTCACCAGCAGAGCAGTGTGGCTTCTTATCTGCTCTGGGAAGCTAGCACTCAGTGCACACATGATCACAAACCAGAATGGAAATAAATAAATCCACTGGCGAGATCTAAACCCTAACAACGTGGGGCTCTTAACAAAAGCAAACAATACAGGTGGCTCCCGTAATAATAAAATTAGAATACACTTATTAAGCAGTGACAATTGCTTCAATTACAAACTTATTTCCCCTACTGACAACAAAACTGAACATACCTTCCAATCACGATAAACATGAATCCTTCAAATTAAATTAGTAACTTTGGTGTTTCAGATATAGACTCGTAAGTCATTCTCAGATAAAGATCCATTTCCTCCTCTTCTCCCATTCTCGCGTTTGCTCCACAGCTCCCTGGTCAGTTCCCTGTCCAGCTTCTCTCTTTCACTCACTTGCACAGGGACACCCAGCTCATGAAGTGTTGGTATAGCCTCGATGAGTGTCGGAAAGTCTTCGGTCCGCTCGCCAGGTCGATCCGTAGCTGTGCGGGGTAGCGACACCTAGCCCGCACCCCCTTTCCTTCAGTTGCTTTATCACACCGCGCAACCGTGTCCTCTTCTTTTGGAGTTCGGGCGAATAGTCCTGGTCGAAATATATGGTCTTGCCTCCAAACATCACTTGTTTTAGGGCCCAGGCTTGCCGGAGGACAGCTTCTTTCACCGTGTAGTCCCTGAAACAAATAATTATGGAGCGTGGTGGATCTGCATTGGACGGCTTTGCCCGAGGGCCCGGTGAGCTCTTTCAATCTGTATGTCATCTTGAGGAAAGCGCAGGACGGTTTAATGAGCTCTTTCACAAACCAATCATATCCTCCTTTTCACTTCCCTCTTGGACCTGGTAGATGCGCAGATTGTTTCTGCGAAGGCGATTTTGCAGCTCGTCGCAGTGACTTGTTAACGTGGCCTCTCTTCGGAGCAGATAGCGGAGCACTCTCTCGTTGCGTTGGCTAGCATCCTCTGTTGCGCTAATCCTGTCCTCAGCTTCCTCAGCGCGAATTTCCAGTGTATTCAACCTCTCTTTCACCTCATGCATTGAGCCTTCAAGTCTGTCCAGCGAGGCCTTTGTCTCTGTGAAAGAGGTTTGGTTTTCTCGCCGCAAATCTTTAAGTTCGCGAGGAATCTCCGCCATGTTCAAGTCTTTAGCTGTTGGGCTAATGCTAATGTTAGCATCACCGTCAGCCTGCTCAGAGCCATTCCTTTCTTTGGTTTCCATTAGAGCCAATTGCTGTTTGCAGTATTTCTCGTTGTTGTCATCTTTCCTCTTAACGTAGAAGGTAGGGGGATTCAGTAGTTTTAAAGAGAACAAGACAAATTGTCACAAATTTTACGGGAGCCGACACCTCTTGCGTCCTATTCAGAACATGGCGCCACCGGAAGTCATCTTTCCTCGCTATTTTAAGCTTTTAGATTTGGGTAATGCAAAACTGGAGAAAATGTGCTTGGTTAAAGCGGGAGTTAAGAGAAACTACATTTGCACGTTGTATTCTCATGAATAGATGTGTCAATCCCTGCGTTTTCACACCTCTGGGGGGAGGGGTCATGCAGTAGGTCTAATGCAGTGCTTAATTTGATCCCCCGTTTGGGGGAACGCATTCCCCAATTCTCAGTTTTTCAGGGTAAAGGATCCGGGAAATATTTGAGGATATAATGGTGTTTAATGAGAGTGTTCCGGCAAATGTTTTAGCCTGTTCCCCGAATCCATAACATCAGACTGTGATATATTAGTTTAATGCTTGTTCTGTTTAGCCTATAAAATGTTCTCTAAAGACTACGTGCACCATGATAGGGTCGGATGAGGCCTTGTGTTGTCCCACATCAAATAAGGGGTCCGTAGCTGTAGGATGAGGTCCAGCTCTGAGCCCTCAATGTCTAGACCTTATTAGGGGTAGAGGAGAGTAAGTGTCTCCCCATCTGTGCATTACCTTCTATGGAAAAGGGCTACAACTGGTTACGTATTCTGTAGGATGGGCGAGGAGAAGAAAGTCTAGCCCTAAGACAAGACAGTGGACTTCTTGACTTTTACATCTGCAATGCAACATCTGTACTACCTGCTGAATGCTGAATAAACACTCCTTGAGAACGCCATCTATTTCTCTGCTCTGATTTTCCATCTGAAGGTTTTAAACGGAAGGTTTTCTTACAGTAAATACTGACAAGACCAAAAGTGGTCCTGAAAATACAAATTTACAAATTAAGCACTGGTCTAATGCCAAACTCTAAATGTAGTGCTAACATCTGAAGTTATTGTATGATAAATGATTGAAGGCCAGCGGACTACATATGTTTTTTGAAGGAAATGCGATTCAAAATATAGCTTACTCTGTAAGAATTTTTTATTAGAAATGAACAATGTTGTTACATTTTGTGTAAATATGTATAACTATGTTTCCAGTTACCAAACCGGATCAGGGGCTACAACATCTACTCCTATATATAAAAAAACAACTATTTCCTGCTGTGCCAACAATCGAGCATCCACTGAGAGGTAAGAATAAAAGAAAAGAAAAAATAGATTAGCACTCAACACCACAGTAAAGGGCAGACAACATTTTTTATTATTAATCTAAGCTCTGAATTCTCAGTTTCTGTCCTTTTGGCTCCTAAGATTACTTTGATTCTTGACTGTGTACTTTTTGTTAAAGACTTAAAATGTGTTTTGTCTGTATTTTTACAGTGGGAGAACCTGCCATCTGTGGCTACATACAAGATCTTCTGTGCTTGTCTAGAGGATTTTGGACAACAGAAGAGCTGAGATGAGCACTCTTCTAAGATCATCAAAAAACTGCAGTCGTCAGAGGCCTCAGATTGCAGGTAAATGTATGAATTTGTAAAGCCATTTGTGGCGATTAAGTTACTATGTTAAGATGACTTGGGGGGTCAGTTTGTCAGTGCAGGGCTTAATAACCTATATTTATTGGTACAGTAGCTACGTTATCTGAAAAGAAAAGTATGCCCCGCCCTCCACTGATGTAGCTGTTGCCTCTGCACCTGCACCCTCCAGCATCTCCATGTCCTCCAGAACAACATCCGGGAGACTGCTAGACCCTCTCATCTGAACCCCTCCACCTATTATGAGGATTACATCACTCCCACTGACCTTGCTTCACCCCCGGTGACCATCACAGCAGCTCAGGTGAGCGGTCAGCTGCGGCGGATCTGTGCCAGCAAAGCGACAGGACCAGATGGGGTATCACCCAGACTCCTGAAGGCCTGTGCAGCTGAACTTGGACAACCTCTGCAGTACATGTTCAGTCTGAGCCTGCGTCTGGGGAAGGTGCCCATGCAATGGAAAACTTCCTGCATTGTCCCTGTTCCAAAGAAGCCGCGCCCCAAGGAGCTAAACGACAACAGGCCAGTTGCCCTGACTTCACATGTGATGAAGACCATGGAACGACTGTTGCTACACCACCTCAAACCTCAGGTCAACCACGCTCTCGATCCTCTGCAGTTTGCGTACCGGGAGAAAGTGGGAGTTGATGACGCCATCCTCTACCTCCTCCACAGGTCCCTCTCTCACCTGGACAAGGCCGACTCTGCTGTCAGAATTACCTTCTTTGACTTCTCTAGCGCATTTAACACCATTCAGCCCCTGTTGCTGAGAGACAAACTGATGGGGATGGGAGTGGATTTACAGCTCGTGACCTGGATTACAGACTACCTCACCGGGAGACCTCAGTATGTGCGGCTGAGGACTGCACCTCTGAAACAGTGGTCTCTAGCACTGGAGCTCCGCAGGGCACTGTGCTCTCACCTGTCCTGTTCAACCTGTACACCTCTGACTTTAGGTACAACTCGGAGCAGTGTCACCTACAGAAATACTCTGATGACACAGCTATTGTCGGGTGTATCAGGAACGGGGAGGAAGAGTACAGGCGCCTTATACAGGACTTTGTGGTATGGTGCAGGGCCAACCACCTCCAGCTGAACACAACAAAACAAAGAAATGGTGGTGGATTTTAGGAGGAATCGACCACAGTTACAACTGGTCACCATTGAGGGAGACAGTGTGGAGGTTGTGGAGACCTATAAATACCTGGGCCTACAGCTGGACCACAGACTGGACTGGTCTGCTAACACGGACATGCTCTTCCGTAAGGGCAGAGCAGGCTCTACTTCCTCCGGAGACTGCGGTCCTTTAACATCTGTCAGAAGCTGCTGCAGATGTTTTACCAGACTGTCATCTCCAGTGTCCTCTTCTATGCGGTGGTCTGCTGGGGAGGCAGCATCAAGAAGAAGGACGCCTCGCGGCTCGACAGGCTGGTGAGGAAGGCGGGTTCGGTAGTGGGCGTAGAACTAGACTCGCTCACTTCTGTGGCAGAAAGGAGAGTTCTGGGCAAACTCCTGTCCATCATGGATAATCCCCACCACCCGCTGCACGCCACCTTCACCAGACAGAGGAGCAGCTTCAGCGAGCGGCTGTTGTCTCTGTCCTGTTCCAAGGACCGGCTCAGGAACTCATTTGTTCCACAGGCAATTCGGCTGTATAATTTGTCTTTGTGTGATAAGTGATGGAATGCACTCAATTTTACAGCTGCTTACTTGTGTGTGTTTTTACTGAATTATTATTATTTTTATTTTACTGTTTGATGTTGAGTGACTGATTGCTTCTGCTGAAACACGAATTTCCCTCGGGATCAATAAAGTATTTATCTATCTATCTATCTATCTATAAACATCACCACTGAAGTAACTTAAATGATTTACCATTTGTTTTTGTTTTGTTTTTTCTTTACAGAGACGTTTGTGGTGGATGACCGCGTTTCCTAAGACAGGACTGAGGCAGACCTGCTCAGGGGAATAGTTCAGAGATGGTCCTTCATACACATCCAAGGTAAGTTGTTGTAAAATATCTACACCTTAATCTCATGCCAAAGAGTTGGGTATATTTGAAAACAAATTTTCCCTCGGGGACAATAAACCAAACTAAATTCTTCTGATATGTGCATGTCCTTTGTGTCTCTGCAGGAAGACCGACCACAACCATCAGTTTCTGCACAGGAGGAGCTGCCCAGCCACATGCTCCACCTCACTCTGAAGGAGTTGTCTTGTCATCTCTGTGCAGCGCACTCTGGGTGTAAAAGGCTCTACAGCTCTGGGACTGGTGTCTCAGGCTCATTGTGGTTCCATCTGAGGCACTTCAGACAGGCCTCGGGTCATTACAAGATTTGCTCAATGATTTTAAAATTGCACATGTTTAGCTAAGGCTTTCTAATAATTATATTCTCATAATGTTAACTCAATATTTATTTGGGGAAAAAAGTCCAGCCTATTAGCAAAAAAAAAAGGAAAATGTTCTGTACAACTTGAAAATGTATTGGAATTAAAGGTATAATTTTTATATTTTTTATAGTCCAATAGTATTCAATTTCTAGTGTTGGTTAAGTAAAAATAATTACAGCCCTTTAAAAGCATGTAAACATTTTAACAAGTCTATGGAGGAATGTGCAGTTAAATGTCCAGTAACTGAATGAGCTGTTGCTGTTTAGACTGTGATGTTTCTGATCAGAACAACTTCACTACAGCTGTTTATTCACCCACTGTATTTGTCAAAATAAGATTCAATATATATATATATACACAAGCAGTAGCAAGTCAAATGTAATGCTTTTTAATGCGCATATACTGTATTTGAATGCAAAAACGCAGGGAGAAAAAAAGCATATTTCATTTCTTTGGATTTGCAAACATTTAATCAAACAGGAAAGATAATTGGACAAAACATTACACTTTTAAGCAAAAACAAAAACAATTCAGCCAAAACTGCAGCTGCACATGTTTTAGACCATAAGGCTCCCGGAAGTACCAACTGGGACAGGAAAAGATGGTCGGGCTGCCGGCTCTGTCTGGGCCTCTGGTTTGACTCTGGAAAACATTGAGCAGGACATGTTGTTAACCAATAGATTTGGACATTTATAGCCAGACAAATGAGTGCAACCATTTTGGCAAATGCCAATTAAAGCTCTCACTTATGGTCCCATTTTAAGTAATACTATGTTATTTTAATTAAGTTGCCATTAAATAAATTAATCACTGTTCACTGTGATTGATAAACTGACAGCATTAGTGGTTCAGACTAAATGTTCTTTCTTTAAAAGCATATTTACAAATGTACCAAATATAAAGCAAATGTATGCAAGTAGCTATTGTTCATAAGTAAAAGTGTATCACAACATTTATACACAATTGAGTTACAAGTGCGTTTTTCAACATGAACAATTGAAAAACGTCAGCTTTGTATATTGTGCTGTTTCTGTTTCTGATCCAACTTAACAAAAGGTTATGAAGAGGATCACCTTGCGAAAAAAATAAATAAAATGCGCCTAAAAAACGATTTATTTTGTACTTTTTATTTTTGCTTCCCACTACTGAAAGCATTACATTATCGAACCGAAAAGCTATTTTCAAAGCCGTGCAGCCTAATCAGAAAAACGATCACGTCTTCATTAGTTTAAACTGTTGTTGTTCATGTTAGCTAATAGGCCTACTTTTTAACATTTAAACACGCAATACCTACAGTATTGCCTACTGTAGGTTCGCAATACATTTTAGTACTGAGTAAAGAAAAAACTTACTTTAGGTGCCTGTTAGCGTTTATCCTAGTCCAGTCCCGTTCATTACCGTATTGTTGTCTGTTTGGCTCTCAGACCGCTTAACGGGGAAGACCTCTGCTCGTTCATGAGCAGAGCCGGTTTTTCCTATACGCAAACTACGCAAGGTGCGTAGGGCCCCCGCAGCCGTAAGGGCCCCGCATCTCAGTCAAACTACGGTGTTGTTTCACTGATTAAGCAACGCGTTGTTACGGGGACAGGCTCTCTGACAGCGCTCACTCACACTCCTCCTACTTTGGCACATAAAACACCAAAACACAGCAGTCTGCTGAAGTGGATGAGCAGGAGAGACCTACCGCCTTCCCCCCGTCACTCTCGAGGCGCGAGTGGTTCTCCCCTTTGCGTCCCCAGCTGTCTGTGTGTCTCCCGGTGCTCATTTCGCCTCCTGTGCGCCTGCATGTCACCCGTGTCCCGGGTGCTGCTCTCATGTTTTCTCTGCTCGGACTCGGGGCTGCATCGCCACACACTCATTTAAACTCTCTTCTTATTGTCTCTAGCGGAGGATCAGGACAGTAGTTTGGCGAATAGACGAGAGTAAAGTCGTTCTACGTGGCCTGGTCAAAGAGGAGTTGAATCCACACGGTTCTCATGAGCACAGTTTACTTATAGTAACTCTGGTTCGCTTAATGTGCACAGTCTAAAACTAATTGGGCTACTCACAGGCTAATTCTCAGTAGTAAGACCGTCAGGTGCAGGTTTTAGTTAGTTTTAAATCAGCGGTTCCCAAACTGTGGTTCAGGGACCAAAGGTGAGAGAATGGGACCATTTGCCATTTACCATTTTAAAAAGTGGGGGAAATAGACTAGTAGTAGTCCTGAATCCCAGTCTTGCAGTGGCTTAGTGGTTCTCACACAGAGGGGCAGGGCCTGAATTGAGGTCATTATGTTCCACTTCTGCCCTGCACTACTGCACAGTGGAACTGTTTTTGACAGGTTCGCAGGTTGACAGGTTCGAATAGCCATGGGATGCGTAGGTACTGTAGGGCCCCCGTGTGGATTTTTGCTTAGGGCCCCAGAAGGGCCAGCACCGGCTCTGTTCATGAGTCTTCACGCACACGCTCGCGCACGTCCACAGCACTGGTGACGTCACGTCATTGGAATACTTTTTAAAAATATTTTTTGATGCTTTACAATTTTTTTACGAAGAAAAAAAGTCCATGTCCTAAAAAATGTAATTTTAAAGAAATATATTTGCCTTAGTCTGAGACTCCAGATGCCCCGTGGACCATTTTACAGGCTGCTCCTTTTACATGGTTGTCTATGGCGAAAAAGGCTGTTGAGCCGTAGACTGCAATATCACGGCCTGCCACTATCACAACTCATTTCAGAGCAAAGGGGGCGGACCTCCCACTGCTCTAAACATGTAAACTTAAAAAAAAAGAGAAAAAAAATAACCGCTCACGGGTGAGACTCGGCTCTCATCGTTCACTTAAAAGAGCCGGCTCTTTGTACCGACTCGTTCGCAGCGGCCCATGTAAAAAGAGAAAGCGTTGCAAAAGTGTCTAAGCCGTACTCGAACCGGGGACCTTTTGTACCAGAGACCAGCACGTTGTCAGTAAGCTATAAAGCCACAGAGAAGTCATGGTTTGCAGGCAAATTTATAGATTGCCCTGAGCGGTCAAGTCGTCAAATTTATTTTAGTTTATAAATTGGTGTTCACTGAACAAAGATTATGAAACTATCACCTGGATAAAGTTGGTACAGTCCAATCCAGCGGAGATAGATAGGAAGAATGTAGTTTTAGATGAATAAAAGCTGATAACGTTACGTAATTGCACACCAGCGCACGGAGCCAAAATCAGACTGGAATCGAATCCTGGTCTCCTGGGTGCCAACCTGTAACGCTAACCATTCGGCCAGCACAATCTCACTAGGCAGAGAAAGTTTGCACGCAGTGTTATACCTAAGCGTTTAATTCGCCGGTAGAGCTACAGTGGACTTAACCTGCCACCTTGTGGCGATAAGATGTAATATGTTTCACGCAGCTGCGTGATTCATGAAAAGCGTGAGTGAAGACGACAAAACAAAATGGGGCCTACTGTACTGTGCTTGCCACTGTTCAGAAACTTGTAGAAACGTAAACATTTACGAATTAACAGTGCTGAATTATTTCAGCAGGACCCTCTGAAGCAAAGAGACAAACTGTGACATCTACCACTGATGACCCTGAAGAAGGTATTTCATACATGAGCTGTTCTTGCCACTTGTTTACATGCTTTTACAAAAACAGCAATTTTGTCACGGCTCAAAGGTTATGACCCAAAAGTGACACAAGACTGTGGCAAGGTTAGTGCGATTTATTGTCCAAACAGAAAAAGAATTCCAGGAACGAAGGAGTGGAGCGGAGCAGGCCAGGTACAAAGTGAGGAGCTGAAAAACAGGAACAAGGATTACTCAAGGTAAGTACTAGTTGAAAATCAAAATACTCTTCAGGAGCCAAGATTCACCGTCTGGTAACAATCTGGCGCAGACTGGCTGGAGCACAGGGCTTTTCTTTGCCGGACGAGGTGATTGACGCCAGGTGTGCGCCATCAGCCGCAGCTCCTCCCAGTTACTCTCCGCCCACACACACACACACACACACACACACACACACCACACGGGGAGAGGGGAGTGGAAACACAGGGCCCCATCACAGCAGGGCCATGACAAATTTATTAAATAGGGGTGAGTATTGGCAAGAATCTTACGATACGTATCGCGATACAGGGGCAACGATACGATATATCGTGATATATAGTGATACTATAAACAAGATGATATATTGAGATTTTTTTGGTGCATCTCTGCAAATGAAACAACATCCTGACTGTTATTCTGGTTGCACCAGATGAGGTCGTTGGTTGTTTCTCAAAGTTAACTTCTTCAATTTATCTTCTGAGCAGCATCAACCTGTTTCACGTTAGCCTTTAACGCTACGTCGTCATGGTAACCAGCCACAAGTGCAGCAGATTTTACAGACTCCATAGCACTTGTCCCAGTTTTTATTGCTTTCCTTTGTTTTGAATCCAAAATGTGTCCTAACATCCGCTCTGTAAGCTACTGGGAGGGGCTGCATCATCCTGTTTTCATCCATTGGTGAGCCGTGCAAAGTTAGGATGATTTTCCACAAACCGGTGCTAACGGAACGAGATATCATGATATTTTGATTTTCTATTGGAATGGTTGCTTCCAACTAGCGGTCAGTTTTTTAATGCAGCACAGAAATGAACCATCACTGTTAATGTTTGCATATACAGTAAACTCTAAAAAAAATTAATTGTCCTTTTTGAATATCGATACGAAATATTGCAATATTCTTACACCCCTACAATTAAATTGTTACACTGAATTTACCAAATAACAACTTTAGTTTTATTTTAAAGAGACCATCCACCGGAAATCTGTGGATAAAGTTAATTTACTCGGTTATACCCAAGCGGCAAACGCCGGACAAAAGTGAAGCCTATGCACTATGAAGCCTAGGGTCTCCCAAACAGAGCCAATCCCCATAGACTCCCATGTTAAAGATCAACTTCACAGCAGAAATAAACAGCCATGTTTACAGCCTGGTACAAACATCCATTTTAGGTTTAATAGGTCAAGTTTACCTTCATGACAACTGTGTTTATAACTCATCCGTTTAGATGTTATTTAATCTTGAAATTGCGCATTATTGAGGGCATGTCCTTTTGATTGACAGGAGACAGATGGGGCTGTTAGCGCTGGTGGCTAGCTAGCGGCTTGCTCCCGCTTTTAAATTTGCTGCGATATCCGGGGCCAAGGAGAGGCAGAGGAGAGTAGAGAAGCACAACAGTTTTCAATGGAATACCTGCTCCTCTAAGGTCCATAAAATTACATGTGGCGTGCCCCAGGGTTCGATTTTAGGCCCAGTGCTATTTAACCTGTATATGCTCCCTCTTGGTGATGTCATCAGGAGACATGGAGTCAGCTTTCATAGTTACGCTGATGATATACAGTTGTACATCTCCATGTCTCCTGATGACACCAGGCCACCAGCTTAACCAGTACAAAACGGAAGTTTTAGTCATCGGTCCTAAAGCCCAGAGAGAGAAACTTTTACCCAAACTACAGTCATTGTCTTTTAATCTTTCCTCACAGGTTAAGAACCTGGGTGTGATTTTTGACTCTGAGCTGACTTTAATTCCACACATTAAGAATATCACAATTTATGGTCTTCCCAAAAAGAGTATCTCAGGTTTACAACTTTTACAAAATTCAGCATCTCGTGTCCTGACAAAGACCAGGAGGCGGGACCACATTACACCGGTTTTAGAGTCGCTGCATTGGCTCCCCGTGTGTTTCAGGATCGATTTTAAAGTTCTTGATTGATTGATTGATTGATTGATTTCGAGCTACACAATACAGGCACAAAGCCAGAAAAAAACACAACAAAAGAAAAATAAATAAATAAATAATTACATTCAAGCTCGAAAAGGAGTGGGAAGAAGACAGGCTTATTGACTCCCACCCCTGTTCATAAACTTAAATAATAATGTGGTTGCAACAATAGCATTGCTTAGTACTTATTATCCTACAGAACAATTAACAATTAAGTTAATTACATATTTACAGACGCAACAATGTATTATATTAAGTCACATTCATAGTATGTTACACTTTATAACAAGTGTATAATTGTGTTCCCTATACCTATTTTATTGCCACGTTGGTATTACTGTTATTCACCATCATCACTACAGCCCATATAAGATCAAAGTGATTGAATGATACATAATATACTCCACATTTATTCATGAAAGGTACAATAGTCGCAGACTGATTGATGCTCATGATAACAAGAGTATTCTTATTAATGTGTGTTAAAAAGGATTCGGGGCTTTTCTTTTTTCTTTCCTGTGTCTGGACCTGCTGCCAGAGGGGAGCAGCCCCCGAGCAACAGGACCATCATTCGTGAGGTGTCCTATGCTGTGCATTAAAAGAGACAAGATTTAGGAGTCTGCTGCCAGAAGAGGCTTTCCTCAAGCTGCCGACCCCCACATGTCTGCCCTGTACTACGAGTTATGTTGAATGCAGAGTACGAGGATATGTGCATGTTTTACTTGTAAGAATTTAATTCCTTTATATTACCATCAGCATCAATAGCAATAGCGCTGTCTGTTCGATTAAATTTGATTCTAAGAATAATATATAAATTGTTAGGTATTTATCCTGGGCTGTTAAAATAATGCTGATAACACAACAGCAATAGTAATAACAATGGCAATAACAATTACAATTACCCCTCCTAATCAATTCTTATGCTAATATGACACAATGCATTTTAAATAGCTATGATTAATAAGAATAAAGAAGACAAAAAATAAAAATGAAAACAACAGCAAAACAAAATACAGTCAAGACATACAGTATAGTTAATGTAAGATATTACTAATACAATATAGTCACCTAGTTATTTCTTATTTACTAAATTAAAAATTATAACCTCTTACAATAATAATAATAATAATAATAATACGAGTAATGGTATTATTTTTATGTAACACCCATTAGCAATCAAGTACTCATTTCCTCCTTCTGGTACTTAGACCATACCATTATTTTATATCTTGATTTGAAATTATTATTAAATTATTCTTCTAACGGTTTTTAAATGTCTTAATGGTCTTGGTCCTTCTTATCTTTCAGAATTACTTTTACCTTATGAACCTTCACGGCCCCTTCGCTCCTCTGGCAGGTGTCTCCTAGTTATCCCTAAAGTCAACAGAAAGACTCACGGCGAGGCGTCTTTCCAATATTATGGCCCTCGCCTCTGGAACGACCTGCCGGAGGAGCTCAGGACCGCAGAGAACGTTCATGTCTTTAAGAGCAGGCTCAAGACCCACCTTTTTAGCTTAGCTTTTAACTGACATCTATTAATTTAGTCCTAATGATATATTGTATGTGTATGTATGTATGTGTGTATATGTGTATATATGTGTGTGTGTGTGTGTGTGTGTGGTGTGTGTGTGTGTGTGTGTGTGTGTGTGTGTGTGTGTGTGTGTGTGTGCGCGTGTGCGTGTGTATATATGCATGTGTGTATGGATGTATGATGCGGGGCGTATTGTTTTAAATGTTATCTGTAAAGCACTTTGTGATACCTTTCGGTATGAAAAGCGCTTTATAAATAAAGTTTGATTGATTGATTGATTGAACAGTGTTAGTCGGCTAACACTCACGCCTTAGCTTTAGCTCGCCTACATTTGTTAGCTCCCGTTAGCTCCGGGTTAGCGCTTAGCTACAGACAGCGAGGTGTCAATCCTCCGGGTCCCCGCTCACAGCTCTCCTTCTTTGCCCATTTTTGTATTTTCCGGGAGTGACGAGACATGTGTTGCTGCCAAAATGGCAACAATGGGAACCTCCCATTTGGCTTCAATTCAATCAATCAATCAAACTTTATTTATAAAGCGCTTTTCATACCAAAGGCATCACAAAGTGCTTTACATATTACAACATTTAAATCAAGTATCCAGGCAAACATAATGTCCAAATAAGCGTCAGCAGTAGGTGGCGACGAGCGGCGCGGGTGTCCCCTGTCCTTAGACTCTCCAGCACGGCAAGGAAAAACTTAAAAACCCGGTGGGAGAAACGAGAAACCTCGGGGAGAACCACAGAAGCTGGAAAGATCCACTCCCATGGACGGACAGGCTGTAGAGACCCAGGCCGATGGGATCCCCTCAGCAGAAGGGCCAGGATCGAGACCATCCAGTCCTTGTTGTCAATCCAGTAGGCAGGGTTACTCCGTTCAGCCGGGTTCCTCCGTTCAGCCGGGTTCCTCCATTCGATCTAGACAGGCACTCCCAAGGGGGAGTGGGACAAGAGACACCATGTGAATAGTAATGAACAGACTACAGATAAGATAAATATTGTATCATAATAAGACAAAGTTTGCAGTAAGAAGAAGAAGAGGATAGCGCTCAGTGTACCGTACTTCCCACAGCAGTGTTTCTCCTAAGGCAGCTTTTACTTCAGGCTGTGGGTTAGAGCTTTACCTAACTGACCTGATCATAAGCTAATTCAAAGAGGTACGTTTTTAGCCTAGTCTTAAATGTAGGGACTGTGTCTGCTTCTTTAACGTGAGCTGGAAGTTTATTCCATAAAACCGGAGCTTGGTAGCTAAAGGCTCTTCCACCTACAGTGATTTTGGAGACCCGAGGAATCACTAGTA
Organism: Neogobius melanostomus; assembly: GCA_007210695.1. Lineage (NCBI taxonomy): Eukaryota > Metazoa > Chordata > Actinopteri > Gobiiformes > Gobiidae > Neogobius > Neogobius melanostomus. The sequence goes on along the minus strand of VHKM01000474.1, from coordinate 1,641,102 downwards.
GCCCTGAGTTTTGAGAGCGGAGTGCTCTGGTTGGCTGATATGAAACGATAGCGTCTTGGAGATAAAGCGGAGCCATACCCATTATGGCTTTAAATGTGAGGAGCAGGATTTTAAATTTGATTCTAAATTCAACAGGAAGCCAATGGAGAGACTTTAGCACAGGTGTAATGTGTTCTCTTCTTTTTGTACCCGTTAACAATCTTGCAGCTGCATTTTGAACTAATTGAAAACTTTTTAAGGAACTTTTAGGACACGCTGCTAGCAGGGAGTTACAGTAGTCCAGCCTTGATGAAACAAAGGCATGAATACGTTTTTCTGCATCACTCTTAGGTAGGATATTTCGTATTTTAGCAATGTTGCGCAGGTGAAAGAACGCAATTTACAAGCCTGGTTTATATGTGTTTTAAAAGAGGTCTTGGTCAAACAGAACTCCAAGGTTTTTTACTGTAGAGCTCGTCGATACGCTAACATTATCCAGGGAGATGATCTGCTGAGATAGAGACTCTCTCAGTTTTTGAGGACCTAATATAATAACCTCGGTTTTATCAGGGTTAAGGAGGAGGTAATTTACAGTCATCCAGGTGTTAATGGCTTTTACGCAGGAACTAAGCGTATCTAATTTATCTGTCTGACCTGGTTTCATTGATAAGTACAGCTGTGTGTCGTCCGCGTAGCAGTGGAAATTTATATTGTGATTTCGGATTATGTTACCTAGTGGAAGCATGTACAATATAAATAAAATTGGCCCGAGAACTGAGCCCTGTGGCACCCCATAGCACACTTTGGAACACGGTGAGGACTGTTGGTTTACATTAACAAATTGGTGCCTATCAGATAAGTAAGATTTAAACCAAGAGAGGGCTGTTCCCCTAATGCCTACGTCAGTTTCTGACCTCTGCAGGAGAATATTGTGGTCGATTGTGTCAAAGGCGGCACTAAGGTCTAACAGAACTAGGATTGAAGCTAGTCCGGCGTCAGCTGCTAATAACAGGTCGTTGGTAACTTTGACTAAGGCGGTCTCTGTGCTATGATAAGTTCTGTATCCTGACTGAAATTTTTCAAATAAACTATTGTCCTGTAGGTGGCTGCAAAGCTGCTTAGCCACTACTTTTTCAAGGACTTTTGAAATGAAAGGCAAATTAGATATGGGCCTATAGTTTGCTAAAATATCAGGATTGAGATTGGGTTTTTTCAAAAGTGGTTTGATAACAGCATATTTAAAGGACTTTGGCACATACCCATTTTCTAAAGACGAGTTAATTATTTTTAATATGGTATCTGAGATTTCAGGAGTAATTTCTTTGAGGAGTTTAATTGGGATTGGATCTAGAAGACAAGTTGACGGTTTTGAAGACATAATGATTGATAATACCTCAGCCTCATCTACAGTTATGAACCTGTCTAAGACTTCAAAAGGAGACAATGATTCTACAGCTGGATTTAGATTAGAATAAGACAAGGGAAGCTTATCATTTATTTTATTTCTAATGGTTGTGATTTTATCATTAAAGAATTTAAGGAAGTCATCGCAGCTAAGGGTATCAGGAATGGAAGGCACTACTGCACTGTGACTGTTTGTTAGCCGGGCTACCGTGTTAAAAAGAAACCTAGGGTTATTTTTATTTACTTCAATTAATGAAGAGTAGTAATTAGTTTTTGCTTTCCTCATGGCTTGCTTATAGGCGAGGAGGCTATTTTTCCAAGATCTAAGAGATTGCTCAGTGCTAGACTTGCGCCATAACCGTTCTAATTTGCGAGTCTTTTGCTTAAGCGCGCGTGTTTCTGCATTATACCAGGGAGTGACGCACCTAGGCCGAACAACTTTCTGTTTCAGTGGGGCCGCAACATCAAGGGCAGTTTTTAGTGTGCGCATAACGCTGTCGACAAACTGATCACTTTCATTTAAATCAATAAGCGAGCTATTCTCTATAGACATAGTATTAAAGACTGGCTGGATCATTTCTTTAAATTTTAACACAGCTTTTTCAGATAGTGTACGTTTTAATTGAATTTTATCATGTGGATTAGTATAATTTTTGATTAGGAACTTGAATGTAATTAGAAAATGGTCAGAAAGCGCGGGATTCTGAGGGAGAGTGTTTAGGTCGCTAATTTCAATCCCATATGTTAAAACCAGATCAAGAGTGTGTTTATGACAGTGAGTAGGTTGATTCACATTTTGTGTAAAGCCAACCCCATCTAGTAGGGCACTAAATGCCTTGCTCAGACAATCACTATTATTATCAACATGAATGTTAAAATCACCTACTATTATAATTTTATTCCAATCCAACACTATACTAGCTAAAAACTCAGAGAACTCTGCTAAGAAGTTTGAATAGGGTCCAGGAGGTCGATAAATAATAGCAAGTAGTAAAGCTTTTTGTTTTTTCCAGTTGGGACAGGTAAGAGACAGTGTTAGACTTTCAAACGAATTAAACTTTAGGTTATTTTTAGAACAAGATTAGAGTGTGATATCACTGCAACCCCACCACCTCGGCCTGTGGTTCTAGCAGCCTGAAAATTAACATAACTAGGAGGGGTAGATTCATTAAGCCCAACCTGCTGAAGCCATGTTTCAGTTAGGGCGAGAAGGTCAAAGTTGTTATCGCAAATTAAGTAATTTACTAAAAAGGACTTTGATGAGATTGATCTAATATTCAACAACCCACACGTTATGTGCTTAGCACTTTGTTTATTGTTTTGTTTAATGTTAAGTTTACTCTTGGGTATTTGTATTAAGTTATTTGGTCGCATGCCAGCGTTTGTTTTGTGAGCTTTTAATGTTTTAGTGCTTGGTGTACGGGGGACAGACACAGTCTTTATTTGTTCTGGTATTTGTATTAAGTTATTTGGTCGCACGCCAGCGTTTATTATGTGAGCTTTTGATATTTTAGTTTTTGGTTTACGGGGGACAGACACAGTCTTTATTTGTTCTGGAGAATCTACACACTTGATGATTTGTGACAATCCGGGAGCAGGGTCGGTGGTTACAGAGGAGTGTTCTACACGACTGCTCTGCGCCCGGGGCTCATATCTGGACCGTCAATTTGGGCCGCGACTAAGGCTATCGGCCATATTCGTAGATAAAAGGGATGCACCATCCAAATTTGGATGTATGCCATCCCTGCGCATGAGCTTGGGCTTTCCCCAAAAGGCGCTCCAATTATTGACATATCCAACGTCATTTTGCTCGCAATCTAGACAACCAGCAGTTAAATGATAAATGTCTGCTATACATTTCATCATTGACCAAATTGGGCAGAGGACCAGAGTATATTACGGTATCTGACATCGTTTTAGCCAATTCACACACCGCGCCTACTTGCAATTTGAGAACCTCTGACTGTCTCCGTCGGACATCGTTACCACCCGCATGGATCACGATCCGACGGAACCGCCTCCCTCCCTGCTTTAAGCGCCTAAGGTTACCTTCGATGTCACCAACTCTGGCCCCCGGATAACACCTAACCAAAGCTGCTGGGATCTTCACGTCCCTAACTATGGAGCTTCCAATCACCAGAGTATCAGGTTCAGCCGGTGTGGCGCTGAGGGGAGAAAACCTGTTCTGGACGTGAAGAGTTTGGTGCGCTACGGGTGTGCGCTTAGCACTTCCCCTCCCCGAACAGTCACAAATCCGTCCTGGTCTTGTCCCGGCTGCACGGGACCCGCTGCGGGGCTAGCCTCAGCCTGACTAACCTCTCTAGCGCTGTTGGAGCGGACTGCGGTCCCTGCCACTATCTGACTGTAGCAAACACTAGCCTTCACTACATCTCCGGACAGCCGCTCCTCTAACTCGGACACCCTGGCCTCCAAAGACACTTCACGCAACTACTCCTATCATCTGTGAAGGAGGCAGGGTTCTGACTCGACATACGGCAAACTGAGCAGGACAGCGCGAAAGAGGCAGAAGTAGACGGGGTAGCCATGGCTAAGCTAGCCAGAGAGCTAACGCGCTACGGAGAAGAGAGAGAAGGGATTTAATCCACGCAGAAGTGTTGGTTCAAGCGGAGGAAAAAAAAAAAAAAAGGTCTCCGTGGAGATAATAGGCCAAATTAGATCTACAATAAGCTAGAGTGGACTCTAAAGCTATGTTTAATACGTGGATTAACAATAGTAACACAGAGAGAGCTAAAAGCTTGGCTTGCCCACAACGAGCGTTTCAACACAGAATGTACTCACCGGATGTGACGACCGTCGTGGATCCACCGAGCATTGTCAATTGTCTTGCCCAAGACAAAATAAAGGTCAGCAAATAAACTCGTCACAAACCTACGGATGGTCTGTCCATAGATATTATACAGTTAATGGTTATACCTCAAATGGTGGAATTGTTTCAGCTGGATGGTAGAGTTTTAGGCTGACTTAATTGTGTTTTAATCAGGTTTCTTTGTGGTTTATTCTCTCTTATGGTGCGTACAGACCAAACGCTGACACGCCACCAACTTCCATGTTAACCCTATGTAGACGTGCTTCGACGCGCGTCGAAATGTAAGCAAAGATGTCCGCGCGTATGAAGCGTTCCAAATGCAAGCAGATGAGGATTAACGCGCGTCAAAACCAGTGAGAACAGCGCGGTACAGAGCAGCGATGCCCGCCCACTGTTCATGCACTCAAGTAATCACAATCTACACGTGCGTTCATTTACGCCTTGTTAACCAATCCGGGACTGGGCTGAAATAGTGAGCACAAGCGTCACCTGTTACCTGCAGCAGTGGCGCAAAAAGGGCATACGCAATATATGCCTTTCATAGGGGCGCTGAAAGGACGGGGCACCAATAGTGATGTGTCGGTCGTGATTGATACGGCTCTTTTGAACGAGTCTTTACAGTGAACGATATGAACAGGTTCGCGGTGGTGAAGTGTTTTTTTTTTTATTCCTCTTTAGTTGTGCATGCTTATTTTGCAAAACAAAAGTCACTGCTGGAGTGGGGCAGAGGAGTGCAGAGGGACTGTCATCTCCACCGCCCCACCCAGCCACGAGGAGCTCAAAGTGAGCATAAGGCAACAAGTTTGAGAAATAAAAGTCCTAATGAAATAATAAACACGGTTACAGAGGAGATCGCGTTGAAGCTTGCGTTGTTTTCTCCCCTCTTGCGCGAGGGAGAGAGAGGGAGAGGAGGAAAAGTTACGTGAATGAAGCAACAGAAGCTTTTAATCGTGTGATTGTTTTTTTGTGATAACAAACTCCATAGAGGGAAATATCGATGTTATATTGTGTGAAATAGTGACATTTTCGTTAAAATAAAGTCAATTCAGAGGGTATTTTTTTTCTTTAAAAAAAAAAGAAACAACCATCAAAGAGCCATGTGTGTGTTTGTGTGTGTGAGGGGGGGTAGTTGCGCCCCTGACCTGCAGCATGGAGGAGAAGTTGATCATGGCGGTTTGCGCTGGCCTGAGTTGTATGACACGCCTCCTAATTATGACGCTGCAAAACTTCACGCGCCAGCAAACAGGCGTTCCTCGCGAGTGTGAAGCGGCAATGTTTGGCGTCCAACTAGAGGCTGACGGAGCGTGGACGCACGTTCGGTCTGAACGCACCTTTAGGAACCCAAAGATGCGACCGGGCACAGTTAGATGAATCCTCTGCTACAGGTATGGCACAGTCTGAACAGTTTACCCATGACCTTTTTCAACACAACCACTGGGTAGGCATTATTAGTGTTACCTATATATTGTGAACTGGCTGCCCTGTTATTATTTTGAATAGTATCTACAGTAGATAAAAATGGCTACACCCCGCCATTCCGACGCCCCTCCACTCCGACATTGAGGTCTAATTGTTTTTTTCCCCCTTTGTCGGAGTGGTGACACTTTTATTTTTGTGCAACGTCCTGCCATTCCGACACACAAGATAATTATCAAAAATACGTAGGCTTACCATAATTACCTATATTTACGCTCACATCCACACACACAAGACAAAAGATTTTGAAAATGAAGTGTCACGATCACAAGAGCCTACAAGGACCAGACAATGCGCACTAAAACAGTGGTGTAGTGTACATGATACGCAGGTAGACGCCATATAACCACAAGAAAGCCTGCAGAATTACCGTATAACTACTACAAATGGGGCAAAGATACTATCACTCATTTGCGCAGTGTTATTTTCTTTATATCCGATTAGAGACCAGCCCAAACTTCACAACAAACCTATTTCCTCAACATCTCATCCCTCTCTCTCTTCATGGTTCCACGGTTTGCGCACGGCTCCCGTGTTGTCTGGGCACAAAACAAAACCCTGAGAATACCTGATGGTGCTGGAGGAGTCCCTACTCCATCACGCGGTGTGCGGAGAGCCAAGTGCAGCACTCAGCAAGTTTTTTTTCTTTTTCTGATGACTGCACTCCAGCCATATGCACGTTAAATTGGGAATCTTTTTACGAATGGAGCAACACATGCATTGCGTCCTCACTCTTCTCTCAGTGCCACCGCCTGTCATGCGCTCATTACGCACTGTGCTTCGGCCATCAGATGCTCCAAGAACCACCACTGAGGCCACTGTGATTGAATGATGTTGAACATCAGGGTCAATTTCAACGTCCTCAAGAGATTTTCCCTTGTAATGAGATAGTGTTCCATTCTCCATTGCCAGCAGGACTTTACTCATTTGAGTAAGTTGAAGAGTTCCTTGAGGCAGACGATAATATTGTCTGTGAACTTTGATATTGTGGCCTAGGAAATCCGCCAGTTGGTCAGCCTTGTTGTCTTTGAGATTTAGGACCTGGGACATGGTCGCGATATGTTTTCGCAATCTTGTGGAGGTCAAGACATCTGGATGATCAGCCCCACACTCAGCTGCAAGCTTTTTAATACAGTGACTTCCTGAATGGGGCTCCGGGTCTTCCAAACATGTAGTCATTTTCTTTGGGAACACCACATGTTTCCCGGGTTTCTGCTAAGAGCTCCATAGCTGAAACCATTGATGGTTTTAATAATAAAGGGACACCTCGTCCCCGCTTTCCATGGATTTCAATTCTTGAGAAGTATTCACACATTTTTATTTCCACTTTAGTCAGGCATGCCATTACATCTTCATATACCTCTGTTGTTCTTGCTTTAAATGTATTTATCTGCATTCGTGAAACTTCCCCTTATCTTCTCCTATTGAATAGAATCAACTGAGCCAGAATTACTTGAGCAAGCGCTCAAGTAATTTTTTGGAGAAGGGACCATTTCTAGCATTCTTTCTGAAACTTTTCTAACATTTTCTATGTGAAAGTGCAGTCTTTTGACATCTTGAGTGAGTGGCAAAAGCTTTGTGGCATTCCATTTGATCTCTTTCATAGTTGTTGTTGCTCCCCTTGTGATCAGTCCTTTCCATTTGATGTTTTTGATGGTCTTAAACTCTCTTGCATATTGTACAAGAGTTTGGTCTCCATCAGTTGAGGATAAGTTTTCAGTCGCCACAAGCTCACACAATATTCCTAGACTGTTACCGATTTTAAGGGCCAAGGTAGGCTTGGAAAATGTGTTTGTCTTTTGATTATAGCCTGCCACTTCTTTCACAGCATCTACCACAGTACCGAAGTTAGAAGGATAAACAAGTTCCACTGCCTTCTTAATAGGGGTGCGTTCTCTAGTTACAACTAATAGTCGCCCTATTTCTCGTAGTCTTTGTCTGATGTAATCATGTCTGTGCTTCTGTGACCCATTGAGTTCAAAAAGGTGCTGCCCAAAATTGCAAAAGAAGAGAATCATTTTGGATCACTCTTGTGACATCATCATAGTTCATGCATGAAAGTACGCTCTTCAAGCCTTCGCCAACTTCACGAACCACGGCAGTTCCCAGTGCGGATTTTGACCTCACTCTCTGTCTTCCCTGGTTTGAAACCCTATCGTCATTGTTTTTTGCAGAGCACATTGTCATGTGCTTCCATAATGTCTTTTTGCCATAAAGCCCTTGACAATAAAAACAGTGGATACATTATTGTCCAACTCTTTCATTGCCTGTTCTATAGCAAGCCTCCAAGTTTCTATTTCCTTGTGTTATAACCTGCACATTGTGAGCAAATTTCCACGTTTACGCAGGTTATCAAGCTGGTGGCGTCTTTCTTTAGAGTTCTTGGGATGTTGGAAAGCCATGGCAACTTCCTTTTCGTTAGCATGGGCCCTTTCCAGATGCCTTGCAATTTTTGATTCAGGCTTCAAACAGAAAAGGCAATAGTTCCGTTTGTCATATATTCAACGCTTTTCTTTTTTTGAATAGGGCATTACTTTGATTGATGATAGGTCATCTTGTTTTGGAGATAAATTTGGGAATCTTTGTGAAGGCAATGGCTTCTTTTCAACAGGATAGAGAGCTTGGTCATCTGTCTCTGAGCTTGAAGCATTCGAATTCGGAATGCTGAAAACTGCTGTTCACAAAAGCTCTCCTTCTAATTTGACAGAGATTGAGTTGTTTTGTAAAGAGGAATGGGCTAAAATCACTCAAGACTACTTTGGAAACTAGAAAAATATGGAATTAGAGGTATCGGTCATAAATGGATCTCAAGCTATTTAGAAAATAGAAAGCAATATGTTCAAATAAATGACACAGCATCAAACTTACGGGACATCAACTGGGGGGTTCCCCAAGGCTCGATACTTGGGCCATTATTGTTCATATTATACATGAATGACTTTGTAAAAGCATCAGATAAACTGCAAAGTATTTTATTTGCCGATGATACAACATTATTTTACTCAGGGAAAGACATACAGGAGATAACAGAAGTAGTAAATGAAGAACTCCAAAAAATAAAACATTGGTTTGACCTAAATAAAGTGGCTCTCAATGTTAAAAAAACAAAATTTATAATATTCAATGACAAACGAAAAATATTGGATGTATCAATAAAAATAGACGGTATGGAAATTCAAAGGGTTCAAGAAACGAAATTTTTAGGCGTCATCATTGATGAGGACCTCAAATGGAAGTCACATATAAATTACACAAGAGGAAAAATAGCAAAATCCATCGCGGTGTTACATAAAGTCAAATTCTCCCTAAATCAATCCGCGTTACTTGCTTTATACAACACATTCTACAAAAACGGGCTCTGAAAACTATACATAATATTAGATATAGAGATCCATCAAATCAACTATTTATTAAATGTAAGTTGCTAAAATTTGAGGATATAGTTGACTATAATATCCTTCAGGTTTTGTATAAAGCAAATAAAAAAATATTGCCAGTGAACATCCAAGAAAGGTATGAGACAAGAGAAAGCCACTATAATCTGAAAGGCACAGACATCTTTAAAAAACCCAGGTTCATTTCGAAAGCAATGGAATGCACTGTCACAGTGACAGGAATTAGTCTATGGAATAAACTTCAAAAAGAAGTGAAAGAGTCAAGAACTCTCTTGGAGTTCAAAAACACATAAAAGCTGCAATGTTAAAGAAGTATGAAAATTAGACTTGGACATGAATAATGTGAGATCTTTGATTTGAACAAACAAACATGAATATGGTTTGTTTCTTTTTTGACCATTTGTAAACATTTTAGGAATATGACGTATTTATTGTATATATTGTAAATAATTAAATATAGAATACAAAAACATCAGAAAATACTATATGTATATGACTGTAACCATATGTATGTATATATATATTTATATATGCACATATTTTTAAAAGACAGCATGTAAAGTGTGAAGCAACAAAAGGGGCAGATATTATAAGACTTGTTCTTCTCCTCTGCTCCGTTTCATTCATGCTATGTTGGATTGGCGGTCTTGTGGTGATTGCATGATGTCACTTTTGAATGAAATAAATAAACACAATGAAATGAAATGAAATGAAAATGTCAGTCTCTAGATGTGCAAATCTTGTAGAGTCATACCCCCAAAGACTTGCTGCTGTTATTGCAGCAAAAGGGGGGTTCCACAAACTATTAAGTCATGCTGTATGAATACTTATGCACACCCCACTTTTTCACTTTTCTATATTTTGAAAAATAACAGAATCATGTATCATTTTGCTTTCACTTCACAGTTGTCTGTTACTTGTGTGTGAACTTTCAGTAAAAAATTCAAAATATAATCTTGATGTTTAGGGTTGTAAACATGACAAAATGTGCAAAAGTTCAATGTGTATTAGTACTTTCGAGAGGCACTGTATAATACTTTTCACTTAAGTACATTTCTATTAAGGCTCTATAGTAAGTAAAACTTACATCAACTGTTGAGTGTCGCTGTCATTACCAGACATTATAGAGTCTGAATCTTCTGCATCACTCTCATCTTGCACATCATCTGACCATACAAATGTCTTTGTAGCCACACGCATGTATGTGCCAGTGACTTCTTGGAGATGTTGCTTAAGGAGGTGCTGCTGATAAAGGAGGCAGCAGTGAAGACCCTCTTTGGTCAGTTCCTCAGGACAGACTGAAAGTTTGGAAAATGAAGTATGCAAATGTTAATTTTGGTTAAAAATTGAATTGTACAAATGCACAAAAACTTACCTTGGTTACTGAAGTCCTCTGTAATTTGTACAATACGAGTATTCAATTGGTCAACCTTCTGTCGGAGGAAAGTGCAGTGACGCATCATCTCGTGCAGCAGTATGTCTTTTTCCTCTTGCAAACGGGAAACAAGCATCACCTGGTCAAAGACTTGCCGCTTTAACCGTAGACCTGCCATTGAAGGTAACAAGCAAAATCTGCTTTCCTGGACTTAGCAGATGAGGAACAGGAACACTTAGGGGCAGGAAGTGGCAAAAAACGAACTAGAAAAACAATATATTTGTCATTTACACTGAGTTAAAAATATTTCATTAAAATTGTTTAGAGGAAAATGCAGCATACCTTGCTTGCAAACTTGCAGGTGTCCATCATCATCTTTCACAACAGCCAGCGTTGGTGGAACTGGATTAAAAAATCCTTCCAGCATAGTCTCTCTGTTATGGAAGACATTCCTCTCATGGACAGCAACATCACACAAGGAGCAGAGAAAGTGGTGCCCAGAGGGAACACAGTCCATACACCTCATCACAGCTGACTCGTCATCACACATTTGGCAAGCATCATGATAGATGTTTTGACCAGACAGCCTGCTGTTAAGAAGAACTGGCCTGATAGTCTTCATTTGCTCTCCCAACTGTTGCTGCCGTTTTGCCCACTCTGATATCAAAGGTGGTTCTTCTTCAGTTGGCAAGGGAACATCAGTGGAGGCAATGAGGTCAGCCAGTTGATTAAGATAGAACTCTAAAACATAAACATATGCCATGAATACATTAATACAATATAATTAAAAACAATGAGTCTGATCATGGGAATATGAAATTCTGTTATAATAATGGATGGATGGATGGAGATTAAAAAGGTTTTACTAAGATTATGTTCTTCAGGATGATTTTCATGGTCCTGAGCTCTGCTAGTACTAGCATGGGGAGCTAATAAAAAACATTGACAAATTATAGTCACAGTATTTATAATTATGTGACAACACAAAAAAAGTAAAATAATATTGACAGTGTAGAGGTTTTACCAAGCATCCTGTCTTCTTGGGGGTGTTCAACCTCAATTGAACTGGAAAACTGGCCTTTGCTAGTACTTTCTCGGGGAGCTAGATAATACAAGAATGTATAATCATTATCTCAAATCCAAACAAAGACGCTTGATGTATTGTAATAACCTAGACACATTAAACCAACCAGAACGAGATCTAAGACGCTTTGGCTCGGTTACAAGGTAGCCGTTGCTGTCTTTTTTTCTCCATCTCACATTGCAACCAGGTGTGCAGGTTTCTTTCTTTTCAATGACACCTAAACAAGAAGTCAAATCACTTATGAAAATTATATTTGGATATGACTGCACCACAGTTGAAAAACATATGATTTTCTAAATCAAATGGTTTGCCAATGTAAAATCTAGGAAACCTACCTGCTGTTGTGCCAGATCATTGGCCAAAGACTTGCCCTTTTCCAGCCACTCTTCAAATTGTCTCAAAGCCATCTTTAAAAAAGAAAGAAAAGAAATGCTTCAACAAAACAAGGAGATTAGATTTCTTACCATTGTATTTACTGAATATACATATTTTTACATGTTAAGAGTAATGCTCTATTGCTTCAAGTATACTGTAAGTATTTAAGTGTTATATTATTTGTTCACTTTATAGTCAGTGGTAATACGCTATGTATGTTTGTTATCAACACTATAGAGCCCCGAACAAAGACTATTCTAATTAGTGAAACTGTAAGCCAGTGCTGTAGATCTGTCTGTGGGATTATGGCAGTCCTGACCCCTCCTCTCAGGAGTGGTTTCAGGCTCCCATCCTAGTGCTGACCCATCCTTGGCTGTATATTTAGGCACTCATTCAAAGTGGTAGCCTACTCAACTGGGCATAAGCTACAGACTGAAATACATGTACCATGGTGAAGAAAGACAAGCAAACATGATGCACTACTCTGTAATCATAGAGAATATGCCATAAGAACATCTGATTCTGTAGGTTTCATTTTAAGACATGGGGACACTGCAGATGATTTTCCGCCTAGCCTCATGTATAGCCAACTAGCTGGGCTCGCCATCTCACTCTTACTCTATATAATGATAATGCTTACAATTTTAAATTAACCTGATATATTGTACACGGCCTTAAGTCGTTTATAAATTATGTATAAAGACACATTTTGGCTCGTAGGCTATGAACTTGTGCAAAGTGACTAACCTCTCCTCTGCTAACCTCTGACAATTGATCGTTCTTTGTTCAGTTGTCTTTCTTTTCTTACTACTTTTGTAGGACAAAAATAAAGACGAATTAAGAAAAATAATTAAGAAAATAAGAAAACAATTGCCTCTTACCTGAGAGCGAATCCACAGCACAAGTCTGACAAAAGGAGACTGTGACGTCGTGATTTGTCTGGTTGCTATAGCGACATGTCCTACCTCTGTGATGTGATTGGTTGTCTGAGATTTAGGCGCTTGTTTTCGGTACACATGGTCGTTTTATATTTCCGGGCGCGGGATGCCATGCCTAAAGTTTTGTGCTTTTATATTGCGGGCTTACATGATATGTCTTGGAGTGGGCCACAGAAAGTGGCGCACGTTATTATGCCTATCTGGACATACTGTACATTCTTTTGACCAATCGTTATTCAGCTACTACCTGTCAATCTCAAAGTTTGTCCCACCTTTGGACTAAACTTGCACAAGATTTAACATGGTGATCTGAACTTATGAAGACTTCAAAATGTTTATGTATTCCATCCGTAAATGGAACGATCAAACTGACGACATGCGCTGTTAAACGATGCAGGCCCGTTAAGACCCCGATATGGATCTATTCTGCAAAGTTTTCCCTTTCGTCTGAACACACAACGTTTTTGGAGGGGAAAAGGCTGAATTGCGCAGACCAAAGATGACCACCGCTTCCATCTTCTGCATATGAAAATAAGGTATGAAATTATTGTTTTGTTTTGGATGAAACGTAAGGAGCTTTACATGCAATAGGCGTGCCTTTGCGTTGTCTCTTGATTGGTCGTGTGGGGAAGCTGCACTAAAGGCATGTGTTTGTGTTTTATTATAGATAGCTTACTCTATTGTGGTAACTATTGTGAGTGTTGGAGATTGTTAGGAGGATAGAACAGGATGGTGGCTGGTGTGTGTATTGTAATGCGCATTGCGCAATATGACACTTGCGCAGATGAATTGTTTGCAGTTCTGACAGGATTTGATGCTGTTTGTAAACGCGTCTCTGGGTTTGCTGCTTCGCGTGACCATACACTGAAAAATAACGACCATTTAGGCCGCTGCGAAGCTGCCCAACCAGGCAAAAAACGCCCAAATAGACCGATTTCAGAGTTGTGACAATCGACCCATATTGTCGTTTGTGTATGAGGACGTGTTGGATTGGAAGTGTCAATAGAATAGATAAGAATGGTGTCAATATGTTTTAGTGAATGATATTTACATCACCTCTTTTTTTACAGAAGCAATGCTCTGTTTGTGAACAATGGTTTGACCCACTATAACTATTATTATCTGTTACATAAAACGTTTGCGTTTCCCAACCAGAGCCTCGACACGGTGCGATCTCCCTCATGTAGCAAGTTCTGTTTTTGTTTTTGATGCTGGCAGGAGTGGCGCGCGTTATTTCCTCTGGTGGTGTTTGAGAGAGAGGACAGGTGTAAGGCGCACAGGCCGGTAGGCATAGGTTGGTTGTTTGGCTCTTATAGTGCGCTCGAAATCACTCTCGAGGCTCCGGCTTGGTTTGTCCTGAACCCATCCATTTTTGGCTTTGATGAACAACGGTTTGGGCTCAGATTTATGCAAATAGACTTGAATACTGCAGTGCTGTGCGTACTGCTAGCCTGTGTTTGGTTATGATGGGGTCTTGCCTGTCTTGCCAGGGATTTCAGCGAGTGTGTGACTGCAAGTTGCATGGAACTTTAGCATGGAGCAGCTCCTGGAATCATTCAAATACGTTAAACCCCATTGCGTCAAGCGAGACGCAAACGGGCACCTTTTGCGTACTATGTTACGCAAAAGGCGAGTGACCATTCGTCAATTTATGACGCTTTCGGAGTGAGACTGTGTTGATTATAGTTGGCACATGAATGTACACAGGAATGTGCCTTTTCTTTTTGCACAAAATTGATTGAAAATTTTGTTCTCCAAAGTAAATCAAAAAATGAGAAAATCTACTAACTTATGTTTGGTTAGCTGTAGCTTTATGGAAAAGGTAATGCACGCTATCATTGAGTTTGGCCCAACAAAAAGGACTAGTTTTAGCCATTTTAGATTTATAATATCTCCAAATAATCAACATTTAAATGTTTCTTACCTTGAAAATGTGTTTGTAACCACTGCAGACTATTTCTTGATGCTAAAATTACTTGCTGCTGCCTTGATGAGTAGAACCTGGCAAAATTCCTTACCGCCCCTTTTCCATGTTTACCTTCTGCACTTGCACAACATTTAATTTTATTTTAGCATCATTTGGATTTATACTACAATTCAGCTCAGTTTCAAACACATTATGCAGAAGATGTTTTGAATGGGAAAGCTAAAAGGTAGTGAGTGCACAGAACAGTAGTAGGCTATACAGCAGTGTCCACACCAACTGTAAATCTGATCATCAAATGATCAGCTGCAAAGCTGTATAACATCTTTAAATTGTTGTGTTGAAGGTTCTTCTTTAATTATATTTTGTTTATTTTGTACAAATAGCAATAAATGTGACCTTAAATGTATACACAAACTGCCAACACCTCCCTTTGGGGACACGTGCAGTTCCACACACAACCAATCGGGGGCAATGTTGAGGGATACACAAATTTAGTAGGGGGAAGATGGGGGGCACACACACACACACACACACACACCAAAAATCGAAATAAGTCACTTTTAGGGACCGATGAGATTTTAAGAGGGAAATGCATCTTGAAGCCTGGAGATGCCATTTTCAATGTTGTCAAATTCTGGACCATGATTTTGGTCCCCAATCTACTGGTGTGTATACTGGTTTTGGTCCCCAAAATGGTCCTAAACAAGCTCTCACACACACACACACACATACATTCCTGCAAAGCCTACAAAGTGAGGTCTCCGTTAAAAACCTCCAAACTGAGGACATGCCTTTCCCAGTGTTTCAAGAAGAAAACAATACACTTTCTAGACACTAGTTGGAGCTGCGGAACTATACACTCCATTAAAATATTTTTAGGAGCAAGATTTAAGAAAAAGTTTTTAATCATCATACTGAGGACATCACACTATGAACTATAAATAAAATGTGTAGAACAGTGGTTCACAAAGTGCAGTCCACGGCCTTCTGGGGGGCCTCAGAGGCACTGCAGGGGTCCCCCAAAGATTGCCTACATGACAAGTACATAGAATTATATGGAGTTGAGTGTAAGTGAGTTACAAATGTTTTGTTTGAATTAGTATTTTGAATGAGTATTTATCTCAGAATAATTTTTCATGATTTTAATGAAATTTATGAAAAAGTAAATTCTTATCAATACTGTTAATTTGCTTTTTGGGAGGTCTGTGGTGGAATTCCCCAGACAAACTACACAGAAAAATCCCATCCAGGTGGGAATCAAACCCGGGACATTCTAGCTGTGAAGCACAAGCGCTAACCGCTGCGCTACCGTGCCTCCTAATTAGGTGAATTAAACACCACAAACGAGACCAAAATGTTTTAAGCATATCTGCCTTTATATGTTTTGCAGAACAAACCCAAATTATTTGAGGGCTTGCAATAAAACAGTTATTTTGTGGCGAGAAAGACGAGGACACATGCGAGCTGCAAGTGAGCCAACTTTATTCGACTCAAGCCACAGCAATAATGGCCGGAGAACAGGCCGAACCAAAAGGAAGGCTGAGACACGCCCCCAAAACCTGCAGGGTGAGAGACACCCCTCCAACATGCACACCACAATTTCAGCTTTGATCATCAATAAAATAAAAAAGATTAATATCTGGCAGCTTTCAAATAAAAGAAACGAAATATTGGTCTTTAACCAGGACAACAGTACATTGTGTCTCATCTTATAAGTGCAACATATTTGGCTCATAGTAGGGCTGGGCAATAAATCGAATTAATTCATGCTTTTAAAAACAGACGATTGGAAAAATGGCTAAGTCGTAAAATCGTGTCTGCCCTAGGTGCGGCGTGCGGCCAATTTAGCAGCGTTTTAGACGCTCTGTAGTGAAATGACACCAGCGAAGAAGGCAGTGACTTTCTGACGATCTCTGCTGCTTCTCAAAGGCTGCATGTTGTGTTTAAGAGTGTGCGGTGGAGTTTTCCGTGCTAAAACAGACTTTCCCTCGGTCTGCTCCTATGCCTTTCTCCCACTCTGCTCGAGCGGTGCACCCTTTTAACTCCGCCCCTTCCCCTTTTATAGGGATTTTTCAAGATTTTTGACATAGGGCCTCATTTCCTAGTTATCCAGAGTGTTGTTGATGTCTGGAGATATTTTTTTCTTAAATTCATGCAGTTCTTATATTTGAAGAGTCTAGAGGCGCTAGGCTAGGGCTAAAGCATTTCTATGGCATCAGTTAGCCTGCATTAAAAACAGTCTGACCCACTCCACAGTGCACCTGAGGTAAATCACTTATAACACCAGACTAACCATATAAATGTCTGTGTTAATAGAATAATGTTTGAAATATAACTGACCTTGTATCACATGAATTACCGCATTTTGAGGGACTATTTTCTCGCAGATCACTCCGCCGCTGCGTTAGCTTACAGCCACGAAGCTGATGCTGCTCAAATATAAGTTATTTTAAATGCAAAATGGTTAAATTTATTCTATTAACACAGACATTTATATGGTTAGTCTGGTGTTATAAGTGATTTACCTCAGGTGCACTGTGGAGTGGGTCACACTGTTTTTAATGCAGGCTAACTGATACCATAGAAATGCTTTAGCCTTGCCCTAGCCTAGCGCCACTAGATTCTTCAAATATAAGAACTGCATGAATTTAAGAAAAAAATATCTCCAGATATCAACAACACTCTGGATAACTAGGAAATGAGGCCCAATGTCAAAAATCCTGAAATATCAAGTCTCCATGGAGACGGTTGTCAATCACAGCAGAGGCATGAGGATAAAACCAAAACATTTTTGAAAACTCAATGGCTTATTAAGAAGTTTTAAGTTTTACGTTTGAGAGCAAACAAGGAATATTTAAAACAGAAATAACAATTTTTAAATAAAGGGTTATCTTATTTTAAATTAATGAGCCTAATTGTAGGCTATATTATGAAATATGAATGAGCAGGACTCTGAGCAGTTTTCTTCATATGAAAGATCAGGACACCTTTTGAAGTTTATTTCCAATAAAATCGATTACGATTTTAAATTGCCCAAACTGAGTAAAATTTTTTTTTTTTTTTAAATCTAGGTTTTATTTTTTTTGGCCATATCGCCCAGCCCTAGCTCATAGAATGTAAATCTATTTTAACCACAACTGAAAAGTGCTTAACAGGCATAAAACATGACCAAGAAGGCTTTGTCCCAACACAGGGAAATTCAAGGAAACTATATATGCCCTTTACAGTGCACATGGGTGAATTAACAACTTTTAAATACTACAACTAACTGGGGCTGAACACTGACCGAACCACAGCTGAAAATCAAACTTAACTTGAGAATTCCTGAAACAGCCTTCTCTTTACTTTAACTATCTCATTGTAAACATAATACTTGACATCTTTCCACGTGCGGTTCTTCAGTGCTGGGGACTCGTGTGTAATGCACAACATGCAGGCTTCTTTCCCAGGAACTCGTCTCACAGCAATGAATTTGCCCATCCTTCTCTCCACTGCATTCTTCTCCTCCGCACTCCATGGTCTCTTGGTCTGTTTTGGAGCATCTGAGAAAGAGTGTTTAATTGAAGTTAAACGTCATATTTGCACACATCTTACATTAAGTCTCTAAATGTCAAATATTGGACTAAACTTATTTGTATACCCCCTGAAGAAACATGATGATGTCCAGGGTCTAAATTATTTGTAACTGAAATCAGGCTAACTTTGATAATATTATCAAAGAAATCTGTCATGAGGTATTCTTTCATTGATTATACATGTTATACTAAGGCTAATATGAATATATATTTTTAGTTTACTAACCAAAATATGTTAAATTGTGTGTAAATTGTGCTGTTATAGCTGACACATTCAAAGCCCTAGCCATCATCTCTAATTAATGAGAAAATAAGCATATTCACTCCACTTTACTTTATTTAACCTCTTAACCCCCGCCTTAACCGAGTGCATTTTCCCCAGTTCAATATTACCCAAATCTAAAAGCTTCTTGACTGAAGCTTACAGCCTATAAGGGACAGGGTTAACACCTCATTTGAAAGCTAAGGCCTACAAAACTAACCGCAACATTTTTGTTGCCACGTTTGTCACATTTTTGAAGCTTTTATGTCGTGTGTTTCATAGTTTGTGAGTCATATCTGTGTCACCTTTTTGTCGCTCTTTTGCGGCTTTTTCATCACTTTAGTTGTGTTTTTTGTTGCTTTTTTATAGTGTTACTGTTGCTTTTACGGCATGTTTTTAACGCTACATTTGTGTGTGTTTTCATCATCTTTCTTTTGTTGCTTTTAGATTTGGGTCAAACTGGTGAAAATGTGATCGGTTCAGGTGGGGGTTAAGAGGTTGAGAAACACACACGGAAATGTTTAGCTGTTTCAATCCCTTGGAGCCAAAACTAAGTAAAGGTAAAGAAAAAATAGACAAGATCGTACCATCATTGCTTTTGTTCAAGGGTCTCTTTCTGTGTTGTTTAATCTTGGACGCCCGGTCTAGGGGGCTTTTCTCTCCGTCTCCAATATACTCTGAAGACAAAAGACACATAATAAACTTCATTAAAATGTTGAGTTTCAACTGAAAAGCTTTGGACAGGGGCAGAATAAAGAAAACATTTATATAACGGAAGGATTCCACAGTTAGTCAATAACATCTGAAAACTTTAGTCACAAAGAGCAGTGAGCAGGACCAAGTCTAAACCAGGACTAAACCCAGCATTGGTTAAGTACTGGTACCAAGTAAAATTAATAAAGTTAACTAAAGTAATCGTACCATCAGTTCCTTTGTTCATGGGTCTCTTTCTGTGTTGTTTAATCTTGGACGCCCGGTCTAGGGGGCTTTCCTCTTCATGGTCCTCTCTGTCAGAGTGTTCAGACACTGAAGACAAATACATATTCATGTTACTTATGTGGAGTGCCCACTTTAAACATCATCTTTAAGTTGTTACACTTAATGGAAGAAGTATATTAATCCACTTATAGTTTATACAGTGCCTATGTTGTGTTATGCGTTACAGTTAACTAGTATTGCAGACAATATTGAACATACTGGAGTGGCGCTCCTCTTCGCTCCTTGATTGAATCTCTGTTTCGGCTGTTAAAAAAAAAAAAAAGCTCTATAAGCATCATATGACTTCTACTAAAAAACTACTATTTTTTTACAGTACAGACCACAGACTGCTGAATCCAGGGTCTGAAGATTGTTTCCTTTAAGTGCTTTGGCTCCACCTTCCATTGCAAATAGAACTTTCCAACTTTAGCTACTTGGAAGGTTTTATCAGTCTGCCTGTAGTAGTTACAGTGTACTCTGATGTCATGTCCCATAAACTTTGCTACCTGCTCAAGCTCTTGGTTGGAGAGGTCCAGCAGCTGGCACAATGTTGCCACATGCTTTCGCAAGTTGGTGGATCTGAGCAGTTGTGGATTATCCACTTTACATTCAGTTGAAAATTTTCTCAAACAGTCACAGCCACGAATATTTGTTTTGGCGTCAATGTTTGCAAACAAAAATGGATTGTTCTTAAGAACCCCAACTTTGTCCCTGAGCTCAATCATGAAATCGATGGAAGCTTTAGTGCGGTCAAGAAACAGAACAGGTACTTTCCGACCTCTTTTTCCTCTTGTTACCATCCTAGTTAGCCTGTTACTCAACATTTTCTCCACAGGAGACAGCGTCTCATAAATGTCCTTGTTGACTTGGCCAGAGTCAGCTTTCAGGTACATCTCTAGTGTTATCCTTGATGCTTCTCCCTCACGTTTCTTGTTGAAAACTATGACTTGAGCCAGAAGACTTTCACTGAGTCTTTTGTATGCAGCCACTGTTACAGTCTGTTTAAGATCAGCCTTTGCTTCATCTTCTACAGCCCTCAGATGATTCTGCAGCACAAGAATGTCTTTAGTTAAAGGAACACTTTCATCTTTGTTCCATTTGTTTTGTTCCATGGAACTGTGGGCATTTGTTGCAACATAGTTTGACCACATTTTGTCAAGAACCTCCTTAAACTTTTTAGTCTTTTTTTCAGCAACAACATCCGACACCATCATACAATGACCAATCCAGGTCTCAGTTGCTGCTTTGAGTGAAAAGCCTATTTTCACTGCGGTTGAAGGTTTTCCATACTCCGTCTTGTCTGAGTTGAAGTGTGCCACTTTTCTAGCTGCTGCTATTGCCAGGTTAAATTTGGTTGGATCACACAAGTCTTTGTGTCCTCCAATTGTTTGGTTAATTTTCTTAGCTGCCAAGACAAAACGACCCAGTTCCCTCAATTTCTGTGCAATATAGCGATGTTGTGATTGTTCACGTCCTTTTCGAGCAAACAGTGAATCTCCATATTTACAAATCATCTCATCCCCTCGAACATGGGCAGTGATATTGTCTTGTAACATGTTATGGATTACATTTTGGACTCCCTCTGATGATGTCTGTATTGGAAGAAGCTTGGAAGAAACAGTTTGGATGCGCCTTCTTTTTGTTCTTACGTCTGAGTTTTCCTTTTTATCCCTACAAGTTTTGTCACGTCTCCATAGATCTACTTTTTTAAACATAGCAAAGCAGTGCTGGCAGGGCAAATAGTCACTAACTGATGAATTTTGAGAGGGCTGTTTCCATGTAACGATCTCCCCTTTACCCTCCTTTAGGACTTCCTGATTATGTCGCCAGTCACCCTTATTTCTTAAAGACTCAAGACGTTTCATTCTCTCTTTGGAGAGCTTTGGAAAGCTGAAAGCGTGGGCAACATCATCTTCCTCCATGTGCATCAACTGTAAATGGCGGGCCATTTTTTTATTTATTTTTTTGCAGTAAACACAGTAATGTGGTTTGTCCCACAGTCTTTTACCATTATTTTTTTGGCAAGTTTTAACCCTCAGTTCAACGGTCTCTGTGTTGTTCTTGCAACGATCCTTTTTTGAATATGTTTTTGATGGTTGACTGTTAGACTGTGTTGGTTTTGACTCACATGACATGCTGGAGCACATTGAGACTATGCTGCAGGATGAAGAGGAGTCTGGACTCCCTGGAGGAGGCTTGTACTCCTCACCATCACTATGACAACTTGACATTTCAGAAGAGTCATCTTCTTGAAGAGTTGAGCTCACTGTAGAATCAGGTATATCCTTCTCCAGGGCCTTTACCTACAACATAACAATTTCAACATGTTACCTGCCTGCATGAAGATTTGACTTAAATGAATGTCCAAATGTTTAAAACTAAGTACAAATCACTTTCAGTCAAGTTTGGTAAAAGTGCAATCATATACAAACAGCTGTTTTTGAGTAAAACTGCTCTTGTTCATTGAAATAAAGGTCCCCCTTCCCTGCTTGTGTTTTTGCTCATTTAAAAAAAAAAAATTGCCATAATGTCAAAACTAAAAAATAATAATTGTGCGATAGTGATATGTAAAAGGGCTTGTTGCTCTATCAACACTCTAGTTTTCTAAAAACTAGACCTTCACCAAACTGAAAGCTCCCGTTTTAACTTAAGCAATATGGATTTTATTTTTAACATGCTAATCCTGATTACAGTTGCATAAACTCTTTGTGATCATGCATAATTGCTAAAGGGGGTATTATGCTTTAGACATTTATTTGTACCCACTGTATTTAACATCAACACCGTTTTGGAACTTTTCCCTGTGATTACAAAACGAATTCAAATGATTTAAAAAGTGAGGGTGTCTGTGTCGGGCTGATCCCAGGTCCTGTCGTTCCCCTGTCCGCGATGGTCCGCTCCTGCCTACGGAGCCACCGCACTGACTTTTCCCTTTCAACATATTCACAACTTAAATATTTGCAAGAAATGTCACTTGAGACTTATAGTCTGTAAACCAATGCCCGTAAGCCTTATAGTTCATGGTTATGGCTCAATATACTTCAGTGTTCACGCTCCGCTACCTGAACTCACACCTTTCAATGGCGGAGAGGTTTGTTTGGGCTGAAATTAGGAGCCTGATTGACTCACGCATGCGCAGTCCAGATGGGCATTGGGCTTATAGCCATTGTGTAAAGATTCAAAAATACTCAAAAGTGCTTGAAAGGTTCGAAACATAATTCCAGCTATGTTTTTATTGAGGGAACAACATTGTAACATGCTTAAAAGCTCTAAAAAGTATATTTTTCCATAATGCCCCCTTTGACGCAGCCTTGCCGCGGCATGTTCACAACTCGTCAGCCACAGTTCACGGTCACAACACGATGATACGATAGTAAAAAGTACTTACAACTGTTGACGCTCTCTCACATTCTTCGTGTGACTTCGTAGAATTCGTAGTCTTCGTTTGAATCGCGCTAATGCACTGCGCTCTGATTGGATAATTACCCATGGATTACAAAAGTGTTGTGATTGGTCGGGTCCACCTGCATTGCAGATTTTTTTATTTTTTTTTAAGTGAGCTTCTACTATCAGTCAGATTATATAATACTGTAAGTGTTAAACCAATAGACTATACAACATACTATTTTGACATGTTTTACATAAACAAGGTCTCCTAATAAATATGTTACACTTTTTAAAATTTGATTTGTTAAAATTCAAGATTTTATTTTTTATTTTTTTATTTGCCAAACCATGTGAATGATTTGAAATGATATACTAAAACAGTAAATACTAAAGAAATATGTTATATACAGGACTAAATCCCTTTAGATTTTTAGTTGTGATATTATGTGCACAGGAAGTTTCCTGCAGCCTGCTCGCGGAGCGCTCTGATTGGCCGATCCTTAAAGGGGCCTCTCAAAATGAAACATTGTTTCAAACTGGGCTGGAGCTGCAGGTGCGGCTCAGGTCAACTCAGGATGAGCATCTCTGTATGTAGTGTTAGACTGAACTGAATTGAGTTGTTCACATAATTATAATATAATTACAACTTAACTTTTCTAACAGACATTTTTTTAGTTATAATGAAATAAACAGATATGAATCATTTCTGAAAGATTAGATTTTTGCCTTTTAATAAAAAATATCACATAATACAAGTGTACTTCTTTTCTTTAAGGACATAAAATAGCCTATAAAAAAGGCTTAGACAAAAAAGAATAAAAGAAAAAGGGTATTAAATATACAGCATATAGCGTAAACTAAACACTAATGAAAATAAGTAAATATAAATGCTTATTACTAACAAAAAGAGTTATATACAGCTCACTTACTCCTGTCTTACAATGTGTTTGATACTTTCCCGTTAGGATTTAGGCCCCACCACAGCACTGAGACAGCTGATAAAATGATATCCGCATGAACACCAACACAGGTGAACATTGTGTACAACATTGTGTACACGTCTTTTCATGGTTTAGCACCACAGTACATCTCTGAGATGTTAGCGCTATTTGAAACATTGCAGGCCCCGAGAACTTCAGGAGTAAACTCTGAGGAGTAAACCCAGAGTCAGGAGTAAACACTGAGGCTAAAATTAAAATCAGGAATAGTCTTCATGAGGATGTGAAACAGGCATAAACTCTGACAATGTTCAAATCCAGGCTGAAAACAGATGTGCATGTGAAAACTGAAAGTATTTTATCTGCTCAGTGCAGACGTATCTCTGCTTGCTGCTGCCGCTTGCCTCTTTATTTGCTTTTTAAATCATTCTATTTTTGGGCACATGTCTTGGATATGATTTTATTCTCTTCTTTTAAGTGAACCAAGGCTTTTTACTCATTTTGATGCCATTTTTACAACTCATTTGACGAACCAGCGACGACAATCTTGTCAACATGGCTGAGGGAGGAAGGCAAACATCGCCTTGTGAAAGCTGTCGGATGTATCAACAAGAAATTCCCTGCTACGGGACAAGATTTATGCTCTAGAGACGGAAAGAGGACTTAATGACACGCTCCCTGTGGAACCCGGTAAGAAGACGGAAAAACTGATACTTGCAACCTGAAGCTAAACGATACCATAACATTTCCGAAACTAAACAGACAACTTGGTGCTAGGCCAAAGCAAAGACAACATGCTCGTAAAAATGCACCTGGAATAAAGTTAACAAACAGATTTTCACCTCTCTCAGAGAAAATGTCAGAGAGAAACACGGAACAAGAAGTCAAAACAAAGATGGAGAGAAAAACTG
Organism: Neogobius melanostomus; assembly: GCA_007210695.1. Taxonomy (NCBI): domain Eukaryota; kingdom Metazoa; phylum Chordata; class Actinopteri; order Gobiiformes; family Gobiidae; genus Neogobius; species Neogobius melanostomus. The sequence continues at coordinate 1,616,271 of VHKM01000474.1, read as the reverse complement.
TGCCAAGTGTCAAGGCCAGAGATATCCTATTGCTTGGGGACGGAGCCATATCTAATATAAACAATGAGATAATGACTACAATCACTTATCCGTCTGCTACAGTTTCTGACATCATAGATGTTCTAAACAAGGAAATTACAAACACCCTGGATAAATAAACTTGTTTTACATGTTGGTGCTGTTGACACAAGAAACGGAGAGTCTGAAGTCCTGAAAGAAAAGTTTAATAAACTTTTTGAGAGACTTGATTGCCTGGACAAGACGCGATACAAATTTTCATCAGTGGACCTATCCCAAACATCGACGGGAGAATAAACAAATTCTCCCGGCTGTTTCAGTTGAATACATGGCTGTCCAAAGTCTGTAAGTCAAGAGGACTGTATTTCATAGAGAACTTTAATCTTTTCTGGAAACGCGACGATCTGTTTAAAGGAAATGGCCCACATTTGAGCAGAGGTGGAGTGAGACGACTGACGGAAAATCTCCTCCACGCTCTGCAGAATCCGTGGAGGCCTGAGCAACAAGAGAGAGCAGAGAGGAGCATGAGCTCCTGGCTCACCAGCAAAGGTTTCGCCTGCATCCCCAATAAAAATTCAGTCGCAGCTGCATCATCTGCACCTACAGTAAAGGACTCAGCCACAGCTAAGGATCCAGCCACAGCAGCACCAGCAGCACCTACAGTAGAGGACTCAGCCACAGTTAAGGAATCAGCTGCGCCGGAAAACATCTCAACCATAGCAGCGGCGCCACCTGCATCTGCATCTCCGGGGAAAAGCTCCGCTTCAGCACCACCTGCATCTATAGTAAATGATTCAGCCGAAGGAGCACTTTCTTCAACTCCACCACAGGCCTTGAGCCCGACTGGTACATCTACACCCTCCAGAGATTTTTCTGAACCATCACCAAAGTCACCTATGGGATTTCCCAGCCATTTTGAAGCCTTGATAAAACAAGGGATTCAAATGACTCCCCGCACTCCAGTCATGTCAAGACCAAGGCTTTTATCCCCGAAGAAGTATCATGCCCCTCCCCCACCTCCGATTTCCAGCAGCTTCACTGCTGCTGTCTAGGACATTAAGGGCCTCTGCGTTGCTACCATGCATAGCAAACTCAAAACCAACCAGAGGTCCATAGAGGGAGTGTGTTCTTCTGAAACAATTAGTACAGTCAAACAACATAGATTAGATAAGAGGGCAACAGTCAGACCGTCCAATCAAAGAACTCTAATCCATATCCCTTGCAAAAAGATTCCATCCACTCAAACACAGATAAATCTCAAACATGCTGTACTCAATGCCAGATCGTTAAAAAACAAGTCCTTTTTAATAAATAGTTTTATTTCTTCTTATAATCTAGATTTTATGTTTTTAACTGAAACATGGCTTGACAAAAACACTGGTAACGCAGTTTTGATTGAGTGTAGTCCATCAAATTTCAATTTTGTGTCTGAAACACGCCAAAATCAGAGGGGCGGGGGTGTCTGTGCAATATTCAGGGACAATATAGTCATCCACAAATTGTCATTTGGGGTTTTTCTATCATTTGAGTATGTGTCTTTCAAAATGGAGATAAAACAATCTTCCATTCTTTATATGACTATTTACAAACCACCACAGAATTGTTTTATCGAAGACTTCACTGAATTACTTTCATTTATATGCACTGATTTTGATTGTTTGGTCATTTCAGGTGATTTTAATGTGCATGTGGATGTGACCAATGACAGGCATGCAAAAGAACTTAATGCTGTTCTTGAAATGTTTGGTTTAACTCAGCACGTGAGTGAGGCGACCCACAACAAAGGTCACACTCTAGATCTAGTTATTACAAAAGGTGTTAATATATCAAATGTGAATGTTGTTGATGTTGCTTTATCTGATCATTTTTGTGTCTTTTTTGACTTGTCTGTTACACCAAAACCAGTGGTTGGGCCTGGAGTTATTCAAAGAAGACACATAAATGATACAACAAGGACACAGTTTATGGAAATGATCAGATTTGAAAATCCTCCATGTTCAAATGTTGATAATCTGTTGGACTCTTATACATCAAGCGTCTTAAATGTTTTGGATACTATTGCTCCTGTCAAGGTAAAAATGGTTAACAATAGACAAAAGGCACCTTGGAGAAGTGAAGATTCGGTCAGGGCACAGAAAAGGGAGTGCCGAAAAGCCGAAAGGAAATGGCGCAAGTCAAAGCTCCAGGTTCATTGTGAGATATACAAAGAAGTGCTTTGTGAGTTCAACCAGATTTTGCGTGGAGAAAGGGAGAAATACTTCTCTAAAATCATCGCAAACTGTAGAAACAATTCTCGTGTTCTGTTTTCCACAGTAAACAGATTAACTAACCCTCCAGTTTCACTGCCCTTAGAACTAATCTCTACATCTAAGTGCAATGAGTTTGCAATATTTTTTTATGATAAAGTCCAAGGCATAAAAAATGCCATAATTTCCACAACACAAATACCAACCCTGCCACCAGCTAGACACCTTGAGCTGACACATTTCACTCCTGTTACTGACAAAACAATCAAAGAGGTCATCTCCGGTCTGAGTTCATGTACATGCTGCCTTGATGAATTACCCACTAGATTTCTGAAGTCTGTGCTGACCAGCTTGTTACCACAACTTGTTCAGTTAGTTAACATCTCATTTGAGACTGGAGCATTTCCAAAGGCCTTGAAAACCGCGGTCATTAAGCCTCTTCTAAAGAAGAGCAGCCTTGATCCCAAGGTACTGAACAACTACCGGCCCATATCAAACCTACCGTTTTTAGGAAAAGTCCTAGAGAAAGTAATATATCAACAGCTCACTTACTTTCTCCTATCTAACAATGTGTTTGATACTTTCCAGTCAGGATTTAGGCCCCACCACAGCACTGAGACAGCTCTGATCAAGGTGACAAATGATATCCGTATGAACACCAATGCAGGTAAGGTCTCAGTTTTAGTTCTGCTGGACCTGAGCGCTGCCTTTGACACAGTGGACCACGGGATCTTACTTCACAGGTTAGAAAACTGGGTGGGAATCTCTGGTACTGCTCTAAACTGGTTCAAGTCCTATCTCGAGGATAGGACGTACTTTGTCGAAATTGGCAACTGTGTCTCAGACAAAATTTCCATGACCTGTGGAGTCCCCCAGGGATCAATCTTGGGACCCCTCTTATTCAACCTGTACATGCTTCCATTGGGTCAGCTAATAAACAGCAACAATGTGTCGTACCACAACTACGCAGATGACACTCAGATCTACGTGTCACTGACGGCAGGTGAACATGGCCTGTAGATACACTCTGTCACTGCATCGAACAGATCAGTTTGTGGATGCAAAACAACTTTCTCCAACTAAATTCAGACAAAACTGAGATCATTGTCTTTGGCCCACAGACACAAAGACAAAGTGTTATCAGTCACCTTGAGTCTCTCGCTCTAAAACCAAAAAATCAGGTTAGAAATCTAGGAGTAATCATGGACTCAGACCTGAACTTAAACAGCCACATCAAAGCAATAACATCATCAGCTTTTTACCATCTGAAGAACATTGCTAAAATCAGAGGAATAGTGTCAAAACCAGACTTAGAGAGACTCATCCATGCATTTGTCTCTAGCAGGTTAGACTACTGTAACGGCCTGCTCACTGGCCTTTCTAAACGAGCTGTTAGAGCTGCAGTACATCCAGAACGCTGCTGCTCGAGTCCTGACAAAAACCAGGAAATACGACCACATTAGTCCAGTGCTCCGGTCTCTGCACTGGCTTCCTGTCACTCAGAGAATAGAATTTAAAACAGCTCTGCTTGTGTACAAGTCTTTTCATGGTTTAGCACCAAAGTACATCTCTGACATGTTAGAGCCGTATGAACCATCTCGGGCCCTGAGAACTTCAGGGAGGGGTCTCCTGGTGGTTCCCAGAGTCAATAATAAACACGGTGAGGCTGCGTTTCAGTTTCATGCAGCTAAAATCTGGAACAGTCTTCATGAGGATGTGAGACAGGCCTCAACTCTGACAATGTTCAAATCCAGGCTGAAAACAGCTCTTTTTACCCGTGCATATGAAAACTGAAAGTATTTTATCTGCACTCTTGCCTTTTACTGTAATTGATTAACTTTGTGTTGTTGTTTTATTGATTGATTTTAACTGTTTTCTTGTAATTTTTTCTGCAACTGTGAAGCACTTTGAATTGCCTCGTGTATGAATTGTGCTCTACAAATAAACTTGCCTTGCCTTGCCTTGCCTTGCTCTCTTGCTTTTTACAGCAATACATTTTTATGTTGATGTTTTATGGATTTATTTTATCTGCTTTAATTTCATTTGATTTGTCCTTTGGCGGTGCGTAAACATGCAGCAGTGGCCACTCTCTCTCTTGGCAAAGCAGCGTTTCTGCCTTTTTCTGCGAACTGCATTTGCAGTTTTTGTGGTCCACATTGTTTTACAAGATGCTTTTGTACCCTTTGTATCTTTGCCATGTTTTTGTGGAGTTCAGCGGATTTTTTACTGCAGAGTCATTGCTAGGTATGAAGTAAACAATCAGTTAGCATCAGAGCTAAAGGCTTTTGAGCAGGATTTGAGACCTACAAAATCCAAAGATTTCATCCTCTGAAGCACTGAGGAGGCACCGGGCCCCCCGCACCTGCAGCACAATGGAGGCGTCACAAGAGGCGCTACAGAAAACAAAAAAGGGGCAAACAAGGAGGTATCCGGGCAAGACTTAGAGCTTAGCCACACAAGCCTACTCTCCCAACTATTGTTCTGGCTAATGTACGTTCATTGGACAATAAGATGGATTATGTTCGTCTGCCACGCTCCTGTTGGAAGATGGTGAAAGACAGCTGTGTTTTTATATTCACTGAACTTGGCTCAACTGTAACTGTACTGGACAGCGCATCCAGCTTGAGGGGCTTTCCTGCTGCAGAGCGGACAGATTGATCTCTGAGGGAGGTAAGACACATGGGGTGGACTCTGTGCCTACACCAATGACACCTGGAGCCGTGATGTCGCTGTGGTCTGCAAAAACTGCTCACCCCTCATGGAGTTTATGATCATTAAGTGTCGACCTTTCTACCTGCCCAGGGAATTTACTGTTGTACTGCTTGTGGCTGTCTACATACCGCCCACCTCCAACTTCAAAAATAGGAAAGAGGCACTGAATGAACTGTTCCAGAGTGTCAGTGACCAACAGACAGCCCACCCAGATGCCTTTCTCATCTTAGCTGGGGATTTTAACCACGCAGACCCAAAGACCGTTTTCCCCAAAGTCTATCAACACATTGACTTTCCAACAAGGGGAAACAACATCCTGGATCTGGTTTACACCACCAAAAAAGGAGCATACAAGGCACACCCCATTTCCCATCTGGGCACTTCGGACCACGTACCTATTCTGTTAATAGGCCAGCTAACAGGCCACTGGTTAGAGTCACTAAACCAGTTCAGTTCCTTAAACAAACTCAAGGACTGCTTTCAAACAACAGATTGGAATATGTTCAAGCAGGCTGCCATTCACAACAATATCACTGATCTCCAGGAGTATACAGAGACTGTCACTGCCTACATCACCAAGTGCACTGAGGATGTTACAGACTCTAAGACCATCATTATCAGGTCCAACAAGAAACCTTGGATTACAGGTGAAGACTTCAGGCTCATGAGAGTCCAGGATGCTGCCTTCAAATCTGGTGACAAGGAGAAACTGCAAACAGCTAGGGCCAACCTGTCCCGGGGCATCAAAAAAGCCAAGAAGCAGTACTCCAAAAAGATAACTGATCACTTCAGAGACAGCAGAGACACTCGGAGTCTGTGGGAGGGGATAAAGACCATCACAGACTATAAACCTCCTCCACAAACCTGTGACAGTGACACCGCTTTATTGAGCGCGCTGAATGAATTCTTTGCTCACTTCGAGGCACTCAACAGAACCCCGGCACAAAAGTCAACACCCTCTCCTGAAGACCAAGTGCTGAAGCTATCTCCAGAGAGTGTGAGAAGATCTCTGAGCAGGATCAACGTACGCAAAGCACCGGGTCCAGACAACATACCAGGTCGTGTACTGAAAGGTTGTGCTGATGAACTCACTGAAGTTTTCAGACATTTTTAACACATCTCTGCAGCCAGCTGTGGTCCCAACGTGCCTCAAAGCGACCACCATCATTCCAGTGCCAAAGAAGTCACCACCATCCTGCTTTAATGACTACCGCACTCCAAAATATAGGTCTCAAACCTCTTCATCAAGTTTGCAGACGATACAACAGTGGTGGGTCTCATCAGCAACAGAGACGAGTCAAACTACAGGAGTGAGGTGAGCAGTCTGGCCATGTGGTGCACACAGAACAATCTCTCTCTAAATGTGGAGAAGACAAAAGAGATTGTTGTGGACTTTCGAAGAGCGTGGGTCCAGCATGCTCCTCTAACAATCAACGGTGCTGCAGTGGAGAGGGTGACCAGCACTAAGTTCCTGGGTGTGCACATCACACAGTCTCTTCAAAGTAATATCTTCAGGGAGGAGACTGCGGAATCTACAGGCCAGGTCCAGTCGACTGAAGAACAGTTTCATACACCAAGCTATCAGGAAGCTGAACTGCCCTCCTTCCACCCCTTACTCCCCACTCCACAACAAGGACGAGAGAATGAACTATTTAAATTCATGTCAAATGAATTGACAAACAAATACATCTTTGAATCTTTATTGTATACAGGTTAGTCCCTTGAGACTAATATCTCACTTTCAAGAGAGACCAGTTTCAAACATTGTATGGGTATGCCTGTGTGATCACTTAGGGTGATAGCAGCAGAGCAACCCAGAACTTAAAAAAATGTGTTAGTCTTTAGGAAGACTGTCATTCATCATTTGAGTGCCTTTTCCTGAGTTTTCATCTCTATTCCATAGGATTAATCCTATAACCTTCACCAGTTGTGGTTTAGTCATTGACTTATTAGCTCAGTCTAACCAACTATAACATATCATAGCTTGTCTGTTCTGTGAGCTTCATGTTGGTCTCATTAAAGAGTGCAATATCTGCACTTAAAGGTGCATTATGCAACTTTTTACATATAAAAAAGTAGATATTTGTGCGTATTTGACCTTGTAGTGACCCAGCGGCTGTATGACTGGTCAGCATGGCACCTTTACTTTCCATCACAGTGGTCTCTAGGACGCTCCAGAATCAATTGTTTGGAAGGTTTTCACTGCTAACGGACCCTCTCACCAGAAAACCTTCAAAACAATTGATCCTGGAGCATTGTAGAGATCACCGTGATTGAAAGTAAAGGCGCCATGCCAACTAATCAAACAGCTGCTGGCTAACTACAAGGTTAAAAAACGCACAAATATCAACTTTTTTTCTGCATCAAAAATTGCATAAAACATGTAAAATAGGCCAGGATGAATGAGAGTGTGTTTGAGAGTGTGCATGGGGACGACGGATGGAAATTAGCCCAAGGCTACAATCCGGTGTGGCTTGTCCATTAACTTGCACTGTCCCAACCAAATAAACAATGATAACAATGATAATGCATTTTTAAAGGCCGTATAGCTTTAGTATTATCTTTGAAACAGAGGGTGCGATCGTAACTGCATTCAATTTGGGGAAAATAAATTCTTACTTTTTTGTGGTGTCATATGGGCAGGACGTTTTCCTATAATGTGCTGCTCTTGGTTTGTTAGTGGGTGAACTGTGAGGATGTGAGAAATATTTGCTCTGTGATATGTTGTTGTTGATGCCCAGAAATGATCTCTCATGTTTGAGAACAATAAGGATGAATCTAATGTAATGAGCCCAATCTAAACTTAGGTCTCTGCCTACATCCGCAGTTGAAAAATACTTGGCGTTGTATGGCTTTTTTTGTTGTTTTTAATTATGTTTTTATTTCACATAGTAAATTGCCAACAAACAAACAACAAAAGAACACAATTTATGTGATTTTCCCCTCATATCCCATCCACTTCCCTTTAACGGAAAACAAACAAAAGAACAAATAAAAATAATTCATATCTGTTTATTTAATTATAACTTAAAACAATGTCTGTTAGAAAAGTTAAGTTGTAATTATATTATAATAAACTCAATTCAGTTCAGTCTAACACTACATACAGAGATGCTCATCCTTGACCTGCAGCTCCAGCCCAGTTTCAAACAATGTTTCATTTTGAGAGGCCCCTTTAAGGATCAGCCAATCAGAGCGCTCCGCGAGCAGGCTGCAGGAAACTTCCTGTGCACATAATATCACAACTAAAAATCTAGAGGGATTTAGTTCTGTATATAACATATTTCTTTAGTATTTAGTATTTTAGTATATCATTTCAAATCATTCACATGGTTTGGCAAATAAAAAATAAAAAATAAAATCTTGAATTTTAACAAATCAAATTTTAAAAAGTGTAACATATTTATCAGGAGACCTTGTTTATGTTCACCAGACTAACCATATAAATGTCTGTGTTAATAGAATAATGTTTGAAATATAACTGGCCTTGTATCACATGAATTACCGCATTTTGAGGGACTATTTTCTCACCGTTCTTTTTCCTTCCATCATTAAACCCTATGCCATATGGCCTACAATCTTTTTTGGATGACCATTCTGCTTTTGTCCATATGAAATCAAAGGCATCAGAAGAAATGCTTTAGATACAGCAGTTTATTTCAGATTATTTGCATTATAATGGTAATAATTATTGGTATTTCTGATGACATTTTTTATTTTTATTATTATTATTTTAAAACAATATCAGATATCATGTGGCACGAGGTATTTTTTGGAATACAGTTTTCACAACCTTTTCCATACAATATATAAGTCAAGAAAAGTTTACAAAAAAAACTAAAGAATGACAGCAAAACAGACCCAAAAACAAATAATCATAATAACTATTTAAATAACGCAAAAACTAAGAAAATCAAACAAAAAACAAGGAAAAGAAAAGCAAAGGGAAAATATATTTCTGAAGATATTACTGTATATGACATGCATTATGACGTAGCAGACCCTTCAGCCAATCAGAGGTGCAGGTTCACCTGCCCAAACGCCCTTTAGCTGATACACGGGTTTTCATTGGACGGAGCGAGTGTCTGTAAAATGTAGTTCAAAAACCCGTGAGCCAAACACAGCTATAATGTTTTATATTTTTTATCCTTAATGACGATCCTGGGGGAAATTAAGTACATCCGTTTCATCACGGATATTTGGCACCACTTTCTCAAGAGGAACTCTGAAACTAACCCAGGACTTTTGTGGAGAACAACAGCGGGAACCGAGGCCGGACTTTGCCGGGATGACGAGAGGAGTTTCTCCGCATCACACGCACTGGAACCCGGCGCGGTATCCGAGGCTCACAGCGGTCACCGGACAACGGGACACAAGGGTGACACAGAGTCTGACAACACTAGGACGTTTGAGGACAGCGATGGAAGTGGACAGATGAGCTATGGAGTTGTCAATGGATGCGCCATGGAGGAGAAGGACATCATGAAGACTCCATTGGTGAGTGTGCTTTGGTATCGCTGTTGTTGTGAGTAAAATGGTATAACCATATAATGTAATATGAGAGTGGTGAATTGTGACCGCTTGTGGTTGGGGAGGTGATGCGTCACGGCGCATGGAGCGCACGTTGGAGAGCATCTGACCGCGGTCAAGCTAGCCTTGTCTCCAGCCTTGCCGAAACCATGGGTGCGCTTGTTTTGAACACCGTCACTTCCCACGAAGTTACGTGCGGGGTGTGGGCTGGTGCGTTGTACGCATTGAATTATATAGAAAATAGTTCTACGGTCTCCAATATTAGGTGAACAAAACAATATGGAGGATGAAATCATCACTCACTGTTATCACCGTAGTTGATATTTTCGTTAAAATGCGCACTTTGTCAAACCACTGCCGTTAGGCATAGTTGTTGTAAAGAAGTTTGCACAGTGGGTTAAGATCCGCCTTGCTGCTATCAGGTTTTGATATTATATAGTTTTTTGAACGATTTATGGCAGTGTTATTTGTGTCATTAATTGCAGCACAGTCAGTAGCTAATTATTCCAAATAATTATGCATAATTTGGATGATTTATGACATAGACCCATATATCCATTCATACATTCTTGTGTCAACATTACACTTCAGGTCTGTTCCACAGTACCTCTGCATGTCTTCAACTAATTTTCTACTCTATTTGATTTTGTATTTTTCTATGAGGAACTTATTACATAAGGATTATCAGCATTACGCCACATTGAGGCAAAACTATGCGTTGTGTCACCATTACACTTCTAAAGAGTGTCTTCGTGTCACTCACCAATTTACAGCAAAAAATTATGTACTGTTCACAAATAAGGGGCTTATTACAATGGAATACTCTCAACAATACTCGTCAAAAATATTGCCAAACCAATTAGAGAACTATCACACCACATCTCAGTAAGACAGGGTCTCCTTTTGGCCCTCACAATTATTCAAACAAAAATAATTCAGCCTTTCACAAATACTGGGGCTGTCATCTTTACACCATATTGAGGCAAAACTAAGTGTTTTTGCGTGACCATTACACTTCAGGTCTGTTCCACAGTACCTCCACATGTCTTAACCTCATTTTTTACTTAATTTGATTTTGCATTTGTCTATGAGGAACTTATTACATAAGGATGATCAGCATTACAACCACAATGAGGCAAAACAAAGTGTTTTTGTGTCAATGTTATACTTCTACTCGCTTCTATGGCGCGCCCCCGTGTCCCTCACGAATTTACAACAGCAAATTATGTAGTGTTCACAAATACGGAGCTTATTACACTGGAATACTCACAAAAGGCTAATTTTGCAAGTTTGTGATGTATATTTATTGTACACTGCTTACAATAAAGTCGTTTCTGAAGTGGGTTAAATGTACATATCTTCAATGGGGGCTTGGGGGCGATGTTTTAGTAGATATCTAATATGGTCGTAATTCAGCGATACAAGAAACAACCACTCGTGTCGTATGGATTTGGAGGACTGGAATGAATTGCTGTTGCCAGAAATAGATTTGATGAATTTCCAGAAATTGCGTGGGTCATTTAGGTTTCTTGTTGTTTCAGATAAATAGTGGGTGCATTTTGCTTTGACTGAACATTTATGTGGCATTATTGGTGATTTCGAGATCTGATAGTAGAGTTGATATGTCCGGCTCTATTGGGTTTAGACGAGTGGGACTGTTTATAATCTGAGTCAGATTAACAAACAAGCAACAATTAGCGGACATGACGACAACTGTGCGTCAAGAAGACAGCTGTAGTCCAATTCAGAAAATATGAACTGAATATAAACTGACGAGAGCGCGGAAGCAAAATTCTCAACTCATTCATCCATGATTTGTTTTGGCTAATAACTTCTGTGCGTGTCACTGTTGACAGAACTACAACATAGCGGTGCAGCGAGTGACATAACCTTGTCAATTCCCTGTAACGGTTGTGATTGGTCAGTCACTTGTTTACCGTGTGTGCCCAGACCCACTTTGGTTTACCAGGCTATCACCGTGGCCTGGTAAACCCAATAACACTACTACTGTTGTTCACAGTTATTAGCTAAAGTACCTCCTACATTGTCCTACATTCTTCAAATAACTAGCCTTGCCATTGAAGGAGTCAATATTAAAACAGGATATTGTCCAAAATGTTTGAGTTGAAACATCTTCATTGTCATCAATGCATAAATGTCAACTCAAACTCCCAGCTCAATAATGGTTTTGCTGCCATTGTACGGCCCTGCTTTCATGTATCCTTTTATATGTGCATGTAGTTTACGGATTCATATAATCTGGAAGAAGGCTCACTCTATTTGCAAAACGCAAATAGTGTTGACATACATCTCAATGTTCCATCATGGATTCTATACATGATCAAGTCTGTCTGATTTGAAATATGACTGAAATATGACTGAAGAAATTGATTCCCTGACCATGAAAACCTGAGGTGTGGTTATGATTCTAAGCATCCTAATCATTGTCATCTGCCAAATAATTACTTAAATATTCTTTGGAGCGACGGTGGCACAGAGAGTAGAGCGGCTCATCTTGTGATCAGAGGGTGGCGGTTTGTTGTGTCTTTGGACACTTCACCCACTTCGCCTCCAGTGTCTGGGTACAATGGTGTATGAATGAGTGACTGGTTCCTTGATGTAAAGCGCTTTGAGTGCCTAAAGCAGGTTGAAAGGTGCTTAATAAATGTGCCCAATTACCATTTAATTACGTGAAAGAAACTACATTTAGGGGGGGAAAAGGGTAAATTGACACAGCCAATAAGGTTTCACTTATTGGCAGCAGCAAGCAGACGTATCTCTGCTTGCTGCTGCCGCTTGCCTCTTTATTTGCTTTTTAAATCATTCTATTTTTGGGCACATGTCTTGGATATGATTTTATTCTCTTCTTTTAAGTGAACCAAGGCTTTTTACTCATTTTGATGCCATTTTTACAACTCATTTGACGAACCAGCGACGACAATCTTGTCAACATGGCTGAGGGAGGAAGGCAAACATCGCCTTGTGAAAGCTGTCGGATGTATCAACAAGAAATTTCCCTGCTACGGGACAAGATTTATGCTCTAGAGACGGAAAGAGGACTTAATGACACGCTCCCTGTGGAACCCGGTAAGAAGACGGAAAAAACTGATACTTGCAACCTGAAGCTAAACGATACCATAACATTTCCGAAACTAAACAGACAACTTGGTGCTAGGCCAAAGCAAAGGCAACATGCTCGTAAAGATGCACCTGGAATAAAGTTAACAAACAGATTTTCACCTCTCTCAGAGGATGTGTATAACAAGCAGAAAATGTCAGAGAGAAACACGGAACAAGAAGTCAAAACAAAGATGGAGAGAAAAACTGTGCCAAGTGTCAAGGCCAGAGATATCCTATTGCTTGGGGACGGAGCCATATCTAATATAAACAATGAGATAATGACTACAATCACTTATCCGTCTGCTACAGTTTCTGACATCATAGATGTTCTAAACAAGGAAATTACAAACAACCCTGGAATAAATAAACTTGTTTTACATGTTGGTGCTGTTGACACAAGAAACGGAGAGTCTGAAGTCCTGAAAGAAAAGTTTAATAAACTTTTTGAGAGACTTGATTGCCTGGACAAAGACGCGATACAAATTTTCATCAGTGGACCTATCCCAAACATCGACGGGAGAATAAACAAATTCTCCCGGCTGTTTCAGTTGAATACATGGCTGTCCAAAGTCTGTGAGTCAAGAGGACTGTATTTCATAGAGAACTTTAACCTTTTCTGGAAACGCGACTATCTGTTTAAAGGAAATGGCCCACATTTGAGCAGAGGTGGAGTGAGACGACTAACGGAAAATTTCCTCCACGCTCTGCAGAATCCGTGGAGGCCTGAGCAACAAGAGAGAGCAGAGAGGAGCATGAGAAGAGCTCCTGGCTCACCAGCAAAGGTTTCGCCTGCATCCCCAATAAAAGATTCAGTCGCAGCTGCATCATCTGCACCTACAGTAAAGGACTCAGCCACAGCTAAGGATCCAGCCACAGCAGCACCAGCAGCACCTACAGTAGAGGACTCAGCCACAGTTAAGGATCCAGCCACAGTTAAGGAATCAGCTGCGCCGGAAAACATCTCAACCATAGCAGCGGCGCCACCTGCATCTGCATCTCCGGGGAAAAACTCAGCTTCAGCACCACCTGCATCTATAGTGAAGAAATCGTTATTTCTCTTAAGTTGTCCTCGATTACCTTTACAGAGCAAATCAATATTAGTACCCATGCGTCTCTTTGTCCTGATGCTAATTACCTGACTCCGGGACAACCGCGTGTTCAAAACTGGCGAAGAAGGTTAGCTTTTGCCGTCAACACTACCCTAACCGCTAATAATGACATACCAGGATAGATGACCAGGATTCGGAAGATTAAAGTCACGAAAACTTTATTCCCTAATACAAATCACCTAAGCAGAGCGCTCCACTCCCCTCAAAGAGTCCCTAATACACTATCCTAAGTTTTCCCGTTCCCAAAGGAAAAACTGTCTCTCTCTGGGAGGAGTTGGAGCTTACGTCACATTTTCACATCACACAATCATTTGAGCCTAAGCTACGTCTCGTTGTTCCATTGGCTTCCGATCCGTCATGTGACGTTTGGCTCCGCCCTTCGTGGCCATTTTATGAGTTCATTCTCTTCCCCACGTTTTCCTTTTCCTGGGGGAGGATTTCATTGTTCTTTTCCCCATCCCCCTCGGATCTGTAACTTTCCCCTGTAATAAAGAACTGCAAACACTTCGTACAACTTTGATTAACATTCCTAAATAGCCATAAGGGCAACACACCACATGAAAATATTATATAACTCTTCAATAGTAAATGATTCAGCCGAAGGAGCACTTTCTTCAACTCCACCACAGGCCTTGAGCCCGACTGGTACATCTACACCCTCCAGGGTTTTTTCTGAATCATTCCCATCACCAAAGTCACCTATGGGATTTCCCAGCCATTTTGAAGCCTTGATAAAACAAGGGATTCAAATGACTCCCCTCACTCCAGTCATGTCAAGACCAAGGCTTTCATCCCCGAAGAAGTATCATGCCCCTCCCACACCTCCGATTTCCAGCAGCTTCACTGCTGCTGTCTAGGACATTAAGGGCCTCTGCGTTGCTACCATGCATAGCAAACTCAAAACCAACCAGAGGTCCATAGAGGGAGTGTGTTCTTCTGAAACAATTAGTACAGTCAAACAACATAGATTAGATAAGAGGGCAACAGTCAGACCGTCCAATCAAACAACTCTAATCCATATCCCTTGCAAAAAGATTCCATCCACTCAAACACAGATGAATCTCAAACATGCTGTACTCAATGCCAGATCGTTAAAAAACAAGTCCTTTTTAATAAATAGTTTTATTTCTTCTTATAATCTAGATTTTATGTTTTTAACTGAAACATGGCTTGACAAAAACACTGGTAACGCAGTTTTGATTGAGTGTAGTCCATCAAATTTCAATTTTGTGTCTGAAACACGCCAAAATCAGAGGGGCCGGGGGTGTCTGTGCAATATTCAGGGACAATATAGTCATCCACAAATTGTCATTTGGGGTTTTGTATCATTTGAGTATGTGTCTTTCAAAATGGAGATAAAACAATCTTCCATTCTTTATATGACTATTTACAAACCACCACAGAGTTGTTTTATCGAAGACTTCACTGAATTACTTTCATTTATATGCACTGATTTTGATTGTTTGGTCATTTCAGGTGATTTTAATGTGCATGTGGATGTGACCAATGACAGGCATGCAAAAGAACTTAATGCTGTTCTTGAAATGTTTGGTTTAACTCAGCACGTGAGTGAGGCGACCCACAACAAAGGTCACACTCTAGATCTAGTTATTACAAAAGGTGTTAATATATCAAATGTGAATGTTGTTGATGTTGCTTTATCTGATCATTTTTGTGTCTTTTTTGACTTGTCTGTTACACCAAAACCAGTGGTTGGGCCTGGAGTTATTCAAAGAAGACACATAAATGATACAACAAGGACACAGTTTATGGAAATGATCAGATTTGAAAATCCTCCATGTTCAAATGTTGATAATCTGTTGGACTCTTATACATCAAGCGTCTTAAATGTTTTGGATACTATTGCTCCTGTCAAGGTAAAAATGGTTAACAATAGACAAAAGGCACCTTGGAGAAGTGAAGATTCGGTCAGGGCACAGAAAAGGGAGTGCCGAAAAGCCGAAAGGAAATGGCGCAAGTCAAAGCTCCAGGTTCATTGTGAGACATACAAAGAAGTGCTTTGTGAGTTCAACCAGATTTTGCGTGGAGAAAGGGAGAAATACTTCTCTAAAATCATCGCAAACTGTAGAAACAATTCTCGTGTTCTGTTTTCCACAGTAAACAGATTAACTAACCCTCCAGTTTCACTGCCCTTAGAACTAATCTCTACATCTAAGTGCAATGAGTTTGCAATATTTTTTATGATAAAGTCCAAGGCATAAAAAATGCCATAATTTCCACAACACAAATACCAACCCTGCCACCAGCTAGACACCTTGAGCTGACACATTTCACACCTGTTACTGGCAAAACAATCAAAGAGGTCATCTCCGGTCTGAGTTCATGTACATGCTGCCTTGATGAATTACCCACTAGATTTCTGAAGTCTGTGCTGACCAGCTTGTTACCACAACTTGTTCAGTTAGTTAACATCTCATTTGAGACTGGAGCATTTCCAAAGGCCTTGAAAACCGCGGTCATTAAGCCTCTTCTAAAGAAGAGCAGCCTTGATCCCAAGGTACTGAACAACTACCGGCCCATATCAAACCTACCGTTTTTAGGAAAAGTCCTAGAGAAAGTAATATATCAACAGCTCACTTACTTTCTCCTATCTAACAATGTGTTTGATACTTTCCAGTCAGGATTTAGGCCCCACCACAGCACTGAGACAGCTCTGATCAAGGTGACAAATGATATCCGTATGAACACCAATGCAGGTAAGGTCTCAGTTTTAGTTCTGCTGGACCTGAGCGCTGCCTTTGACACAGTGGACCACGGGATCTTACTTCACAGGTTAGAAAACTGGGTGGGAATCTCTGGTACTGCTCTAAACTGGTTCAAGTCCTATCTCGAGGATAGGACGTACTTTGTCGAAATTGGCAACTGTGTCTCAGACAAAATTTCCATGACCTGTGGAGTCCCCCAGGGGTCAATCTTGGGACCCCTCTTATTCAACCTGTACATGCTTCCATTGGGTCAGCTAATAAACAGCAACAATGTGTCGTACCACAACTACGCAGATGACACTCAGATCTACGTGTCACTGACGGCAGGTGAACATGGGCCTGTAGATACACTCTGTCACTGCATCGAACAGATCAGTTTGTGGATGCAAAACAACTTTCTCCAACTAAATTCAGACAAAACTGAGATCATTGTCTTTGGCCCACAGACACAAAGACAAAGTGTTATCAGTCACCTTGAGTCTCTCGCTCTAAAACCAAAAAATCAGGTTAGAAATCTAGGAGTAATCATGGACTCAGACCTGAACTTAAACAGCCACATCAAAGCAATAACATCATCAGCTTTTTACCATCTGAAGAACATTGCTAAGATCAGAGGAATAGTGTCAAAACCAGACTTAGAGAGACTCATCCATGCATTTGTCTCCAGCAGGTTAGACTACTGTAACGGCTGCTCACTGGCCTTTCTAAACGAGCTGTTAGACAGCTGCAGAACATCCAGAACGCTGCTGCTCGAGTCCTGACAAAACCAGGAAATACGACCACATTAGTCCAGTGCTCCGGTCTCTGCACTGGCTTCCTGTCACTCAGAGAATAGAATTTAAAACAGCTCTGCTTGTGTACAAGTCTTTTCATGGTTTAGCACCAAAGTACATCTCTGACATGTTAGAGCCGTATGAACCATCTCGGGCCCTGAGAACTTCAGGGAGGGTCTCCTGGTGGTTCCCAGAGTCAATAATAAACACGGTGAGGCTGCGTTTCAGTTTCATGCAGCTAAAATCTGGAACAGTCTTCATGAGGATGTGAGACAGGCCTCAACTCTGACAATGTTCAAATCCAGGCTGAAAACAGCTCTTTTTACCCGTGCATATGAAAACTGAAAGTATTTTATCTGCACTCTTGCCTTTTACTGTAATTGATTAACTTTATGTTGATGTTTTATTGATTTTATTTATCTGTTTTCTTGTAATTTTTTCTGCAACTGTGAAGCACTTTGAATTGCCTCGTGTATGAATTGTGCTCTACAAATGAACTTGCCTTGCCTTATTAATTACAAATTAAACATTCATTAAAAAAATATAATAATATGTGTATATATATATATATATATATATATATATATATATATATATATAGTCATCATTTTGATTTCTATGAAACACCATTATCTCTTCAAAAACTTACCAACTAACCTTTTTGTCTTTTGTGTGACCTGCAATTTTACTGTGTTTTCATTAGATCAATATTTGAGGCATATATATTTTTCATTTGTGTCCCTATTTTCAACATAGAATCACAATATTTGTTAGCACAAGAGGACAATATAAAAACCTAATGTATTGCAGTACTTGTATTGACCACTATGGCGCACTTCAGCATTTTTTCCTACAGTACTAACTTTTGCCAGAGGGGGCGCTCCAGATTAAATAGTGTGTAAAATTCAGAGTAACAATACTCATTTTTCTACCATTTTGAGGACTTTCGCTGGGAAGCACCAGGGCAACTTCAGGAACCCTCCTCATGCTTTTTTTACTTTCGCAAAGTGAGGACATGCCAAAATGTCCTCACTTTGCAAATTGTCCTCAGTCTGTTGGTCTAAAACTCGTATATGTCCTCACTCTGTGGGGCTTACAATAACACACACACACACACACACACACACACACACACACACAGGAAGGAAAGAGACAGAGAGGGAGACGAGTTTGTCACTTACGCGAGTACTGAAGAAAACGGGTGAGAAGGACATTATTAGCCTTTACGCGTCCGTGTTGTTAGTTAGCGCCAGGCTAAAAGTTAGAAAGTTAGCTAGCTAGCAAGGCAGTGCTTCAATTTGTCTGAGCCCTTTCCTCGTATATAAGAGCGACTCAAGTGACAAACTTCATTCATATCATTAGATTCTTCTGTAATCTCTGTAATCGCTCCACGCTGCCATGTTGTTGTTTTGACTGTGTTACGCAGGGGAGGGCGCGGCTGACTCACACCGCGCTACGGTAACCCACAAGGACAACGCGACAAAGTCTGAAAAAACTGTGGTAAAAAAAAAAAATGAAATATCCGATATCCTAATTTTGCATATCGTCCAGACAATTTCGATATTATCGTCTAAACGATATATCTCCCACCTCTAAATAAGAGTGAATACTAATTTTTGTCAGCTGTTCATCATTCCTATTCTAGGATTGACTATTTCGGATAGGGTGTTTTCCCGTGACGCCACTTTTCCGGAAGTCGGACATGATGGCGATACGCACCTATCAAAACAAACAGTACCGCGAAGTTTGAAACGGCAAAATGGTGAATTATTGTCGCGTTCTCGGCTGTCACAATAGATCAGACAGAGAAACTACTTTGCAGTATTACCGTTTACCCAGAGTTGTGCTAAACCAGGGGGAGCAGACAGAAGAATTATCTAAAGAAAGGAGACGATTATGGATTGCAAGCCTCAATCAGAATTTGGATGGGAAAAATCTGGATAACATCCGAATTTGCTCAGCTCATTTTGTAGCCGGTACGTGGATTTTATATTTGTTAATAGGTTAATCTGCATTTAATCAATTGTCATTTATCATTTGTTGTAGCAAGTCACTAGTATTAATAATAGTTTAATGATTTTCTTTACTCATCATGCCTGTATTTCTGGTTGAGTCTAGTCTGTCTTATTTTGTATATACATTTTGTTTATTTTACCAGTGACTGTCATCTGCTTATTCTAATTTCACAGGCAAGAAAGCAGAGCTGTATGAGAAAGACAGTCCCAGCTGGGTTCCTTCCTTGGATATGACCCCAAATGATAATGCCTCAACCTCCAATTGGAAGACACAGCGTTATGAAAGAAGGAAGCTTCGAGCTGAGAAGAAGAGAACATTTCGGCTACCCAGTCTATGGTACTTCTATCGCAGACATGTCCACCATCACCAGAGCGTACCCCATCAGTTGAAGTGCAGACTGACACTACAGGCACCTACATTGAGTCACTCCTAACTGAAGTACAATGGATTTTGAAAAGAAGTATGAACCAGAATCATTCAGGAATAATGATGATAAAGTTCTTTACTACACAGGACTGCAGACCTTTCATGTATTGATGGCTCTATTTGCTTTGTTGGAGCCTTGCATCCCAGAAAAAAAGACACTGTCAAAATTTAAAATGTACCTTCTCATTCTCATGAGATTCAGATTAAACGCAACAGTCTCTTTTTTATCATATGAATTTGGTGTGTCATTATCTACAGTATCAAGAGTTTTGGTCAACATGATTGATGTTATGTATGCCAGGATGAAATCTTTAGTGACATGGCCCGAACGAGAGCAGCTCCGAAAGACAATGCCAATGCAATTCGTTCAAGACTTTGGGAAAAGATTGCTGTAATCATAGACTGCTTTGAAGTTTTCATTGACAGACCTACAAATTTAAAAGCAAGGGCAGAAACCTGGTCATCATACAAACACCATAACACAGTTAAATTTCTTGTTGGGATAACACCACAAGGAACAGTCTCGTTTGTGTCAAAAGCATGGGGTGGTAGAACGAGTGACAAATACATAACAGAGCATAGTGGATTTTTGGATCATATTCTTCCTGGGGACATCATTTTAGCAGACAGGGGGTTCGACATTGCAGACACAGTTGGCAGCTGCATGGCAGAAGTGAAAATCCCGGCCTTCACAAAGGGAAAGTGCCAACTTGCTGCTGTAGATCTGGAGACATCTCGGAAGATTGCTCATGTGAGGATTCATGTAGAGCGTGTCATTGCGCAAATAAGACAGAAGTACCAGATTCTAAATGGACCACTTTCTACAGATCTGCTCAGATGTAAAGATGGTGAAAAAGACTCGCCAATTGACAAAATTGGTGTTGTTTGCTGTGCATTGGTTAATTTGAGTGAATCTGTTGTTGATTTTGAATAGAGGTACATTTGAAAAGCTATACAAAACAGAAAATGCAAAGAATTGTTTAATTAAAGTTTTTATTGTCAAAATAGGCTTGTTCTTTAATAGTTTTTTTTTCCAACGAAGAAACATTTAAGCACTTCATCTAACATGCTTTGTGATTTGAAAACACATTTTGTAATTCAGTGTTAAGAGTTGTAAAATTGTATATCTGTGAATTACTGTAATAAAACTAATAACTATCAACATGACTGACATGTTTTTCACAATAATATTTTCACATTTCAAAATGTCATTTACATGACCCTAGAAGACTTGAGATTTCTTTACACATTTGAAATGCATTGCATCTACATAGCCCTTACTTTTTAGAAGACTTTGATTTCTTCACTGACTTTCTACACTCAGGACAAACCACTTGCCTTTTGGACATGATACAACACCTACACATTCGTAGTGGAACCATTGTATTTTGCAGCATTTGCTGTCGCACCCTATCATGTCACCAGACTCCCCTTACGGCACAAACACCAGACATTTACATTATGTTCATTGTTATTGGGGTCCTGATCCGAGACAACAGAGTTTGGAAGACGAGTAAAATATTTCCCAATGAGTTCAGGGAGAACACCATAATGGAATACATGTCTTGCCTTTTCAATCATATCTGACCACATTTTACTGTCAAAATTATTTGCTCAATGTGCAAGTCATTTTCTGTCCAAACAACAAAGTAGGCATGCTCAAGTCTACAAACTGGCATCTGAGTTTGTACCTGAAAATAATACTTGTTCTTATTATCTAGTGTCAAGTGTCCGTTGTCATCTTTCAGACAAAACCCCGGTGTGCTTGCAGCATCTGCTAAAGATTTGTCTTTAACACAGAAGGGACATTTCACTTCCACAACGGATTTTCCACAGCAGTGGCATGAGGCAATGCAATCAGGTGATGCACCTATGAATGGATAATCCTTGCTGATGAAAAACCATTAGGAAGAATCTGGAAGTTTTCATGCAATGACTGCATCCTCTCCGCAAAGACTTCAGTTGCATGTTTTTCATGTTGACAACCCCATGCTGTAGCTTCAGTGGAGAACTTGTGTGGGTAGCAAATGCTCTTGATAAGACTAAGCGAAGGGGAAGCAGAGTTTGTGGCGCACACATCCTTCATCTTAGATGCAGTAATGCGTCCCGCTCGGAACCGGTACCAAAGCTTTGATTTGCTTTGACCTTGGGTTGACCTTTCTACAAGTTTCACTTCATTTTCAGACACAGTGAAGTCCACATCATGGCCAGCTTCCACTAACTCTGTCAGCACTTTTGGGAAATTTTCATTCAATGACTTAGGAACATAGCTCTCTGAAAATGGGGGGATGATCGAGAGGATTGCAGGTTTTGTTGGACCACAATGAAGAGTTGTAAAAAAGTGCTCATCTCAATGTCTGAGGGTGCGGAGATACATGTTTGTTTTTTCACGCTTGATGACTGTGGTGTGTGCACGTGGTCAATACAACAGTCAAGATTTTTTTTCAGAGCCTTTGCAGATGTGAAGTTGATTTCTGCAACTGGCTTATACTCAACATTTTTGATTGAAGATGGCATCCAGTAGGCCTTCACTTCTGTCACAGTCTTAGCATTGTAGAGCCGCACTGATGCATCAATGGAGAAGAGTACTGCAGCGACATGAGTACAGACCTCCCCCAATCCTGCCATACAGGTGCAATGGGCAGCCAAAACATTCCCATCTTCATCAGCGATGACCCATGGCAGCAATGGCTTCTCACTTAAGCGCTGAGAATGCAGAACCTGAAATCAAATTTAAATGAATACAATGTGTAACGCATACATACATACACATATACAAAAATAATAAAAGTAGGCCTACCTTCGCCATCACAAGATGCTTTTCTCCAAGTTTCCTTGCTTTCCGATCTCTAACCCAGCCACACACAAACTGGTTATATGCCTCTAAACCTTTATAACTCTTAAGGTCTTTGGCGGTGTAAGGACTTGGGGAAAACACCAGATAGTTGACAATATCAGGATAGCTGATCTGAAAGGGTAAAACACACACAAGTTAATCACAGTCCATTAGTCATGATCAGTGGTTTAATTCATTCCATATTGTATGGTTATTTGTAAGCAAATTAAACGTTGAAATACAACTTTACAACTTGAGATAGACAACTCAGTCAAAGATATAAATGTTGGAATCGATTGAACATGTTATGTAAAACATTTTGCACCAAGTACCCTGTAACTTTTAACTTTGCAGTATAGTTGATTTGTTGTCGTGAGTCCATTCGATTGCTGTACATTTAATTAACAGGGTTAGGCCTATTTGTAAAATGTTTTACAAAACATTTCCAATTAGCAAGGTTAGTACATAACCTCTAGTTAGAGGTGGTAAGTTAACCAAAAATAATTACACTAATTTCTACGTGTATTATGTCAATTTTGTGTAAAGAGCATGATTCCAAATATCGATAAGAAAATGTATTTACTTACGGGAGGCAAGAGTGCAAGGGCGCCACTGAACAAACTGCCATCCATGTCATATGGATCTTCATCTCCAATTAACTTAAGTTTGTTCAAATAACGTTCTTTTTCTTTGCATTTAGTCTCTCTCTATACAATTGCTCAACTGTGTGAGAAGTTTTGGGGTCCGATGTTGAGGGTTTATCTAGAAATCTTGAGTTTTTGTCCATAATGATAGTTCGTCTCGTTAATTGAAGTGAGCTGTATCTCCATCATGGCGGCACATCCGGGTCTAAAGCAGATTTGTGACGTTCGTGAAAACACCCTATAGATCAAGGTTTACTACCAAAAGTCAAACAGGGTGACTAAAAAGCAATTGTTTTTTGTCAGATCATAGTCCAGTATTGAGCCATTGGCCATTACATTGAGAATCATCAAAGGATACTCTGGCATATTTAGGTGAACAACAGAACATAAGGTTTCACTGTACGCTGACGATTTATTGTTGTACGTGTCAAAACCTAAGGAATCTCTCCCGGCTATTATGTCTGTTTTAAAAGATTTTGGACTTAAGGATATAGAACCAACTTTTCTAAAAGTGTTCTTTTTTTGATAGGTCGTTCAGCCCAACAATCTAATACCATATATAGCTCTTATCCATTTACTATATCAACTACATTTAAGTATCTAGAGCAGGTATGGGCAAACTTTTTGACCCAAGTGCCACATTGGGTTTTTACACTTGTCAGGAGGGCCGGACCAATAGCACTTTTGGGTGGTCAGACAAATGCAAATTATAATAATTTTATAAACATCATAACAGCTTGTATTGGCCTAAAAAATAATGTAAACAAAACAGAAAGCTTCAGTTATTTGGTTACCTTTATTTACTTCAGTGAGAACAGTGGAGTTGGTCACCTTTATCAACCAATGCATCAAAGTTTGGGGTCAGTTTTGTGGTGGCGATTCTCAGAACTGATCTAAGGTGGTGGTCAGTTAACAATGATCTGTGGCGTTGTTTGTTGATGTTCATCACGCTGAAAGTCTGCTCACACACATAGGTAGAGCCGAACAAAACGAGCATCTTCTGTGCCATGTCCCGTATGTTTTGAAACTGTCTCTTGTTGAGTGATGCGTAAAACTCATCCAGTTTTACAGAGTTGAACTTCTCCTTCAACACTGCGTCGCTTTGTAGATCTATCAGTTCCAGTTGTAACTCCTGTGGCGCCGTTTCTGCGTCCTGTGACAAAGGACATGCCACCATTTGCAGGGACCCGTCTATTTTTTCAAAATCGGAGAATCTGCGGCTGACTTCATTGTGCAGGGCGTCAAGAGATTGTGAGTATTTCTTCGTATGATGAGGGGCCTCTCTCATTGTTGTTAGTGTGGGGAAATGCGCGAACGACTTGTTGGACATTTGTTGAGAAAATAAAGTCAGTTTGGTTTTGAATGCTTTCACGTGTGTGTGCATTTCATGCGCAAATAAGTTTTTCCCTTGTAGTTTTGTGTTCAGTTCATTCATGTATGCCAGTATGTCCACGGCAAATGCCAAGTCACACAGCCAGTCGGTGTCGTTCAGATCAGGAAAATCAGCTTTCCCCGCTGACTGCAAAAAGGGTTGACACCCTTCCCAGACTCAACCACCGGACATTTGAGTGGTACAGCAAGTCATGGTGATCAGCATCCGTTTCCTCAAGAAAAGCAATAAACTGACGATGGTTAAGTCCCCGTGCTCGGATAAAGTTGACCAGTTTTATGACTACCTTTACAACGTGATCCAGTTGCAGCACAGACTTGCATAGGGCTTCTTGATGAATGATGCAGTGCAGAAAAATTACTTCCATTTCAGCTCTTTCTTCTTTTGCCTTATCACTTATTCTTTTCAATAGCCCCACGTTTTTCCCAGTCAAGTTTGGTGATCCATCTGTGGTAACATTCACCAATTTGCGCCACGGTAACTTCAGTCTCTCAATTACGCCAGACACTTTTTCAAACAAGTCCTCTCCCTGAGTAGTGCCTTTCATGGACTCCATGGCCAGAAACTCTTCAGTAATCTCGAAGTTATCACCAATCCCTCGAATGAAAATTAAGAGCTGTGTTGTGTCCTTGATGTCGTTACTTTCATCCACTGCCAGTGAATAGTACTTAAATCCCACCGCTTTTCTGTTTAGCTCTTTAGCCAAGTCTTCGTCGATTAGCTCAATGCGACGGGTCACAGTTCTTCGTGATAGACTTATTTTTTCAAATGCGTCTTTATTGTTGGGACAAACAATACTCGCGGCCTCCACCATGCACTCTTTTAAAAACTCTCCTTCCTTGCTATTTTGTGTGCTAGCACATAACTTGCCTTCGTGCTTGACTCTTGAAGAGCGGATTGTGGAACAAAAATGTTCTGTTGCTTCTGTAGATTGTTTGCTAACCTTTGAGCAGTAGCTGTCTTTTCTTGCACTGACTGATTGCTAGCAAAATTACTATGCTTGGAAGCGAAGTGACGACTAATATTGTATTCTTTGAAACTGCAACTGCAACTGTTTCTTGACAAATAAGGCACACGGCCTTTGATGCAATCATTGTGAAAAAATATTTTGTTGTCCATTCTTTATTAAAAACTCGACACTCGCGGTCAACTTTTCTTTTCTTCGGTCCACTCATGGCTAAAAAATATGCCCTCAATCAATGTGAATATTATTCAAACTTGGACATAGCAAAGGTCATTCAAATTTTCACTGCGCCCTCTATTGGAATCGCCACGCATCGCACGTTAGATTTAATATCAGAATAATACATGGGGAAATACCGCCATCTAGTGGAAGCAATAAGCAACTTCAAGCATCAACATTAAATTTCGAAATAGGCGATCTTTTTTAATTTGATAAAATTATTAATAAATGCTTTGCGGGCCGGATCAAAAGACTAAACGGGCCGTATGTGGCCCGCGGGCCGTAGTTTGCCCACCCTGATCTAGAGATTAATTTTACAAAGGGATTTTCTGGTCTTTTTAAACATAATTTCACAACATTGTTTGAACAAACAAAACAGAATTTGGACAAATGGGGCAACCCCCCAGTTTCCCTAGTAGGAAGAATTAACATAGTAAGAATGAATATTCTACCAACATTTTTGTTTTAATTCCAATGCATTCCTTTTTTTATTCCAACAGCCTTTTTTAAACTGGACAGTTTAATATCTCAGTTCGTTTGGAACAAAAAGACTCCTAGGATTAAGAAAGCTTTTTTTACAAAGAGCAAAAGAACTTGGTGCAATGGGATTGCCTCGCTTCACATTCTATTACTGGTCATGTAATATCTGATCTTTGTCTTTCTGGTGTCATGCAAAGGGAGGTGACTGGGTTGAGATGGATATTCAGAGCTGTCCTGATACCTCGTTACAAGCATTGATTTATTCTTCTTTATTATACAGCCATTCACAATGCAAGTAGAACGCTCCATTGACTTGAATGTGATTTTCCAACGTTCTACCGGTCATTATTTTCTGATAGAAGACCTCTGAAAAAATAATGACCGCTGCCAATGGCAATGGAGTTCGTGCTTGTCAGGTCTGGTTACACCCCGCCATTCCGACACACCGCTACTCCGACGTTGAGGTCTAATTGTCGGGGGTGTTTCCATTTATTATCAAACGTTCCGGCACGCCGACATTTTTTCCCCCCCTTTGTCGGAGTGGTGACACTTTTATCTTTTGTGCAACGTCCCGCCATTCCGACACAAAAGATAATTATCAAAAATACGTAGGCCTACTAGAATTAACTATATTTACGCTCACATCCATAATAATGCAGTGTTATTTTCTTTATGTCTCTACACGGTTCCCTCTTGCGCTCGTGTGCAATAGCGCACGGCTCCCGTGTTTTCTGGGCACAAAACAAAACCCTGAGAATAGCTGATGCTGGAGGAGTCCGTACTCCATCAGGTGTGCGGAGAGCCAAGGGCAGCGGCTCGTGCCATAGCCGCTCCTAGCTCTCAGCAAGTGTTTTTTCTGATGGCTGCACTCCAGCCATATGCACGTTAAATTGGGAATCTTTTTATGAATGGAGTAACACATGCATTGCGTCCTCACTCCTCTCTCAGTGCCGCCGCCTGTCATACGCTCATTACGCACTGTGCGTCGGCTGTCTGATGCTCCAAGAGGCCACCAAAAACTCTACCAGTTCCTTGTGTCCCCGACCAGTAACCCCTTCCTACACCCTCCCCTGTGACCGGCCCCGGAGAACACTACAGGCAGCTAACTTTGTGTTGGGGCATCAGGGCTTATATTTGCTGATGATTGTTTTACGTTTTGCCTGATGAATGAAGAGACCTGCACACTGATCGCAGGCAGCGTTGGCACGTGTTTCTTTTAGTCTACTCGTCTTCCTCATAACTGCAATAATAAAACAGTGGCACAAACACTGTTTTTTATTTTATTTAAAAAAGCTCTTCTTAATTCCATTCAGTCACGTTCGCCTCAGTGTGGGGACATTTGAAGGCAGACCACATTGCGTAATGAGCATAGGCAGCGGCATTGAGAGAGGAGTGAGGACGCAATATAGAATATAAATAAACAAAAATAATAATAAACAAAATGTGCTGCCGAGACGCAGGACGTAGATGTTGAACAACGAACACTGCGGCTGCGTTAACCGGTAGCATATCAGAAAGCAGTAAACAATAATAATGGACGTTGTTTTAGCAGTATTTCCCCCATTTATTAGCCATTACACCTTTCAATATTTTCTATTGATTCCAATTGCGGGAAACACACAATTAAACAACTACAAGTTGTGTTTTTCCAAATGTACTTTGAGACAGAATAACTATGGATGAAGGCTACATGCCTTTGATCTTTTTTTTTTTAGGTTAATATTATTATTTTATGTATTTTTTCGTCTTTAGTCCAAATCAGAAATGCATCAAATTAAAGTTTAAGTTATACAAATGCTAAGTTTGAGTGGGACAGTTTAATTGTGAGTGGCGCATAAAGTGGGGCAACAACGCCCTGAATAGAATAATATTAATTAATATCTCAAAAACTATAAGAGACAATCACATTTTTACAACAAAAATGTAAATGTGAGTCTAATGATGGGGTCCAGGTTATCTGGAGCGCTGTCCGTGGGGCGCGTCATATGCGTGTCCATTATGCGTAAAAGCTCAGTGCCCCACATACACACACCCACGCGCGCTGCTTCGTGGAGAAGGACTTGTTTTTGGACAATGTTTTGAAGGAAGGGGAGTGCGTGGCTTGGTCAGCGCTGTGAGCAGCACATCCACTTTTCAGTCTCTTTAAAGCCTTGAGCGACAGCTCCAGTGTCTGAGTGTGAAACACACACGTCGAACTTCAGCGCTTTGTTGTAAAATACAGACTAGCCTGCACCTGTCACTGCCTTTGCCCAAAACCATCATGAGCCGCTGCAGAGGGACGGAGAAATGCACATAGATGGGCCGACAGCGGGGATGAACAGAGCGGGGATGAACAGGGAAGGAGACGCTGAGCTGACTCCTCTAGCGCCATGAGGATCGTTAATAAGCCTCCATCATTATCAGCTATTCTCACGAAACACGGGACAAAAGCCGAGGGCAAACAGATACGCTCAAAACGATTGTCGGAATAGCGGTACCAAAAAGTGTCGGAATGACGGTGTGTCGGATAAGCGGTGTGTCGGAATGGTGGGGTGTCGGAATGACGGGTCGACCCCGTCAGGTCTTTCATATCACTCCGCAAGTACTAGTAGCGGACACTATCTCTGTCCCCGTCCTGCGAGAGAAGTTGTGGGAATCGCTCGTGAAGTTAACGGGAGTCCGACTTTCAACTAACCCAGAGATTCACCACCTTCAGGGTGAAACAAGACCAGTTCGCCCTGTCGGTTCTTATTTTCCTGTTCTATACATTATCCCTTACTTAAAGACTACTACTCCCAAAGTCAAAAGTCTTGTAGTCTCTCATACTGTATAAATTTGGCATCAAATTAGAAAACATTTTAAATGGCAAGATATTTCGGTATTAACCCCGATTACACTTAACCATGAGTTCCACCCCGCACTTTGTGAAGTTGCTTTTTCTCAGTGGAAAGTCAAAGGAATACATTCGATACAGGATTTATTTATTGAAAATGTGTTATTTGATATGTGATATTTCTGACGCAACTGATCAAAAGAGGCAAATTGCTAATGCAGATTTCTTTTTAAATATTTACAAATCTGTAGCTTTGTTCAATCAATGTTCCCATCTTTTCCTCGTCAGCCTCCCAGCTCAGACATGAATACTATACTAGGGTAAATTTCCAAAATATGTAATGAACTGTCAGATATGGAATACATGCCTTCACTTGATCACCTGAAGGAAGCTTGGCAACAGGACATTGGAATATCAAATCACTGCATCTCAATGGACTAAAGCTCAAGACAACGTCCACTCATCTTCAATCTGTGCTCATCATGGACTGTTCCAATTCAAAGTTCTACACAGGCTACATCTTTTCCAAAGTACGGCTTACCAAAATGTTCCATGGGGTGAACACAGCTTGTGATCGGTGCGGTCAGGCTCACGCTTTTTGGAACTTTCCTAACATAACCGCTTACTGGACAAAAGTTTTCAAATTGATATCGGATGTTTGGGGAACACAGACCCTGTGCACTTGTTGGAGTACCTCCGGTAATGGCTAATCTAGTTAACAAGCAGAAAACTGTTATTAAATTTGTCTCAGTGCTAGCTAGAAGACTGATCGTATTAAATAGATTTTTTTTTTTTTTTTAACTCAAACCTTTATTAATTTATTACATGATGTAATGAAACGTATCCAATTGGAAAAAGTCAAATTTGAACTAAAAGGAAAGGTAGCTGATTTTCATCTCATCTCCAGATGAGCCAGGCTGATGGGCAGAAACACCTGGCTGGAGGATTCACCTATTGCACATGTTTTTAGTGGTAAGGGAAACTGGAGGAAACCTACATAGACAAGGGGGGAACATGCAAACTCCACACAGAGAGGCCCCATACAGGTGGGAATCGAACCCGGGACCTTCCAGCTGTGAAGCACGAGTGCTAACTGCTGCGCTACGGTGCCGCTTTCGGCTGTGGATTAGAGCTTTAACTATCTGAGCTGAACATATAAGCTGATTCGAAGAGGTATTATGCTTTTGATCTAAACTTCTACTAGCATAGTGCAGCAGAGGCAGTGCTTCAGATGTGCACTTGACCTCGTAACTCCAACGCCAAATCTAAATGTTATTGAACAGTAAGGCTTCAGATTTGTGTAAAATGTAGAGTAGACAGAAGCTCTACTACTGTGAAACGGAGGACAGCATGCCTCGCATAACAGTTTATATTTTGTCATGTTGTGTTACAGATATTAAAGCCATCAAAAGACACACTCTGAGTCCTGTCTTCGAGTGTGCAACACTACCCTTGAAAAGCAACCAACAGGAACAAATACAGTCAGGAGCAGTGATGTAAAGGATAAAATGAGGTGTCAGGATGGGCGCCTGGCAAGAAGCTGACTTTATGATTGAATGGCTCCACAGTAAATGAAGTGTGGCTCTAATGCTCCCTGTGCCACCGTGCTAATGGACATCCCCACAGAGCCGAGAGAGAGGGGAGGGAGGCAGGAGCTGGCATTTGAACGGAGAGGAATACACATTTACTCTTCAAACTATTCCTGCTTTAGTCCCAACACATGCATCCTAGAGGCAGAATGGCAAGCAAATGCACTACTGAATGAATGAAAGTTTATTCGGTTATAAAAACATAGAACAAAATGTATACAGCAAATTCATTACAACCAAGGAGGGTAACAGAATAGGTGTAGGCTGAAGCCGTGGCCTATTACTACCCTATTTACATCTACCCATCAAAAATGAAAGAAAAACTAAATACATACAGTATATATATATACACATACATACACACATATACAGTACACATAATAGAAATAATAATTTGTAATTATAAGTGTTTGTTTGTTGCACAAATATGCACAACAATTTTACATAAACTTACCTTAACCAATTTTCTTAAGCATCCATATACTGTATTTGTCAAAAATTAAGATTTTAAACTGTTTTTTGAAATAATGAATGGAATTGCTCCTCTTAAGATCATCGTCGAGACCGTTCCACAAGTCGACCCCTTTAACCGAAATGGTGTTCATTTTAAAGTGTTAAATTGTTTTTTAAACATGTTCTCTCCCCTCAGGTTATATTTCTGTTCCCTGTTTTCAAACAGACATAGTAAATTTTCAGGCAAGATTTTCCTATTGACTTTGTACATAAAGACAGCGGTATTCGATCACAGAATTTAATTGCTTTAAATTTTCAGAATATTGCGTTTGTCGGTTCATTATACGGTGAATGATTGACTATCCTTATGGCTTTTTTTTGTAAAATAAAAATAGGTTTTGTATTTGTAATGTAGACATGCCCCCATATTTCAACAAAGTAGGTAATGTATGGAACAATAAGAGAACAATACAGAATATACAAAGAGGGTGTATTTAGAAAATACTTGGTTTTATGTAATATAGCTATTGTTTTGGACAGTTTTGATTGAACATGAGCGATGTGTGGTTTCCAGGATATTTTATGATCTAATATTATTCCAAGAAATTTGTTTTCATTTACCCTTTCTAGTACCACATCATGAATCTTTAGGCTCATACTGGTTTTAATTTGTCGATTACTAAATATAATATATTTGGTTTTACTTAGGTTAAAAGAGTTAAAAGTTTATTTTGGTCAAACCATTGGTTGATTCTACAGTGCCTCTCGAAAGTAAAAAATACACCTTGAACTTTTGCACATTTTGTCATATGTGACCCGCCGTGGGAACCAGGGACACAAGTCGGCAGCCCGTGTCTCGAGAAAAACGTAAACAAAGTTTTGTTTTTTTTAATTGGTGATTTTCACTATTTTTACAGAATCGTTCAGTTGAAGTCACGAAGAAGCCTCTCCATGTTTAAGCTACCAGTATTGGTATATTTAAAAGCGTAAACTTTTAAATATACCACCATCTCAGAGACAGAGATAGTGTCCGCTACTAGTACTTGCAGAGTGATATGAAAGACCTGACAAGCACGACCTCATTATTTTTTTCAGAGGTCTTCTATCAGAAAATAATGACCGGTAGAACGTTGGAAAATCACATTCAAGTCAATGGAGCGTTCTACTTGCATTGTGAATGGCTGTATAATAAAGAAGAATAAATCAATGCTTGTAACGAGGTATCAGGACAGCTCTGAATCTCCATCTCAACCCAGTCTTCACTCTCCAGGCCTTCTCTAGCTCTTCTCTGAGCCCCTGGTATTTCTCTAGTTTCTCGTGTTCCTTTTTCCTGATGTTGAAGTCGCTTGGTATTGCTATGTCAACCACCACGGCTTTCCTCTGCTCTTTGTCCACCACCACGATGTCCGGTTGGTTCATTACCATTCTGTCTGTCTGTATCTGGGTTTCCAGCCCATACTCTGCACAGATGTTCCTGTACACTATGCCAGCCACTTGGTTATGGCGCTCCATGTAAGCTTTCCCTGCCAGCATCTTACACCCTGCAGTTATGTGCTGGATTGTCTCATTGGCCTTTTTGCACAGTCTACACCTGGGGTCTTGTCTGGTGTGATAGATCTGGGCCTCTATTGCTCTGGTGCTCAAGGCCTGCTCCTGTGCAGCCATGATGAGTGCCTCTGTGCTGTCCTTCAGGCCAGCTCTGTCTAGCCATTGGTAGGATTTCTTGATATCCGCCACTTCAGTTATATCCCGTGTAGGGGCTTGTCCTCCCATGACGGGACCTCCAGCGCCTCATCTTCTGTTCCCCATTGTCTGAGACATTCACTGAGCACGTCTTCTGTTGGAGTCTTGTCCTTGATGTATTTATGGATCTTGGATGTTTCATCCTAGATAGTGGCTCTCACGCTCACTAATCCTCAGCCTCCTTCCTTACGACGACTAGTGTACAGTCTCAGGGTGCTGGATTTGGGGTGGAACCCTCCATGCATGGTTAGGAGCTTCCGTGTCTTAACATCTATGGTCTGTATCTCATCCTTTGGCCAGCTTATTATTCCTGCAGGGTATCTGATTACTGGCAGGGCGTAGCTGTTTATTGCCCGGGATTTGTTCTTGCCATTGAGCTGCTTCTTAGGACCTGCCTTACTCGTCGGAGGTATTTGGCCGTAGCCACTTTCCTCGTCACCTCTTCGAGGTTGCCATTTGCTTGTGGGATTCTGAGGTACTTGTAACTGTCCTCAATGTCTGCTATTGTTCCTTCTGGGAGTGAGACCCCTTCTGTGTGGACTACCTTCCCTCTCTTAGTCACCATCCGACCACGCTTCTCTAGTCCGAATGACATCCCAATGTCTGCACTGTATATCCGGGTGGTATGGATCAGTGAGTCGATGTCTCGCTCATTCTTAGCGTACAGCTTGATGTCATCCATGTAGAGGAGGTGACTGATGGTGGCCCCGTTCCTGAGTCGGTATCCATAGCCAGTCTTGTTGATTATTTGGCTGAGGGGGTTGAGCCATATGCAGAACAGCAGTGGGGACGGGGTGTCTCTTTGGTACAGTGCATCCGGAAAGTATTCACAGCGCTTCACTTTTTTCACATTTTGTTATGTTATAGCCTTATTCCAAAATTGATTCAATCCATTTTTTCCCTCAAAATTCTACATATAACACCCCATAATGACAACGTGAAAAAAGTTTTTTGAGATTTTTGCTAATTTATTACAAATAAAAAAGAAACAAAAAAATCACATGTACATAAGTATTCACAGCCTTTGCCATGAAGCTCAAACTTGAGCTCAGGTGCATCCTATTTCCACTGATCATCCTTGAGATGGTTCTACAGCTTCATTGGAGTCCACCTGTGGTAAATTAAGTTGATTGGACATGATTTGGAAAGGCACACACCTGTCTATATAAGGTCCCACAGTTGACAGTGCATGTCAGAGCACGAACCAAGCATGAAGTCAAAGGAATTGTCTGTAGACCTCCGAAACAGGATCGTCTCGAGGCACAAGTCTGGAGAAGTTTCTGCTGCTTTGAAGGTCCCAATGAGCACAGTGGCCTCCATCATCCGTAAATGGAAGAAGTTTGGAACCACCAGGACTCTTCCTAGAGCTGGCCGGCCATCTAAACTGAGCGATCGGGGGAGAAGGGCCTTAGTCAGGGAGGTGACTATGAACCCGATGGTCACTCTGTCAGAGCTCCAGCGTTCCTCTGTGGAGAGAGGAGAACCTTCCAGAAAGACAACCATCTCTGCAGCAATCCACAAATCAGGCCTGTATGGTAGAGTGGCCAGACGGAAGCCGCTCCTTAGTAAAAGGCACATGGCAGCCCGTCTGGAGTTTGCCAAAAGGCACCTGAAAGACTCTCAGACCATGAGTAAGAAAATTCTCTGGTCTGATGAGACAAAGATTGAACTCTTTGGCGTGAATGCCAGGCGTTATGCTTGGAGGAAACCAGGCACTGCTCATCACCTGGCCAATACCATCCCTACAGTGAAGCATGGTGGCAGCATCATGCTGTGGGGATGTTTTTCAGCGGCAGGAACTGGGAGACTAGTCAGAATAGAGGGAAAGATGAATGCAGCAATGTATAGAGACATCCTGGATGAAAACCTGTTCCAGAGCGCTCTTGACCTCAGACTGGGGCGACGGTTCATCTTTCAGCAGGACAACGACCCTAAGCACACAGCCAAGATAACAAAGAAGTGGCTTCAGGACAACTCTGTGAATGTCCTTGAGTGGCCCAGCCAGAGCCCAGACTTGAATCCGATTGAACATCTCTGGAGAGATCTGAAAATGGCTGTGCACCGACGCTCCCCACCCAACTTGATGGATCTTGAGAGGTGCTGCAAAGAGGAATGGGCAAAACTGCCCAAAGATGGGTGTGCCAAGCTTGTGGCATCATATTCAAAAAGTATTGAGAAAAGGCTGTGAATACTTATGTACATGTGATTTTTTTGTTTTTTATTTGCAATAAATTTGCAAAAACACTTTTTTTCACGTTGTCATTATGGGGTGTTATGTGTAGAATTTTGAGGGAAAAATGGATTGAATCAATTTTGGAATAAGGCTGTAACATAACAAAATGTGAAAAAAGTGAAGCGCTGTGAATACTTTCCGGATGCACTGTATATGCCACATTTGATGGAGATTTGTGCAAGTGGCTTGCCGTCGGTCTGGGAGCTTGAAGGTTCTGCGTAGTATCTTTACAGTTCCTACTGCACTTTTCTGGACCGAGATGGACATACAGTAACTTATTACACTCACTGCTGTCTCGCACTCCTTCCTCCTCTTTCTCCTTATTTTCTTTCGTTATTGCTGACAGAAGCATACACTTCTCTACATTTTGTTGGAGCTGCGTCTGTTTACTTACATCACGTGATTTTGCACAGTCTCTCTCTCTCTCACTCTGAGAAGCAGGTGAGGGAGGGGCAAGTTTGGCTCATGGGGTCCTTTCAGGGAATATGCAATGGCCAATTGTTGTTGCACCTTGTCACTGTTGCTGTGTAGTGACTTTATTCTCTTGGCTTTTTCTGTCCAATCAGTTTACCCTCTGGGGGCCCCTGCTGGCTTGGGGACCCCAAGCAGCTGCCTGCCTTGCCTAATAGGGAGGATCGCTGTTATTGTTTATTTCCGCAATTTTGTTTTGGTGACTGGTAGGCACACAGCTGAGCTTTTCCGAGTTTGAAGAGCTGTTTATTTAGATCACAGAACTTTTACAGCGCCGAAGCAATGCTCTGTTTGTGAACAATGTTTTGACCCACCCATTATCTTTTTAATACATTTGTGACCCGCCATGGATTCCAAAGACACAAGTCGGCAGCCCGTGTCTCGAGAAAAACGCAAACAAAGATTTTTGGGGGGAAATTGGTGATTTTCACTTTTGTGCAGATTCGTTCAGTTGAAGTCACGGAGTAGCCTCTCCATGTTTAAGCTAGCAGTATTAGTATATTTAAAAGCGTAAACTTTTAGGTTCAAAATGACTAGTTTGAGGTTGGTTTCGGAGCTTGCAGTAGGGGCGTGACTTTGTCTGTGTTTATTTACATACTGAGTAAACACCGCGAAGGAGGAGAAGCAGAGCTGCTTTCAGTTGTGTTGTTGACACATGCTTTAGCAAACAAATGCCACGCAAAAAAGGCTGTTTTATACATACGCCTATTGTCGATCAGTTTACAGGTTGAAAAAGTCTTGTTTTGTCAGAGAAATAGCGCACGCCGTGGGGGCGTGTCATTGTGTTTAGTTTAGTTTTTAGTTTATTTATTTGTTTGAGCAGTTAACCTGCTCAAAGGGAGTGGGCTGAAGCCAAAGGCTTATAAGCGTGTGTGGCTTCAGGACTCTAACCCCGGCTCACATTAAATCCGGTTAAGGTCCGGTGCGGCGTCCGCGAACTTAGAAAGTCATTAAAACCAATGTTGCACACTCGCACTGCTCCGCGAAGTCCGGGTCCGGCTACCGAGGCCATCCGGCGGCTACGGAAAGAATCCGCAAGAAGTCTATTTTTGCCGGACACCGGAGCCCCAACGGATCAAGCTGACGGAAAAACACGAGCCAAACAGGAAGTCAGGTCTCTAGAGAAAAGAAGATCCAGTGTATTTCAAAATAAAATCTGTCCGCTTACTACTTATTTGGTCTCGTTTACCGCCTGTACACGCGTGTAACGTCGGAAATGTAAACATTTCTCCATTACCAGTGACACAGGGGCACTAGTGTGTTGCAAAGCATCCACTTCAGTGGGGAGAGTCATTGTACTGGCAAATACGGCTTTTGTTTACAAAAACTACCTATATATATATATGGGGCTTTTTATCACGTGAACTCGCACCAAGAGTGAAACTCACGTGCACTTCTGTTCTCGCGAGGGCCGTTTCTGTTCCTGGCGCAGCATCTGGCGCCGGAGCTGGCGGAGCCACAGTGTCAGCCGGACTCACTGTGAGTGGTAGTTTGGGGCAAACCCGGACCGGATCAGCACCGAACCCGGACCGAACCCGTACCGTATTTAATGTGAGCCGGGGGTTAGTTTCCCCTGTGTGGCACTCAGACATGGATCTACTATAATATCAGAGGCTGGCGCTACTTGCGCTTTAAACTGGATTTACTACGAGTTTTTCTGAGCAAAAGGCAAAGGTTACTTCAGACGTTGAGTGAAAGATTGTTATTTTTTATCGCTGGTGGTGTGGTGGCCGCCGTGCCCATGTGTGCTGTGCTATTGTTAGCTAACATGCCGGTGACATGCGAGACAATGATCTAGTCACGAGGAATTAACCTGCTATTTACACAAAATCAAGATCTCTACAAACTTAAACTACTCCATAAATGTAGTCGGCGCATCCCTAACTTTCAGCCACTTCTTATTTGAGAGAGATCCGCTTCATATTTTCGGTTTTATGGCCAGATAAAGTTACGATGTTTTTTTTGTTGTGAAATAAACAATCTGGAACCGCGCGCGGCGATACGTCGCGATGTCGGCCTTTTCTCTCCTGTATGTGCATTACTAAAGTAGTACAGGAGTCTTTTCTAAAGTTTATAACTTCAGTTATGTCCGGAGTCTGTAACTCTCTCTCAGCCTGAGAGTGGAGCTGACACAGGGAGGGACTGGGGAGAAGCGCAGCAGCATTTCCACTGTCACATGTCATGTTTACAACCATAAACATAAAGATTTTATTTTGAATTTTTTACTGAAAGTTCACACACAAGTAACAGACAACTGTGAAGTGAAAGCAAAATGATACATGCTTCTGTTATTTTTGAAAAGTGGGGAGTGAACAAGTATTCATACAGCATGACTTAATACCTGTGCTTTACTGCTTTGAGGGGGAGTTTGACAGGGGGTATGGCTTATCCCAATGAGATGTAAATGAGCCCTATTGTCACTCCCAACAGCAGAGAGGTGAGAATGGCCCAAAACTTTGGAGAGGTTTTTCAGGCCTTTGGGCTTTTTGGAGTTGTTAACTTCAAATCACCGCTACGCCTCCAAATATTATCAGATTTCCATGTGTTACACATCGTTGGAAAGCTTGGAGACTACACTTTAATAATCTGTGAAAATCTCAAAATGCCCAAAATCGACTTGTGTCTTTCTGTGGCTGGTCGCATTTGCGTTGCCCACCGGTGCCTCGGACATGACTGCACGGCGATCCCCCTAATGGCAAGCTACGCCGCTACCTTTCTGTGACATCGAACTGAAAATAACAGACAGGACAACATCTGGGCTCTGCATGTGTTTGCGCTCCTGGGTTAAAAGTGGGTTTGTCCACAGTTTCCATGTGGGCCCCATGTGGGCTGGACCTTGAATTTAACCCTTTCACTCTGGTTTTATTATTTTCTTGCCTCAGAGCTTGGATCTTGGTGTTTGGCACATTTGGGCCCAACCCACTCTGAGTCACTGTGATTTGATTGGCTTCAGAGTTACACTGTAGGTCAGACACTGTGAGTGACAGTAACATGACGCTAAATAGTGAGCTCTTTATGTTCAGTAAAAAGGCTGAGGCCTCATTGCTTCAGTCACAGACTGAGAAGTGAAGAAGAAGTCATGGAGATTCTGCGTTCCCAGGTAACAATTTTTGGTTTTTAGAACGTTCTGGGAACGTTTTTTCCAAGTTATGGGAACGTTGCCTAGAGGTTAATTTTGGTTATTTGGTGGTTATTATGGAAAGTTTTCTGAACGTTTATACAACGTTATTTTTTGAGAGAAAAAAACGTTCATAGAATGTTTTCCTAACGTTAGTTTAATGACAACCTTCAGGAAACGTTTTACTAACGTTATATATTGGTTATTTTAACGTTCCCCCAACCTTGATTTGCTGCAACCTTCAGAAAACCTAAATCTAACGTTTAAAATTGGTTATTTTAACGTTCTGCTAACCTTATGTTTACTGCAACCTTCAGAAAACCGTCATCTAACGTTTGGATTTGGTTATTTTAACGTTCTGCTAACCTTATGTTTACTGCAACCTTCAGAAAACCTAAATCTAACGTTTAAAATTGGTTATTTTAACGTTCTGCTAACCTTATGTTTACTGCAACCTTCAGAAAACCTAAATCTAACGTTTAAAATTGGTTATTTTAACGTGCTGCTAACCTTATGTTTACTGCAACCTTCAGAAAACCGTCATCTAACGTTTAAAATTGGTTATTTTAACGTTCTGCTAACCTTATGTTTACTGCTACCTTCAGGAAAACTTCAGCTAACATTTAAGCTTGGTTACTTTAACGTTCTAACCTCCAAATTACATCAGGAACTATTCACACAATTGTTACATTTTTGCAAAAATGACAAACTACAGTATTAAACAGCATTTAAATGTTTATTTAAGTAATAAACTGTGTAAAGTCAGCAAGACCAATACGCTTTACATATCCACATATATAAGCGACCCATGAGCATCACTTGCTGCTGCTTTTTGCTCGGTCTTGACCAAATAAAATATATCTACATGCAAGGCTGAGGTCTTTAAGCTTGGATACAATTCACTAAGAAGGTGTATTTTAAAAGAATCAAAAATAAAACAGGTTAAAAACCAAACTATTTACAGTATTTGCATATATACACATATTTACATACCCCTGGTAGGGTCTCCCATGGCAACAATTCACTAGGCAGAGGTTTGAAACAAAGTGTAAAAATAAACAGGTACTGCAAGCAAACTACTAATGTGTCGCTGCAAGCAAGGTAACTACTACAATAAGGCCATGCTGATATTTCTACACAGTTACTGCTGTCAGTGAAGACCCCACCTATATTTAAAAAGCAAACGCATTGTAAAAAAAAAAAAAAACACACCTACAAAAGGTGTATTTTTTTAAACACACAGAAATAAAACAGGTGTAAAAACAAAGCAAAACTATTTACATCCCCCGGTAGGGTCTCCCATGAAAAAAAAAAGACCTCTTCATAGTTGATCCATTGCAGCTCTACAATGAAAGAAAAGATAAGTACTGAGAAACTCAAACTCAATTTGTCAATTGCATGTTACCCTTTTCTATGAGGAGCAAATTTGAGTGTGGGTCCAGTAATGTGGGTCCAATAATGTCCTCTACTTCAGACGACTTGATTTCAGGGAAGTTTTTCTGACAAGCCACTGTTGGTCATAAAAAAAAATTGAGTGAATAAAGCGGCATACAATCAAACACTGTTACAACACAACAAATCATTTTGTCCTGTACTGCTGGTCCCATTTGAATACAATAAAACTGTAGCTGCCAAAGATAAGTAATGTTAATTGATTATGCATAATGTTGAATGCACATTTGAAGGACACCTCGGTACTGTACCTTCAGACCTTTGTACAGGAGAACTATGCACTGGAGATGGGGAATTTAACAGTGAACTAAATCGTACTCTGTGTGGAGTGGATGGTGAACTTTGTAGCTGTCCCTGGTGTGACATTGGCGTCTGCTCATCTGAACCGTATTTTCAGAAGTTACAAATGGCATAATACAAAATATAAAAAAAGGCTAACTTACAAACAGGTGGCACTGGTAACGGAATGCATGATCCTGAAAAAGTGCAAGGGTTAAAAAGAAGAGTCACAATTTTAACACAGTGCATCACCCACAGCAAAAGAAACTTACCAGTCGGAACATGTGTGGAGTTCAATATTTGCCGTTTTTGTGGATTTTCAGTGTCATCTACAAAGAGATACTTGTTCAAATGAATGCACTCTTTTTTTACATCACTGTTCAATTTCTTTTTCTGGAAATCTTTTTACCTTCACTAGAGGAGTCTCTGTACCTCTGAGTACTTTGTTTACACTTTTTTGTTTGCTCCTCTTCCGTCTCCACATTTGATGTTTGATTTTGTTAATGCTTTTGAGTGTGTATCTAGACAACACCCTGGAAGAGTCTCCCATGGCAAACACGTCCTGGCTGAGGGTCAGACAAAGAATGGCTCAGAAGTCCCTTGTACAGAGTAGGTTCAAGATTTCCCAAGTAGCCAGCTCCATCGGCTCAAGGCGTAGCTCGACGCTCGTCACTTATGTCATGAGTTTTGAATTTTTCAGAGTAGGTTCAAGATTTCCCCAGTAGCCAGCTCCATCTGCTCAAGGTGTAGCTCGACTGTACAATTGTTTAAAAAAATAGAAAACAATGAAATGTTAACAAAACATCTTACATGCATTCCTCCTGAGGCTCCATTTTCTCCCAGTCTCAGCATTCTTTTCTTGATTTCTTTGTGGCTACAGGTGAAAAGTGAGGGGATATTGCATTAATGTAACTGTAGAGGCCATCAGTTGCTATCTGCAAATGGGCAAAGCTATTAATAAATACTACAGAAACAACAACAACAACAAAATATAGCCGCAAGCGGTGATTATCGGCCCTCGCCGACCGCCCTGCCTAAAGCAAGGGGGCGCTTCGCGCCCTTTTGTCTCCCTCAATCTAAAATTACGGTATTGCTACTGCCTTTATGTTTGTTTTTAACTTTTTTCCCAAGGGTCTTAGTTTTAGGATTTTTGGAATGCGCTAACGCGCACTCCGTGCTCAATTTTGACATTATACAGAGAAAAATTTGTATGAATTTGTATCACACTATATCTGCAAACTGAACCATATTTTTACATTTTACTTAGGGCTGCGGCTGCGCCGCAGAACATCCACAAAGGTTATCCAAGTACTTTGGATAACCTTTGGTTCTCACTTCTCTCTGAATTATGGAGTTTAACATTTTTCCATCAGAATAAAATGGGACGTTCTGGTCATCGCTACGGCAACACCGTGAAAAATATGGCATGGGTGTAATTGACTTTTCTGATCGGAACGACCAAATAAAATTTTGTGCCAAATTATTTTAATTTTCGTAAAACTAAAATTTGTACTCTCCATATAATTCCTATAGGGGGCGCTATCGCGCCCAATTTGAATTTTGCCAAATGAAAGTGTTTAGGACTGTGACTTTAACAACTGATAACAAATCGGGCTTCATATGTGCGAATGGGAGTCATTTTTTGTTTGCGAAAAATCTCAAAATACTTCGTACAGTTTGCGGCTTCGCCGCATAAAAACCGTAGAACTTAGAAAAGTAATTTGGATAACTTTTAAAGTTCTACTTCTTAAGATTATTTTCCACCCAAAATTAGGTCATTCCGATAAACGCTCTAGGAGGAGATAGATTTTGTACAAAGTGAAAAATAAAGGCGGATTCCCGCTTCGCGGGCTTTCATCCAAAATGGCCGACACCCAATATGGCGGACGGCGTTGCCGTAATAATATTTTTTGCTTAACTTGTCATGATGCACGTCTGTACCGATTTTTATGATTCTACGACAAACTTCATTTTTGGCCAAGTCCTATCTCGCAATGTTAAAAAAAAACGGAGGTGGCGCTATCGCGCCACTATTTGGAAATTCAAAATTTGGAAATAGTCAAAAGTTGCGTCGGATCGGGTTTGAATTTTGGACCAAACTCTAATACCCCCAACAAGGGAAGGGGCACTTTCTGTCACGAGCTGCAAGGGGGGGGGAAACTGCGCACATAGACTTCCTCACACTTTTGTCTTTAAGATTTGCATATATCAACCATTTAAGTAAATATAATATCAACTCCACACAGTTAATTCTGTGTTTTATTTATACTGTACTTTTTTAGAATACATATTATGGGTTAGAACATTACACTTCTGCTGGATGTAACAATAAAAGACTGAAATTCAAGTATTCCTTTGTAATAGGTGTGAAAATCCTGAATTTATGTGATTAAAATGACAGTTAATTATTAATTACTCTCATTCTACAAAAACAACATTTGTATATCTGCTGTAGAGTCATGTTTGTCCTAGCCTGTCTTAGCCATCCGTAAACTCCAGTCAATTATCTTTTCCCTACATGTACGTCTGGGTTTGATCTCAGTGGCTGCGTTTCATCGGTTGAATTTCAACCTACCACTCGGCGAGCGGGGGAGGCGGGTGTTGTAGGTGACATCAATCTTTTGTGCCGCATTTGCTGGTTGTAGTTCGGTAATGGCGGCGGATACGAACATAAAGGAAGCTCTTCAATCCGTTCTGGCTCGGCTCCCAAATATCCAGAAATTATAACTGAAGCCTTCGAATGCGCAAGGAATGCTCCCAAGAGTTATGATAGAGTTATGATAGAGTTATGGTAGAGTTATGATAGAGTTATGATAGAGTTATGGTAGAGTTATGATAGAGTTATGATAGAGTTATGATAGAGTTATGATAGAGTTATGATAGAGTTATGGTAGAGTTATGATAGAGTTATGGTAGAGTTATGATAGAGTTATGGTAGAGTTATGATAGAGTTATGATAGAGTTATGGTAGAGTTATGGTAGAGTTATGATAGAGTTATGATAGAGTTATGATAGAGTTATGATAGAGTTATGATAGAGTTATGATAGAGTTATGATAGAGTTATGATAGAGTTATGGTAGAGTTATGATAGAGTTATGATAGAGTTATGATAGAGTTATGATAGAGTTATGATAGAGTTATGATAGAGTTATGATAGAGTTATGATAGAGTTATGATAGAGTTATGATAGAGTTATGATAGAGTTATGATAGGTTATGGTAGAGTTATGATAGAGTTATGATAGAGTTATGGTAGAGTTATGATAGAGTTATGATAGAGTTATGATAGAGTTATGATAGAGTTATGATAGAGTTATGATAGAGTTATGATAGAG
This sequence comes from Neogobius melanostomus, assembly GCA_007210695.1. Taxonomy (NCBI): domain Eukaryota; kingdom Metazoa; phylum Chordata; class Actinopteri; order Gobiiformes; family Gobiidae; genus Neogobius; species Neogobius melanostomus. The sequence continues at coordinate 1,572,577 of VHKM01000474.1, read as the reverse complement.
TTATGATAGCTGCTTCACTCAACACAGGCGCAATACATACTGTACGTCACGACAAAACACTATCGAAAATCAGATCCAATCGTTTCAAAGGAGTTCACCCCTCCCACCTGATAACGGAGCTCAATTGTGAAGATCCAGACCCTCTGTACGAAACGAAATGAGTAAGAGGATATGGTAAAACTAGGCTATGTTTGTCCCAGTTCATCTGAGTCGTGGTGCAGCAGGACTGATGTGGACAGATGTTACAGAAGAAGTTCACGAGGTTAATTTCTTCAACACAGTTACTATAGTAACCATTTTCTTCAAAGTAAAACTAGATCTACTAAGTCCTGTCCACATCTGTCATGACCCATAAAATACCCAGACCCAGAAATATGCCTGACATGGTGTTATCTGAGCTCAAGCAATCCGACCTTAATGTTTTTGGAGTGCCGTTCTTTGTGGCGTTTGCATGTGCTCCCTGTTTTTGGGTTGTTTTTCCTCTGGGTGCTCCTGTCCTCCTTGTTTTTAGAGTTTCTGGTAGGTTTTCACTGCCGACAGGCCCTCGCACCAGACATCCTACAAAACAATTAACCCTGGAGCATTGTAGAGGCCAGCGTGGACAGTAAAGGCACCATGCTATTACTCACAGATATGTTGTGGCCATACCGCCTTTGCTCTGCCCAATCCCGTCAGACCTTGGAAGCTAACCTGGTCGGTACTTGGATGGAAGACCATTTGGTAACACCAGGAAGCCTAGCGAATGCAGTGAGGGAGTGAGTGGTTGGTGGTGGTCGGAGGGGCCGATGGTGCAGATTGGCAGCCTCGCTTCCGTCAGTCTAGCCCAGGGCAGCTGTGGCTACAATAGTAGCTTACCACCACCGAGTATGGAGTGAATGAATAATACAACTGTAAAGCGTCTTTGAGTGTCCAGAAAAGCGCTATATAAAACTATTGCATTATTATTATTATTATTATTATTATTATTATTATTATGTGGTTTTTTTTTGTCGTCCATATCAAAAACGGCCCCCTGTATGTCGTCTTTAATCCTCCGTCCCCTTCTTCCTTCAGCCCTGCTCCTCTCGCTCTCCTCTACGCTGTGACCTCAGTGAAAGCACGTCTGTCCCTGCAGAGGCTTCTCTCTGACAGGAGCCATTAATCCTGACACAGAGTTTAATTTAAGTCCACCCTCTCAGCCCGTTCCTCCGCTCGCTCCTAAATGCATTTCATTAATGACTCTGATGAAGCTTTGATTGCTCCTGATTGCAGAAGTCCAGGTATTTCCCTTTTGAAGGCTCTATGGGTGTTAAAACTATGGCCTGAAGACAGATTAAGGCTGAAGTCATGTGTTTGATCAAAGCAGCAGCGCAATGGAGACTAACAGAACATGTTCTGTTTTTAGACGTTTTCAAAAGCTCAATAGAGACTTAACAGCTAGGTCCATGAGTGGTCGGCAACGTCCGGCTCGTGGGACAGTTTTAGCCCGTTGCAAAGAAGTAAAAAAAAAAAAAACACACACAAAAACATTTCCATCCGTTTTACGCATTCACATCCGTATATTAATACTATTAAAAGAGATTTGGGTGGCACGGTAGCACAGCGGTTAGTGCTCGTGCTTCACAGCTAGAAGGTCCAGGGTTCGATTCCCACCAGGGACGGGGCCTTTCTGTGTGGAGTTTGCATGTTCTCCCTGTGTCTGCGTAGGTTTCCTCTGGGTACTCCGGTTTCCCCTACCACTAAAAACATGTACAATAGGCCAGGATGAATGAGAGTGTGTTTGAGAGTGCGAATGGGGGATGACGGATGGAAATTAGCCCGAGGCTACAATCTGGTGTGGCTTGTTTACATGCATGAGACCCATGTATGTTCCTTAACATGCACTGTCCTGACCAAATAAACCAATAAAGAAAAGATTTCAGGTTTGAGATAGAATTTACATTGGGCCCAAAATAATCAAAGCCAAGCATATTCACACTGAATGATGAGGCAGTGACTGACTTGAAAGATATCGATATCGATTCATAAAACCCTTGAATCTATCTTTCTAAAGCTATGGTCATAACTGGCCGTACGGGCTTCTACGGCCGGTCTACGTGCACAAAACGCAAGAAAACGCACGAAGAGTGTGACGTGCTTATTTTGGAGCCGCAGACTGGCCGCAGAGGTTCTTTGACATGTCAAACAAACTCTACGGGCGCTTAGGTTTTTTCAGATTGCAAGAACGCCGTACGTCTGCGTGAGTCGTCTGTACGGCAGGCGTATGTCTTTCGTACGTTTTTCCGTATGCCACACTTGCGGACTTCGTATATGTGTCGTGTGCCACACGCACACCATTAGTGCGGCCAACGCACGCTCAGATATCTCGTGCGTCAGTCGTTCGTGAATTGCCCGTTCAGTGAGAGTGCATCTACCGCACGAAAACTCCGATGTATAAAGCTTCAGAGCTGCCTCTGACCAAGTACAAAGTACAAAGTTTTTGCAATACGCCGATGGGAAGAGGGAAGGCGAGGAGAGAACAGGAGACAGAGAGGGAGGAGAGGAAAAGGCGTTATGCTGGTGTGACGCGCAGCAGCAAGTTTGTGTGAAAGGTTTTTTTTGGATCTACAGTATGTGTGCCAATATAAGACATGTAGTCACCGTGGCTTTCTCTCTCCAGCTCCTGGAAAACTGTGTCATACAGCCCAAACATGCGCCTCTGTATCCAAGGGAGAAATATATAGACTATTCCCTCCAAACTGCCCGGTAATCTCTGAGATAACGCACGGCGTTGGTGCACACGAGGTACAGATCGTGAGCAGTTCTTGCAAACTTCATACGATGCCCGCATGAACCCACGGTCAGTATGTTTATTGCAGGTTGGTCGTGCGTTTACTGTACGAATGAAGCGACAGCCGCACGTCTGAGCAGCCTGTGTGACGCACAGGGTGCACAGTGATCTGAACACCACAACTACGTTCTCCATCAACAAAAAATAAACACAGCGATTTTGGAAACGCCAGAAATCGCACGACCAAAAAGTCGTACGGCCGGTTGTGACCGAGGCTTAAGGTGAGACACTGCAGGTGAATAGGGGGGAAAAAAGTAGAGATATCAATTTGAAACTTTTGCTGAACATTACTGATATAAATATGAGAAAAAAATGTATTGCATTTTTTCTGTCATTTTATGTTTTCATATAAAAATAAGACATTTTGTACATGAAAATGGCCAAAATTGCCTATATTTTTGGCAACGAAATAAAAATAATGGATTGGATTTTTCGTCCGGTTCCGGTCTCGACCTCGATGGCAGCTTAGGAAGCGTGCTCCTCCGATAAGATTTCAAAAATATTACCTGCCGGGTATTAAAACCATCTACGAATAATTAGACCTGATTGAAAGGGCAGGGCATGATGGAAACGCGAGAGAAAAGCAGAAAAAATGCTTCAGAAATGTTAGACACCGAAGATGATACACAAAGCCACGACAGCTATGCTAACGCTAAAGATGGTAAATGGTAAATTGACTCAACTTATATAGCGCTTTTCCACCTACATTAGGCACTCAAAGCGCTTTACAGCAAGGATCCACTCACCCATTCACTCTCATTCATACACCAGTGTACGCAGACACTGGAGGCAACTAGGGTGAAGTGTCTTGCCAAAGGACACAACGACAGTGTGCATTTGCGGGAGCTCGGATTCGATCCCATGACCTTCCGATCACGAGACGACCCGCTCTACCACCTGCCCCACCGTCGCCCCACCAAGATGGCGCCGGAAAACCAAAAGCTAATGACAAATCCAAAGTCAATTTGGAAATGATTCTGCAAGAAATACAAGATTTCAGGCACGAAAACAAACAACATCTGGACGTCATCAGAGAAGATATCAACAACGCAAATCAAAGAATTGGAGAAGCTGAAGACCGCATCGGAGCGACGGAAGCAAAGCTAGAGACGATGGAGCTAATCATGAGAAGCGTGCTAAAAACCCAGGCCCAAAATGAACAAAAGATTATTGACCAAGAAGCCAGGGCGCGGAGGAGAAATCTAAGGATATTCAACGTACCGGAAAACGAAGAGCAAGGCAGCTCAGTGATTGTTTTTCTGGAAAAGTTTCTTAGAGAGAAGTTAAACCTCCCCGACTCCCTTGAACTCAACATTGAGAGGGCGCACCGAGCTCTAGCGCCGAAACCCGCAGATGGCGAAAAACCTAGATCAATTGTGGCACAGTTCTTGCAATACCGAACAAAGGAAGACATATTGAGAAAGGCCTGGGAAAAGAAGGAAATCTACGTTAACACTCAAAGGATCTACTTCGACCATGATTACCCGACTGCCATTCTCAACCGCCGCAAGGAATACAACGAAGCGAAACGGATTCTGAGGGAGAAGAAAATCCGGTTTCAGACCCCGTACCCATTCAAGCTCCGTGTTTTACGAGGACGAGATGCGTGTCTACCACACGGCACATGAAGCAACGAAAGATATGCATGACCGAGGCCTCGCGGTGCGCGTGGTGCCTCCCCAACGGGACCCGATGGAGCTGCTGGACGCGGAGCCCTGGCATGTTGCGGGGAGAAGAGAGAACGACCTCCGTGGATCGTCTGGCTGACAAGCTGCGGTCATATCCAAGCTCCAGGCTTTTAGAAGAGAACCTCCACATTGAAGAAAAACGGTGAAAGTATTTTTTCTGTTTGTTTTTGTTGTTGTTTTGTTTCAGTTTTCGCGTTTTCCTTATCCATAGTAATTATTTGGAGGGTCAGGACAATGGACATTTATTCTAGGTTGTCACGGAGGGCCCTATTCTTACTACGATCTGAAAAGGACTTCCCTCCAAACTTCGGCCAAAACATTGGTCAGGTAAAGGACTATTCACATACCTTTGCAATGGAATCCATAGTGTTGCAATGTAACCAGTTTTCCACCTTATATTACTTGTAAAGGCCGTTTTAGTTCTCCTTAAAATTGCTACTACTACCTAAGTTATTATTTTGTTTTATAAGCACCAAATCTTTGTTTTGGTGTGTTTGGGTGGGGCCAGGTAGCCATGCAGTTCTTTTAATGGACAGTTGGGGGAACCCTTGAGAGTGATGTGGAAGCTGGCCTGGGTTTAGGCCCAACAGTTTTTTGACTGTGCTAAACTGTGGATCTGTGGAACTGTGGAACTCTGTCTGTTTTGAACAATGTGGAACTTGGACTACATTAAACAATCTTCTCCGTTATCCCGTAAGTCTGGACATTCCATTTGTTTTTTACTCAAAGGCACACGTCAAGCTAAAGCTACAGCCCAGGCTGCTTACTGTGGCAAGTCAACCTCACTAATTGCCATAACAATTGGTCAAAAAACTGGTGCACGTTCAAGGATTACCAGTAACCCACCGGAACATTATGTACAATGCTGTGGATGGCTTTCTTAAAGGACTATTTGTGTTCAAGCACAGTGTTTGAGACTCTTGGTATACCATCGGACTAAATGCATTTATTTTGAACACAGAAACGTCTGTCCAGCCATCGACGTTAAGTTCTGCTGCATGGATGCACCGTTGGATCCTGGTGGATTATTCTAACTGTTGGATTATCCCAAATGATTATGGCTGGAAAAACTTCAGAAGTGGATGTGGCGGAAAACGCCCACAAGAGGGAGCCAAAGCTCACCGAGAAGGCCATCGAAGCAAAGTTGACCTACTACCTCAATGGAAGGAGAAGCAAGTACAGACAATTGCAAGCAAAATTAAGAGCTACAGATGAACTGTTGAATGATGACCCACCTTATGATGAAATACATGAAAGATTTAAAGACTTTGAAGCACAACTTGTGGTGTTCAAACAACTAAACCTGTCTGTTCTGAAATACTTAAACAAAGATGAACACCCAGTGGACCAGGAAAGTTGGTTTCTGCCAAAACTCCAAGATCTTGTAGAATTTAAGAAGCAAGTGCATTTGTGGCTTCTGTCAAATAAACTTGTGGATGAAAATAATGAAAATGTGGAACAAAAACAAGTGGATACCACAAGTAAACAAAAGGAAATGAACACTAAAGAAATGATTTCAGACACAAAACCTATACTTGCACCCCAACAAGCTGAGCTACTTGTACAGGAACGAAAGGATGTATTGCTCATGGACAATGGAATGCTACCTATGGTGCTGGCAATAAATGAGCCACGCCTTACAGCCCCCTCAGTCTCACTTTCCTCCAAAAGCAGGCGCTCAATCCGCTCAACATCCTCCTCTACACGACTAAAAGAGGAGGCAAAGAGGGCAGCTTTGGAAGCACAAGCAGCTGCCATACAACAAAGGAGAACAATTGCATTAAAGGAGGCCGCTCTTGCTATAGAAAAGGAGGAACTCCAGATTCAAACAGCGCTCGCAATGTCAGATGCAAAACTTAAAGTGTACGAGGGGTATGCACATGCAGATACAGAGGATGATTTTGATGACCTGAAGTCAAATGCAAGTGTGGTGTCAGTAACTAACTATGAGGACAATGCTGCAGCACCTCCACCTGCACCAGAATACAGGCCTCAGCCTGTAACCCAAGCTACTGGGGCCAGGCCCAAAACGCCTTATCCCACAACAACCTTCAGGTCAAGCAATGAGGATGTGGATTACAAAAGAGAGCTTGTGAACATTATAAGAGAACAAACCAAAATATCTAAAACTCTTGTATCACAACAACAAACAACACAACTCCCCAGACGTGATATACCTGTGTTTACAGGTGACCCGCTCGGTTTCAGATCCTTTATCAAGACATTCAGGCTTGTTGTTGATTCAAAAACAAACAACAACGCTGATAAACTGCACTTTCTAGAGCAATACACAAGGGGAGAACCACAAACTCTAGTGAAAAGTTGTCAACACATGCCTGAACGCAGTGGGTTTGTACATGCAATGTCTCTACTGGAAGAACATTATGGACATCCCCTAACAATTGCCACTGGTTTATTGGAAAGGCTTTACAATTGGCCTACAATCAAAGCTGAGGATGCAAAAGCACTAAACAGTTTCTCATTATTCCTGGTTTCTTGCCAGGTCACAATGCAAGATGTGGATTATATGGACGAGCTCGACAGCCCAACCAATATGAGGGCAGTTATATCAAAGCTTCCATACAAGACAAGGGATAAGTGGAGAACATGTGCATACGAAATAACAGAAAAACACAAAAGGCGGGTGAAATTTGTGGATCTCGTCTCATTTGTCATACGTGAGGCAAAAATAGTGAATGACCCCGTATTCGGACACTTACAAGTTACTCCAGCTGGAAAACAAGAGAAAAGACCAGCCCTTTCTGAGTATTTGCCAAAAAGGAAAAGGCAAATGCAAGTAGCTTTGCCACAACTTTGACCACCACACAGATTCAAATAAAAAACCCTGTTCTACTATCTCAAGATATTGCTCTAACTAAACCATGTTTGTTTTGCAAAAAAGGTCATGCCCTAATAGACTGTTATAGGTTTGCAGGGGAGTTGCATCAAACGAAATTGGACTTTTTGAAAAAGGCAGGACTCTGTTTTAGTTGCCTAATTCAGGGGCATATGGCAAAAGACTGCAAAAAGAAATTAAGATGCTCAGTGTGTTCTTTGGAGCATCCCAAACTGTTGCATATATATAAAGGTGGAAAACATGTGAACGCAGGCTGCCAAACGGACATCAAAGGTACAGAACAGAGGTCCTCTCAAGCTTTGATAAACGCAAATCAAGTTGCTACTGTCTCAAATGGGGCCGGGGACAACTGCGTCCTTTCGATACTTCCTGTCAATGTTAAGTCACAAAAGGGGAACAAAACGATACAAACTTATGCATTTTTGGACTCGGGAAGCTCTGCATCTTTTTGCACTAAAGCTTTGGCAGAACAGTTAAACCTTTGTGGACAAAAAACAAAGGGAATGATTGTGTTGAAAACGATGAACTCACTGTCACAAACGAAATGCTGTGTCATAAAGAATTTGGAAATCAGTGGGATTAATGAGAACAAATACATCACTATTCCCAAGCTGTACATACAAGAAAGCATACCTGTGGAAAGGGAGAATATACCTTGCAAAGGAGACATTGAGAAATGGCAGTACCTCAAAGAAGTTACTTTGCCACAAATTGACTCGGAAATTGGACTGCTCATTGGTAATGATGTGTGTGAAGCTTTTGAACCATGGAGCATAGTAAACAGTAAAGATGATGGCCCATATGCTATAAAAACAACGTTGGGTTGGATTGGATTGTGAATGGGCCTATAAGAGAGCATGATAACAAGGAATTGATCATGTCCAACAGAATATCTCTAACCAATGTTGAAAACATGTTGATGCAGCAATATAAGGCAGACTTTCCTGAACATCATTATGATGAGAAAACTGAAATGTCCACAGAAGATGGGAAGTTCTTATGTTCTGTTTCAATTTCTGCTCACCATAAAAATTGACATTATTACATCAAACTGCCAATTAGAAAAGAAGACCTGAACATGCCAAACAACCGAGAGACAGCATTCCAACGTGCCCTAACGTTAAAGAAAAAGCTCAGCAAAACAGTCAGTTTCACAAAGAGTACGCAGAGTACATGGGAGATATGGTGAAAAAAGGATATGCTGTTAAAGTCCAAGAGTCACAGCTATGCAGAGAAGATGGAAAGCTTTGGTATATACCACACCATGGTGTATATCATCCCCAAAAGAAAAAACTTTGTGTTGTGTTTGACTGTGGTGCTAGCTTTCAGGGTGTATCTCTCAACAAAGTACTTATGCAAGGTCCGGACCTCACAAACTCAGTTGTTTGAGTACTCACTCGTTTCAGAGAAGAAAATGTGGCAATAATGGCAGACATCGAAGCAATGTACCATCAAGTCAGGTTCCTGATGAAGACACCGACTTATTGCGATTCTTGTGGTGGCCAGAAGGTGATCTCACACAGCCACTCACGGAATACAAAATGGTTGTTCACCTCTTTGGGGCCACTTCATCTGCCAGTTGTGCCAATTTTGACCTTCGAAAAACTGCAGAAGATAATAAGACAAATGCATCACCTGAAATTGTGGACACAGTGATGAGGAATTTTTATGTGGACGATTGCTTGAAATCGGTAAAAAGTGAGGAAGATGCAATCTCACTCAGAGAAAACCTCACTAAGCTATGTGCATCAGGAGGATTTAATCTCAACAAGTGGACTAGCAACAGTCGTGCTCTACTGCAAACCATCCCGAACCTGAGAGAGCCAAAGAAATAAGGACACTCGATCTCACTAAAGATGCACTTCAAGTTGAAAGAGCTCTAGGAGTACTCTGGTGTGAAAATTCAGACACATTCACATTCAGTGTCAGTATAAAACAAAGACCAGATACAAGGAGAGGAGTCCTGTCGACCGTGAGCTCAATATACGATCCTCTGGGCTTCCTTTCTCCAGTAGTTCTCCCTGCTAAGAACATTTTGCAAAGGTTATCCAAGATAAACTGTCCTGGGATGAAGCCATACCAATTCACCTTGCTCATGTGTGGTCTGATTGGCTGAGTCAGTTGTCTGAACTATGCAACTTTAAAATACCAAGATGCATAAAATCTGACAACTTTGGATGGATTACATCTGCTCAGCTCAACCACTTTTCAGATGCCAGTGAAAGTGGATATGGTTCAGTATCCTACTTGAAATTAACAAATGAAAAGGGACATGTTCACTGTGCATTCATGATGGGGAAGTCCAGGGTCGCCCCGCTTAAACCCACCACTATCCCACGCATGGAAGTAACAGCAGCTGTACTGGCTGTTAATATGGACAAGATATTGAGAAGAGAGCTCACACTCAAACTTCAACCCTCTGCCTTCTGGACAGATAGCACGGCAGTGTTAAAGTATATTGCAAATGATGAACTGAGACTAAAGACCTTTGTGTCTAATAGAATTACTACAATCAAAGATGCAACAAATGTGAATCAATGGAATCATGTTGACGCAAAAAGAATCCAGCTGATTTTGCATCACGTGGGCTAACAGTACAGCAGTTCTTGAACAGCCCCACCTGGTTTGAAGGTCCTTCATTTCTGAAGGGTATAAATGAAAAGAAGGGCATTGATAAATGCTTTAAGCTCTCGGAAGAAGACACTGAAGTCCGAAATGTGAAAGTTAATGCCATACAGGCGTCTATACACGTCTGCTCTGTGGAGAAGCTTATCAATCACTATTCAAGTTGGACGCGTCTCAGAAGAGCCGTTGCTTGGATTCTCAGAGTTAAAGACTATTTGCTTGATTCTGTACAGAAGGATAAAAAGGAGACTCTGCTCCAAGACAAACCAGAGCTACTGCTCAAAGGAAACGTGATGGAAAACTACGTGAGCCTATAACTGTGGATGAGCTAAAAGAGCAGAACATGTGATTATTCGTCATAGTCAGCTCATTTATTTCAAAGAAGAAATCCTTGCTTTGAGAAGTGGTAACGCTGAGGTGTCAAGAAAAAGCTCAATTTACAAGCTTGACCCTGTTCTGCAGGACGATGTTCTAAGGGTAGGCAGGCGTCTTAGTCGATCCGCGATGCCAGAGGAAGAAAAGCATCCTGTTATACTTCCCAAATGCCACCATATTACATCACTATTACTGCAAGACATACATGAAAAAACAGGACACTCTGGGCGTAATTACATGCTCTCTCGCCTTCGTCAACGCTATTGGGTTCCTGCTGCAAACTCAGCAATCAGAAATCTCCTGTCTCATTGTGTTACATGCAGAAGACATCATGCTAAAGTCCAAGAGCAAAAAATGTCTGATCTTCCATTAGAAAGACTGCTGCCTGACAAACCACCTTTTACAAGCGTGGGACTTGATTACTTCGGACCGTATGAAGTAAAAAGAGGAAGAAGCCTTGTCAAAAGGTATGGCATGTTGTTTACCTGTTTGACAACCCGAGCTCTGCACATTGAAGTTGCCCATTCCATGGACACTGATTCATGTATAAACGGACTCAGACGTTTTCATGTGCAGAAGGGGGCAAGTGGAACTTATCCGATCTGATAATGGCACAAACATGGTAGGAGCTGAAAGAGAGTTACGTGAATCACTCCGAGAAATGGATAAAGAAAGGTTCAGAATTCCTGTCAGACAGAGGTATTCAATGGATCTTTAATCCTCCTGCTGGAGCACATTTTGGTGGCATATGGGAGAGTCAAGTAAAGCTAGTTAAAAAAATCTCAAGTCTGTCCTTCAACAACAAGCTATGGATGATGAATGTCTCTTCTGTGAAGTTGAAGCTATAATAAATGGCAGACCAATAACCACACCTTCCGATGATCTAAATGACTTGGAGCCCCTAACTCCAAATCACCTGCTGCTGTTAAAGAAACAACCATTGCTGCCTCCAGGTCTGTTTAGCAGCAATGACTCCTACTCACGGCGCAGATGGAAACAGGCCCAATACATGGCGGACCTCTTTTGGAAGCGGTGGGTAAGAGAGTACCTGCCAAGCCTTCAACAAAGACAAAAATGGATCAAAGCAAGACAAAATCTTGTTCCAATGACATTGTGCTTATTCTAGATGAAAACGCACCAAGAAATTCGTGGTTGCTTGGAAGAGTACTGAAAGCAATCACAGATGACAAAGGACTAGTTCGACGAGTACTGGTGAAGACAAAAACAAGTACACTTGAAAGACCAGTGGATAAACTGTGCCTTATATTGAAGTCACAGACATAAACAAAAATGACGCAATATGGACTTGCCATAATGGACATTCACATTCGGTGTTATAATATGTTTCTGCTGTTTATGGTAATTATAAGTTTACCTTATAATTAGGGGCCAGGATTGTAAAGGCCGTTTTAGTTCTCCTTAAAATTGCTACTACTACCTAAGTTATTATTTTGTTTTATAAGCACCAAATCTTTGTTTTGGTGTGTTTGGGTGGGCCAGGTAGCCATGCAGTTCTTTTAATGGACAGTTGGGGGAAACCTTGAGAGTGATGTGGAAGCTGGCCTGGGTTTAGGCCCAACAGTTTTTTGACTGTGCTAAACTGTGGATCTGTGGAACTGTGGAACTCTGTAACTCTGTCTGTTTTGAACAATGTGGAACTTGGACTACATTAAACAATCTTCTCCGTTATCCCGTAAGTCTGGACATTCCATTTGTTTTTTACTCAAAGGCACACGTCAAGCTAAAGCTTCAGCCCAGGCTGCTTACTGTGGCAAGTCAACCTCACTAATTGCCATAACATTACTATTGTTCTAATGTGTTATGTTTAACCGGAGAGTACTGTAGCATAAATAATGTTTTCATTACTTTAGTAACAAGTAAATGGCATCTGAAAAGTTAAAAATAGCATCCTTCAATGTTAATGGCATACTAAACCCAATTAAACGTACAAAGATACTGACAAAAATGAGAAGGGAAAAAGTAGACCTTATTTACTTGCAAGAAACACATTTAAACGATTTAGAACATCAAAAGCTGACTAAATACGGTTATACTAAAATATACTATTCTTCGTACAAAGGTAAACATAAAAGAGGCGTGGCCATACTAATGTCAAACAAAGTGGTCTTTGAACAGAGTTATGAGCACAAAGATAAGAGGGACGTGTTATACTGGTCAAAGGTACTGTCAATGGAAATGTGTATACTTCAATGTTTATGCTCCACCTGGAAGTGATGGTTCGTTGTATACTAGTATTGTGGATTTGATTGTAAACCATTCTGAGGGAACCCTTGTCTGTGGAGGAGATTTCAATCTCCATCTTCAGCCTAACTTGGATGTTTCAAATCAGAAAAGTAATAATAATGAAGCAATAACTATAAAATTCCGCAACCTAATAAAGAATATAGGGCTAATAGATCTCTGGAGGGAAATGTACCCAAATGCTAGGCAGTATACCCATTTCTCTAATCCTCACTCGATATATACAAGGATAGATTATTTTTCATTTTCAATAAAGATAGATCAAAAGTTGTTGAAGTCGATATCGGTATAATAGATTTAAGTGACCACGCACCGGTATACATGACAATAGATCTCGGTGAAAAACAAAGAAATAAATTCTGGAGATTCAATGCTAGCCTTCTTAATGATACCCAATTTAAAAAGAAAATGTCAGAAGATATTTTGAGATACATAAAAGAAAATGATAATGGTGAAACTTCTCCGCCTATCCTCTGGGACGCAGCCAAAGCGGTTCTGAGGGGTAGAATAATTGCAGTAGCCTCTGCAAAGAAGAGGCAAAAGCAGAAAAAATTGCAGGAGTTACAAGACATCTAAAATTGCTAGAGGCTAGACATGCTCGCAATAATGATATGCAAATTTTACAAGAAATTAAAAGAATTAGAAATGAAATTAATGATCTGACTACACAAGATATAACAAAGAGAATGCTCTTTACTAAACAAAGATACTATGAAAGTGGCTCTAAATTTTCTAAATTATTGGCCTGGAAAATTAGAAAGCAACAAGCGGAGAGGGCAGTTTTCAAAATTAAAGACAATCAAACGAATACAATAGAAATTAAACAAGATAAAATACAATCGACCTTTGAATCTTTTATAAAAAATTGTTTTCTAAAGTGGCTGTGGATGAAGAGAGTGAGATCGACTCATTCCTTGATACACTGAATCTTCCAATGATGACTGAAGAGCAAAATAACAAATTAGGAGCTGAATAACCATAGTAGAAATACAAAACGCAATTAAGAGGCTAAAAAACAACAAGTCACCGGGAAGTGATGGGTTTAACTCAGAATGGTATAAAGCTTTTAGAGAGGAGCTTACCCCCTTACTTTTAACTACTTTTAATTGGGCACTTAAAAAAATTCGGATTCCTCCAAGCTGGAAAGAAGCTATCATATCATTAATACCTAAAGAAGGAAAGGATAGACTTGAATGTGGGTCATATAGGCCTATTTCAATCCTCAATGTTGATTATCGTATTAACACCTCAATAATGTCTAAAAGAATGGAAAATATTCTGCCAAATCTCATAAATAATGACCAAACAGGTTTTATTAACAAACGACAAACTCAGGACAACATTAGACGAACCCTCCATATAATGAACCATATACAAAAATGCAAAGAGAAAGCAATGATTAGTTTAGACGCCGAAAAGGCATTCGATTCAGTTAGTTGGTTATATTTATTCAAAGTGTTGAAAAAATTTCAAATAAGCGATTTGGTAATAAATAACATCAAGGCTCTTTATGACAACCCAACGTCGAGAATAAGGATAAATGGATATCTAACAGACCCACTGACACTGGAAAGAGGAGTAAGGCAGGGATGTGCCTGGTCCCCTCTGCTCTTTGCTTTGTACTTGGAGCCGCTGGCACAATATATTAGACAATCAAAATGATCAGTGGTATCACGATTAACAAAGTGGAGCATAAAATTGCGTGCTACACAGATGACATAATTTTATTTCTAACCAAACTTGAAATATCAGTACCGGAACTGATGCACTTCCTTGACAATATGGGCCCAATGTCTGGTTACAAATTAAATATTGGAAAAACTGAAACCCTCTCTTATTGGCAACCCCCTAATCATTTTAAGTTTAAATATCCATTTAAATGGCATGCAGACTCACTTAAATATTTAGGCGTAACCCTCCATAAAGACTTATCGAAAATTTTGGATAAGAATTATAACTACCTTTACTCCAGTGTTAATTTCGTCGACTAAAATATTTAGTCTTAATTTTAGTCAAAGTGATATTTTTGTGACTAAAATTGGACTAAGACTAAATTAAAGTTTTTCATGAGACTAAACTATGACTAAAATGTCCAGATATTTTAGTCGACTAAAATAAGACTAAATAAAAATGAAAGGAGAGACTAAAATCATCCAAACTTCTATTGACAGTCTGAAAGAGCCTCAGATCATGTAAATTCTCTGCCAAAGGAGCAGCTCTGAGCTTTGTTCATGTGGGAGCAGCTCCATGAAGCAGAGTAGCTGATTAAATATGATTATAATGAATATTATAAATGCAAAGTCGACTAAATTTGTCTTAAATTTAGTCGACTAATTGACTTGCAATTTTAGTCGACTAAAACTAGACTAAAACTGAAGATATTTTTTGACTAAATCTCGACTAAAATGGAATTACATTTTCGTCAAAAGACTAAGACTAAAACTAAATTAAAATATGTTGTCAAAATTAACACTGCTTTACTCAAATGTGAAAAAAGATCTTGAAAAGTGGAATCTCATCCCATATCTTAGTCTAACAGCAAGGATTGAAACCATAAAGATGAACGTTTTACCCAGATTTCTTTACTTATTCCAGACTCTTCCAGTTTACATCCCAAACCACTTATTCGCTGAATGGGACAAAGCAATCTCCAGATTTATTTGGCAAGGACAGAACCTCGTATCCGTTATAAACAATGCAGTTGTCAAAAGAGAAGGGAGGCTGGGGTCTCCCTTGTCTCAAAATTACTTCATTTCAGCTCAAGTTCGTACATTACTCTATTGGTGTGATCCAGAATATGTTGCTAAATGGAAGGATATAGAATGCAATGTGATCTCAGATGTCCCGTTACAGGCCATACTGGCAGACACAAAACAACTTGAATCAACTGACAACTTGGGGAATAAATGGGTAGAATCTGTATTTACAGTTTGGAAAGAGCTGTTGAAAACATATAATTTGAAAAAGGATATAAAATGCTGAGTTGGCTGGCATATGATCAAAACTTCATACCAAACAGCACTGACTCCAGATTTAAGACTTGGATAAATAAAGGTATAAAAGTATTTTTCCAAATTGTAAATGATCAATTTGAAAGCTTTGACACACTGCAACACAAATTTAACTTCGAGAAAGAAGACTTTTATCGATATTTACAAATACGGAATTATTATAATCAGGATATTAAACAAAATGCTTCTCATTACAATTCACTAGTTGAACTTTTTACCAAAGCATACAAATCACAACTTACAAGAGGAATAATATCAAAACTATACAAGAGTATTACTAACTTTAATAGTCACTCAACAAAATATATAATAAATAAATGGGAAAAGGAAGCAGGAATTATCATAACAGAAGAGGAGTGGGAATGCATATGCACATCTCAGTGGAGAAGTACAAAATCTCATACCTGGAAAGAATTCTGTTGGAAAAGTGTAACACGTTTCTTTATAACACCCCAACAAAGTGCACATTTTTCTCAAGGAAACAGTTGCTGCTGGAGAAATTGTGGTTGCCAGATAGCGCATCATTTCCATGTATTCTGGGATTGTCATATTCTACAAAAATACTGGTATGATGTTAATAATGCCATAAAGCATATTTTTCACACTAACATTCCCCTTGACTTTAAAACTATGTTTTTGGGTTATAAGACTGAAGAAATGCAACATTAGACGGGTATCTCTGGAATATTCTTTTGGCTGCAGCTAAAAAAGCTATTACAAAAAAGTGGAGAGTACAGAAAGCACCAAATGTCCAAGATTGGGCCCACATAATGATGGGTATTTACAAAATGGAAAAGATAACTTTCATAGTGAACCTAAAGATGGATCTATTTGTTAAACACTGGGATAAGTGGGAAAGATATGCTAAACAGTATATGCCTGAGATTATATAAACTACTATTTGCTTTTGGCGGACAAGAGTACTACAGACCGATATGGATGCCTTTTGTTTTTATTTCATTTTATTTTTAATACATAATTACTTGAATTAATCTCAATACTGAAAATATGCTACTTTTGTTAACTCTCTGGGTGTTCAGTGGTTATTTTGTTTTTGTTTTGCATTTTATTTCTTATTTTTCCCTATAAAAAAAAAGGGGATGGAGACAAAACGGGTAATGTCCTTGAATATATTTGCCATATTTGTCTTTTTTTTATTTTTATAACAAATATGATTGTAGATTTACTATTTTACAAATGTGCTTTGTACCGTCTCATATCTCTTAATAAAAACATAATTGAAAAAAAAAATAATAATAATGGATTGAGCCAGATTAAAATGTATGGTTTTATTTTATTGACATATTAGTAACTGAGATTTTTCAGAGGGGATTTTGGATATATTGTTTAGTTTTTCAATTAACTAATCCTAAGTGAAAAATCTGTAAAAACTCAAATTCCGCCTGTTTTTTTTTGGTTCAAAGCTGAATAAATCAGGATTGGAATTAGATATTAAAAAATCCCTCTGAAAAAACCTTCAAAATATTGTTAAGTCCAAGACTGTAAAGTTTGGAGTCTGTATGAGCGACTATAAGGACTCACCCGCTGCCCGAGTGGGGCCTTCTCTCATTCAGAGAAAACGAGCTCTGAAGTTTTGTAGCGAGTGGAACCTTCTTTGGCTCTTCAGCACCAGGCGTCTTGTAGGAGGAAAATACCATATTTGGGTGATAGCGTCATCACGGGGACCCTTCACAGGACACGTGGATGTAAAATCTGTCAATATTTGTGAATGAATACCCGCGGGAAAGACGTCTTTCGACGCGCCGCAGCTGCTACCTCCGCGTTGCAGGCGGACAAATCATCATAAAGTAAGCCTCATGCGGGGTGAGTTTTGTTATTTTTATTCTCTGACATGAAAACTAAGATGTAAAGGGAGGGAAATAGATACAAATCTCCACTTTGACCACTGCGTGAAAAATCAATACTTTCACCTGCCGTGTCTCGCCTTAATACATCTTTAAAAAATAAAAATGTCTTTTTCCCATAATAATACACGGACTTCTAGCGTGTCACTATGCGAGTAGTGTAACGAAACAACATGGCCGACGCATTGAAAGCAGTTAAGAACACAAAGACAGCAATGACCTGGATAAAAGCAAAACGGTATGCAAGATTTGCAACATGGAGGTGAAATATTGTAGAAACGCAACAAATCTCCGGAACCATTTAACGAGACACCACCTGCAAATTCAATCTGCATCGGCTCCGAGGCAAACACAGCTCGAGAAGACATTTGTATGCAAGTTACCAGCAAACTCTTTTCTCCCAGAAAATAGTGAAGGCTATCGCTACATACAGTGCTTCTCGAAAGTATTAATACACCTTGAACCTTTGCACATTTTGTCATGTTTACAACCATAAAGATTTTATTTGAATTTTTTACTGAAAGTTCACACACAAGTAACAGACAACTGTGAAGTGAAAGCAAATAATACATTATTTAAAAAAAATAGAAAAGTGGGGCGTGCATAAGTATTCATACAGCATGAATTAATACTTTGTGGAACCCCCTTTTGCTGCAATAACAGCAGCAAATCTTCTGGGGTATGACTACAAGGTTTGCACATCTAGAGACTGACATTTTAGCCCATTCCTCTTTACAAAACAACTCAAGCTCTGTCAAATTAGAAGGAGAGCGTTTGTGAACAGCAGTTTTCAGGTCTTTCCACAGATTATCAATAGGATTTAGGTCAGGACTTTGACTGGGCCATTCTAACACATTCATATGTTTGTTTTTAAACCATTCACAGGATTTTAAAGTATTTTCTGACATTAACCAAACACCTGACTTATTATTGCACTATAAGACTATTCAGAATCTCTTTAATTTCTGGTTGTTGTTTTTATTTACAAATATTTGTGCTATTTGTGTCATTGTGTCTCTTATGACACAGATTTGTTTTGCAACCACTGTAACATTTGCACAAAAACTTTGTAATACAATAAAAGGAATCAAAGAGAATGTCTTGAGTTTACACTGCAGTGTGTTTGTAGCCACTTTTTTTTATTTTTACAAAGCCTGTCCTGTGGTTTGAAGTTATTGCGTTTTATTTATTTATTTTTGTCAGGTTATGGTAAATAAAAAAGTAAATGATTAATGTAACTGCATTGGGTTAAATTCATAATGTAAATATTCATATTTGTACTAATGCACCAAGTTAGAGTTAGTTTATACTAATGCAGCATTAGTTATTCTGATAACGTCTTCCATATCCAAGTAAAATGATTCCTTAACTGAATCGAAAATCAATCAAATTGAAACGAGAATCGGATCGGGCCCTTGTGAAGTAAAATCAAATCGAATTGATATTGGAAATCTGAATCGATACCCAGTCCTAATAATGAACACGAGGCAACCTCAACTCCAATTACAGGTTCAGTGAAGTACCATCAGGAAATCTGACGAGATGACTGCTATTGTAAAGCAAGGGCACAACCCCTACAGTTACCATCCAGCAGTTCAGGAACCCCACATTATAAAGGTTTTAGTGCATATATTAATACCAATACAAACAACAAACCTTAAATATGTTTGTGGAGGGACAGTGCATGTTAATGAACATATGGGTCTCGTGCACAAGGCACACCGGATTGTAGCCTTAAGCTAATTTCCATCTGTCGTCCCACACTCACAAACACACGCTCATTCATCCTCGCATATTGTACATGTTTTTAGTGGTAGGGGAACCGGAGTACCCGGAGGAAACCTACGCAGACACGGGGAGAACATGCAAACTCCACACAGAAAGGCCCCGTCCAGGTGGGAATCAAACCCGGGACCTTCGAGCTGTTAAGCACGAACACTAACCACTGTGCTACTGTGCCGCATTGGTCAACAATGTCATGTGATCACTGTTGGCACAGCACAGTACAGTGCTGTTCAGCGTTAACGCTTGTTTTACGTTCTACAAAGCTGGATAACTTTCTAGCAGGGTAGAAAGTCTGGACCAGGTTTAATTCCAGCTTTGATAAGAAGACAGATCTCTGACCAATGAGAGGAGAGAATCCTCCTCTTTGTCGCACAAACCCTGTGGTTACAGAAGGGGGTGAGGAGCAGAGAGGGAAGAGGATGAAGCACCTTGAGCGGCGGAAAGAGAAGTCCTTTATTTGAAAGAGCGCATGCATTTTGGCAGCACGTCAGCGCAGCGGTCAGCGCTCGTGCTTCACAGCTAGAAGGTCCCAGGTTTGATTCCCACCTGGACGGGGCCTTTCTGTGTGGCAGGTCTAAAACGCAGAATGGAAAACGCAGAATGAAAAACGCAGAATGGAAAATGCAGAATGAGAAAACTATAGAGGTGCAATAGGGTGTAATAGTGTAATAAGGGTGTAATAGGGAAGTAATAGTGTAATAAGGGTGTAATAGTGTAATAAGGGTGTAATATGGAAGTAATAGTGTAATAAGGGTGTAATAGGAAGTAATAGTGTAATAAGGGTGTAATAGTGTAATAAGGGTGTAATAGGGAAGTAATAGAGTAATAAGGGTGTAATAGTGTAATAAGGGTGTAATAGTGTAATAAGGGTGTAATAGGGAAGCAATAGTGTAATAAGGGTGCAATAGTGTAATAAGGGTGTAATAGGGAAGTAATAGTGTAATAAGGGTGCAATAGTGTAATAAGGGTGTAATAGGGAAGCAATAGTGTAATAAGGGTGCAATAGTGTAATAAGGGTGTAATAGGGAAGTAATAGAGTAATAAGGGTGTAATAGTGTAATAAGGGTGTAATAGTGTAATAAGGTGTATGTAATAAAGATAGTGTAATAGTGTAATAGGGTTAATAGGGAAGCATAGTGTAATAGGGTGCAATAGTGTAATAAGGGTGTAATAGGGAAGTAATAGTGTAATAAGGGTGCAATAGTGTAATAAGGGTGTAATAGGGAAGTAATAGTGTATATGGGTAATAGGTTATGGGATAATAGTGTAATAGGGGTAATAGTGTAATGGGTAATAGTGTAATAGGGGTGCAATAAGTGTAATAGCGGTGAATAGGTAATAGGGTGCATATGTTATGGATGTAATGGTGCCAATAGTGTAATAGGGTGTAATAGTGTAATAGGGTGTAATAGTGTCAATGTGAAGGGTGTAATAGTGTATAGGTGTAATAGGTGTCAATAAGGTGTAATAAGCGGTGTAATAAGGGTGTAATAGCGTGTAATTAGTGATATAAGGATGTAATAGTGTAATAGTGTAATAATAGTGTAATATGTAATAAGGTGTATAGCGTGCAATAGTGTAATAAGGTGTAATAGTGTATAGGGTGTAATAGTGTAATAAGGAGAAATTAATAAGGCGTAATAGTTAATGAGGTGTAATGGGCGTAATATTAATAAGGCTGTAATAGGGTAATAAGGTGTAATAGGGGTGTAAAATGTAATAAGGTGTAATAGCAGTGCACTAGTGTAATAAGGGAGTGATAGTATAATGGGTGTAATAGTGTAATAAGGGTGTAATGGGGTGTAATAATGTAATAAGGGTGTAATAGCAGTGCAATAGTGTAATAAGGAGTAATAGGGGTGTAATAGTGTAATAAGGGTGTAATAGCAGTGATTGATACAGAGTAATGCTATATGGGCTGTAATGATGATGGTAAATAACAGTAATACCAACATGGCAATAAAATAGGTATAGCAAACACAATTATACACTTGTTATAAAGTGTAACATACTGTGAATGTTGATCAATGTAATGCATTGTTGCACCTGTAAATATGGAACCAACTTAATTGTTAATTGTTTGTAAGATATAAGAACTAAACAGTGTTATTGTTGCAACCACATTATTATTTAAGTATATGAACAGGGGTGGGAGTCAATAAGCTTGTCTTCTTCCCACTCCTTTTCGAGCTAGAATGTTATTTATTTATTATTATTTATTTTATTAATATCATTTCTGGCTTTTGTGCCTGTTGTGCAGCTCGAAATAAAAATAAATCAATCTATCTATCTATCTATCTATCTATCTATATATATATATATATATATATAGTTCACTGTTCTGCTGTTCTGCATAGGTCTGAACCCCCTCAGCCAATAATCAACAAGACTGGCTATGGATACCGACTCAGGAACGGGGCCACCATCAGTCACCTCCTCTACATGGATGACATCAAGCTGTACGCTAAGAATGAGCGAGACATCGACTCACTGATCCATACCACCCGGATATACAGTGCAGACATTGGGATGTCATTCGGACTAGAGAAGTGTGGTCGGATGGTGACTAAGAGAGGGAAGGTATCCACACAGAAGGGGTCTCACTCCCAGAAGGAACAATAGCAGACATTGAGGACAGTTACAAGTACCTTGGAATCCCACAAGCAAATGGCAACCTCGAAGAGGTGACGAGGAAAGTGGCTACGGCCAAATACCTCCGACGAGTAAGGCAGGTCCTAAGAAGCAGCTCAATGGCAAGAACAAGTCCCAGGCAATAAACAGCTACGCCCTGCCAGTAATCAGATACCCTGCAGGAATAATAAGCTGCCAAAGGATGAGATACAGACCATAGATGTTAAGACACGGAAGCTCCTAACCATGCATGGAGGGTTCCACCCCAATCCAGCACCCTGAGACTGTACACTAGCCGTAAGGAAGGAGGCCGAGGACTAGTGAGCGTGAGAGCCACTATCCAGGATGAAACATCCAAGATCCATAAGTACATCAAGGACAAGACTCCAACAGATGACGTGCTCAGTGAATGTCTCAGACAATGGGGAACAGAAGATGAGGTGCTGGAGGTCCCGTCATGGGAGGACAAGCCCCTACACGGCATGTACCACCGAAACATAACTGAAGTGGCGGATATCAAGAATCCTAATGGCTGGACAGAGCTGGCGTGAAGGACAGCACAGAGGCACTCATCATGGCTGCACAGGAGCAGGCCTTGAGCACCAGAGCAATAGAGGCCCAGATCTATCACACCAGACAAGACCCCAGGTGTAGACTGTGCAAAGAGGCCAATGATACAATCCAGCACATAACTGCAGGGTGTAAGATGCTGGCAGGGAAAGCTTACATGGAGCGCCATAACCAAGTGGCTGGCATAGTGTACAGGAACATCTGTGCAGAGTATGGGCTGGAAACCCCAAGGTCAAAGTGGGAAACACCTCCAAAGGTGGTAGAGAATGACCGAGCCAAGATCCTGTGGGACTTCCAGATACAGACGGACAGAATGGTAATGAACCAACCGGACATTGTGGTGGTGGACAAAGAGCAGAGGAAAGCCGTGGTGGTCGACATAGCAATACCAAGCGACTTCAACATCAGGAAAAAGGAACACGAGAAACTAGAGAATACCAGGGCTCAGAGAAGAGCTAGAGAAGGCCTGGAGAGTGAAGGCATCAGTGGTGCCCGTGGTCGTGGGGCATCGGGCAGTGACCCCCAAACTGGAGGAGTGGCTCCAGCAGATCCCAGAAATACATCAGACATCTTGGTCCAGAAAAGTGCAGTTCTAGGAACTGCAAAGATACTGCGCAGAACCCTCAAGCTCCCAGGCCTCGAGGACCCGAGCTTGGAGGAAAAAGAGACCGCCCGCGGAGGTGAGGGAGTTTTTTTTTTGTATATAATATAAATATATATATATATACATATATATATATATATATATATATTAATATATATGTATATATATATATAAGTATATGTAATATACGTGTGTGTGTGTGTGTGGTGTGACCAGGTGGTTAAACGTTGTTGTTTTCGGGTCTTTTACTGCTATGAGTTTCAAAGTTTCTTACCCGCCCATGAACGCACCGTCACTCCCGTCCGCACCAACTTCCTCTGATTGGCGATACAAAAGGTTGCACCCCAGTGATTATGTCGGGGCTGGTATGTGGTCGTGCGGGCGCCTACTCGTGAGCAATCTCTCCACTTGTGTTCTTTTAAAAGTACAATAATTGGTCTGACTTATTAAATTTGAACTGTATGGCTAGGGTTTTGTAAGGAGTTTGCTGGGCTCATGCTGCTCCTTGGAGGTGCCCTGAGCCCCCCTGTTGTGCTCCGTTCTGTCTGCCTAAGGCTCTGTACACTGAGTTGTACATGAAATGTGCCATATAAATAAACTTGCTTGATATTACACTATTACGCCCTTATTACACTATTGCACCGCTATACACTATTACACCCCTATTACACTATTTACTCCCTTATTACACTATTGCACTGCTATTACACCCTTAATACCCCCTATTACACCATTATTACACTATTACAGCCTATTACATATATTACGCCCCATTACACACCTTATTACACTATTACATCCTTATTACATTATTACACCCTTATTACACTATTGCACCGCTATTACAACCCCCTAGTTACACTACTACACCCCTATTACACTATTACTCCCATATTACACTATTACTTCCCTATTACACCCTTATTACACTATAACACCCTTATACTCTATTACTTCCCTATTACACCCTTATACACTGATTAACCAGCCGTTATTACACTATTACTTCCTTATAACACCCTTATTACACTATTACACCTGATTTACACTATTACACCGTTATCTACACTATACTTCCCTTATAACACCCTTATACACTATTACACCTTACTTACTTCCCTATTACACCCTTATTACACTATTACACCGTTATTACACTTCTTACTTCCCCCTATTTACACCCTTATTACACTATTAGACCACTTATTACTCTATTATTTTCCCTATTACACCCTTATTGCACTATTACACGTTTTACACTATACTTCCCTCATTACACCCTTTATTACACTATAACACCCTTATTACTCTATTACTCCCTATTTACACCTTATTACACTATGCACCCTTATTTACTCTATTACTTTCCCATATTACACCCTTATTACCCTATATACACCTTTATTACCACTATACACCGTTATTTACACTATTACTTCCCACTTACACCCTTATTTTACACTATTACTCCCTATTACACCCTATTACACTTATTGCACCTTACCACTATATGCACCCTTATTACTCTTACTTCCCTATTACACCGTTATTAACACTATACACCCTTATACATTATTACACCCTTATTACACTATGCACCGCTATTACACCCTTACACTACTAACCCCTATTACCTATTACTCCCTATTACACTATTACTTCCCTATTACACCCTTATTACACTATCACCCTTATTACTTATTACTTCCCTATTACACCCTTATTACCACTATTACACCGTTATTACACTATTATCCCTATTACACCCTTATACCTATTCACCCTATTACCTTATTACACCTTATTACACTATTCCCTATACACTATTACCTATTACACCTTATATCTATTCTTCCCTATTACACCCTTATTACACTATTACCCTTATACCTATTACTTCCCTATTACACCCTTATACACTATTGCACCCTATTACTCTATTACTTCCCTATACACCCTTATTACACTATTACACCGTATTACACTATTACTCCCTATTACACCCTTATTACACTATCACCCTTATTACTCTATTACTTCCCTATTACACCTATTACACTATTGCACCCTTATTACTCTATTACTTCCCCTATTACACCCTTATTACACTATTACACCGTTATTACACTATTACTTCCCTATTACACCCTATTACCCTATTACACCCCTTATTACACTATTACTTCCCTATTACACCCTTATTACACTACCCTATTACACTTTACTCCCTATTACCCTTATTACTATTCCCTTATACTATATTACCCTTATACATTAACCGTTATACATATACTTCCCTATTACACCCTATAACTATCACCTATACTCTATTACTTCCCTATTACACCCTTATTACACTATTGCACCCTTATTACTCTATTACTTCCCTATTTACAACCCTTATTACACTATTGCACCCTTATTACCTATTACTTCCCTATTACACCCTTATTACACTATTACACCGTTATTACACTATACTTCCCTATTACACCCTTATTACACTATTGCACCCTTATTACTCTATTACTTCCCTATTACACCCTTATTACACTATTACACCGTTATTACACTATTACTTCCCTATTACACCCTTATTACACTATTGCACCCTTATTACCTATTACTTCCCTATTACACCCTTATTACACTATTCACGTATTACTTTACTCCCTATTACACCCTTATTACACTATTGCACCCTTATTACTCTATTACTTCCCTATACACCCTTATTACACTATACACCGTATTACCTATTACTTCCTATTACACCCTTATTACACTATTGCACCCTTATTACTCTATTACTTCCCTATTACACCCTTATTACACTATTACACCGTTATTACACTATTACTTCCCTATTACACCCTATTACACTATTGCACCCTTATTATCTTCTTTTTACTTAACCCTATTACTACTCCTTATTACCTATTTTATCACCTTATTACTTCTTATTATACTTCCCTTTAACACCCTTATTACACTTATGCACCCTTTACTATTACATCCCTATTACACCTTATACACTATTACACGTTATTACACTATTACTTCCCTATTACACCCTATTACACTATTGCACCCTTATTACTCTTTACTTCCCTATTACACCCTTATTACACATTCACCCCTTATTACACATTACCCCTATTACACCCTTATTACACTATTAACGATTACACTATTACTTCCCTATACACCCTTATTACACTATTACCCTTATTACTTTACTTCCCTATTACACCCTTATTACACTATTTCCGTTTACCTATTACTCCTATTACACCCTTATTCCTATCGTTATTACATTTTTCCCTTTCATTATTACACTAGCACCCTTATTACCTTATTCCCTATTACACCCTTATTACACTTTACACCGTTATTACACTTTTATTCCCTTTACACCCTTATTCACTATTACACCGTTATTACACTATTACTTCCCTATTACACCCTTATTCATATTGACCCTTATTACTCTTACTTTCCTATTACACCCTTATTTTACACTATTACTTCCCTATTACACCCTTATTACACTATTACACCCTATGTTTTCTCATTCTGCGTTTTTCATTCTGCTTTTAGACCTGCCGCCTTTCTGTGTGGAGTTTGCATGTTCTCCCGTGTCTGCGTAGGTTTCCTCCAGATACTCCGTTTCCCCTATCACTCAAAACATGTACAATAGGTCAGGATTAATGAGAGTGTGTTTTGAGAGTGCGCATGGGGGACGACGGATGGAAATGAGCCCAAGGCTACAATCCGGTGTGGCTTGAGACCATGTATGTTCATTAACATGCACTGTCCCGACCAAATAAACCAATAAATAAAATTACATTTTATGAAGTAGAGATTGTGGTGTAACTTTTTCTACACATGTGGCTGACGCAGAGTTTAGATGACGACATGAAAAAGGCTTATTTCCTGTCCACATAGGCTAATAGTGCATGTGTTGCATTTCAGTTGTAATAAAGATTGTTCACATGTCTCCTTATGCGTCATAGCACTGTAGAATATATTCATCATAAGTTTAGTGATAGATTGTGATAAACTGGGTCTGTGTCCTCTGCCGTGATTGGCCGCTTGGCGCCGGCTCCTCTTTCACATGAGTGCGCTCACAAATCCTGAGAGAGCCCCGAGTTAACTAGACCAGCTGATAACGCGCTTTGTAGCACCACTTAACCAAAAGTGGTTTGTCCTGGATTTGTTAACCCGGGTTCGAGAATCAAATCCAGGACATGTTCAACCAGCTTTAGTATACCCCTCAGGCACAAGTCTTCCTGAACTTGTTTATAGCTCTCGCAAATGGAAATAATTCTCTGTCTGTATTCCACTCTGTCATTGACTGCTGCATTCTGCGTGTCATTTTTTTGAAAATCAGCTTTTAAACCCGAATTCTGATTTCTGCCCACATTACACGATTCGAACACGAGTCCCAGTCGTTGACCCCGCCCACACTACGAGACACTACTCTCTTATAGTAAAATCGGGGGGGGGGAATAATTGTGTAGTATGCGCTTAGAAGTGTGGCCCAGGCCTAGATTAGCATCTGTTACAAGTGTTGAAGACACAGTTTGAGTTTTTGAAAATAAGATCATCTGACAAGTGTAGGCTGCAGGACAGTGCCTTCTGTTCTTCTGTTTCCTCTGAATCTCAGGTGCTTGTGTCTGCAGGTGTTGAAGCTGATCAGTATTCATTGCAGCTCGGGTCTGCTCCACTGCAGCAGTGTGCAGTCCCGTGAGGAACCTTGGCCCACCTCTGGATCCCGTCATTCACTCTGTGCTGAGGCCAAGTGACTTTGACTCAGTCGTCAACACACTTCACCTGGAATTACGATATTGAACAAGCCCACCAGCGATGTTAACCACTAGTTCAGTCATCTTTGTCGTCTTTTTAGCCAGAAGGACTTTCTCATGCTTCACCAGGAAAGCCCCCCTCATTAGTTGAGACTTTAGAGAGAGAAATAATAATCACGTTACTTATATGACAAAGAAATGCGGGCACAGTTGTCAATTACTGTATATGCATTTTATTAGTTTTATAAGAAATTATATTTATGCGTAATAGACCTTTTTGTGACCTGATGAGTATGGGTGGTTAGCATGGCGCCTATACTTTCCATCATGGTGGCCTCTATATCTCTCCAGGATTATTGAGTTTTTATTTCGAGCTAAGGCACAAATCCAAGAAAAAACAGAAAAATATATACACAATAAAAGAAAAACAAAAAAGAAAATAATATACATTCTAACTCGAAAAGGAGTGGGAAGAAGACAAGCTTATTGACTCCCACCCCTGTTCATAGACCCAAACAACAACAACTAACAACACTGCATATTTCTTACCATCTTACAATACAACTATCAACCGAGTTGGTTACATTTCAACAGATGCCATACTGCATTATACCAGGTCAACAATCACAGTATCTCACACGCTACAACCAGTGTATTATTTCTGTTTCCCATACCGAATTCATTACCATGTTGGCATTATCGTTATTCATCATCACATTACAAACCATATAACATTACTCTGTATCAAAGTGTTTGATGATACATAACATACTCCACATTTATTCATGACCTGCTGCCAGAGGGAGCAGCCCCCGAGCAACCGGACCATCATTTGTTAAGTGTCCTATACTATGCATTAAAAGAGACAAATTTTTAGGAGTCTGCTGCCAGAAGAGAGTTTCCTCGAGCTGCCGACCCCCACCTGTCTGCCCTATACTATGGGTTATGTTGAATGCGGAGTACATAGATTTGTGCATGTTTTACTTCTAAGAATTGAATTCCTTTATATTACCATCAGCATCAATAGCAGTACCGCTGTCTGAATCGATTAAGTTTGATTCTAAGAATAATCTATAGATTGTTAGGTATTATCCTAGACTATTACATTTAAAGTTTAAAGTTAAAATAGTGATGATAACAACACAACAGCAACAACAATAACAATGGCAATAACAACTGCAATAGTATAATAGTAACAACCACAATATACTTCATTATTAGTTAGATCTGACCTTTAAAGTACACAGCGCTTTGTGACACCCATTAGTAAATCAAGTACCCATTTCCTCCTTCTGGTACTTTGACCATACCATTTTTTATATCTTGATTTGAAATGATGAATATTTGGACATTGTTTAAATTCTGCCCCCAATTTGTTCCAGAGTTTAACTCCACATACAGACACACACATACTTTCCTAGTGGAAGACACTGCTTGAACCTTAAAGTTATCACACCCCCTCAGGTTATATCTCCCTTCTGTGCGTGCAAAAAGCATTTGTATCCTTGCAGGTAGCGCATTTTTGTTGGCTTTAAACAGCAGTTGGGCAGTAGATAAATCAACTAAATCGTGCATTTTTAACAGTTTAGACTGCAGAAATAATATATTCGTGTGATCACAACATCCTACTTTGTGTATAATTCTTACCGCACGTTTTTGGAGTATAACAAGGGGGTGTAATGAGCTTTTATAGTTATTGCCCCAAACTTCTACACAGTAATTTAGATATGGCAAAACTAATGAACTATATAACAAAAATAATGCATTGTAATTTAAGAAAAACTTTGCTTTATTAATGATGAGATACTTTTGGAGACTTTACCTTGTATGTGTCTTATGTGTGGTTTCCAGCTTAATTTACTGTCAATGGTGACTCCTAAGAATTTAATTTCTGATACTGTATCTAAAACTACACCATCTATAATTACTGGGTCTGGTTTTCCATTATGATTACCGAAAAACATTACTTTTGTTTTATTTAGGTTGAGAGACAATTTGTTAATGTTCATCCATGTTTTAAATTTCCTTAATTCACAGTTTATGTTAGTTACTAAAGTACTATAATTGTCATTAGAATAGAAAATGTTTGTGTCATCTGCGAAAATCACTAATTTTAATAATTTAGACACGTTAAAAATGTCATTAATATATAAATTGAACAACTTTGAGCCTAATACAGATCCTTGTGGGACCCCACAACCAATGTCCAAATATCCTGATGTAAACTCCCCCATCTTCACATACTGTTGTCTCCCAGTTAAATAGCTTTGAATCCAGTTCAAAGCCACTCCCCTTATGCCATATCTGTCTAATTTTTTTAATAATATAGAGTGATTAAGTGTATCAAATGCTTTTTTCAAGTCAATGAATATTCCAGCTGCATGTTTCTTTCCCTCTAAGCTATTGGTAATCTCTTCTATTGCATCGATGATGGCCATTGAAGTTGACCTTGCTGCTCGAAACCCATACTGACCTTCATTAATTAGTTTATGCTTATCTATGAAATTATCCATTCTACTGTTATAAAGTTTCTCTATGATTTTGGAAAACTGGGGGAGCAGAGAGACAGGTCTGTAGTTAGTGAAGATGTGTTTGTTCCATTTTTATGTATAGGTATAACTTTTGCAATTTTCATTTTTTTTGGAAATGTTCCTGTTTGAAACGATAAGTTGCATATGTAGGTTAATGGTTTCACGATACTATATATAATTTGTTTAACCAGTGTCATATCTATATCAAAACAGTCTGTAGACGATTTGTTCTTACACCCGTTAACGACATCTATTATTCTGCTTCAGTTACTCCAGACAAAAACATCGTTTTGAATTAATGTCTATCAATGACTCCATTTCGTTGCTACTACACTCCGGAATCTCTGCTGCCAGATCCGGTCCAACATTTACAAAAAAACTATTAAAATTTTCCACAATATCATTCATATTATGGTTGTCATTGATCCCATCAGTGAAATAGTTTGGATATGAATTATTTTTTGCATTACCTTTGATTATAGTGTTTAGTATTCCCCATACCCCTTTCATGTTGTTCTTGCTTTTATACAACAGATCGGCATAATATAGTTTCTTAGCCTTCCTTAATATATTGGTCAGTTTATTTTTATATGTTTTATATCTACTTTCAGATTCAGCTGTTCTTAGTCTAATGAACTGTTTATATAAAGTGTTTTCTTCTTACAAGCATTTTGTAAACCCTTGGTTAGCCACGGACATTTTGTCATTTGCTGTTTTTACTAAATTGCCGAATTGGACAGTTTTTATTGTATACTACACTAAAAAATTCCATGAATGTATCGTAAGCACTATCTACATCGTTCTTGTTATATACCTCGTTCCAAAGGATCAATTGTTTTATAGGTTTTCTGGTGAGAGGGTTCGTCAGCAGTGAAAACCTACCAGAAACTCTAAAAACATTTGGTCCTGGAGCAACATAGAGGCCACAGTGATGGAAAGTAAAGTAAAGGCACCATGCTAACCACTCAGATACTTGGTCACTGAGTGGTAGCATGTGGTGGCTGAAAGGTCAAATACATAGATAATATAATGTTCCACATAAAAAGTTCCACAATTCACCTTTAAGTCATCAACACAATACAATTGAGAAACTACTCTACTCTAGGCAGCAGAGAGCTCCTGTGCAGGGGCCTTAATCTACATACATCCTCATCAGGGCTTGACATAAACTTTTTTGGTCACCGGCCACTGTGGCTAGTGGTTTTCAAAAGTTACTTGCCGCCAACTGATTTCACTAGCCAAAAGTAAAACGTAATAGATTTACATTAAAACCCGAATATAAAAGAAACCAACAATAAAAGACTGCTTATTTTTAATGTATTGCTGTTATGTAGTACTGTAGCAAGTTCATTGATAAGTCCTAGTACCACTGATAATGTATTTACTCAACAAAACAGAAACAGAAGTCCAAACTCATTGAGAATATAAATAGGGAGACCAGTTCTATGACACTGGAAAGTAGGACACTTGAGCTCAAAAGTTAGGACAAAGGGTCAAAAGTGAGGACACAGACTAAAGCTACAGAAAATAAGCAATATAGGCCTATTTTAGTGTTATGTTAAAACTAAAATGTACAAAGCATCAATATTGTTGCATTTTAGGAACAGAAACTGTCATTAGCCTAAAAAAGAATTTGCCTTTTACCATCTAATAATTGTAAAATCTACAGTAGGCTTTTAAGCCTTTTTAACATTATTTAGTCACATGGTGCAGCTCTTTAATGGTGAGGTCTCCATGGTAACGCTGAGGAGAGGGGCTGACAGAGCCATGAATTGGTGATACCTGTGTCTTCCCTGGTCTTCAGTGTGCTCCCAGCGCGTGTGTGTTCCGCTGTGCTTTCGGCTCACGCTGCATGAGCCGCTGATCGCAGGGCGGGTTTGGCGGGTGCGCACTGAAGCAAAAGTTGGATGTTGTTTCCAACAGCACCCGTGGTGAATCTAAATAAACACGCGATTTAAAAGAGCCAACAGCGCTGACAATAGATCGCAGATAGGGAGGAATCTTCGTTATGTCTTCTGGCTTTTTAACACCTTCTATATGTCTCTACATCTTTGTTAAAACTTTCCTGGGAGAAACTGTTTACAGCGAGTGGGCTCCAGGGGCGGGTTTTGACAGAGGGCTCCGAATGAAAACCAATCAGAAAACGCGTTCTCCAGGCAGTGCTCATGGGAGTTGTAGTGTTGTAGCTTTACAGAGTAACGCTGTATCAATGAGCAGCGTCTTTGAGAGAACTACAATAAAAAAATATTTTGACACGTTTAACCCGCCACCGTGGCTAGTTAGGAAGACAGCTTTACCCGCCACAGCCAAAATCTACAAATTCGCATTTGGCGATGGCGGGTGTTAGTGAGTGTGTTAGTTAGTTATTTATTTAAAAGGACAACGGACAGGTACATTAAAAAGATGGCTGCCCCAGATTTAGCACAATGCTAATTTCCATCTGTTAAAGGTCCTATATCATGCAAAATCGACTTTTTGGAGTTTTTAACCATGTTGTTATGCTATTTCCTTATCAAAACACCCCCAGAGTGGTTTTTGGCTTCATTCACACAGTTCTAAGTAATCCTCCTGAATCCTGCTCTCTGAGCAGCTGCTCCACCCTCTCCTGGTAAACCACTGAGCTGTTCAGTTGTGTCGTCACAAAGGAACGGAAGTGCTCTACGTCTGTAATGTAATGCCTTACGGCCTGATTTTTATTCATAAAACAGCTTTTAATTTTTTAAATTTATTTATTTATTTATTTTCAAAAAAAAGAAAAAAGAAAAAAGAAAAAAAGAAAGCAGCAACTCTCCGACGCGTCTGTGCTGTCCCGCGACGCTAATCAAGCGCACCCACGGCTGGAGGAGCCATGGATCCCAGCAGAAGTGTTGTTTTTGAAGACTGAGCTCTTTCTAACCTACTCTGGACACGCCTGTTCTTTTTTCTTACCGAACGATAATGTCACGGATGTGCGTTTGGCTACGAGAGGAACAGGACTATTCAACCTTCCTAAAGAAGAGTGCACTCGCCAGAAGTTGGAATTTCTTTCCGGGATTCAGCGACTTTATCAACCAACCTGATGGATGCTTGGTGAACCTTGGCCAGAATTAAAGTGGATTAACTTTTATAACCAACGATCTCATGGGGAGGCCAGACTGAGCGGTGAGTCAATCAAAACGCATGTTAGCGTGTGTGTTAGCCATTTATGAAACTGTTGCAAAAAGTGAAAGTAACTTCACTTTTTGCAGCGATATTTATATTTATAATACTGCAAATGTGGAATGAGCGGAGAGAGGGGCGGAGTTAACTGAATCGAAGCGTCTTGTCTTCCGGGTAGGGAAAATACCCCCCAAAAATACTTATATTTCTCTCAAAAATGAGTACTCCATAGTGATAGAGGTACAATATAACATATAAATGCCTATACTTTACTTTAGAATGGCTAAAATAGCATGATACAGATCCTTTAATGTCAAGCCCTGATCCTCATCCATTTCCAATCACCCTAAAGACTCTTCAAGTGTAACCTGGACTAAATGAGATTATCAGAGGAAATGAGAAATATCCACTGGACCGCAGAAACACACTCACATTCCTCCTGGCCTACTGAACATGCAAACTGAAGGGCCTCACCTGGAACCATCTTTCTGTGAGGCAAGAGTGCAAGCCACTGTGCCGATCATTAATGTAATAAGGTGCATCCGGAAAGTATCACACTCATTCACAAAAAAAACAAAACATCCCCCCTCATAAATCTACACACAATATCCCATGACAAAGTGAAAAAAGGTAACACTTTATGATAAGGTTACATGAAGTCATGCATGAATAACATGAAATTATGCATGAATTAATGCATTCTTTCATAGATGACTTCATGCATGAATTAATTAAGTAACTACTGTAATCAATTCATGAGAAAATCTTGTTAATATATCATGATCTTAGAATCACGATGAATTCACTAAGACATTTACATTTTTTTTTACAAAAACGTTAACTAATCGTAATTATGAAGTGTATGCATGAATATCATGATTCATCATGATTTTAAGAAAATGAGTTTGCAAGATATACCTTAATACAACATTTACTGCTGTAATTAACTTGGACAAATTTCTGTAAGAGTAAAAAAAAGTGCTTTTTTTTTTTTTACTTATTTACATCATGAATAAGTCTTAATATAAGTTTTTTTAAAGTTAAGCATAAATGTAAGCAATAGGCAGTGTTTATGTAAGTGATGTAATGATGTAATGGACCACAAAGCATTAACTTAATTTAAACTCATAGAGCAGTGTGGACAGTTCTAAATTATAATGGCTGTGAAGTTTGTGTTTGTTTTGTCCAAAACATAAAAGTGCATCACATTAGTATAGGGGACGCAATCATCATGAATTTATGAATGAACTAAGGATTAGCTAATGATGAGCTAATTACAGCTGTAAATGTTAGATTAAGGTATATCTTGCAAACTCTTTTTTTTTAAATCATGATGAATCATGATATTCATGCATACACTTTATAATTACGATTAGTTAACGTTTTTGTTAAACAATGTTTTAGTGAATTCATCATGATTCTAAGATCATGATATATTAACAAGATTTTCTCATGAATTCATTACAGTAGTTACTTAATTAATTCATGCATGAAGTCATCTATGAAAGAACATGAAGTCACGTTCACTCATGATGAGTCATAATATCCTCATGCAAGAATACATCATGAAATCATGCATTATTTCATGCATAATTTCATGTTATTCATGCATGACTTCATGTAACCTTCTTATAAAGTGTTACCAACAAAAGAATCTAGAAATGTTTGCACATCTATTAAAAATAAAAAACAAAAAAAATCACATTTACATACATTCCACATGTTTATGCAAATGACATTTTCTCAGATATTCTAAATTGTCAACTCAAATGACAGTCAGCATCATTTTCCTTGAGTTCGGGAGACTACGGAAGCACCAGCAGCTTCAAATACCTGTTTGCTGCTTTGTAGCAGCTGTTCTCTTAATCTGATGTATTTGTCTGGCAGAAACCATCCTCATTGTGCCTTTATCTGCACAAACCTGTGTGTGCTCTGAATCAGCCACAAATCTCTTAACAGTACGATGAGTATTTATTTATTTAGAGTTTTATTTCGAGCTAAGGCACAAAGCCAAGAAAGAAAAAGCCGAAAAATATATATATACACAATAAAGAATTTAAAAAAAGAAAGAAAAATAATTTACATTCTGGCTCGAAAAGGAGTGGGAAGAAGACAAGCTTATTGACTCCCACCCCTGTTCATAACTTAAGAACAATAACAAACAAGAACAAATTTCTTTTGTGAAATATCTAAGGTTTTCATACCTAGTCCAAGGCATTCAACTATTTTACGCTTTTCATCAGCAGAGATCCTTTTTCTTTTGCTAGTTTTGCATTAGAAAGCATTCCACTTTATGCACATTCTAAACAACTGTAAAGCCTGGCTTTAACTTTCTACAGCTAGATATTGCTCCTGTGATAACGCTGAGTTAGTGACAATTAAAGAAACCAGGCTCATTTTAGATATCTTGTATACTAATGAGGGCCGGAGTTTGATTCACAGGCCATTAGCATTAGAGCTAAAGGCACGGTGCAGCTACGACTCAACTACGGGCCTCGCGAGGGCCAAGTCTACAGTGAAGATCCAGCCCTTTTCCCTTTTTAGGCCAATAACTGAACGCTGGGGAACTTCAGCACAGGAGAGCAGCGGCCGAGATGGAGAACCCCAGCCGAACGTAGAATGACCTCCCATTGAGGTATGACCTGAACCAATCTAAAGCAGTCCCCTGATACCCACATACTGTAGTCTCGCAGGCGCTCTAAAAGAATTGTGTGGTCATCCGACCATTTGAAATTAGTTGATAATTCCAACAGGACAACGGCCCAAAGCACACAGCCAACATAACAAAGGAGTCTCTTCAGGACAAGTCTGTGAAGCATTTGTACTCAAATGCCCCAGACAGAGCCCAGACTGATTGGATATCTCTGGAAAGACTGAAAATAGCTGGGCAGCGATGCTCCCCATCTAACCTGACAGAGCTGAGAGCATCTGGAGAGAAGACTGGAGAAAATACCCCAAATGCAGGTGTGCCAAGCTTGTAGCTGCCAAAGGTGCATCAACAAAATATTGAATAAAGGATGTGAATACTTGTACATGCAACATTTCAGTTTTTTATTTTGAATACATTTGCATAACCTTCTAGATTTTTCCCCACGTTATTACAGGCCATTGTGCGTAGAAAGATGGTAGGTTTTATTTATTTTTTAATCCATTTTGTAATAAGGATGTAACATAACAAAATGTGGAAAAAGTGAATGCGTGTGAATACTTTCCACATGCACTGTATTGAGGATATATATAAAGAAGGATGGCGGACAAAAACAAAACAATGATGACTTTCCTAAACCGGAGGGATCCCCCATGCCAAGGACTTCTACTTACGCCCCCAGAGCCTCTCACATCAGAAGAATAGCACTGAGTGCAAGTCATGTGGCTGTTTCCATGGCAACGCTCCGGGAACTGCTCCTGCACATTTGTTTGGGAGGTGTGTCGTGAAGAAGCTGGCAGACTTATAAACCTTCTGTGATTTCGCCCACAGCCATCAATCATTTAACAGCTTAGCAACGCAAAGCAGACTCAACTTTCTTTAGTAAAAGGATTCAGAAGAAAGCGAAGGCAGACTAGTTTTTATTTCATTTATTTATTATGCTCCCGCTACAGTTCCATATGTGCCAGAGCACTTCACTCTCAAAACACAGGCACTAGTTCCTCGAGTCTCTAAAGCACAGTAGGAGGTAGAGCCTTTAGCTACCAAGTACTGGGTTATGTAATCAACTTCCAGCTCCTATTAAAGAAGCAGAAACAGTCTCTACAGTTAATGGTACTCAACACTCCAAACCACACTATTGACCAAAGCTAATGAAATCATGTGTAGGCCATATGAGTGGGCTGCCTGTGTAAACCGAGGCTGGGGCAATGGGGGTAGAGGCAGAGTGTGGAAGGGAAGATGAGGGAGACAGAGTGTCAGGAGGGCATTTATAAGTGTTCGAAGTGTTCGGAGAGGCAGGAGGTTTGAAAGCTGGATTAGATTTATGTTAAGAGTCAGAGGAAGGTAGTAAAGCTTTTCCACAGTCACCACAGCACAATCAAGAATTGGGGAACAGATTTTCATTCACGACTTCAGGTCAAACCCCCGATATTTTCAGAAGCGACGCATGCGACTGAAGCGACTCGAGCGACTGATTGCAACCGTTTCAAGTGACCAACTGACCTCTTTGGTCTGAACATAGCACAAGACTAGGTTAAAAGCATTCCTCTATGAATCAGCTTATGGTCAGCTTGGTACAGCGCCAACCACAGCCTAAGCAAAGCTGCTGTAGGAGTAACAACATGAAGTACGGTACACTGAGCCCTATCTTCTAGCTCTTCTTACTGCATATACTTTGTCTTTTAATTATGATATATAATATATCCCTTATCTGTGGCCTATTCATTGCTATTCATTGCCTGGGTGCTTGATGCTCACGTAGTAACTGAGTGACCAGACGTTAGTATCACAGTCGTCAAACTGATCTATGCAGGAACCATTATCCAACATGGACTGGACAACAAGACTTGAGGCAGCTCGTGTGAGGATATTGGGCTTTACAAAACAACTTGATTTATTTTTGCTCACCACAAACATAACTGTTGTGCTTTGCTTCATTCACATGTGTGAGAAATCCTGCATACTCTTCTCTTCAAAAGCTTGAAATAATTTGTTCCACTGGTCTCCACCAAACGAATGGGAGCTTTCTTCTGGAAATGGAATTTAACACTGAAATAACCTTCACAACAAAGCATATCCTGCATAGAAACACTTCCATGAAGTGGGCTTCCCATCAAACGCATAATCACATAAACAACTATGCCAAGTGTTGTGCTACGTTTGTGCTTGTGTGGGAGACAGACCAGCAACACATTTTTGAAGTGATCAACCATAATGGGTTAGGGTCAGTCATTACTGAGCTCATGTTTGGAACTTTTACTTCTGTTTTATTTTTTATTTTTTTTAAGGTTATAGGCTGCAATACAGCCTAGTTCAGTTTTTGTTGTTTTCAATAAAATATTAACTCTATTGACTTTTTTTGTCTCACCCCATTTCTTCTTGTTGCTTGAAGTTCTACTTGGAACTTTGATGAGATCCAGAAGTGAAAATGTGCATTTTTGCCATTTTTCAACTGGTCTTAAACCATTGATGTATAAAGGACAGTTTCAAAGAAAAATGCTGAGAGCCTTAGATGGTGAATGCAGTCAACTCTCTTGATTGCAACAACGTCGGTGCTGCTACAGGATTAGTATTGACAGCTCCTTTGGTCGAGAGAGCGGAGCTTGGCCTGGGTTGGCCTGAGATTGATTCCTGGAAGCGGCCCAATGTCCATCTACTTCAGTGACCCATAAATGAAGACTGCAGCTCACTTTAAAGAGGACATAGTCTGCATAATTGAGGCTATTTAATCAGCTTTTGGGTTGTTGTTTTATGTTGTTTACTTCAAAATATGTCTTCATGTTTGATGAAAATAAGTTGTTCAAATGAAACTACATGATGAGGGACAGTCGCCATTGTGGATGAAAGTCATGTGACGCCGCTCTTAGCCTCTCTGAACACTCGACTGATACAGGGTGGCCTGGTTGCATCAGTTGCGTCTCAGTGAGTATCTGACATGGCATTCTGCAGTCCCTGAATATGATGCCACAGTTTTTAAACTGTTGGCCTGGGAGGTTTTAAACTAAATGTCTTTCCCAATGTAAATTTAAAGTAATGTTTCTATTACTGCAACTGCAACTAAATACAATGAATGAACATGGCCTATGTATGTGTATCTCCAGATCTGAGGGAAATATGTAAAGTTTGTCTGTTCACATGTTTTATTTGTAGTCTAGATCAGGGGTCATACTCATTTGGAGCAGGGCCAAAATGTAGGCGTAAACATACACTAAATATCAATGTAAAAACATTGGTATTTAGTGTCATGTTACTGTCACTCATTGTGTCTGACCTAAACTGCAACTCTGAAGAGAGTTCATTCACAGTAACTCAGAGAAGTGTGGACTCAATATAACACGTATGGTGTTAAAATTAGTCCAGAAAATCTGCTGTGTAGCCATGAGTTTGCTAATTTATTTTTTATTATTTACCTCGTCTTTAAACACTTATAGATATAAAGCATCTACTAACTTTTAGTTCAGTATTTTTGAGTGAGCTTATCTAAAGTGAATGCAATATATGCATTATAACTCATTTTTGTAGGGGAAAATTAAATACCAACGCTAAATACAAAAAATACTGTATATACTAATTTGCTTTTTATATAAAATACAGCTACAATGTATTAATAAAAAAAATGTCATAAAATGTGTATAACATTTAGCAAACCATTTTCAAACAAAACGTTGACATTAGGGATGTACCAATCCGATATTCAGTATCGGTATCGGGGTCCGATCAGGCTATTCTGTAAGGATCGGATAATATTGAATTTGTTCACAAGAGCAAGCCGATTTACGTAATTTTTCAGCGTGCGCACGCTTTACGGCTGCCGTAAACGTATAGCTATAGCGCGAACATGTCTGTTGTCTGGGACTATTTTCTCTGGAAAATACAGATAGTCAGACGGCTACTTGCAATATCTGCTATCTGGTAGTTTCGCAAGGAGGGAACAGAAAGGCTCACTTCAACACTACCAACTTGGAAAGGAGCCACGCAACCGAGTATGGGATTTAAAAGAGCAACAAAAACCACAGCAACAAACCACAGCAACAAACTTTTGCAGAGGCGTTTCGCAGAAATGAAAAGCTACCTCAAAGCAGCGATAAGTCCAGGAAAATAACACAGAGGGTTGTTGAATACACAGCATTAGACGATCAGCCGATTCTGCAGTGGAAAACGTTGGCTTTTGTCGTTTGATGAAGTTTTTGGAGCCGAGATATGAACTCCATTCTCGACGCTACATTTCATACACAGCACTCCCTGAGATCTACAGTAGGATTTGCAAGCGTTTCAGTAGTCTTAAGGCCGATGCAACCGCTATTTCTTTTACAACAGATGGAGCTCTGATGTCTGTCCAATGTCGCTCCTTAGCCGTACTGCTCACTGGATAGATAAAACTTAAAACCTCGTTAATGTTGTGCTGCACGCCAGCGCGTTCCGCGGTTGCTACACGGCTGAACATGTGAAACAAGCAATCAACGAAATGATGGAGTGATGGAAGATAGACGAACAACGTGTCCATTTCATTTTAGGCCATGATGAATGTGAGTGTGTTTGAGAGTGCGCATGGGGGACGACGGATGCAAATTAGCCCAAGGCTACAATCCTGTGTGGCTTGTTTACATGCATGAGACCCATGTATGTTCATTAACATACACTGTCCCGACCAAATAAATAAATAAATAAAAATAAATTTTTTAGAGATAATGCCAGCAACATGCGTAAAGGCATAGGGAGTACAGAGCCTGGGCTGCTTTGCCCACACGCTTCACCTTATCGTACATGAGGGTCTACCGTCACTACAAAGTCTTTTTACTGAAAATAAAGAGCACATTGTATTTAGTGTCATGTTACTGTCAGTCATGGTGTCTGACCTAAAGTCTAATTCTGAATAAAGTCAATTCACATTTACACTGAGAAGGTTGGAAGGGTGCCCCCTTGTGTCCAATTACGTCCAAATGCCCGGACCAAAACTGGCACCCTGAAGAGGTTGAAAAATAAGTTGTGTGAAAGCAAAAAGGCAAATGCAACCACTTAACCCAATTTTATTGCTTTTATTCAAAGAAACACTTATTACAGTGTAAGTATCGGCCCCCCTTTCCGTTTAGTGAAACCAATTGCCTTCAGAAGTTGAATGAAGATTTCTGAATGATCACATGTTGACCCAGTGATTAAATAGAGTCTACCTGTGTGTAAGCTAATGTCAGTTCAAATACAGCTAATCTGTGATGGGCTCAGAGGTCTTTTCAGAGACTATTGGGGAGCAGACAGCCTCATGAAGTCCAATAACACACCAGACAGGTCCGAGATAAAGTTATTGAGAAGTATAAAGCTGGGTTAGGTTATAAAAACATTTCCAAAGCTTTGAACATCTCTCAAAGTACAGTTAAATACATCATCCAGGAATGGAACGAGTGTGGCATCACTGCAAACCTACCAAGACCCGGCCGTCCTCCTAAACTTACTGACCGAACAAGGACCGCACTGACCAGAGCTGTTACCAAGAAGCCTATGATGACCCTGGATGAACTGCAGAGAGCTACAGCTCAGGCGGGGGAAACTGTACACAGGACAACTATTAGTCGTACACTGGACAAATCTGGCCTTTATGGCAGAGTGGCTAGAAGAAGCCATTTTTAAAAGAAAACCACAACAAGTCCTGTTTGCTGTTTGGCCCTGATTAACATCTTTCTTGCAAAAATAAACGCTTCTTCTTAGTTGAACGCAACCAATGTGCTTTTGTTATTGTTGCTCCTGACGTAATTCCCCTGGGCAACATGACCAAAATCTAGCCTGGCCTTTGCCGTTCGTAAACTCCGGTCAATGATCTTTTCTCTACATGTACGTCTGGGTCTGATCTCAGTGGTGTCATATCCTGGCTGACCTCCTCTTCCCCTCCCCTTCTGTGTGTGTGTGTGGTGTGTGTGTGTGCATGTTTGGGTGGAGTTACCTGGGCGGAGTCCTCCCAGCTGCTGGCTGATCATCACTCACCTGCAAGCCATCTACAGTCAACAGTCTTCATATACTCCAGTTCTCCTTCCACACCTCGCCAGTTCGTCATACTACTACTGTGGTAATTAGACTACGGCTCCTGAAACTTTTTCAGTCCGTTTTTTTTAATATCTCTTCCATTATCCAGTTTTGATAGTTTCCTTCATTTATTCAGGGTTATTCAGCCAAGGACTCCAGCCCAGTCAGACATCTCTGCTCCACCGGCCCCAACCCTGCCTACTGCTTCTCCCTGGACCTCCGGCCTGATACCTACCTGCTTCTCCTGGACCTCCGGCCTGATACCTACCTGCTTCTCCCTGGACCTCCGGCCTGATATCTACCTGCTCCCCTGTCCTGTTTAAAATAAATATTCTTAAACCTTGGTTTTGTTCTGCGCTTGAGTTCTCCCCGGGTTTCATAACAAGTGGCTGCGTTTCATAGGTTGAATTCCAACCTACCATTCAGCGAGCAGGGGAGGCGGGTGTTGTAGGTGTCGTTACGCATTTGCACCGGATTTGCTGGTGTAGTTTGAAAACAGATCCAATCGTTTTAAAAGAGTTCATCCCTGGAAATGGAGCTCAATTGTGAAGTTCCAGACCCTCTGTACGAAATGAGTATGAGTGTATGGTAAGACCAGGCTACCAAAAAACGGGTTTAAAGTAACATTTAGCCCAATATTGAGGCGAATATAATGTTGGCTTTAAATTAATGTTTTTCTC
Organism: Neogobius melanostomus; assembly: GCA_007210695.1. Classification (NCBI taxonomy): domain Eukaryota; kingdom Metazoa; phylum Chordata; class Actinopteri; order Gobiiformes; family Gobiidae; genus Neogobius; species Neogobius melanostomus. The sequence goes on along the minus strand of VHKM01000474.1, from coordinate 1,529,679 downwards.
CCAATATATCGATACAATAGATTATTATTAAGTAAAAGCGATGTACATCGATGTGTGGCCAGTATCAATGCAAACTAGCCGAGCGCTGATCGATGTAGCAGATTGAAGATATAACAAATCCAGGAGTTAAAGTGGGGCCGTAAGGCTCCGGTACGGAGTTCTGCCACCTTGGGTATAGAAAAAAAAAAGTGTCTGACAGACCATCACGAAGAAGAGCATATTGGGGATTATTGTTAATTTGCTGAAGCTGCATTGGACAGAAGTCCACTCTTCAGAGAGAAACTGGAGAAATAACCATAAGAAATAACCATAACCATACCTTACAGACATAAATTAATCCATGAACCAAGTCTACTCTTCCCAAGCTCGAGCTTTTTATTTCACAACGATCGGCCTCATATTTATGGTTTTACAGAATAATTTAGGAAGCGCAATGAAGAAAAAGGCAACGTTACCGCGCGGGGTTACAATGCTCGGTTACGGCGCGATGTCGGCCTTTTTCACACAATTTTTCTCTGATCTGAGCCGCTGAATCTGCCTGGTTTAAAAGAAGAAAAATTCAGGAATCCTGTCTAAAGTTTAGTCTTTAGACTCGTCTGGAGTCTCCTCCTCAGCTTTGCGAGGTGCAGCTACAGACGGAGGAAGAACAGGGCGGACCACAGCAGAGGAGCCCCACAGGATTTTGACAGTACATATAAAACAATACATAAATAGAATAAATAATAAAATCGTCTAATTGCAGCTATAAAATCAGAGTTGCTTTTCTTTTTTTAGGAAAGTAATCATAATGTAGACACTTCTGATTTCATCACTGTATAAGGCTGATTTAAACAGCATAATACACCAGATTGCACTAAATGTTCTCTGATTATTCAAAACATTTCCTAGGGAGGACTGGCTGTTGCTCTAACTTTCTGAGAGTATCTCAAACAAGAGCACACATAAAGAAGAGTTATTGAACATATCGATATATCGATGCAATCCATGAATCGTTATGTACATGAATTATGAAAAAAAATCTTAATTTTGATGAATTTCTGTGTTACTTCATGCAATTTAAATCTTCCCACAATTTGTCATTATACATTTGAAAAGTTAATCATAAAACAAGTGCAAGGCCAAAGCTTGTACTAAATTTTCTTGAGAGAATACCATATAGCCCCAGTCTGTTTTCACTATTTATGGTACTTTACATGTGCAAGCCCTTCTCTATGCATGTTCCTATGTGAGGGTTGTCAATTATAGTAATGCATTTAGGCTGGGCGATATGACGATATTAGAACATCTTATGATCTCCAGAGCTGACGATCTGTCATTTTTGTGGGATTGTTTTATGACGGTTCTAAGCACTTTAGCACAGTTTACTCTTTTCACCGTCAGTGAAGGAATCCCAGGCCGCAAACTTTCTGCTACGCAATGTTGGACACTAATGCGAGCGTTCAACAGCAAGCCGTTTCCTCTCCAGGGCGCATAGACGACCATGCGCCTCAATCTACAGCTTTTAAATGTTTTATTTCAGCTGTATTTATATTAGTGTCTTTCTTCTCTAACGCCGCATTTCTGTGCGTGGATCCCACCGTATGCGTTTACCTGGGCCATGTGCGAAGAATGTGTCCTCCTCCTTACAGTTCTGTCAGACGCCGCTTGTTTAATTTAAATCATGGGCCATGTTCACAATTGCGCCGTCTATCCATGTCTTTGAAAATATAAAAGTTCCCCCAAAACACCATGACTCTCAGTTCTTTATTGTCAAGTCACCTAACAGTGACAAACCGCTTCCTGTTTGAGTTTTACACAATAAAAGTCACTGCAAATATTATCACAGACTCTTATTGTGTAAGCTCTCAGTCGTACAGGAGTTGTCCATCTTCAATGAAGGTACTTGAGTCATCTACGGAGACTTCAACTACAGAGTACAGAAGATGACTCAAGTACCTTTATTTAAGACTCTTATTGTAAAAGGGTCCAACAGCGACAGAGTGTTACATTTACAGGAGCTTGACGTCATGAGTTGGACCTCTCAGAAAAGATCAAGTGTATCTGTCTGCGGCCTGCAAGACAGGGGCGTGTCATGAAGTGACGTCGCGTAACCTGACGCCAGAGAGGAGCCGAGCAATAAGTCCAAACAAACTTGTTTTAAAAATGGCAAATTTGCCCTAAAAGTGTCTGTCGCTACTTCTGACAACAAGCCTGTACGTTCCCCTATGCGTTTCATGTAGTGACGTCACTTCACGAACCGCCTACTTCACGACACGCCTCTGTCTTGCAGGCGGCAGACAGACCCTACTTGAAATAGTAACTGTTAAAGTTCAGAAGCCTTGTGTGTTATGAATCATGAGAATGCTACATCACAATGGGAACATGTCATTATAAAATATCAAATTGCAGCATTGAATTGAGAACATTTATTGTAGTATATTAAAGAGACCCTCTGGTGTCTCTGGCCAGAAAATCACAATTGCAACTTTCCCTGCCCCCGCCCGGAGAACCCAATACACACTAATGAAATCACAAAGAAGAAGCTAACAGGCTAACGGGCAAAGCTAACTGGGGGCTAGCGCCACTTAAAGGATCTGTATCATGCTATTTTAGCCATTCCAAAGTAAAGTATAGGCATTTATATGATATATTGTACCTCTATCACTATGGAGTACTCATTTTGAGAGAAATATAAGTATTTTTGGGGGGTATTTTCCCTACCCGGAAGACAAGACGCTGCGATTCAGTTAACTCCGCCCCTCTCTCCGCTCATTCCACATTTGCAGTATTATAAATATAAATATCGCTGCAAAAAGTGAAGTTACTTCACATAATGCAGTTATAAGGAGTTGACATGTGCAACACAGTTTCATAAATGGCTAACACACACGCTAACACACACGCTAACACACACGCTAACATGCGTTTTGATTGACTCACCGCTCAGTCTGGCCTCCCATGAGATCGTGTTGGTTATAAAAGTTAATCCACTTTGATTCTGGCCAAGGTTCACCAAGCATCCATCAGGTTGGTTGATAAAGTCGCTGAATCCCGGAAAGAAATTCCAACTTCTGGCGAGTGCACTCTTCTTTAGGAAGGTTGAATAGTCCTGTTCCTCTCGTAGCCAAACGCGCATCCGTGACATTATCGTTGGGTAAGAAAAAGAACAGGCGTGTCCAGAGTAGGTTAGAAAGAGCTCAGTCTTCAAAAACAACACTTATGCTCGGATCCATGGATCCTCCAGCCGTGGGTGCGCTTGATTAGCGTTGTGGGACAGCACAGACGCGTCGGAGAGTTGCTGTTTTTTTTTTTTTTTTTTTTTTTTCAAAAAAAATAAAAAGCTGTTTTATAAATAAAAATCAGGCCGTAAGGCATTACATTACAGACGTAGAGCACTTCCGTTCCGTTGTGACGACACAACTGAACAGCTCAGTGGTTTACCAGGAGAGGGCGGAGCAGCTGCTCAGAGAGCAGGATTCAGGAGGATTGGGGGTGTTTTTGATAAGGAAAAAGCATAACAACATGGTTAAAAACTCAAAAAAAGTCGATTTTGCATGATATAGGATCTTTAAACAGTATTTACAGCCAACTTCAAAGAAGGTACTTGAGTCATCTTCTGTACTTGGTAGTTGAGGTCTCCAAACGTTTCGCCTCTCATCCAAAAGGCTTCGTCAGTGAACAAGATAACACTCAGCACACAGCGTAGATAAACACCAGTTGGGAGGAGTTGGCCCGGCTCCTCCCCTCTAATCACAGCTACTCTCACCTGTGGGTAAACACCTTTGAAGTAGAGCGTCTGTAACGACCTGCTCCCCCCAGTATCGGTCAGTCCTGTCCTATTCATAGATGATCACTGCTAATTACCTGCCTATTGTTCTTTTGTTAGCTGAGGTATCGTCTTCTTGGACTGGCCGTGTCCTGTCAGTTTTCCCCGAAGCAGATTGGAGTAAAAAGCAGAAAGATTAAATCTGAGTCTACCATTTCGGTTCATGGAGGATTTTCTTTTCTGACAAAAATAGCTTCTTTTACTCCTCTTTCAAACCAACGTTCTTCTTTAGCTAAAATTTTTACCTCCCCGTCCTCAAAGGAGTGATTGGAGGCTTTAAGGTGGAGGTGCACAGCCGACTGAGGGCCGCTTGTGCTTTCTCTTCGGTGTTGATAAAGTCTCTTCTGTAAGACTTGTTTGGTTAAACAAGTCTTACAAGACTTTATGGATGAGAGGCGAAACGTTTGGAGACCTCAACTACCAAGTACAGAAGATGACTCAAGTACCTTCTTTGAAGATGGACAACTCCTGTACGACTGAGAACTTACACAGATATTTACAGCCAAGTTTGAGTAAAAAAAAAATCTCCATTGTGTAATTGATGATGAGGGATATTGATGAACAATATCCCTCTCTCCCTCTGTCTTTTCTGTCAGCATAGTATTTACTCTCATGGACAATTAATGAGTAAAAAAACAGAACAAGGTACGACACCTGCAGTGGCGCTTATGGCCTCTAGGGGCTTGAGTTACATAGTACTGCCTTAATGACAACAATAGTAGCAGCTGAAGCACAATAGAGTACCCTCCACTTCCAAAAGTGGCCATGTGATTGTGCAGGCAAATAGCAGCAATGGGGAGTGCATGTCCGACTAAAAAAGAGTGATATGTTAAATAAACAGATGACATTGCAACTTAAAGGCACACTCTGTAACATTTTGGACTGTACTCTTGCCATCCGTACAAAACATGGTCCTAATGACCAGCTCACACAGAAAATGCTATTTCTGTAGTGGGTAATCAAAGAATGGATTTGGATGAGAAGCTATAACATTTTTAAATGTCAAATTCTACTGACTTTAGTCAACATCCCCATGGAGACGAGCTGGAGATGTGCCCACTTCCGGTAAAGTTATGGTCATGTTTTAGAGAGCTGAGCCGCTCACAGCAAAAGGTCATGTTTGTTTGTAGCTTTTTCAAGATATTTTTTTTATGATGAAAATATGTCATAAAATAAATGCTTGTATTTCAAATTGATTTACTGGGTGACATTCTACACGGTGTGGCTTTAACAATGTTGGTTTGAACCTTGGTGAGTGGTGTAGATAGAGTATCTGTGTATGACGTTCAGGATGGAGAGCTCTGCCCCATATGCAGGTCACACAGCAGCAGCAGAGGACCTTCACTCCCCTGAATGTGAGTTTCTTCAAGATGCAGTCATATTCTGCAAACAGAGGAAGTCTAACAATAACATACTTCACTGTGCATTATGTTAACATGTGTAAACAGTTAATGTCGAAGTGAAAGCAGTCAGGCTCTTTTTTGATTAGTGGGTGGCTCTTAAAAGAGCTATTGTGGGGTCCACAAACAAGGCAGTACAAAACAATAATGATGACAACCAATGTTGATCTACACACATGCAACACTGAATTAATCCCGCACAGCACACTAATATACTCGCACGTATTAATAACACAATAAATAGGCCTATGTCAGTGAAACGATCTGTACAATACTGTAAAAATAAAGACTTTCTCCATTATTTTCTAATTTCCTACAGGGAGTAAAAATGCCACAGGGGCAAGCATGCATTTGCTCCAGTCTCATAGGGAACGCAATCAAAACACAGACCAATATCTCTCAACTATGATTTAATTACTCGATAACGGACAGAGCCAAGGTGTTTCCAATGATCCCATTTGCCGTGACCATATAAGAACAGCGCGAACACAGTGCGTAATTACGCACAATGGCACATTTGGCACTGCTTGAGGATCTTGCCAATCGAGCCCTAAGAAGGGAACGAGTATTCCGTGACCAGCCGGATCTACTGGCCAATAGCGATGACTGCCTCATCAGCCGTTTTAGGCTTCAAGAGCTGTGCTACTGGATCTCTGCACGCAGATGAGACCTCTGCTTGAAAGGCCCACACATAGGAACCATGGTATCTCCGAGACCCAAATCCTGACAACGCTTGGTTTCTTGGCCACGGGTGCATTCCAGCGAGAAATTGCAGATCGGTATATTCTAATATAATTGGCAATAATAAGTTCAAAAGTAAATATCATAGAAGGGTAATTATTTACCTGTGTTCCCATAGCTCCGGAATATCACAGCCACATGATGCTCACATGAACTTCACAAATGTTGTAGCACGCTGGCCTGGCTCTACTCATGATTCATTTATCTTAACAGTAAAGGAGGAAGACACGCACATCCCAAAAAACTTAAAAAGCGTGCCAGACCGAGAGAAATACAAATAAACAAGAGAGATCCGCACAGCTTACTTAGCTCCAAGTGGAAAATGTATTTTGCTTACACCTAGGTGACATTTCGGGCGTCTTGGTCTGATGAAGGGCTAAGACGCCCGAAACGTCACCTAGGTGTAAGCAAAATAAATTTTCCACTTGGAGCTAAGTAAGCTGTGCGGATCTCTCTTGTTCATTTATCTTACACACAGCAGTATAGGGACTAAAATGCAGGCAGGTGTAGGCCGCGGTGGCTGGCTGCTGGGTAAGTGTGCACATTTCAAAATGGTTGTATTCCCCAAACAAATTAATTGACAGCTTGTGTTCAACAGGGGACAGTGGGTACCCTCTCCGTCGGTGGTTGTTGATTCCCATCTTAAACCCACAGGAGCCATGTGCGCTCAGTCGTGGAGCGCGCTATCGGTCTCCTTAAATGTAGATGGCGGTGCCTCGATGCTTCGGGTGGTAGGCTTCTATACAAGCCTCGAAAGGTCTGCAGGATCATAATGGCATGCTGTGTCTTGCGCCATGGCATCCCCCTTCCCCATGACCTGCCGCCACTTCTCCCCCACCCGACATGAACCCCCTGTACCTCCATGACACGCAGAGTACCAAATGGCTTCAAGAATTCGCCAGGATGTAATGAGACGCTTGTGACGAACAAGGCAAGATTTATTTTTGAACATATTCTTTTATTATTGTGTGAACTCGCTCAACACCTCTCTAATTTGTCGCAATTCTCCAGCCACATCGGTGACGGCTTGAATTGTCTGCCGCTGTAGGTCCACTACTGTGCCGGTGAGCACACGCCCACTCGGTGTCCCCCGAGTACAGCCACTGCTGGGTAGCGGGGCTTGCGGCACGGGAGCGGTGTCTGGAGGAGGGTCCGGAGCAGAGTCTGCCGGCCGAGATGGCCCCTTGCCAGGGTCATCTCCCCCCACTGACGCTGGAAGATACATATTTTACTACACAAGTCACTGATTACATTGTTTTGTAAATAATACCAAATAAATACTCACGTTGGGTCAGGGTGTCGGTGTCCCTTCTTCCTCTGGCATAATGCCGCTGAGGCCCTGCTCACCGATTATTGAGGCCACTTTGAGCTCTATCTCGGTCAGGCTTGGGGTGGGTGGTCCTCCGCCGGTCTGTTCCAGACTCTGGCGGTGAGCTGACAACGTTTTTTCACGTCCAACTTCAGAGGAAAGGCACAGATTTTAAAGAGGCCTACACATGTTCCAGTGTATTTTTCCGATGTCTGTTTAAGAAATATGGGCCTAGTTTATTGAGCAGGAACATTTAGGCTATTATGTTTACCTTTGTGTCAGTCCACTTCTTTTCAGCTCTGCCACCGTGCGCCCTGTGGCGCTTACAGCGTTTACATTATTGGCAACGAGCTGCCACTCTGCCTGCTTGCGTTTGTTGGTTACTCCCATGCTGTGGCTCCCAAACAAGACGGGTTTTCGGGCCTCCACTCCCCGATGAGCGTCTCAATCTCCATAGGCGTGAAGTTTGGTTTCTTCCTCACTTGCTTGTCCATGGTCTTCTCTGCCAGTGCGCCAACGCGTGGCCCTCATAAATACGCAAATTGTATTAATGAGTTGATTTGCATTGCCAAATATGGGTGAAATGGGCGGAGTCGGGGCAGGGAGCGGTGCGGAATCTCCTCCGCCCATTGGTACGGTCAAGTGGTATTTATGAAGTGGAAATTGCCTGCAGGTGCGCGTACGGAGGTTTCATAGAGCCCAATTGTTTTCTCCGTACGTGAAGTTTGGGTTTTGCTCGTACGGACTCTTATAGGCAGATTCTCCGCACAGTTTTGTAAATGAGACCCAGGTCTTTTTGTATCGTGGCACTGGGGCTAGAGAAGAGGAGAGGGAGAGCCTGCTCTTCAGTAGATCAAATGGCCAGGAAACTCCCAGATACATACGAGCTTCTGTAGTCAGAAATCTGCGTGTATTTGGTCTTGTCAAAACTGTATACAAATTCTGTTTTGTTATACTGTATAAACACTGAACAAATTCGACTCACCCAATGATATTGTAATATTCTGTGAGTCTCACATGGAGTATGGAGTGAATTAATAGTGCAATGTAAGCGTCTTTGAGTGTCCAGAAAAGCACTATATAAACTGATGCATTATTATTATTATTATTATTATTATATGTGCATAAAACATATGTGCTCACAGCATACCCAGTCACCTCTTTGGCCTTTCTTTTTGCCTTTGGAGAGGACAAGGAGAAAGGAGGGCTCTTGTCTTGAGATTCTGTATCTCTGATCTTCAGACAACAGTCTAAGCCAATACAATAGCTTGTGAACATGTGTCATTTAGAAAAGGAAATTAACTGTAAAGAACTTCAAAGCAAACAAACTAACACAAATCAAACATTAGTTATAAAGAGAAGACAGTGAACTGCTAAAACACTGTAGTAAAGATTCCAGCTCTGATTATTTACTGAATGATATTTCCTTCTCTTCACCTTTACATTTTTAATAGAAGGTAAAGCACAGTTTGTGCTCTTTGTGTTTTAATTTCCTGAGATTACTACAGTTAAGAGAATAATAAACAATTAGCTGGATGTGAACCTTTGACTTTCTAAACCTGTGCTGTATCCACTGAGCTCATGCACAGGAGGGTAATGCCACTCAGAGCACTTTGGGCCCTATCTTGTGTTTCTAAATACAGGCTATAGACTCGACTTTAGCTCTGTGGAATCTTCAGCCTCAGTAAGTGGCTGGACAGACTCCCATGGCGATGTTACAGCAGTGGTTTCTTTTACAGACCATACTAGACTGGAATATTTGACACTATAGTGGGTAGCGGGGGATGTCGGGGGACGCATGAGCTGGGGGTTTTGATCATGTTTCTGTGGCGAGGCTGTGCGCAACAGTAATGTAAAGAAGAGAGCGAAGAGGAAGCACACCAAGCGACGTCCCCATCACAGACGCACTGTCATTTGTACGCAAGATACCAGCTCCACCTTGGCTCCGTGCCAGGCGGAAGAGCGGGCCCTTTGACTCCAAGTCCAAAACTGTAGTCACAATCCTTCTCTCGCTCTCTCATTTTGAAAAAGCTCAAATTAACAAATTGTGTTCCTGTAATAAAAAACTTTTACATGTCTGTGAATAACGGGCAATAATTGCATCTGCACCTTGTTTGTTTGTCTAACAATGAAAATATACATATAATAAAATATGAGCTGGCGCCTTAATAAGCGAGTAATTTAAATAATCTCCATATAACCTGGATCATGAGTTGGATAAAGGCGTTTTTGCACCGATTTCACACCTGTTTGGTTCTATTAGAAACAGAAAGGCTCAGGAATGTTCAAAGTGACTTGATAAAAGCGAAAGCAGCACACAACGAGAATAATTGAGTTTGATTAGAAGTATTTTTCTTCCAAACGGAGAGAGGAAACCGTTGTGATCATGGCACATCAAAGACGGCGCTGCTTCATTTTGCACCTGGCCCTGATTTGGAAGTAGTGCACAGTCCCAATAATGAGCAAAAAAGAGAACTTGTTTGTTTTTTGCGTCAAAACCAGCTTTACCAGAATTCTAATCCGGAGCTTACTATTTAAAAAAAGAGACTCCTCCACCCACTCGGCCACTAATTAGTGGCCGAGTGGGTGGAGGAGTCACTCCAGTATAACCGAGTGCTGACAGACCGAGTGTGTCTGTTATACTGGAGTGGCAGATTACCATTGCGTTACAGAGGTGTGGATGCAGATAGGACCTTTGCTCTGGCGACCAATTCATAAATAGAACAGTACAAGAGGCCCAAAAGCTGAACACTTTGATATGTGGCCAACCTGTCAGTACTCCTTAAATGTGTGTTCTCCGAAACATGGTGTCAGTACGTCATTGAAACTCTTAACTCATTGACTGCCATTGACGTCTATAGACGTCAATTAGGTTTTTCAGTAGTCGCGGGTGCAGTAAAGCCTAATCCACATTTCATGTAAATATCTTAGTTGTTCACATTTTGTTGAGTCAGCAGGTGGCAGCAGTGCTCTTTGGATGCGATCACAGGCAGAAGTAGTAAGAGTAAGGATGAGCACCGTTTTTCGATACCAGGGGTCTCATTTATGAAACTGTCCGTGAGAATCTGCCTATAAGAGTCCGTACGAGCAAAACCCAAACTTCACGTACGGAGAAAAAAATGGGGACTTATGAAACCCTCCGTACGCGCAGCACCACGTAAACTCCCCTTCACAAATTCCACCTGGAGCAGAAATGTGCGCACATGACCCCTCCTCACGTCACGCCCCCTGCACGCCTCCATGTCACCATATAAGGACATGCAAAGTAACTTATGAATGAGATTTACCTAAACATGAGGCGATAATGAGAGGGTTTTACCGAGACCCCGGGAGCAGAGAGGGAGGGGCCACAGCAGTGACGGCAGAGGCCGAGGTGGATCTTTACTGACATGTTACCGCTGTTTCTCTGATCACAAGTAACCTACTGGCAGAGTGCAGAGTCTCATCAATAACACTTTTGGAAATACACTTTTAGAACGTAAAGAAGAGCCTTTTAGACGCTGATTGTGATATTTCCCAGTGCTGTTCACGGAGCTCACATTTCCTGAAACTACAGAATAAGCTCGGTGGGCTTTGAATCACTCAGATAGTCTATTGTTGTTTGAGCTCGCTGTACGTGCAGTGGGGATGAGGCACCGGTTCGCTTTGGGCATGAATGAGGAGCAGAGTCCGGGTGGTATGAGAAAGAGAGAGGTTGTGGAGCTGCAGCGTCTCTGAATGGACTTGTGCCTTGGACCAGCCCTCAGGTCTCTGCAGGAGTTGGTCAGACTTTAGTTAAAAGCACAGAGCGGCTCGGATCCTTCCTGCTTCTCGCTCGCAGCTGGCGGCAGTGCACTCCGGTGTCCGTGCATGAGCGTACATGAGCGTGCACGTCTTTGAGTGTCACACATGACTACAATATTTTTATTAAGTATATAAACGAAGGAGTTCCGGGGGTCACGTGACCAAGATGGTAGCTTGGTAAAGAGGCTCCGAGACTGCGTCTCTTTTTTCTGTTAAAAAACCCTTACAAACTGCCGACAGTTTTTAAAAACTACGTGGGGTGACATGCCAAAACCCCCAGCTGTAAAAGAGTGTGAATTCTTCACCCGTGGACGCAGGAATACCTCTAAAACAACTCTGCGCTCCTTGAACAACGAGGGCACTAAAGCGGGTAATGCTAATATGGCTAGCTTCGAAGAAGTTATGTGCGAACTCAAATCACTGCGATCTGACTTCGGAACAAGACTTGAAGGTATCGACCAGAAACTCACGGGTATGACTGATACGCTTACAACACTTGAAGGAAAAGTCACGGAGATAAAGCAAGAAGTTGTGAATAATACGGCCCGCATTGAGCAGACTGAGGCCCGCATGGAACAGGCAGAGGCCCGCATCGACGAGGCAGAAATGAAACAAAGTGACACAGAGACATCTCTGCAATCTGCTCTTAAACGGATTGCCTTCTTAGAGAATAAAACGGATGAGCTGGAGAATAGGGGGAGAAGGAAAAATTTAAGAGTATTTGGAATACGTGAAAAAGCAGAAGGAACGCGGCCACTCATGGACTTTGTACGGGATATGCTACCGACATGGCTGGAGTTGCCACCAGAGCATACTTTTACACTAGAGCGGGCTCATCGCACATTAGCCCCGGGCAAACCGAATCAGCACAGGGCTGTCCTGGTCCGCTTTCTGAAGTTTCAAGATAAGGAGTTCGTTCACCGAGAAGCAAGGAAAAGGGAGATCAAGCATGATGGGCTGAAAATCACGTTTGTGCAGGATCTCTCTGCAGAAACCCTTCGTGTCAGGAAAGGATTTCAACCTGTGATACAGCGTTTCATTGACATTAATGCCTTTCGTGGATTTCAGTACAACCCGTGCAAGCTGAGAATCCTATACAGCGGCAAGATTCATCTCTTCGCGACTCCACAACAAGCTGAAGAATTCTACAAAGGCCTCCCTCCACAGCAGATGCCGGACCTCGAACATTAGTGATGTATGACAGTCAGACACTGACTGAATAAAACCATTAAGGAGGACAGGAGGTGTTAGTAAGAATACAGCTGATAGTTTATTTGATTCTTGTTTATTTATTTATTTAATATCACTTTGTTTTGTTTTTGTTTTTATTCTCACTTTTTCCACTTTAGTTTTCTTTTTATATTGGTATCAGCTTTTCTTTTTTTTTCTCTTTTTTTCTTTTAACAACGCTCCTTTTTAAATACTTATTTTGTTCTGTTGGCAGTTACGTTTTGAAAGTTGTATAAGCTTTATTGATAAGGGTAGATGGTCACAATCTTTGACAACATGGTTTAGAGATGCAAATTTTACTTTTGGATCATGTTGACTAGTTGCTCCCCACATTTGTGGATCAGCGTCCCAATGACCTATTGTGTTCTAGGGGATGGGGAATGCACTCCACTGGTGGTAGTGCAAATGTTCAGGGGTTCTTTGTTGAATGAGAGTGTGTATGAATGTGTAAGAACTTGCACCATTTTATTTACTTTTAAGATTCCAGATAAATAAATAATAATGCAAAAGGCTAAAGTAGGAGGTAATTTCAATGTTATAGTCACTAGTTGGAATGTCAGGGGGTTGAGAAAGTTAATTAAATTGAAGCAAGTGTTGAACAGGATAAAATATCTAAAATCTAAAATTGTATTTATTCAAGAATCACACCTAACCACAGCGGATATACAAAGGTTGACCAAAAGATGGCAAGGCCAAGTGTTTCATGCTCCTTTTACAAGTCATGCTAGAGGTGTTGTGATTTTAATACATAAATCAATACCATTTCGAAAATCTAAACTCATAATAGATCCAGCGGGGCGCTATATTATTGTGCAAGGTAGTATTTTGTCACAAAGAATTAACTTTATAAATGTTTATGGACCTAACGAGGATACACCATCCTTTTTTGAAAAATTTTTTTTGAATGTTTCTAATTTGGAGGGCTTGTACGTCATAGGAGGAGATTTCAATTGTACCTTGGACCCAGTACTAGATAGATCCTCACAAAAAGATAATACACATGTTAAAACTAGAACATTAATCAATGGTTATATCCAAGACCTAAGATTAAAGGACATTTGGAGGAGCTCTAATCCGAACAAAAGACAGTATTCATGTTTCTCTAGTATTCATAAAACTCAATCTCGTATTGACTACTTTTTATTATCTATGGAGCTGGAACCCCATGTAGAAGACTGCTGGTATGATAGTATTGTGCTAAGTGACCATGCTCCGGTCTCTCTGAAAATACAGTTGGGTAGGGAAGAGAGATGTCCAAAAAGATGGCGACTGCAATCTTATTTGTTAAAAGACACAACTTTTGTAAATTTTGTTGAAAAATGTATAGATAATTATTTTGAATGCAATAAGGAAGAAACCTCGGCTAGCATAAGATGGGAAGCATTCAAAGCTTATATAAGAGGAGAGATTATTGGCTATACAAGTACACAAAGCAAAAAATATAATCAAGAAATTATCTTATTGGATCGTCAAATCAAGATGTTAGAAAATGAGCTTTACGAAAGCAATGATTTTGAAAAACAGCAAAGATTACTAGTAATGAGAGCTAAATATGATAAATTAACAACTGACAAAGTAGCAAAAAGCTTAATGTGGACAAAACAAGCATTTTATGACCAGGGAGAAAAAGCAGGCAAGTTACTAGCCTGGAGAATTAAAAAACAGCAGGCTGATAGAGCAATCCTTGAGATAAAATCCTCTTCAAAAAAACTGACCACTGACCCAATAGAAATAAATGAAAGTTTTAGGGACTTTTTTAAATTATTATACCAATCTGAGTGTAACCCAAATGAAGATGTCCAAAATAGATTTTTCCAAAGTTTACAATTTCAAACTTTATCAGAAGAAGATAGAATGGCACTTGACAGCCCACTTACAGATCAAGACATATTGGAAGCCATAGGAGAAATGAATAGCGGCAAAGCACCTGGTCCGGATGGACTACCGGCAGAATTTTACAAACTATTTAAGGATAAATTAACACAGCCACTACTCAATATGTTCAGAGAGTCTTTTGATTTGGGTGTACTTCCAGACACGCTAAGATTAGCTACTATTACTCTAATTTTAAAACCAAACAAGCCAGCAACAGAATGCTCGTCGTATCGGGGAATTAGCCTCATGGGATGTGATATGAAAATATTATGCAAAATCTTATCTAAAAGATTAGAAAAACATATGCCAAAATTGATAGTTGATGATCAACAAGGTTTCATTAAAAAGAGGCAAGGATATCATAACATTAGGCGTGTTCTAAATATATTATATGAGAAACACAATACAAAAGACATCGCAATGCTTGCAGTAGATGCATGTCAAGCTTTCGATAGAATAGAGTGGAACTATCTTATGACATTGCTTCCAAGGTACGGCTTAGGAGAAACGTTCATTCAATGGATCAAGTTGTTATATACAAAGCCTTCAGCGCAAATTTTAACCAACAATAACATCTCAAAACCATTTTATTTACATCGTTCAACTAGACAAGGATGTCCCTTGTCCCCGTTACTTTTCATTTTAGCTTTGGAACCACTGGCCATGGCGGTGAGGGGTCACGGGGGAATAGAGGGCATCAATATTGGGGGAATGAATCACCTTCTTTCATTATTTGCTGATGATATTATATTCTTTTTGACGAAACTACAGAGTACCATCCCTAACCTGGTGAATGTGATTGAAGAATTTGGAGAACTCTCCGGATATAAAATTAACAATACAAAATCAGTTCTTATGTTTTTGAACGAGGAAGAAAGGGAAAATCCCATAATACGCACTGAATTTACTATTGCCACGGATGGTTTCAAATATTTAGGCATTAAAATTACTCCAGAGCTAAATAAAATTGTTAATGAAAATTACAGCCCCCTAGTAAAGGAGGTCACAGAAATGCTAAATCGCTGGTCAAATTTACCTATATCAATTATAGGACGAATACATATTATAAAATGTCAATCTTGCCTAAATTTTTGTATTGCTTTCAGACGCTTCCCTTGCCACTGCCAATATCTTTTTTTGATGACTTAAACAAACTATTTAATCAATTCATTTGGAATAATAGGAAAGCAAGACTTCGTTTTAAGTTACTATATCTACCGTATGAAAGAGGTGGTCTTCAACTTCCCAATTTAAAATGGTATTATATGGCAGCCCAATTAACATCAGGTTCATATTACTTTAGTACAAACTCACCACCAGCTTGGGTAAATATCGAACAACAGTCTATTCCAGATTTACCAATATATAGCTATCTTTACTCTGCAGATTTACGTACATTAAAAAAGCAAACAAAGAATCCTTTTTTGAGAAATACTATTATTGTGTGGCACACAGCGCACAAACATATGGAAGAATCTACTACTTTATCCCAGTTCACTCCATTGTGGAATAATGACAAGTTTACACCCGGCAAAAAGGATGGAGGATTTAAACTATGGAAAACTAAAGGTATTCAGACTATTAAAGATTTGTATATGGATGGAATACTTCTTACATTCCAAGAATTGTGTGATAAACACCAGATTCCCTCAAAACATTTTTTCAAATATTTACAACTTAAAAGTTTTATGTCTTCCAGAACTACAGATATTATGCACATTCCCAAACTGTCATTAATTGAGGAAGTAATTGGAAAAAGAGGGGAAAAGGGCCAATTGTCAAAATATTATAATCTAATGATGTCTAACTCTAAAGAGTCTGCTGTAGACAAATTAAACGCATGGAGGAAAGACATTCGAGAAGAAATAGAGGAATTTGAATGGACTGAAGCGTGTTTAAAGGCACAAAAACAAACCATAAACACGCGGCTTAAATTATTACAGTATAAATGGTTGACAAGGATTTATATAACACCTGAAAAACTTAATCATATGTCTAGCAATATTCCTGATGTATGTACAAAATGTCAAAATTATAAAGGAACTCTAATTCACTGTCTATGGGAATGTTCTGATATACAGAGGTTCTGGAAGGATGTCATAAACTGTTTGTCAGAATTGTTAAATCTTAAAATACCACTTTGTGCCAAACTTTGTGTACTGGGAATATATCCTACAGGTTTCTCACAAACAAAGAAACACACTAGATTATTGGACTTTGGATTGTTACATGCCAGAAGAGCCATTGCTTTGAACTGGAAGAGCATGGAAGCACCTTCTATAAAACAATGGATAAAAGAACTTTCAGAGTGCATTGGACTGGAAAGACTGACTTATATCTCCAAGGGTAAAATAAAGGACTTTGTGCAATTATGGGAGCCATACATGATTATTATATCATCTGTAAAGTAGGGCCATGCCATTATTTATTTCTTTTTGATTAATTTTTATACATTTGTTTTTATTTTTTATTATTTTGAATTCGATGTTCTTGTAGCTTAAAACTTGACACGGAAATGTTGTTTTACTTTATCTCTGATAGGTGCAGGTCTTTGATGGTGTGAATGTGTGTGTGAGTGATACACGTTTTGTTTTGTTTACGTTTGTTGTTATTTGAAAATTAATAAAAATATTTGAAAAAAAAAAAAAAAGTATATAAACGAAAGATTGAAACACTACACAAAGCCAACGGTTGATTTCCTAGATTTTATTTTAATGATCTTAATCATTTCTGTAGAAAATAAAGAAATGAGCAGTTTAAAATGTGCACCAGACTTCATTTCCTCAATCCGACCTCCCCTTGCTGCTTTCCCTCGCCTCTCCTCATGTGTTTGCAGCGTTTCTGAAAAGTGCGGACTGCGTACGCCAGGTACAAACCTAGTGTGGCGGTGCGTAATGTTTCACGTTCAGTTTGATTTCTATAAATACCACCTTTGGCGCAGAACAGTTCGTACGGAAGGTTTTGGCCTCATTTTGTCCGTACGTGGGCTTTATAAATGAGACCCCAGTACTTTAACTATACCTGCTTTTCGGTGCCGGTGCCTTAACGGTACTTTTTTCGATACTTATGTAATTTTAATTCAATTAAAATAACGTGTATAAAAAGTATCGTTCAAGAAAATGTCCTAAAACAGCACAACAGAAGCTCCACAGGCCGCAGCAGCGTCGCCTGTAACTTTGTATTTTGAGCACAATTTAAACTTAAGCAGCGATAAAAAGAAAGAAAGGACGTTATTATTACCTCCTGAGCTGCAGAGACAGGACAGATCCACATCATGACACGGTTTCTTTCAGACAAAATGTTCTAAACACACTGCGCTTTGACGAAGGGAAAGCACTCCACACATCAAAGATCCTTACATGGTGTGAGCGCTCACTCTGCCACTAATAATTTACCAAAACTGTACAAAAAATGTCTAATACAGAGTGAGCGCTCACTTTTCCACAAACAATCTTTGATATTCCCCTCGCTGCAGCTGCTTGTAAAGTTGTAAACTCAGCCTCCGTGGGTCTGTGGCTGAAGGTAAAGACGTCTTTCTTGTCACTGCTGTTTTGTTTTTCAATTTGCCTAAAAACTCAAGTTTTTTATTCAGTCCTGTATAACTGGTTTAGTTTAGCTCTGGGTTTTACAACCGGTGTAGGCTAGGTCCTGGCTCAGTCCTGCCGCAGACCGCGGCTAAGCCATCTCTATTACAAAAGTTTAGTAAATTATAGCTTTGCTTCGCTCTATTTGTGCTGAAGCGGCTCATTATCAGCGCACACGATCATGTTGCTTTTTTTAGACTCACTGCGGGTCATATATTGACGTCTGGAGAGAACAAGAACCGAAATTGGCACCGAAAGAATTTAAGTTTTTCGATACCGCCCACGACCGGAGCTTTTCGGTCGGTACCAAGTAAGCACCGTTTAACGGTACCCATCCCTAAGTAAGAGGGTACTTGTTTTGATATACCGTGATCTCAGACGGGGCAAGGACTATGGCAACGAGAGTAGGAGAAGATCCAGAGAGAATAGCGAAACGTAAGGAAAAATACAGGCAGCTTACACTTGAACAGGTTTTGGTTAGCGGTGGTTCTCGTAGTAAGAACTGGATCATGGTGGAGGAGGAGGATCAAAGAAGCAGACAGGTATTACCTAAAAAAGCCGCTGACTAGCATGCCAAAATGCTAACCCCGAGCTCGCATCAGGACATAGCGGCTGTTTTCCAATTGCGAGGATCCGTCCTCCGTTTGTCCACTTCGTTGACGTCCTCGGTGGTGGCTCCTCCCAAACGGAGGCGAGTGTCCTCGTACCGCCGGATTTGAGCTCAATTGGAACGGCCTCCGGAGTGAGCGGCTGCGTCATGTCATGTGTCAAATCATATAATAAAATGTCTATGCTTACAAAAACTACTGTTTTGTGAATAAAAGCTGTTTATAAACTGGTTTTGGTTGGATGTCTGACTGTTTGAACATTTTGGCCTGAATAACATTTCTGCAAGGTTTTGCAAGAAATTAAATTCAAATATTACATATATTTAGCGGGTCCAGTCGCTACAATTGCAGAATTACAACCATATGCGTAATTTCTCAATAAAGAGGCCTATTTATTAGGCCTCTCATTAACTTTATATAAACCTCTTTTTTACATCTTTACTTGCTTACAACACTTCTACCAATGATTTTATTATTACAATTATTTTTTTGCACAAATGTGGAACACAACTGTTTAAAGTGAGTTCCAACTAATAACGTTTTGCGAGAAAAGAAAAAAAAATATGTTGCAGTGCATCATGGGTAATTCAGCTCTCCGAAGCAGCGGAGGATCCACAGGTGCATCCTTGGTAAATGGGCCAAACAGAGGAGTCGAGCTGCGAGGAGGCGAGTGGTCTGAGTGAAATGGAATACCACTTGGTGGCGCTGTGATGACGTGGATTACGTCCGAAGTGGTCGAGTCGCCGAGGATCCTGGTATTTGGGAAACAGCCATAGCGTCCGGCGGCGCCTTTCATCACAGCGCACACAAGAAACCACTGTTCAGATGTTTGAGGCGTCACTAAAGCAAAAAATATTAGCGTCAAAGTAACGGTTAAGCTTGATTACAAAAGGTTGTTTTCTCAGCTTTTTGGTCAGAAACCAGCATTTTGGGTGATTTCACCTATTTTCTATGGACGATTAATAAAGAACGGAAAGAGGTACAAACAAACTCTAATCTAGTCTAATCTTTGTCTAATCTTTGTTTTGGTAGGTTTGGTGTTAACATAGACCTAGAACTCAATTTTCTGTGGGTCTTGAAAAACGTCTGATTTGAAAATGGCTGGCAGTCAATGAGTTATCAGACCTTCCCGGCCTGTACGCCCCAAGGGTGAGGTCTCCAAGGAAGGAAAGTGCGAGTGGTTATGCATAAATACATAAATAATATTATCAACTGATATTATGCAATATCAAATGTTTTGAGCTGGGTATTCTGCTTTGTGCAGGTATTGATAGTAATCTCAAGCACGTCTTTATCACTGTTTAACACTTTGAAAATGCTAGATTGACCTAAAACAAAATACTGTGACAATGTGACTATTTTGTGACAATGTGTCAAACTCCAAAGACTATTCTTAGTACAGCTGCAGCAGCTCATACAGTGCTCCTCCTGATTTGTCCCAAACTTAGGGTGGCCAACTTGAGAACAGAAAAATAAGGGCCACTTTCAGGAGACCGGAGTGAGGGGGCGACAACGACATTAACTTTGGAGCTTGTGATTTGTAATTACAGATTATTTTTTCATTTGCTGTAACCAGGTTTTTAACATATATACATTCAAACAATGTTGGATCTTTTATTTATTTAATTATGTTATATTATATATTTTACGGGTTAAGTACTTTCTTTCTGTAAGATTAGGTATTGCATGCTTATTAGCGGTGGTTAAAGTGGACTTTGGGAGGTGGTGGAACTCTAATTTAGAAGACTCAGAATGCTACATTAGGCCGATATATGAAAGGCTGTGTATAGATTACATGTAACAGAAGGTGTTTTATATTACATATTTATATAATTAATTATATAATTATTTAAAAATAAGCTTTAAACCATTTCACAGAATAACTCTTCTTTATGTGTGCTTTTGTTTGAGATACCCTCAGAAAGTTACAGCAAAAGCCAGTCCTCCCCAGGACATTTTTGATTAATCAGATACAATTTTGTGCAATGTGGTGTATTTTAGGCATAAATATGCTGTTTAAATTAGCCTTATAAAGTGATGTAAACAGAACGGTCTACATTATGAGTACTTTCCTAAAAAAGGAAAAGAAAAGCAACACTGGTTTTTATTTTTTTATGTACTGTCAAAATCCTGTTAGTGTTTCCCTGTGGGGCCCCTCTGCTGTGGGGCCCCAGTCCCTCTGCTGCCTGTGTCAGCTCCGCCCATGTTCCTCCTCCGTCTGTAGCTGCTCATCGCGCTGAGCTGAGAGGAGACACAGGCTCCAGACGACTCTAAGACTCAACTTTAACCAGGATTCATGACTCTTTTGTTGCTTTTAAACCGGACAGATTCAGAGGATCAGATCAGAGGAAAGATTGAGTGGAAAAGGCCGATATTGTGCTGTAACCGCACACCGTAACCCCGCACCACTCCTCACTGTCCGCACCGTCTTTTCTCTTCATTATGCTTCCTAAATTAATCTCTAAAAATGAAAATATCAGGCTGATTGATGTGAAAAAAGCGGGCTAAAGCTTGGGAAGAGCTGCTGATTTCATGATAAATGCTGTTATATTGAGGCGACTTAAACTCGTGCACATGGGGAGCGGACTGAGCTGCTGCTGATCTTATGATTATTTCTCCAGTCTCTCTCTGAAGAGTGGACTTCTGTCCAGCGCAGATTTAGTGAGTGACGGGCATGGATCTGTTCCTATTATGACGGGGAAAAAGGGAGGATCCTTGAAATATGGGACAAAAGCCGTCCCTTATTGATTCAATACGGGACGCAGCTTTATTTTTTAAAATACGGGACGATTCCGTATTTCAAGGGACGGTTGGCAACCCTACCCAAACGCCCTCCTTTGTCCTATGTAACCAACTCGCATCTTCTGTTGTACGTTCCTCACGTTCCTGAATCTTCTCTCCATCAAATGTCCACGTCCTGGGACATAACTGTCTGTCCAAGTCAGCGAGGGTTGTCCCAAAATTTAAAATAAACAAGCAGTAGCTAAAGCAGACGAGTTAGTTGGCATCGTCATGCTACCTCCAGCAAAGTCTGTTTAGACATGACTGAAGTTGTCAAAAGTCCATAGCTCCTTTCACCTCCTCTCAGGCAATAACATGAAGCTTCTCCCGCCTCGCAAATGAGTTGTTTTTCCTCCTGAGATCGTCAACATTTATACAACTTGTAACCAACATTCATGCAGTGACGAATATGACTGAATTAGCTCATCAATATCCTTTCCTTTTCACACACAAATTGGATAGATTAACAGGAGGGGCAGCGCCCTACCGCCTATAATGGACCAGCCGCCACTGCTGTTTTTTTTCAAACTAAGATTCTTATTCATTAAAGTAAGGTGAGGTAAACTTTACTGTCCCTGTTTGGAAAAGCAGGGACAGTAAAGTCTGAGGCCCTCACAGAACAGCTGGAATTATACTGAGAGTAGATTACACACAGGTGGCCTCTATTTAATGGTTAGGGCAAGGTGTGAACATTCTGCAGTCATTAGGAATGTTATAAAGGCAATTTAATGCACTCAGAAAATGCGGTGTGAATACTTATGCACGCCCCACTTTTCACTTTTCTATATTTTGAAAAATAACCGAATCATGTATCATTTTGCTTTCACTTCACAGTTGTCTGTTACTTGTGTGTGAACTTTCAGTAAATAATTCTTTTATTTTTATTTAAGTTTATTTGAATAGGGACAAGTATGTCACATAAGCTAATGTTACATACTACAAAATATTCAAAATAAAATCTTTACGTTTAGGGTTGTAAACATAACAAAATGTGAAAAAAGTGAAGCGCTGTGAACAGTGGCGTAGCAAGGGTACGAGGGGGCCCCAAGCAGGAATGTCAGTAGGGGGCCCTCTGGTGGCCGTTTTGTGTTCTGCAATGGGGCGAGGAGGAGGGACAATGATATTTGTTTGCCAAGCAATGAAGGCTAATAAAAGAAGGCACTTCAGAGACATACAACTACAGTAACTTATTACACTCCTGTCTTGCTCTCCTTCTTCTTCTTTCTCCTTTTCTTTCGTTCTTGCTGCCAGAGGCATCACTTCTCTTCATTTTGGAGGAGATGCGTAACTGCTCTGTTTACACCAACACGTGGGTTTGCGCTGTCTCTCTCTCTCTCTCCTTCCCCTCTGAGAAGCAGGTGGGGGAGGGGCGCTCATGGGGCTCTTTCAGGGAGTATGCGACGGACAACTGTCGTTGCACCTTGTCAATGCTGGTGCAGTGACTTCATTCTCTTGGTCATTTCTGTCAAATCTGTTGGCCCTCTGGGGGCCCCTGCTGGCTTGGGGGCCCCAGGCAGCTGCCTGCCTTGCCTTATGGCAAACTACGCCTCTGGCTGTGAATACTTTCCGGATGCACTGTAATAAACACGGTTACAGAGGAGATCGCGTTGAAGCTTGCGTTGTTTTCTCCCCTCTTGTGCGAGGGAGAGAGAGGGAGAGGAGGAAAAGTTACGTGAATGAAGCAACAGAAGCTTAATCGGGCCGTGTGATTGTTTTTTGTGATAACAAACTCCATAGAGGGAAATATCGATGTTATATTGTGTGAAATAGTGACATTTTCGTTAAAATAAAGTCAATTCAGAGGGTATTTATTTTCTTTAAAAAAAAGCATCAAAGTTCCATCACTAGCGCCAATATGATCGATAGAATTTTTAATTTTTTTTTATATAGTACCATCTAGGCCATTTCCTCATAGCACTTGACGGCCCGATAGCGTGTGTGGGTGTATGTGTGTGCGTATGTGTGTGTGTGTGTGTGTGTGTGTGTGTGTGGGAGGGGGGGTAGTTGCGGTAGTTGCGCCCCTGACCTGCAGCATGGAGGACAAGTTGATCATGGCGGTTTGCGCTCGGCCTGAGTTGTATGACACGCCTCCTAATTATGACGCTGCAAAACTTCACGCGCCGCAAACAGGTGTTTCTCGCGAGTGTGAAGCGGCAATGTTTGGCGTCCAACTAGAGGCTGACGGAGCGTGGACGCACGTTTGGTCTGAACGCACCTTGAAGGAGCAGTGGGCGACAGCAGTGATGGGATTTTTGACTCTTTTTGGTGTACCAGATTATTTGGATCAGCTCACCAAAAAGACATCCTCTTCATTTTTATATATAGGGTTTAAATTTCAGGCAATTTAGCAGACTTTGATTCATAGTTTGTTAAATGAGCTTTTCGACTGTTCCCTGCACCAAACAACTATAATCAAGAAAGACATGAAAAAAAACAGAAGAATTTATGTTGATGATAATGATAGTGATAATGACTTGTGTTGGTCAGAGTTGTTGTCTTCAGGAATCAGAGTCGATTTTTCGAGGAACCAATGTTTACTATAGCAGCATAAACACTTTTAAAGTTGGTATTAGTTGCATGTCTGCACTATTTTATTTACAGTCAAAATCCTTAGTGTTTGCTCCACAGTTTCTCTTTATCAGTTCCGCCCCTGCTCCTGCTCCGTCTGTAGCTGCTCCTTGCACTGAGAGAGGGATACAGACTCCAGATGTCATTGAAGTCAAAACTTTAGTAGGACTCCTGTAGTACTACTGCTTTGTAATGAGCTCATACACATGAGTGGAAAAGGCCGACATTCTGATGTATCACTGCTCTGCATGAGCGCGTTGTTTACATTTCATTACACAAACCCAACGTAATTCTATCTAACCATAAAACTAAAAATATGAGGTGGATTTGTTATCACATAAAAAGTGCCTAAAACTAGAGATTTGCTGATTACATTTACGGAATAGTTTAAGTTTGTAGAGGTCTTGATTTGTGTAAACAGCAGGTGCATTCCTCGCACTCGGGCTGCAGCTGCAGATCTGTTTTTCTCTCGGAGACGAGTTTTGCATAGAGCTGAGCACGTGGAGCTTGGTAAAATCGTGGCCATACCGCCTTTGCTCTGCCCGATCCCGTCAGAGCTCTGAAGCTAAGCAGGGAAGGGCCTGGCAGGACTTGGATGGGAGACCGTTTGGGAACAGCAGGAAGCCTGGTGAATGTAGTGTGTGAGTAAGTGGTTGGAGGTGGTCGCTGATGACTGGTTGCTTACCATCACCAAGTATGGAGTGAATGAATAATGCACAAAACTGTAAAGCGATGAGCGCTATGTAAGACTAATGCCTTTTTATTATTATTATGAAAAAGACAGAAAAACAAAACCAAATTTAAAGAAACGGCTCCGGCGAGACTCGGCTCTCATGGTTCACTTTTAAGGAGCCGGCTATTTGTACCGACTCATCACTAGCCCGGGGCCCCATCTCCAGATGTGGAGCCAGGCTGATGGTCAGCATCACCTGGCTGGAGGATTCACCTACTGTACATGTTTTTAGGTTGTTAGGGAAACCAGAGGAAACCTACGCAGACACAGGGAGAACATGTAAACTCCACAGAAAGGCCTCGTCCGGATGGGAATCGAACCCGGGACCTTCCTGCTGTGAAGCACGAGCGCTAACTGCTGTGCCACCATGTCGTGCATTTGTAAAAGTAAAATGGCAATGCATTCTGTTCTTGCATAAATGTCTGAAAAAGTTTCAAATTGATATCTCTAAATATCTTATTATACATATTTTATTTACCTGCAGTTTCTCGCCAATAGTGCCCTGAGATGAACAGCCAGGATAAAGAGGGCACCACCCCATGATGTCATCAGGTGGAACAGAGCAATTGGAGCTGTTGAGAAGGAGACAGACTAACGTATGAATGAAAGGAGACACAACTCTCTCTCTGCTCTAACGCAGCCCGACTGCTCCCCTGCAGGTCAGAGGAAACGGTGCCTGTTCATTTGCAAAGCAGTCCCTGTAACCATGGCGACCGGTGCTCAGCAGCTGTACCTCCCTCTCCCGGCCCAGTGTGAGTGCAGGGGGACCGCTCGCTCTCATTAATTACCCTGGATGTGCACGGAGCGGGCGCAGATCGATGGACGGGACGTGCCACGGGGGAATTCACACATTTCCATTCTACAAATCAATCCGGGAAGAGAGACTTGATAAACAAGCTTGTGTTAGATAAACCTCTTTTTTTATTTCTCTGATCTGACAGTGAGCAAACGAGACAATCCAGTGCCATCCACATACTGCGGCAAATCGAAGCTCCTCACTTAACATTTTTCTCTAATGGGGTCAAATGGTGCACAAATAGAGAAGGCTGTATAATAATGTTCAAGTTTACATCTAAATCTTTACTATTCACTGAAGGTGGAACCAAGTATCACTTTGAAACTCTGCCTGTCATAAATATATAAGAGAAAAGATTCATTATTTATGTTTGTCAGTAAGCCATTTTAAGGTGACACTGCAGGTGTAAATGTAGAGATACCAATTTGAAACTTTTGCTGAACATTACGGATATAATGTAAATATAAGAAAAACATGTACTGCAAATTTACTAATTTTTCTGTTTTCATATAAAATAAGGCATTTTGTGCATACAGTAAAAATGGCCCAAATTGCCTACATTTTCAACAACAAATCTAAATAATGGATTGAGCCAGATTAAAATGTATTTTGAGAGGGGATTTTGGATCTTGTTTAGTTTTTGAATAAACTAATCATAAGTGAAAAAATCTGTAAAAAGTCAAATTCCGCCTTGTTTTTTGGATTCAAAGCTGAATAAATCAGGGTTGGAATTAGATATTAAAAAATCCCTCTGAAAGTCTTCAAAATCTGGTTAAGCCCAAGGCTGGGAAAGTTTGAAGTCTCTAGGAGAGACTATAAAGGCTGAGGGGAGGAAAAAGCTCATTTAGAGAAGTTATACCGAGAGCGCATGTGCCGCACCTTTCTTCGCTCTGCCGTATCTGGCGGCTCCCAGAAGGAAAAATACCATATTTGGGTGATAGTGTCATCACAGACACCCTTCACAGAGCATGTGGATGTAAAATATGTCAATATTTGTGAAGGAATACCCGTGGGAAAGACGGCTTTACGAAGCGGCGGAGCTGCCTCGAGACAAAACATCATAAAATAAACATCATACGGGGTGAGTTTTGTCATTTTTATTCTCTGACATGAAAACTAAGATGTAAAGGGAGGAAACTAGATCAAAATGTCCACTTCGACCACTGCGTGAAAAAGCAATACTTTCACCTGCCGTGTCTCGCCTTAAACTTTAAAATGATAGAAAATGTATTGTGTAACGTGGAACGTTTTCAGAATCAGAAAGAGCCAAGTTTCAGATTAGATTATTTGGTGAAAGTTCTTGAGTCATCTTCCTCACTCTGTAGTTAATAATAATAATAATAATAATAATAATAATGCCTTACACTTGTATGGCGCTTTACAAGCCTGTGTTACCAAGTTTCTCAAAGAGCCACACTGTAGTCATTATTCATTCACGCTATCGCCTCATATCCAAAAGGCTTCATCAGCGACACAAGGGTTTCCAGCTCTGACGCAGACTAGATAAAGACCAGTGGGAGGGGTTAGCTTGGCTAAGTCCCTCCCCTATTGAGCTTTAAACCACTGGTTCACTGGTGAGTCGCAATTCTTTCCCAGAAAACATTTATTTTAATACTTATGTATAGAAAAAGTATATAATCTATTTATTTATTGGTTTATTTGGTCGGGACAGTGCATGTTAATGAACATACATGAGTCTCATGCATGTAAACAAGCCACACCGGATTGTAGCCTTGGGGTAATTTCCATCCGTTGTCCCCCACGCACACTCTCATTCATCCTGGCCTATTGTACATGTTTTTAGTGGTAGGGGAAACCGGAGTACCGGAGGAAACCTACGCAGACACGGGGAGAACATGCAAACTCCACACAGAAAGGCCCCGTCCAGGTGGGAATCAAACCCGGGAACTTGTAGCTGAGAACATATCTTAGCATTTAACAAACACATGACCTACACTGCTGCTTTTTTTTTTTTTTTACTTTAGAGCATAACAGTTTTGTTTTATATTTTGTTTTGCATTGTGAGCCCAGGGGCACGTTTTATTATAAAGCAGCTTTGACTAATTAGAAAGCATTGCTGCCCAATGATGAACATTTAGGCTTTTTAAAATTTCAAAATCAACGTATTTTTTGAATATCATAATTGCACCGTGATGCACCAAACTGTGGGTCCTGCACCGTGAACCGAACCGAACCGTGAGAGAGCAAAACCGTTACACCTCTAGTGTTCACTCTCACCCCCAGATTCCACATTTCCCGTGCTCCCTCCGTTCCACTCCGGCCCGACCGCCGCAGCAAATACGTTGCTATTTTGAACATTCAGAAACATTCCACATCGTCCACTCCGCTCCGAGGGCCAACGTCGCCGCTCCGCCTCTCCGCCTCGGCAGAATATAAATACGGACCAACTCTATTTTCAGCTACGTCTGCGCCCCGTCAGCTCCGTCCGTATCAAGCTCAACAGTTCAGAACGCACCAGAAGACAGGAAGAGAACGGAAACAACATCCGGATTTTCAAAATAAAATGTAGAAATATAAATACAGAACGTTTCGAACATATAAAGTATTTTTATACGTATATTTACATTAAAGCTGTGCTATATATAATATTTTTTAAATCGTACACTACTTGTAAATCACAAAATTACATTACAATATATTTTTAAAATACATCAATGAGTCACTTTCTTTGATAAATAAATATAATTGCATTGAGCCTGTAATAATACTGAATAAAGTATTTACACACTGTTAACTCTGTCCTACGTGCATTTTTGTGGTCAATAAATGATAAATAATAAATGATTTTATCGCGTGATCTCGTACGTCTTGCGCATGCTCTCCTCAGCTCCGCGGTTGGGCGGAGTGGAGCCCAGACGGAGCAAGACGTGTGCAGTGGGCGTTTGATTTTGGAATCCTTCGGAGGCGGCCCACGGCGGGCTGGAGCGGGGCGGTGACGCGAGATGTGGAATCCCGGTGTTACGCCCAGCTAAACATTTCTCCATGACCAGTGTGACACAGGGGCATTAGTGTGTTGCAAAGCATCCACTTCACTGAGGAGAGTCGTTGTACTGGCAAATACGGATTTTGTTTACAAAAACTACTTGTATATGGGGCTACTTATCACGTGAACTCGCACCAAGCGTGTGAACCCATGCGCACTTCTGTCAGTCGGCCTTGAGCACAAAACCTGCGCCACATGCAAGATCGGGCGTGTACCACATTGCGTTTAGAGTTGCGCACGGACTGAACCAGGCACAAGATCTGGCCCACAGTGTCACCACTCCAACAAAGGAGGAAAATAAATGTCAGAGTACTGGGACGTTTGCTAAATAATGGAAATGCCCCCACGCCGACAATTAGACCTCAATGTCGGAGTGGGAAGGGGGGGTGTTGAAATGGCAACGTGTAACCAATGCTCCCAGGGAACGTCAGAGACACATGTTCCAAAAATAGGCAATAATCTTCCATGTGAACGTACAAATTTGTCAAGCACTCTTTAAATATTGAAATCCGTGTATCAGCATTGTGACAAATGTGTCCCCCAGTGCAGCTCTGTGCTAATCTCCGACTGTCTCAGACTGTCAGACTGTAGGGAAGTATTCAGCCTGTGCCGGGTGTCAGAGAAAACACAACGTGGTGCTGGAGAAACGCCTGTGTGGCAGAGGATGCAAATGTTTGACGAGATTACCAGTCAGTCGACACTTTGCCAATACAAAATAACGTTACTAAAGCAAGGACACCAAGCTCTGAGTGTTGAGACGTGTCTCATTGTAAAACTGTTCAGGGAGTTTGATGTACCGACACGTAAAGCTGAGCACACACTACACCATTTTGTTTGCCAGATTTACCCTTCCTGAGTGACAAAATGAAGATTATGTTTTTTAAATAACATTGTTCTCAAACACTTTAGATTTCATTCATAAGGAAGATCTGAAATTCCATACCAGCAATTACCTTGTTTTTTCTGCAGAATGTTGTAAAGATGATGATGATGATCTGCCTTTCTGTCAAATCTTCTTTTACTAGAGCGGGAAAGAAACAAATGAGATCTCAAATATAGGAGTCATACACATAACAACAATCTATACTTAATGAATACCTTATTGCTTCGCTCCTCTCATCTCCTTAGCCCTCCATTTCATTTCTGCCTCTTTCTTCTTCCATTTATTCCTGTCTGTCTTTCTCTCATGTTATTGCATCCTGTTTCTTTTCAAGGTTTCTGTATTTTCCATTGATATTTCTCCTCCTCTTTATTCCTGTCTTTCCCTCCTTTTGAGTGCTTTCATCTGTGAATCTACAGTACTTTCTTCCTCCAGTCAGTGCTGCTGTGTTTTTCTCTTTTCCATTTCTGTCCATGTTTTCCTCCCTTTAAACATCTCCATTGTCTTTCCTT
Source organism: Neogobius melanostomus (assembly GCA_007210695.1). Lineage (NCBI taxonomy): Eukaryota > Metazoa > Chordata > Actinopteri > Gobiiformes > Gobiidae > Neogobius > Neogobius melanostomus. Next base: position 1,500,070 of record VHKM01000474.1, on the reverse strand, counting down.
TCTGCTTCCTATTGATGTTTCCTGACTATTCTTCCTCTTCTTTTCCAGTTCCATACATATTTCTCTCCCTTTAATATTTCTTTGTTACTCCTCCTCTTCTTTTCCAGTTTCATACATATTTCTCTCCCTTCAATATTTTTTAAAATCAAATTCACACTTAGATTATTATTTCCATTTCCCTCTTTAAAATAGTCTTGTCATTCTCCTGTTGATATTTTTAATCCGTTGATTTTATTTTTTTTCCTTTTCCTTAATAAATTTTTTCTAAAACCTCACTTTTCGAGCTTTGGCCTCAGCAAACCTTGCAATGACGGACTCCATGTCAAGTGTTTTCCTGACTTTCTGCTCAATAGACAGAAGGGCAAGAGCAGACGGCCTCTCTTGGAACATTGTTGTTGGCAGCCGCTGCAGCACTTTCTTCCTGCTGCTGTTGGCCATCGGTGCCGCCGGTGGATGGTACGCTGAAATATGACGTCACTTTTGGAAGTGAAGACATCAGCTTTTTCGAAGCAAGTTGCTTTTTTCTTTTAGTGGCACCACTAGGATAATTCCTTTTCATGCTTGTTTTTTTGAGGTTTCTACTTCGCAACGAATGTTGTGAGTTCTCGCTCCCGCCTCTCATTCATTCAGATCCAATCGCTTCCTGTTGCGTGCATTAGCGTCTTAAAGGAATAGCCCATTGTGACAGAAACATAGGGGGGTTTATGCCGGTACAGTGCTCAACTCATTCACAAATCAAAAGCCATTCCGTTGCTTATTTAAACACATATACGAGCTGTTTAATGACTCTTTTAATTTTAAAAAGTACGAAAAGATTCATTTGAAGTTTAACAGGTGGTCAGGGGTCCGGGCCCCCCAACGTTAGGGGACCCTAGGCGGCCGCCGACCTATGCCTAATGGTTAAGTCCGTGTCTGAAAACCGGTTAATCAGGGGATTGTTAAGAATGTAAGAAGGCACAATATTTTTATTTTTTTTATTTTTAAACTGTAGATATTTGTAATTGCAAGTGTAAATACTGTAATTATTGCATCTGAATGTTTGTTGAAATGATCCTTTTGCTGGTGTTTTATCTGTATTTTATATTGTGAATGGTCTTAAGTAAGAATGCTCATTGGCCACTGTATAAACCTGCTGTCACTTTGCCTCTGCCCAGGGACTACAGATGAAAATTAGCTTGTTGCTATCTCTGGCTTGTGCAACACATTTGTTGTGCAATGTCCCTGTCAAATAAATAAATAAATAAGTGACCCAGCAGCCACATGAGTGGTCAACATGGAGCTTTTTCTTTCCATCACGGTGGTCCAGGATCAATAGGGCTCTCCGAACATCCGGGGGAATTTCCGAGATGAAGATGAACATGTCACTATATTGGATAGCGAGTTTGCCTGTGAGTGACATGCATGACATTCAGCACAAAGTTACAATGGATTAGTGAAGCGTACAAACATTGAAGAGACCAATTAATTCATTTCTTTTTGTATCAGACTTTTGCTTCAATAGGCAGGTTATCGTGATTATAAAATGACATTTCATCACAATCTAACAGTTATTCACCTTAATAAATCCTCTCAAATCCAATGCCAGCGATCTGCCATTGTCTTCAATGAAGCCGAGAGTGTTGTATTGATTTGTGACCTAACACTGGAGAGCCCTATTGTTTCCACTGCTGATGGAGCCTTTGGCCAGAAAACCTAAGAAACAATTGATCCTGGAGGGTTACAGAGGCTACGGTGAAGGAAAGTAAAGGTGTCATGCTGACCACTCATACATTTTTATTTCCGCATAAAAGTTCCATAATGCACCTTTAAATCCACTGGAAATCCCGCTTCTTTGTGTCGCATTTAATTGACATTTAATTTCCATTTGAGAGAATTATAAACAAGTTCAGGAAGTCTTTGCCTTGTGACAAATATTTATTCATTACTTTTTCTTCACATTTTCAAACTCCAAAGTTAACACTCCACTCCACAGCTCCCCTGCTGGGTTGGGCAGGTATTACAACAAATATGGTGTCTAAGTTTTGGGAGCAGAATCCAAAAATCACAGTGGTTTTGCTCAATCGGGTCCAGGGGTCTTATCTTTACAGTATAATGTCTCTGTCCATAGTTAAGGGGAGACTGGGGCTGGTTTAAACACCATCTGCATGTGTGTATATATTTATGTACACACAAATGAAGACTACTAAAATAAAGCAACCCCAACATAAAAAAATGTATCTGATTTAGTTTTTTTTCTTTGCAGAAACATGACCTGATACAGAAAAATGGAAGTCATTTTTAGATTCTGCATTGCTAAAATGTTCCAAACCAGTATTAATAAAAATTGTTGGAAGTTAGTGAAAGTTAGTTGGACCATTTTGAGTTGAAGATGGACTAAACTCCCAAACTTACTGCCAGGATGCTTCATCAAGTAGTGATACAAGATAAAGTCCACACAGTCACTCAACTATTAATAATAAGATATTACTGTATCAATTATAGATTTTAAACTGATGGAACACAAATAATAACAGATCAAATGAACATGGTGGATTTTTGTGACCCTGTGTATCAGAATGAGAGAAATCATCTCTTGTGCAACTACTGGTTTAGGCTACAATAAAAGCATTATAAAAATACACTGTGCCACAATCAAATGAGCTGAAAAAATAAACATAAGTACACATTCTGCTATTTCTTAGTGGCTGAAGGGAAGACATTTAACAACTAGAGTTTTCTAGATATGAAGAGATTCATGTCATTTTAGAAAATCGTCTCTGACTACATTTTGCCGTTCACTCACTGAAGAGGTCACAGGCACTTCAATTCATTTGATTTGATTAACTTCAACTTACCATGCATAAGAACTGAGGAACATTACGTTCAATTTCTATTCAAGTCTGTAGGAACATTTTTGATCAAAGAGTTCAATGAAACTTTGCACTGACTCGGTTTGCGTGGGCGATCTATAAGTATCTAAACCTAAATGCATAAGGCTTTGTAACGCATTGAGAAATATGTTCAAATTAGATCCTTATTGAATTGCGAAAACATGGGTGCATGATTAATTGCAGTATTGCTCGTGTTAGTGGCTCAATGCTTCAAGCTTCATAACATTCAAAAGTTATGGGTTATGGTTATTAAATCGTTCAAATCTTTTGTAAGATCGGCATCTTCACTCTGTGTTCAGTTATTAACTGCAGGTAAAGGGTGCTTCAAATCCATTCAATATGACCCCACAGTGCATTCCTCTTAAACATTAATGTTGACACATTGAACTGCTATGCAAGCATATAACACTAACATGATTTTTAAGTCAGAGTCGTAGTTTATGTGAAAAAGACCTGAGAAATATGGGCAGGTCCAAATTAGTTCTCTATTCAACTCCATTGAAAGAGTACACTAGCTTATTTTCCTGTAAGTTAAGGTTAAGGTATACTTTAATGTACCTGTAGGGAAATGTGTCTTCTGCATTTGACTCATCCTTCAATGCTGCTGGGTAAGAAGCAGTGGGCGACAGCAGTGCCGCGTCTGGGGACCCATCTCCAGGTGTGGAGCCAGGCTGATGGTCAGAATCAACTGGAGGATTCACCTCTTGTGCATGTTTTTAATGGTAGGGGAAACTGGAGTACATAGACAAATTCAGCACCTTCTCAGTAATGAGCCTGAATGGTCTGAGATAGCATTCCGCCACATTGGGTAATAACAAAAACGCGTGTGACAGACAATCGCCAACACCAGAGAGGAAAAAGAGAGCATGGAGCTTATTGTTAATTTGCTGAAGCTGCTCTGGACAGAAAAAAAAAGACTGTTGTGGAGCGGAGGGCGCTCCAGGAGTAGGAGGAGGAGGAGGTGGTGGAGCTGACCAGTGCAGGACACCACGCTCTGAAACAGGGACAAACCCAGGAGGCGGTGCACCGTTTCAGAGGTTCAGAGGAGACAGCAAGAGAGGGCAGCCAGCCAGGTTTATTCTGAATGCTACAGTTCCCCCGACCTCAAAGGTCATGCGGGTCAGGTTGACACAGTGGCAGTGCGGCTCAGCCACAGCAGCTCAGGACTAACACCTGAACTCTATTTCGTTGTACAGTTGTACAATGATAATAAAGCACTTACTTACTTACTCTTCTGATTGGCCTCACTGTGTTAGATAAGATTAGATAGAACTTTATTGATCTCACTTGTTAGATCAGCTCTTAAGAACACTCGGGTGCAAATAGTCAGGAAAATGTGCAACCAATGAAGAACAAGATAACAAGTAATAGATGGAATTAGGTGAAATTAGATCAAATGAAGCTGCTTTTCTTAAAGGGGGGGTATTATGTAAAATTGACTTTTTCAAGCTTTATATCATGTTATTATGTCATTCCCTCATTAAACACATGCCTGGAGTGTTGCCTTGGCTCATTCACATATTTTGAGTAATCAGTAAAAACTTAGACGGCAGCCATTTTAGGTGTAGCTATGCCTCAGTCCTCCTAGGAACGCCCCCACCTCCTGGAGACGCCTCTGGACCTTTCGTCACCAGCCAAGCCACCAACCACTGCTCCTCAGCTCAGCAGAGGCCCCTCCCCGCACAGTGTTGTTGTTTAGATGCCACAGCAGTGTGCTGAAGGGGGCGTGTCGGAAAGCTTCTTAAAGAGACAGAGGCCTATTTCAAGACGTTCAGTACAGCCATTTTGAGAGAGCAATTTTATTCAAGGCAGTTATTTTAATTTACTGCATATACAGACCAACAGAAGGTTACGTCATCATTGTAGTATGCTATAGACTGGTGCTATGTGATTGAAAAAAGCATAATACCCCCTCTTTAACAAAGTAACATAGCAATCATGCACAGCACACCGATACACTGTGATTGTGGTTTTTTTTAACTTTTTCCTCTGAATTTACCGTCTTTAAAACAAAACAAAATGCTAGGAATCCTGGTTAAAGTTTTGTGTTTAGTGTTGTCTGCAGCCTGTCTCTCATCTCCACAGCTCAGCGTGAGGAGCAGCTATAGACGGAGCAGGAACTGGGACAGAGCTGACAGTCAGCAGAGGGACTGGGAAACACTAACACAATACAAAAATATATAACTGCAACTTTGCAGTCACTTAAAAGTGACTGTCACTTCAAACAGTAATTTATTTAGTTAAAGTTTAGAGAAAAGTAATCACAATGTAGATTGTTTTTTAACACTGTGTAATAAGACTGATTAAAACAAAATATGGTCACCTAAAACACACCAGATTCACTCAATTTTAAATGTGTAATTTGTTAAATTTTGTGGCAGAGAACACCCAGAGTATCTCAAGAGGGGGTCAGCCCTATGTTCCCCAGTACCTACAGTATGTTCCCCCACTCTATTGATTAAGATTAGGCACCAGCCCACTATCCTTAAGGTTAGTGGCTAGGGCAGGGTCACGGTTAAGCTGATTGATATGTGTATGACATTTCACTCTCATGACTTGTGAAGTACCAACTCACGTACAGGAAAAAAAATCGCACCCGGGAACATAGGACCGGGAACATAGGTATGCACCCCTCAAGAGCATGCCTCAAAAAACTTATATTGAAAAGAAAGCAATTAAAACAGTACGCAAAACACTCTACAAATCGACACAATATAGAGTACGGAGTTTTCTAGACCACAGTTCCATCACCTCCCAAAGTCCACTTTAACCCCTGGACGGAACTCTGCAGTTCTGTTCAAAGGAATGCTGTGGTCACTTATAGAGTCACAGATTGATGAAAGTTAGATCAAAGAAAGCTGACAATATGAGGAACAAAGTAATATTACACTGTAGGGATCTAGCTTTTTCTGTTTCCATATACTAAACTATTTAACCAATGAGAAAAGCACTTCACAAATGTGTACTTTCATTGGTTTGTTTCTTCAATGTTTTAAATGTAAAAAAAACATGGGTGCGTGGTTAATTGTAGATCCGCTCAAGTGAGTGGTCTTCCATGCTTTAAGATGCTAAGACATTCAAAGGGTGTGGGTTCAAGTCCCACTGGCTGATATGGTGCAAACCTTCAGAAGGTTCAGTCCAGTTGTTAATTGGAGCTGAACGTTCTTTTGGAGGTTTTTGGAAGTTGACCAGACTGTGCTGTGATGGGGCTGTTTCAGGTTACTGCTGTTAAATGTGTGTGTGTTAGAGTGGAGAGTGTTTGGGAACTTGGACTCACTTCTGAATTGACCTTGGTGAGTTTTTAACCACTCACCTGTGGCAAATATCGTTTAAGTTAGAATGGAATTACATTTACTTACATGTAATTTAATTATTGTTTGCCAAGAGAAAGTATATAAAGGACCAGGACTGCCAAAGTAATACATATACGAGTATATAAATTAATGTTCAATCAACTGTCAAACATGTTTAAATAAAGTAAACATTTGCAAAGGAATGTGTATGTATATAAATTGGTGCTGTCCAACGAATACAATTTTTAATTTAATTTATTTAGGGTAAACCGGAGTACCCGGAGGAAACCTACGCAGACACGGGGAGAACATGCAAACTCCACACAGAAAGGCCCCGTCCAGTGGGAATCGAACCAGGGACCTTCTAGCTGTGAAGCACGAGCGTTAACCGCTTTGCTACTGTGCCGCCCCGTCATTTACCAGTAGAGGGCGGAGCAGCTGCTCAGGGGGAAGGATTCAGGATTCACAGACATGCATGAATGAAGCCAAAAACCACTTGGGGGTGCTTTTGATAAGGAATTAGCTTTACAACATGGTTAATAGCTCCAAAAAGTTGATTTTGCATGATATAGGACCTTTAAATATACATACAGAAAGAACCTGGACCATGTCTTTGGCACTAACATATAAAGGCCTAATCCATACATCTACACTACAGTGATTAGATTTGTGCAAACAGAAGGTAAAATAACTTTTTATAACAAAAAAAGTGCATTATTGGGTGGCACAGAGGCGCAGCAGTTAGCACTGGTTCTGTACAGCTAAAAGGTTTCCGCTTTCCCCCACCGCTAAAACAGAGCCAGGTTGAGTGAGTGTGTTTGTGAGCGGGAGTGTGGACCAATGAATCAGGTGTTGAAGCTTAGCACTAAATATAAAGTCTTTGTGCCTGGCATCAGCTGCAAACCTGTATTATAACTATGTAGATGACATCGTCTCTGATAAACAGCCTAAGGCCACAGTCTGACGCGGCGTGTCGACATGGGGATGAGTCCCCTGGGTGCTCAATAACATGCCTAACCAAATAAAGTGGCTAAAGAGTCAATAAATCCTTAGGTTATGAATGTCTTCAGAAGCGGTTGAATGCCTTTATTTGTGGGAAAATAACAGTTTATGGCCAGACCCTCAGGCTCACAAACACTTAAGGTTGAGTTAACTTCCTTCTACTGGAGTAAATGTCCAGGCCAGGCCTCATATAATAAATGAATAGAACCGGGTGCATGGGAGGTTTTGTAGGAGCAACAAACTAGGTCTGACTGTTAAAGTTTGAATTTGTGAGGAAACCAGTGGTGCAGCAGTGAAAGTCATAGTGAAAACTGCGTCCTGTACTCACACATGCACATGCCGTGCCAGCAGCTGCAATGGCCTTTGACCTCTCCATTGTGGTCATTCTGCTGCAGACGGCTCAGTACCGTCCTCCGCAGCTTATCAGGCTCCCCAGGGCCCCACGGTGAGCGGGCTGCATTAGCATTGATCCAGCACAAATCTCAAGTCTCCGCAGAAATGTGAAAAACTGCTATTAACAGCACTGTAAGCAAGGGCACAATTAGTTACACATGATCTTACCCGGCAAGAGTCCAACTTTTATTCTGCGGGTGAAGGGGAGGCACAGGGGAGTGGTTCACACACTGTAGTGGCGACACTCTTCTACTATGTATGGTAGTCCTTTATTCAGAATCAGAATAGTTGTTATTGCCATTGTTTGAGAACATGTTCACAAACTAAATAAAAATTAAATATCATAACAATTTGGCATAGAACAACAGCGGTATTGTATTCACAGATGTGCAGGTGCATTAAAGGGATACTTCGGGATTTTTGACATAGGGCCTCATTTCCTAGTTATCCAGAGTGTTGTTGATGTCTGTAGATATTTTTTTCTTAAATTCATGCAGTTCTTATATTTGAAGAGTCTAGTTGCGCTAGCCTAGAGCAAGGCTAAAGCATTTCTATGGTAAACGCTAGCCCGCATTAAAAAACAGTCTGACTCACTCCACAGTGCACCTGAGGTAAATCACATATAACACCAGACTAACCATATAAATGTCTGTGTTAATAGAATATTTTTTAAATAAAACTGACCTTGTATCACATAAATTACCGCATTTTGAGGGACTATTTTCCGCTGCCTTAGTTTAGAAGCTGATGCCGCTCAAATATAAGTTATTTTAAACGCAAAATGGTTAAAATTAACCTATCGACACAGACATTTATATGGTTAGTCTGGCGTTATATGTGATTTACCTCAGGTGCACTGTGGAGTGTGCCAGACTGTTTTTTAATGCGGGCTAGCGTTTACCATAGAAATGCTTTAGCCTTGCCCTAGCCTAGCGCAACTAGACTCTTCAAATATAAGAACTGCATGAATTTAAGAAAAAAATATCTCCAGACATCAACAACACTCTGGATAACTAGGAAATGAGGCCCTATGTCAAAAATCCTGAAGTATCCCTTTAAGTAATAGCAGCGGATCTAAGTGTGGACATACCACATAGTGCAATAGAGCTGTGCAAATGGCTGGAACAGGTTATTCATGAGGCCAAATCTGTGCAAAAATGTGGATTCAGTGTCATTTTCGGTCAGGTTTTCACCCTGTCATGATGCAAAAGGTTTTGATCGTGGTCGGGTTGTTGAGCTGCATAAAGGCCCTGTCACAATTGACCACAGTGACTTTGTCCCCCATTTGTTCTGCGCCAAAACTGAAATTGCCATCAGCCGCAAAGATCGCAAAGTAGACTTTTAAGAAATCGCAGTCACAGTCACAATAGAGTACGGGCTGCGACTGGATGCGGTTGATTTGGATAGTGTCCAAATGCGAGTGGTGCAAGGAAGAGAGCAAATGGTGAGCGGGTGGGGAGAGGCTGGTGAGCGAGTGTTTCACGGGCCACAGCCATTGAGTGCGGACAGTGGTGCGGACTAGAGTGCTACAACCAGCTCGGACAAATATTTAGAATTTATTTTCGGCTCGGTCGGACTCGGACACATCAGCGCGTTAAAACAAATCAAACTGGTGTAAAATTAAAATGGGCCTGTTTAGTAGACTTAGCGTTAGTTTTTGTGGGGGAAAAATAAACTAAACTGGGCCCAGTGCTTTTACGCACCAAAGCCCAGCAAGACCCTGAGCTCAGGCCCTGCTCCGGGGAAGTGACCAGCTTCTGTCTGACTTAAGGGAGGGAGCGCTCTGTGGAGCTCGCTGAATTCTTAGACACGAAGTGAACGTGACAGTCCAGTACTGTCTGAAATGGTTAACTCTGTGGGTCGGGTACCTGGTATCCGATGGGTACCCGCAAAAGTTGCTGAAACGGGCGGAATTTACGTCCTGGAATTTTACCCGCGGGTTTGCGGGTGGGTAGTGATAACACACGGACGGCTCGGCGGGTACCCGCACAATATTTAATCTATATCATTATGGTGTCTACAGACCTAACCACACAGCTCGTGCTGTTGCTTCTAAGATATGAATGAAACGGTTTCCTGATTCTTTGTACTTTGGTGACAGTATAGTTTTACGAGCCTACATTTCTCTGACACTTGAGGCAAATCTCGCCTCTTTCCTCTCTCCCTCTTCTGGATATTATTTCAATATGTGTGGGTTTGGAGTGTGTAGTAGCCTACCTGTCTGTCCTGCGATCATGTCATGATAAAATCCCCTTAAAAACATGTTTGTAATCCAGTGCGTCCTTTATTTTGATCGCGCCCGTGTTTCCATAAGTTTATTGACGCGTATGATTCCTCTGATCCGAATGCCTGGGCTCGGGAAAGGCATTCCAAACCGCTGCTGCTCGACATGAAGATTCCCTCTTTCCAGACAGTGTCTGTTTCACTTGTAGTGGGAGTGGTTATGATGTTCCAAATTCAGATGATCAATACATTTTTCGCGAATCTGTGTTTTTACTCCTCCGGCCTCGCCGCTCTGAACAGCGGGTGTGCATTGCCGCTGATTCCCACAGCTCTAAGGCACCTGCCGCCACGCACACTCATCACCCACACATGTGCGCGCACTTAAATTGACAATACACAGGAATCAACCGCACCGATGTAATACCAGTTTAAGCATTCAACCCTCATTAGCGTCACGTTGTTTCGTTCAGATGAAAAAAATTAAGTGATTCAATATAATGCTTTTAATTTGGGTGATTTATCACGGGCACGGGTGGGTATCTGGTAGAATGTTAACGGGTCGGGGCGGGTGCGGATTTAAATCTTGATATAATCACGGGTTTACAGGCGGGTAAGTGCTGTAGTGGATGGGTGCGGGTCTCCAAAAATGGACCCGTGCAGGACTCTGTGTGGCGGTGTAGAGCGCAGCGCGCCATGTGCCATGCCAACATTATGCGCTGCGTAACCTCACTTCAAAGGCTTTTCTCAAACCGTGCAGCGCTTTAAACACATGATTTATCCATTCATTCATTCATTCATTCATTCATTTTCTTCCACTTGTCCGTTGCCGGGTCGTGGGGCAGCCGTTGGAGCTGTCCAGGTCACATAGCACCGGCCCCCATGGCTCCTTCTGTAGGTGGTGGGTCCACGGAAGGACGGCCTCACGATTCAAACCGGGCCTGTTGGTTTCTCCTAGGGGGTTACCAGTGTACGCAGACACTGGAGGCAATGTGGGTGAAGTGTCTTGCCCAAGGACACAACGACAATGTGCACCTTCAGGAGGCGGGATTCGAACCCCCGACCTTCCGATCATGAGACGACCCGCTCTACCATCTGCGCCATTGTCGCCCCCCATGATTTATCCATTTATCAAAAATTAAATATAACACGTAAGTCCGTGGTGTAAGAGAGAGGGCAAACGTGGCTCTTTTTAGCAGGTTAATGGGTTCTGTGAAGCGCGTGCATCACTGCCAGTAGAAATGTGGTGAAACTGTTTCAAAGTGTCTCGGTGTGCGTTCGCTCTAAGCGCACGGACTGAGAGAAGTTTTGACAAGTATTGAATTCACCTGCGCTACGAGCTAACAGCGGGTTTACAAGCACCCCCATCCCCCGCCGCCTCCAACGGCCGGCCTCAGACAGAAAAAAACGGCCCGATCCGCGCTCTAGACCAAACGGGGGAAGAGGAAACAGCGTCTAGCCTCTATGAGACTGATAGTGGCGCTCACCAGTCTCTCACCATCTGTGCGACTGAGACGATTTATCTTTCACCATTCTCGCGACTGTAGCGGCCTGCTGCGGCGATATTCAGTCGCAATCGACCGCAACTGAATTTTGTGCATGCATGACATTCAGTTGCGACTGATGATCCAACTGCGATTCACACCTTTTCATGCGGTCAATAGCGGTCGCTCGTGCAGATGCCCGTGCACCAAAAGAGAGTGTTCGCACGACCTTCATATTTTGAGGCCGCAAGCAATCGCATAGTGCCCGTGCGCCAATTGTGACAGACCCTTAAGCAAGGCCTCTCGCAGCGCTCCATCGCAGTTGAGGCGGTACGTAGTAACACAGCCATTTTGAATGTCCTAAAAGATCATACACAAAGCAATTTAAAGTGCTTCACAGTTGCATGAAATTACAAGAAAACAGATAAAATCAATCAATAAAACATCAACATAAAGTTAATCAGTTACAGTAAAAGGCAAGAGTGCAGATAAAATACTTTCAGTTTTCATATGCATGGGTAAAAAGAGCTGTTTTCAGCCTGGATTTGAACATTGTCAGAGTTGAGGCCTGTCTCAAATCCTCATGAAGACTGTTCCAGATTTTAGCTGCATGAAACTGAAACGCAGCCTCACCGTGTTTATTATTGACTCTGGGAACCACCAGGAGACCCCTCCCTGAAGTTCTCAGGGCCCGAGATGGTTCATACGGCTCTAACATGTCAGAGATGTACTTTGGTGCTAAACCATGAAAAGACTGTACACAAGCAGAGCTGTTTTAAATTCTATTCTCTGAGTGACAGGAAGCCAGTGCAGAGACCGGAGCACTGGACTAATGTGGTCGTATTTCCTTGTTCTTGTCAGGACTCGAGCAGCAGCGTTCTGGATGTTCTGCAGCTGTCTAACAGCTCGTTTAGAAAGGCCAGTGAGCAGGCCGTTACAGTAGTCTAACCTGCTGGAGACAAATGCATGGATGAGTCTCTCTAAGTCTGGTTTTGACACTATTCCTCTGATCTTAGCAATGTTTTTCAGATGGTAAAAAGCTGATGACGTTATTGCTTTGATGTGGCTGTTTAAGTTCAGGTCTGAGTCCATGATTACTCCTAGATTTCTAACCTGATTTTTTGGTTTCAGAGCGAGAGACTCAAGGTGACTGATAACACTTTGTCTTTGTGTCTGTGGGACAAAGACAATGATCTCAGTTTTGTCTGAGTTTAGTTGGAGAAAGTTGTTTTGCATCCACAAACTGATCTGTTCGATGCAGTGACAGAGAGTATCTACAGGCCCATGTTCACCTGCTGTCAGTGACACGTAGATCTGAGTGTCATCTGCGTAGTTGTGGTACGACACATTGTTGCTGTTTATTAGCTGACCCAATGGAAGCATGTACAAGTTGAATAAGAGGGGTCCCAAGATTGACCCCTGGGGACTCCACAGGTCATGGAAATTTTGTCTGAGACACAGTTGCCAATTTCGACAAAGTACGTCCTATCCTCGAGATAGGACTTGAACCAGTTTAGAGCAGTACCAGAGATTCCCACCCAGTTTTCTAAACTGTGAAGTAAGATCCTGTGGTCCACTGTGTCAAAGGCAGCGCTCAGGTCCAGCAGAACTAAAACTGAGACCTTACCTGCGTTTGTGTTCATACGAATATCATTTGTCACCTTGATCAGAGCTGTCTCAGTGCTGTGGTGGGGCCTAAATCCTGACTGGAAAGTATCAAACACATTGTTAGATAGGAGAAAGTAAGTGAGCTGTTGATATATTACTTTCTCTAGGACTTTTCCTAAGAACGGTAGGTTTGATATGGGCCGGTAGTTGTTCAGTACCTTGGGATCAAGGCTGCTCTTCTTTAGAAGAGGCTTAATGACTGCGGTTTTCAAGGCCTTTGGAAATGCTCCAGTCTCAAATGAGATGTTAACTAACTGAACAAGTTGTGGTAACAAGCTGGTCAGCACAGACTTCAGAAATCTAGTGGGTAATTCATCAAGGCAGCATGTACATGAACTCAGACCGGAGATAACCTCTTCGATTGTTTTGTCAGTAACAGGAGTGAAATGTGTCAGCTCAAGGTGTCTAGCTGGTGGCAGGGTTGCTATTTGTGTTGTGGAAATTATGGCATTTTTAATGCCTTGGACTTTGTCATGAAAAAATATTGCAAACTCATTGCACTTAGATGTAGAGATTAGTTCTAAGGGCAGTGAAACTGGAGGGTTAGTTAATCTGTTTACTGTGGAAAACAGAACACGAGGATTGTTTCTGCAGTTTGCGATGATTTTAGAGAAGTATTTCTCCCTTTCTCCACGCAAAATCTGGTTGAACTCACAAAGCACTTCTTTGTATATCTCAAAATGAACCTGGAGCTTTGACTTGCGCCATTTCCTTTCGGCTTTTCGGCACTCCCTTTTCTGTGCCCTGACCGAATCTTCACTTCTCCAAGGTGCCTTTTGTCTATTGTTAACCATTTTAACCTTGACAGGAGCAATAGTATCCAAAACATTTAAGACGCTTGATGTATAAGAGTCCAACAGATTATCAACATTTGAACATGGAGGATTTTCAAATCTGATCATTTCCATAAACTGTGTCCCTGTTTTATCATTTATGTGTCTTCTCTGAATAACTCCAGGCCCAACCACTGGTTTGGGTGTAACAGACAAGTCAAAAAGACACAAAAATGATCAGATAAAGCAGCATCAACAACATTCACATTTGATATATTAACACCTTTTGTAATAACTAGATCTAGAGTGTGACCTTTGTTGTGAGTCGCCTCACTCACGTGCTGAGTTAAACCAAACATTTCAAGAACAGCATTAAGTTCTTTTGCATGCCTGTCATTGGTCACATCCACATGCACATTAAAATCACCTGAAATGACTAAACAATCAAAATCAGTGCATATAAATGAAAGTAATTCAGTGAAGTCTTCGATAAAACAATTCTGTGGTGGTTTGTAAATAGTCATATAAAGAATGGAAGATTGTTTTATCTCCATTTTGAAAGACACATACTCAAATGATACAAAAACCCCAAATGACAATTTGTGGATGACTATATTGTCCCTGAATATTGCACAGACACCCCCGCCCCTCTGATTTGGCGTGTTTCAGACACAAAATTGAAATTTGATGGACTACACTCAATCAAAACTGCGTTACCAGTGTTTTTGTCAAGCCATGTTTCAGTTAAAACATAAAATCTAGATTATAAGAAGAAATAAAACTATTTATTAAAAAGGACTTGTTTTTTAACGATCTGGCATTGAGTACAGCATGTTTGAGATTTGTCTGTGTTTGAGTGGATGGAATCTTTTTGCAAGGGATATGGATTAGAGTTCTTTGATTGGACGGTCTGACTGTCCCTCTCTTATCTAATCTATGTTGTTTGACTGTACTAATTGTTTCAGAAGAACACACTCCCTCTGTGGACCTCTGGTTGGTTTTGAGTTTGCTATGCATGGTAGCAACGCAGAGGCCCTTAATGTCCTAGACAGCAGCAGTGAAGCTGCTGGAAATCGGAGGTGGGGGAGGGGCATGATACTTCTTCGAGGATGAAAGCCTTGGTCTTGACATGACTGGAGTGCGGGGAGTCATTTGAATCCCTTGTTTTATCAAGGCTTCAAAATGGCTGGGAAATCCCATAGGTGACTTTGGTGATGGAATGATTCAGAAAAATCTCTGGAGGGTGTAGATGTACCAGTCGGGCTCAAGGCCTGTGGTGGAGTTGATGAAAGTGGTCCTTCGGCTGAATCATTTACTATAGATGCAGGTGGTGCTGAAGCTGAGCTTTTCCCCGGAGATGCAGATGCAGGTGGCGCCGCTGCTATGGTTGAGATGTTTTCCGGTGCAGCTAATTCCTTAACTGTGGCTGGATCCTTAACTGTGGCTGAGTCCATTACTGTAGGTGCAGATGATGCAGCTGCGACTGAATCTTTTATTGGGGATGCAGGCGAAACCTTTGCTGGTGAGCCAGGAGCTCTTCTCATGCTCCTCTCTGCTCTCTCTTGTTGCTCAGGCCTCCACTGATTTTGCAGAGCATGGAGGAGATTTTCCGTCAGTCGTCTCACTCCACCTCTGCTCAAATGTGGTCCATTTCCTTTAAACAGATCGTCGCGTTTCCAGAAAAGATAAAAGTTCTCTATGAAATACAGTCCTCTCGACTCACACACTTTTGACAGCCATGTATTCAACTGAAACAGCCGGGAGAATTTGTTTATTCTCCCGTCGATGTTTGGGATAGGTCCACTGATGAAAATTTGTATCGCGTCTTTGTCCAGACAATCAAGTCTGTCAAAAAGTTTATTCAACTTTTCTTTCAGGACTTCAGACTCTCCGTTTCTTGTGTCAACAGCACCAACATGTAAAACAAGTTTATTTATTCCAGGGTTATTCGTGATTTCCTTGTTTAGAACATCTATAATGTCAGAAACTGTAGCAGACGGATAAGTGATTGTAGTCATTATCTCATTGTTTATATTAGATATGGCTCCGTCCCCAAGCAACAGGGTATCTCTGGCCTTGACACTTGGCACAGTGTTTCTCTCCATCTTTGTTTTGACTTCTTGTTCTGTGTTTCTCTCTGTGTTTCTCTCTGACTTTTCTTGCTTGTTATACACATCCTCTGAGAGAGGTGAAAATCTGTTTGTTAACTTTATTCCAGGTGCATTTTTACGAGCATGTTGTCTTTGCTTTGGCCTAGCACCAAGTTGTCTGTTTAGTTTCGGAAATGTTATGGTATCGTTTAGCTTTAGGTTGCAAGTATCAGTTTTTTCCGTCTTCTTACCGGGTTCCACAGGGAGCGTGTCATTAAGTCCTCTTTCCATCTCTAGAGCATAAATCTTGTCCCGTAGCAGGGAAATTTCTTGTTGATACATCCGACAGCTTTCACAAGGCGATGTTTGCCTTCCTCCCTCAGCCATGTTGACAAGATTGTCGTCGCTGGTTCGTCAAATGAGTTGTAAAAATGGCATCAAAACGAGTAAAAAGCCTTGGTTCACTTAAAAGAAGAGAATAAAATCATATCCAAGACGTGCCCAAAAATAGAATGATTTAAAAAGCAAAAAAGCAAATAAAGAGGCAAGCGGCAACAGCAAGCAGAGATACGTCTGCACTCTGTAGAGATTAGTTCTAAGGGCAGTGAAACTGGAGGGTTAGTTAATCTGTTTACTGTGGAAAACAGAACACGAGAATTGTTTCTGCAGTTTGCGATGATTTTAGAGAAGTACTTCTCCCTTTCTCCACGCAAAATCTGGTTGAACTCACAAAGCACTTCTTTGTATATCTCAAAATGAACCTGGAGCTTTGACTTACGCCATTTCCTTTCGGCTTTTCGGCACTCCCTTTTCTGTGCCCTGACCGAATCTTCACTTCTCCAAGGTGCCTTTTGTCTATTGTTAACCATTTTAACCTTAACAGGAGCAATAGTATCCAAAACATTTAGGACGCTTGATGTATAAGAGTCCAACAGATTATCAACATTAGAACATGGAGGATTTTCAAATCTGATCATTTCCATAAACTGTGTCCCTGTTGTATCATTTATGTGTCTTCTTTGAATAACTCCAGGCCCAACCACTGGTTTGGGTGTAACAGACAAGTCAAAGAAGACACAAAAATGATCAGATAAAGCAACATCAACAGCATCCACATTTGATATATTAATACCTTTTGTAATAACTAGATCTAGAGTGTGACCTTTGTTGTGGGTTGCCCCTCTCACGTGCTGAGTTAAACCAAACATTTCAAGGACAGCACTTAGTTCTTTTGCATGCCTGTCATTGGTCACATCCACATGCACATTAAAATCACCTGAAATGACTAAACAATCAAAATCAGTGCATATAAATGAAAGTAATTCAGTAAAGTCTTCGATAAAACAATTCTGTGACGGTTTGTAAATAGTAATATAAAGTATGGAAGATTGTTTTATCTCCATTTTGAAAGACACATACTCAAATGATAGAAAAACCCCAAATGGCAATTTGTGGATGACTATATTGTACCTGAATATTGCACAGACACCCCCGCCCCTCTGGTTTTAGCGTGTTTCAGACACAAAATTGAAATTTGATGGACTACACTCAATCAAAACTGCGTTACCAGTGTTTTTGTCAAGCCATGTTTCAGTTACACATACAATCTAGATTATAAGAGGAAATAAAACTATTTATTAAAAAGTACTTGTTTTTTTAATGATCTGACATTGAGTACAGCATGTTTGAGATTTAGCAGCTTGACTATCTTTGTGGAACAAGTGGAGAGTTCATGATCGGTAGGCTAGCGTTAGTGATACGATGCAGCTTGCTTGAGGGTAGTAAAAAAAACACAAAAAAACAGCTTGGGTCAACAACAATCCTTTCAACCCATATGCTGCCATCCCATTTCTATAGTTCAGTCCACAGCTGCAGTTACAAACAGAATCCATGTTGGGTATTTCTTCTTAATAGCAACACCTACCTTTTTCACTTGACAGAATCCCACTCTATCACGCCTCCAAAAAACAACAAAATGAGAATAAGATAAATGCATCGGGTCCAGCACACTTGAATTTTATGCGTCTCTAACGCCGAGCCCGGAGTGGAGTGAACATTTTTTCCCCTTTTCCCCGTGGATCGATGACAGCCCCAAACTTTTGTGCTAACTTTAGCTATGCTGTTAGCTCAAATGCCTAGCTATAGCTGTTGCTGTATTACACTATTGGTTTATTTGTGCTTCTTTCTAATAGTTTTTATTCAGGCAATTTATCCTTCAAACTCCACTGTTTATCTGCTCACAAGTGGAAAACACAAACAAACATATGCTCCTGGTACTGAAAAGACTTATCATCAAAATGCTGCAAGCTTAGTTTTTTCCCCTCTTTTATTTATTGCTGTCACTGAAGAAAAGTAGTGCGGACATGTGTCTCGTCAGCATTACAATGACACTTAAAATGTGCATGTTTAATCATATTCTTCAAGTAGCAAGAACCAACTACCATTACCTTGATTCAAATATTATGCACAGAGTCAATTAATAAACCACAGATGCAGTAATATGATCAGAAATGCATATATGAATTTTATTTAATTAAAATGAAATCACCTGCAGCTTTACATAGATATGAACAATTAACTGCTCATCTAAGTAAAAAAAAAAAAAAACATCATCAACTTAACACTTCCCTGTCATATTTAGTTGAGAATGGCATAAGAACTCTCAGGGCAGACTCTGCAAGCTTTCAATGTTCAGGGCGGAGCTGAGCCCAGAAGTCTGTCAAGCACTGTTCTCCGAATAACATATCTGAGCCCTCCATCTGATGGCATTGACCACAAGACTATTGTCTTCTTGTGTTGAGAGCATGGCACTGACATGCTCAATGAGATCTTTGTCACCAAATGGATTTCTGATCCACTCAAAGCCCACATTGAGTTTGGGGATCTGTACGTGCAGGCCTTGAAGAGGCTCCTTAAAGGCTGAAACAGTGCTGTCATCCAGGGCCTCTTCTGCTTCGAGAAGAAAGTCGGGCCGAGTGGGGAGACAGTCAGATCCATGGCCATCGAGACGGGTGCACCAGAGATTCATTATGGGACGGGTCGCTATAATGTTGTCCTGTATGCTGGAGACTGCAACTGCCTTTCCTTGCAAGTGCTAGATTGAGCATACTGAGTGTGCTGAAAATATCTGCAAGATCGGCTCATTTTGAAAGCCACATAAAATCATGAAGTCTGCCATACACTACCGCTCAAAAGTTTGGAAACCCTTTTTTATTTTATGTATTGGTTTTGACTTTTAGATTCTCACTGAAGGCGTTCTTTATAAATGAACCTTTATGGAATGTTTTAAACATAAAAAATACATTGCTCAAAATTGCTGCCTTTTGCTTAGATTACTGATTTGCACTTTTGACATTTTCTCAATGAGCTTCATGATGCACCAGAAATAGTTTTGACTTCACAGACTGTTAAACCATTTTATAGACGACCTTATGAAGCTCACTGAGAAAATGCCCAAAATAAAGGGTGGCACTTTTGAATCTGTTAAAATAAAAAATAAAAACATATTTTGAGCTTTTTAGTTTCCAACATAATCCCATGTGTTCATTCATAGTTTAATGTCTTCAATGAGAATCGCACAATGGAAATAGTGGTCAAAACAAAGAAAATGGCAAACGGGTACGGTACATGTCCCATGGTTTAGTCCTTTTGGGGCTATTGTTTCCAGAGTATACATCCAGAAGGCTTCCCTTTTAAGTAACATTGTATTTATGTCAACCACATTTCACTCTGTTGTTTCAAAGTAAAATGGGCTTCTTGTGTCTTATTTCGGATGTTGGATCTGTGTTCAGCAATAAGCGAAGTCGTAATCTCGTAGTGCGCATGCGCAGCGCTTCGGCTCAAATGTGTGTTCTCCCAGTAAACCTAATGTAAAATATGCATGAATAAAGATTGTTTTACAGGCATCAAAACTGTGGTACATTAACAGATCATCAAAAATATATCGAGGGTGAGTATCTGTGCTTCCACAAACATTTTGATCAAATATATTAGTTTTGATTTCCAATTGCAGGTGGCACAAGCTAAATTAAATGTCGACTTATTGGGTGGGGAGATCTTTACTTTTATACTACACAATGCTTTGGCCTACAGGAACATGTTTTCTCTCAGCATTGTACAGCTGGAGGAGGGATTACGAAGATTGTGTATGAAGGAAAGGCTAAATGGCATATGCCTAGAAGTTGAATAAAGTCACGCAGCATAGGACACAATAAACATACCCTGCAAAACATGTGCAATAGCACCTTCTATGCGTCCTGTTCAATGATCACATGCTTTATATGTCATTTGTTGGATCTTTTCTGATAACACAATCGGTCTTAAAGAAACTGTACTTCGTACTTGGCACTGAAGTAAAACATTTCCCTCACCATCCAAATGTGTAGAAACTGAAAGCTTTTCTCCGACAGAATCAGAATCATAATTGGTTTTATTGACATTGAACAGGTTCACAAAGTAGGAATTTTCTTCAGAACAATCGTGCAACATGTAACTTAAAACGTAAATAATAAACTATAAACACTTTAAAACTTAAAAGGGCATAAAGTAGATCAAAAATAAAATGTGATAAAAAACAACAAGCGCGTCTCCTCAAGCCCCAGTCGCGGACTGCAGTAAAGTGGCCCTACACTTCCAGACCCACGGTAAAGTCTGTCGCGGACATGATGCTATTTTCACTGATGTCACGGCACAAGCACATCGTAGGTGGCCAGCAGCAAACTCCATCTATCACGACGACCCGTTTCACTGAAGGAATTTTTTGCCACAGTTTCTCCGTCTTGTGTCTGCCACCAACAAGTCCTCTAGCCGCTTAGTGATAGCCCGCGCTTCCACACAAATAACTTCAAATTAGCAATTGTGCATCATCTAAAACCAGCGCGACTCATCTCTGTATCCTCCACCTGAGTCTCTCACTCAGTTTAGTAAGTTTTGAGTATCATAAAAACACATAACAAATCATTTAAACTACGTTTATCTGCACTCTCTTGTCTTCGTATATGCTTCTGCTCTGTCAAAACATACTTCCGGGTCAAATTTATCCCGATTGACCTCTGAGCAATCCCATCATTCATTGCGCCAATTGAGATTACGATTTAGCTTATTCTTGTTTTCAAAGCTCTTGTTTGTTGTTTTCATAAGCAAAACCACATGGACATTTCAACATGTAAATGACATTATCAACATGTAATGACATTATTTGTCTTACAGGTGATCACTCCCTTGATGTTAAAGGACCTCACAGTCCTGGGGTGGTTGAAGGTTTGAGTTTTGTGGGTAAAGTTACACTGTGTCCACACCTATATTTTCCTTGTGGGACAGAATGTAGACAATGAGACTGTTGAGGCAGGTAGGTGGGTCTCTTATAGACCATTCGAGGTGGTGAGGTGAAGCAGTTTAGACTAGGACCAGACTGTAGAACATGCCAGTGCTTTTGAATTATGCTGCCCAGTCATTTGCTCAGAGTACTGAACTATGTACTGGATTATTTGTTCTGTGTTCTGCCCTCTGGTGCGCTGGAGACATTCGGCCTGCATGGTCAAACCATTTTTGCTTATATTGTCATTGTCTGAAACATTGTTGCAGGTTGTCAGCTACCGAGCTAAATACTTGGCTTGTTACCAATATCTACAAAAACGGTCTGTCAATGACAGTTGTTCCTTCGTCAAAAACATACTTTTTAATTCAGCTGTCACTTCTTCTACAGTTCCAGCCCTTAGTCCAGTACTTCCTGACTATTATTGTTCGAACCCAAAAGGTCCTCCACATTTTCAAAAGCTCTTAATCTAACATTTTATCAGTTCTTAGCTGTTCTGCTCAACGTGTGTTCATCAGGCCGTGCTGAAGCTGCGAACCACACTGTAAATCGAAACTGACAGTTACTTTTGAAATAAGTTACTCCCACAGCCGCCTGTAGGTGAGCCCCAGGCAAAGTCTTCATTTTTAAGTCCCATGTGCATGAAAGGTCCACTTTAAGAAGTCATTTGACAGTTAGTTGGAAAGCTGAGTGCGTTCAAAGGCATTGGTGTGGGGGGTTGCATGTTATACTGTAACCCCTCATCTAGTATTAATGTCTGGTATATAAATGCATGGTGACTGTCAGCGCCCGGAGCAGTGACTACAGTGCACAGATGACATGAGACTCTGCTCAGAGGTCACACTGATATGACCGTAGAAACAGATATGTAGAAACAGCATTTGATCCTGCCTCCTTTTAGAATTCTGAATCCGGTCCAATGTATCTGTCCATCAGCTGTTGGCATTAGGCATCAACAAACTATCGACCTGTCAGCCACATTACAAATATCATAATTCATACTGAATGTTCAAACTTTTGAAGATTTGACTTTAGATAAGAATTTATGCTTAAGCAAATGGCTAAATCATATCACTACATGAAAAGTCAAAATCAATGTTTCAGATTTTTATATGAGGACGGTCTGGAGAGAACATTTGATAAGTGACGCCTCCTGGAAGTGTCTGCATTAACAGGCGCAGACTGTTCGTGTGTGTGTTCCTGAGGTCCCAAATCCGAGGTTATGACCAGCGACCTCACCCTGATGTGCAGCTGCTCAGGTGGCGACAGGAGGAGTCTGAAGACCCCCTCAAATGGCCTTTAACCTAGGCGGCTGCGATCCAGAGAAGAAGAGAGAATGAGGATAGAGCTGCGCCCCGATACCCGCATGCAGTGGCAGGACACAGCCTGTTTTCCCATTCTGATTAGACTAGCTTAGACTTGGTACAACTTGAATAATCCTAAAGGACATTTCTGTGCTACCAGGAGCAACAGCCACAAATACTTTTTCAAAACAGTAGAAAACTAAAGGTGCATTTACAACCCCCTCTTGATCTGAATACTTGATTCATTTGCCCGGATAGTAAGGTTCATTTGAGGCGTTGTGAACGCGCAAATAGACTCTGATCTGGCCAATGAAGCGAACCCTGGTCCTGCTGAAAAAGTGGATCTCGGTCCAGTTTAGATGAACTCTGAATTGGATCATTTTATTTATGAATGCAACTGAGCCAAAGAGCGGAAACAAAAACAGGAAGTGGAGGTTACGGTGCATTGGGCATCTGCTACAACCAAACAAACGAGTAGCACGACAACAGAAGAGAGCGGGGATAATCATGACACTTGCTACAGAATGTTGTGGGGTCTATTTAAAATGAAAAGAACACCTATAATTAGAACTAGCAGAGTTAATACGAAACTTACACCAAAACATGCGGCATGGCAGTACAGCGGTTAGCGCTCGTGCTTCACAGCTAGAAGGTCCGGGTTCGATTCCCACCAGGGCCGGGGCCTTTCTGTGTGGAGTTTGCATGTTCTCCCCGTGTCTGCGTAGGTTTCCTCCGGGTACTCCGGTTTCCCCTACCACTAAAAACATGTACAATAGGCCAGGATGAATGTGAGTGTGTTTGAGAGTGCGCATGGGGATGCAAATTAGCCCAAGGCTACAATCCGGTGTGGCTTGTTTAAATGCATGAGACCCATGTATGTTCATTAACATGCACTGTCCCGACCAAATAAACAAACAATAACATAGCCATGACCAGTGAATATGAGGTAGAAACCATTGAAATAAGCACTTTTTGGTCCTTCTTGACCCCATGCAAGGTTGTAAAGATCAGTCCCTCCAGAACATTGTGATGTTGTAGCCCAAATATCGAGTAATATCAACTTTTCTCAAATCCTGCAACTTTCCCGCGACCAATGTAACAGTTTATGATCAGTTAAATCTGTTTTACTTAAGAAAAGATCATCAGTCCAAGGCATTCTAATAGTGCCTCTGCCTCAATAAATCAGGTTGGAAATTAGATATTTTAAAAAATCCCTCTAAAAGAATAATTATTAAGTCTGATCCTGTAAAGTGTGGAGTCTTTAGGAGCTAAAGTGGAGATGCGGTTGCTGTGGAATGAAAACCTAATTTCAAAGTTTTGTTTCGTGTGCGCAGCGATCTTTCTCCCAGACAGGAAATGACCATATTTGGATTATAGCGTCACCTCGGTTGCAACCGAGGTATCCACATGTACTTGTATTGTGGATACAAAAAAGTTTTATATTTGAGAATGAGTATGCGTGGGGGAAACAGCTTTTTGCAGCGCAATGTTGGAGTGACTCCAAATCCATGGCTCTCTTGTGGACAAAACGTCATACAATAAGCATTTATTTTAATACTTTGTTATTAAATATATTAAAGGAGAAAACTCTGTTCTCACCAGCAGCACCTGGCCTTAAAGCTATTCAGCCCAACTGTTTACGGACAGGCCAGTGGCATCAGAAATTATATGAATGCCATAAAATCAACCCTTCGTTCATCATCAGTGATTGGCACCACTCACTGGCCCTCATTTATCAAACTTGCGTACGGTGAAATCAGAGCGTATCCCAGATAGCAAAATGACATTGTTTCAACATTGATTTAGGGTCAGATGGTTGACTTTTGGTTGAGGTTGAAAAAAGAATGTTGATTCAATGCTTTATTACGGGTTCCAGATCAATAATTTAAAAAATGATGTTGAATCAACCGTTTTACAGATATAAATTCAACCATTGAAAGGCTAACGTTGAAACAACAGTTCTTTACAGATATAAATTCAACCATTGAAAGGCTAACGTTGAAACAACAGTTCTTTACAGATATAAATTCAACCATTGAAAGGCTAACGTTGAAACAACAGTTCTTTACAGATATAAATTCAACCATTGAAAGGCTAACGTTGAATCAACAGTTTTTACAGATATAAATTCAACCATTGAAAGGCTAACGTTGAATCAACAGTTTTTTACAGATATAAATTCAACCATTGAAAGGCTAATGTTGAATCAACAGTTTTTTACAGACATAAAGTCAACCTTTGAAAGTGTAACGGTGAATCAATGTTGTTTCGACGTATGGGGTGAAAAGCCCGGGAAATTTGAACTAATTTCACGAGCGCCCTCCTTCTTACATTTTCGCATCTCGGCAGACACAGAGGAAGAGACGGAGAAAGACAAAACTGGTAAGTGCTCATACATTTTTAAAGTTTAACCCCTTAACGCCGTATGTCGTAAATTTGCGACATACCGCTTCCTTCAAGGCTGCGGCCGATATAACGCATGTTATCCCTTGATTCCTGTTTGCGCACATTCATTCTGCACCTAGGAACCTTTTGCAATCACTTATTTCTCCTAGGACCGGTCAACGAGGGAACCACATCCGGGTCAAGGTAGCCACTTAGCGCAAGTAGCATTACCGAAAATCGAGCGCACAACTTTGACTATCTCGTCCACTATAAGGTGAGTTGTACAAAAAAAAAATATGTAGCAGCTCATCGTTTCTATCTGCATATTATGTATTGATATGGACTTCGTGTGATGTATATTTTTTTTGTTATTTGACGATTTCGGTGTGGAACAAATTTGCGACGTTCGGCTGTTCGATAGCTCCATCTGGTGGCGCGCGAAATATCCACCGTGACCAAATTTTCGTAGTATTTAGAGCTATTACAGTGCTAGAACGCATGTTTTTAGAACATGCCATTCAAGTTAATTTCTATAATCATTGTAACAATGATTGGATCTTACATTTTATCCCTTACATTTTATCCCTTCTTTTACACAGAGCAAAAATGAAACCGTCCATGTTTTATGCTAAGCGACCCCAAGGAGGACCTATTGGACCGCAAACTAGAGTTCCACCGCCCGCCAGTGATGACAGCTGTCTCAGTGACAGTGATGACAACGTCGATGATGAGGACTACACTCCTAAACCAGGTGATGAAAACAGCAGTAATAATGCTATCATTTTGAGTAGAATTTTTGGAGAAATGCACTTGTTACATCTGCTCTCTAAACTCTAAAGTGGTGCAAAAAGTTAGGACAATGTGCTATCAAAGGAGAACCGTGTAATCTGCAAATATGTAATGGTAAATAGATGTATCTTATGTACAATGAATAATAAAACTTTTTTAAAAAGGGGTAAAATATTATAAATAGTAATAAAAAGGTGACATGTGTATGCTATGTAGATAAATTGTCTGCACATTTCTAAAGTGTTTATTTTTATTTTGTTTATGTTCTACATCAGGTGATGAAAGCAGCAGCAGCGAGGGTGCTGATGACAGCACTGATGAAGATCCACTTCCTGAGACCACTGCTACTGCATCAACTTCTTCTACAACAAAAAGACAAAGGGTAGCATGGGAGACAGTAAAGCAGCAGAACTCTGAAAAAGACATTCCCACATGGCAGAGTGCTCTTCCAAATGCGGACAAAGTCAGACAGCCCATTCAATATTTCAGACACTTTTTGATTTAGAGCTTGCAAATACTATTGTGGACCAAAGCAATCTGTATTGCAAACAGCAAAATCCAAATAGCGATCTAAAATTAGATCAGAAAGAGTTGGAGCAGTTCATCGGCACTGTGGTATATATGAGCATTTCGCATTTACCTCGTTCAAGAATGTACTGGTCCAGTGCATGTCGATTTTCGCAAGTGGCTGATGTGATGTGCCGGGACAGATGGGAAGAAATAAAACATTATATTCATTTCAACGACAACATGGCACCTAACAATGATGACAGGCTTTTCAAAATAAGGCCACTCATTGATTCGCTGCTTCCCAAGTTTCAGGCTCTCCCGCAAGATCAAATGTTGTGCATCGATGAACAAATGGTGCCATTCAAAGGCAGATCAGGTTTGAAACAATATATCCCGAAGAAACCATACAAATGGGGCTACAAAATCTTCGTGCTCTGTGACACAAGGGGCCTGGTGCATTCGTTTGAAATCTTTGCAGGCAAAATTGATCCTGTACCAGGGCAACCAGACATTGGTGCAAGTGGGAATATTGTGCTGAAGCTTGCACAGGTTATTCGTCCTAATATCAATCACCTGCTGTACTTTGACAACTGGTTTTCCTCTTTGAATTTGTTTGTTGCACTTGCAAAGATGGGAATTCCAGGCCTTGGGACTGTGCAGAAAAACCGCCTGCAAGGGTGCAGTTTCAGTGAAGACAGTGAAATGAAGAAGAAAGGACGAGGGACATTTGAAGAGCAAGCGGTTGTGGTGGATAGGGTGAAAATGAGAGCAGTGAAATGGTTTGACAACAGAGGGGTGATTGTTGCCAGCTCTTTTGCCAGTGCCCAGCCCATTAGTAACGTGGAGAGATGGGACAGGAAGTTGAAAAGTGCTGTCACTGTGGAACGCCCAAGCATCATCGCCTTGTACAACAAGTTTATGGGCGGTGTTGATGCTCTTGATGCACTCATTGCATATTACCGCATCCACATCAGGTCAAAAAAGTACTACCATAGGTTGTTTTTTCACTTTGTGGATATGATCATTGTCAACAGCTGGCTTTTGTATCGGCGTGATTGTGATGCACTCGGTATTCCAAGGAAGAAGCAGAACGATTTGCTGTGTTTCAGGACATCTATTGCACAAGCACTTTGCATGCAAGGCAAGGATCTGGCAAAGAAAAGGGGCCGGCCCACATCACTGGATGTTCAAAGGGAGTTTGATAGGAAAAAACGTCGAGGTCCAGCTCAGACAATTCCTATACAGGAGGTCAGATCAGATGCTGTGGGTCACTTCCCATTGGTTACAAGCATACGTAAACGCTGCAAACTCCCACTCTGTACAGGCCATACTGCGTTCAAATGTGAAAAGTGCAACGTTCACCTGTGCCTAAACAAACGCAACAACTGCTTCCGTCTGTTCCACGAGTAAGTCTGTGTTTGTCCACAAGGTCAGTCAAATAGATAGAGAGTTATGAGTAAAGAGTTTTTGTTTCTTGTGCTTTTTAAAAGTTTAAAAGTAGTATTTGTATTTTGTGGCATTTTATGAAATGGTTGAGCTCTGTTTATGAAATGGTTGAGCTCTGTTTATGAAATGGTTGAGCTCTGTTTATGAAATGGTTGAGCTCTGTTTATGAAATGGTTGAGCTCTGTTTACTGAAATAGCATAATCTGAACACATATTTATTGAGAGTATCCTTTACAGCATTTACATTTGTAATAATTGTGAATAAATAAATTTTGTCATTTTAATACATTTGCTGTTTTTGCCTATTGTCTCAAATTTGCGACATACCCAAAGTTACATGTATGCCTATTGTCTCAAATTTGCGACATACCTAAAACTACACCGTACTGTGTGCTACAGATAAATTAACAATCTCCACTTAATTTAGCATCAGCTTGAAAGCAAAAACACTGATAATTATTTTTTTTTAATAATTGGAAATTAATTCAGGCGTCAAGGGGTTAATTGTCATCTTGGTTGTGATCAGTAAACTATATGGCCACCGCACACTGTAGGCTATTTATTTGTCATTTGTTTATTATGAGCTGATGTGTATGCCAAGCTAACGTTACTAGTCTATAACTGTTTGCCACCAAAGAAAGCTACATGTTCCACACATCCCAGTAACATAACGGACATGATTCATGATTCATTCACGATCCATAATAAACTAACCTGATAATAATATCAATAGTAAGTCAATACATTTGTTTGATCTTGCCCACACAATGTCGCCATTAGTTTAGTTTGGATTCAGTTGGTAATTTTATGTAGGCTAACTGTAGGATTGTGATGCACTTTGACTTGCCTTGTGAATGAACTGTTCTACACAAATAATACATTTGCCTTTAGTCAAGACTATAACTTATCCGACGGTTTAATGGGTGAATCATTACTTTAGTATTAAGGTGCTGACATGGTTAATAAAAGAGCAAACAGAGACAGTAACACAAACAAATAAAAATGATCCCCTAAATGTTTAGTTGCTCCAATTATTTTATTATCAACCATGATTACTAAACACTTCCATTTTTATGTATTTATCGTAGGTGCAGCTGCTGAGGAAAGCTCCCAGGAACCAAAGAAATTGTCAAAGGTAATCAACATCTGCATCTGCTCGACCTTCTCCCATCATCCCCTGATGCTGTTTGCCAGTGGAACTAAACACAAACCTTTTTTCGGCGTTCTAATAATTTTTCCCACTGTCCATATTTTGCCATTTTATCAACTGTAATTTGCTCTTTTGTGTCTAAACCCTTGGATTTTAGATTTTTGGATTGTTATAATACTATTTAAAAAATGTTTTATAGATAACATTTTGCTGCGAAAGGAATAAAGTTATTATTTTCAATTAACATTTATGACTGAATATTGATTGTAACAACTGATTTACAAACATTTTATACACGCTACAATTACCTGGATTAGCCTTCAGTATGATGGTCCTGTCAATTGTACTTTTATGAAACAAAGCATTGCACAGTGGTAACATCTTGATAGCAACAAATTGAGGGAATTCACTGCACAAAAATTAAACATTCTTTACTCAATGTTGTGGAGATAACTGTTTTGTACATCTCATACAGAAATAAATATTAAGTAATGATTGTACCATTGTTTTCTGGTGTTATTTGGTCACAAACTCAATCTCCTGCCTTTCCTCCATGTCTCATGCTCTTCTGCTCCAAATGCTTTTAGTTTGTTTGTTTAATTTACTGCACATTCTTCACGGAGGCACTGGTTATGGGTTATACTATATTTATGGAAGCAAAGGCTGAAAAGGTTTTGGCCTATGCACTATTAGGTCGTAATATCTGTCTTAGGACTGCAGGAGGCACTGTCACGCTAAAGGCACCAAAATAACGATTTAAATGGGGCATGCGCTGTAAAGTTTCGTAATACCGGGGTAAACTTGGATAAAGTGGTGATTCTGAGTGCTATATGGATGCATAATGTACACAAACAGGAGGAAGTGGATTGTATGCCTCAGATTCATAGTTTGGACAGGTTATGCCTGTGGAAATGACTCAACATGATGACCACGGTGAATGCTGTTTAGAGGCTGATTTATGTGGTGACGCGGTAAGTTGCTCCAATAATCAAAATAACGTTTAAAAAAGGTTGAATATAGGTATATTTCTATAGTTTAATCAATGTTGAATCCATGTTTAAAAAACATTTGAATTTCGACATCTATTCAACTCCTAATCAATGTTATTTGCATGACATTGATTCCATGTCAGAAAAGATCAAAAATCAACGTTGTGTTCGACATCTATCATATCGAGCGCTTTCAATCGCAGTTCAACGTCATTTTTCAACATCTATTCAATCACAGGCCATAACACTATTTCAATGTTGAAACAATGTCCTTTTGGTATCTGGGATGTGGGGTGTACGAAAAATCACCGCCTGTTTTGGCATTTATCAATTTGAGCGCACCATACACCTGGCGTACGGTGCGCTCAAATCCTACACCAAGTCAGGAGGTGGTGTACATGATACGCCAATTTTAAAGGGGGGGTATTATGTAAAATCGACTTTTTCAAGCTTTATATCATGTTATTATGTCATTCCCTCATTAAACACATGCCTGGAGTGTTGCCTTGGCTCATTCACATATTTTTGAGTAATCAGTAAAAAGGCATAATACCCCCTCTTTAACTAAACACTAAACAGCGCTGAAAAACAGTTTTTAACAGCATGAATTGTATTGCCACATCGCATATTATCCTCATTAGTGATTTAAACATGAAACAAGGCTACAGCGTTAATGTTTATGGGCAGACTTGATTCAATGTTGCGCTGCATCGACACGGGTCCGAGCGCAGAGGCTCATGAGCCCGGACTAGAGACACTAGAAGGCTTCCCCGCCTCCACCCGCGGCTGCAGCCGTGTACCGGGACTCACCTGGGTCTGTGCGAGGCCATGCTCCGTGTTCTGGTTGGTTTGAGCGTTGAGTCTGTGGACCGTATTCCGTGCTCGCGAGTAGCCCGGGCGTCAAACAAATCCTTCGACAGCTCCACAGCTTTCGTCGGTCCGGACCATTGACTGTAAATTTAGAATGGACAGCGGGAGCAATGGCCGCCCCATAGCATTCAGCGCGAGTAGAATGTAGCTCTTTGAGGCTAGCAGTATAGCCGTTATGGGCGCGGCCCTGTTGTATTTGGTGGAGCCAGCTTCCATATTTGGAATTTCCGAGTCACGTTTCCAAGGACACCACAGAGCCAATCAGTGACGAGGTTGTTGAGCGTACGCGCCCCCTCCCCCTCCCGCACCGGTTTGTTCCCTCGGCGTCACTCACTGTCAACGTGTCAGACGAGGCTGCCTGCTCCTCATTCCGGGCAAACGGAGCTTTGCTGCAGGTGAGAGCTACACTGTTTTTCAGTTTGCAATATTGGGTTAAGTTTTCATTGTCCATGTCTTTTTAAATACTTTTGTAAACTGATAAAAGCAGTAAATAATGTTAGCATAACGTGGCTAACGCTATCGCCCAAAGTTACTTCTGTGGATGTTCTGTAATAATTAAACAATGATAAACACACATTTTTATTTTATTTTTAATGTATGTGTCATTATCAGTGTTTAAGTGTTAAAACGTCTTTCAGCAGGTGGAAAGGTTTAGCCAAATCAACAATGAACACAGACTTTAGTACATTCAAATTGTAATAGCCTAATGCTCAGGTCATGGAGTGAAAATAAATACAAACATAATACTTAAACACATTACACAATAAAGTGAGTTATGTACATACACTCTTTTTGGTTGCAGTCTATGAGTTTGTTTTGTTATCTTTTGTAGGCCTTCATATCATAACCTCGCTGTATCCAAACACTACTTCCATGAATATTAGTCTTAGAAAGGATGTATGTGTAATACACGTGTAATCGTTGGCATGTTTACTTTTACTATTACTGTTGTTTGTGTCCACAGCTGCTGTCAGGATGCCCTATAGAAGAGATGAACATACTCATCCAAGAAACAAGCTTCAGCAGATACAAGATTGATTAAACCAAGTGCACACTATTGAGACGAGTTAAACTGTTTGACAAAGTTTAGGTTATACTACCCCTTTAGTATCTTATCAAATTCATTCATCTTCAGTACCCATAATTACTAACAGCAGAAAGAAATAGCACAAACATGGTTTGTAAAACTTTATTATAAAGACTGAATGTTGTGATATCAGGCCAAGCAGGAGGATGAAGGAGATGGTTCGTCAGCGGCTCAGGATCAGGCTGTCCGCAGAAGAGGAGAGCGAGGAACCACACTTTCTGCAGGAGAGGAGTGCGAAGGAGATCAGAGCTGTATGATCATGACCTGTAAAAAGATTTAAAAACAAAACACTTAAAGTGATATGCAGCCATGATGTGCTTTTAAAACGTAAAACTAAATAAGGCCCCAAACACGGAGAACCTGCGCCAATATGAATGACAGCACAGGCACATGTGTAAAGTAAATGAATGATTAATCTCAATATGAATGACAGCACAGGCACATGTGTAAAGTAAATTAATGATTAATCTCAATATGAAGTGAGAAACACAAAGCAAGACAAATCCCCTCCGAAGATTAAAAAAAAATGCTTAACCCATGAGATGCAGTTTATTATCCCGCCTCCTGAAGGTGCACTGTCGTTGTGTCCTTTGGCAAGACACTTCACCCAGCATGCCTCCAGTGTCTGCGTACATTGGTGTGTGAATGGGTGAGTGGATCCTTGCTGTAAAGCGCTTTGAGTGCCTAACGTTGGTGGAAAAGCGCTATACAAGTTGAGACCATTTACCATTTAATAGGAACATGCAAATGTTGTTTCTCTTAAAGGCATAGGCCACCGTTTTTACATACTGAGATATGTTCTTACCTTAGCTTTGACGAGTTAATTTGTACCTGTCTGGCCTCTATAGCTCCAAACAAGGTGAAGATAGAAGCTACCAAGCTCTTCCACGTTTTCCCTATTTAAATGATTACATGAAGTGTTACACTACAAAGTATAATTACACAAAACAATGTGGATTTTCTAAGCGGATAAAAAGGGGAACTATTTAATAATAATAATGATCGGAAGGTCAGGGGTTCGAATCCCGGCTCCTGCAGATGCAGACTGTCGTTGTGTCCTTGGGCAAGACACTTCACCCAATGCCTATGTGTGAGTGGTTGGTGGTGGTCGGAGGGACCGTTGGCGCAGATGTGTGCAGCCTCGCTTCTGTCAGTCTGCCCCAGGGGAAACTGTGGCTACAAAATGTAGCTTACCACCATCAGCATGGAGTGAATGAACCCCCCTCCCTTTCATGTGTGAAGCGCTTTGGGTGTGACTTGTGTCATATAGAAAGCGCTATACAAATAAGATTCCCTTCCCTTTACAATTTGTATTATGGTGCTCAATATTGTGTGATATTTGACTAATATTTAAACAATAAATGAATATTACATATACCATACACCATATTCATACATAGTATATATTAACATTACAACATTAATCTACTATAAATACAGCAGTTGTGTGGTTTTGACTCACACATACACAGACACATACACACTGTGCATGTGCCCATTCATGAGGGCATCACAAAGACCCGTCTGGTCTGTGTGCGTGTACGCATCAACTCATCTAAGCTAAGGTAAGATCATATCTCAGTATGTAAAAACGGTGGCCTGTTCCTTTAAAAGAAATTGACCTTACTCGAAGACAGTAAACTGATTAAACAAGCTTTAAAGGAATTAGGCCACCGTTTTTCCATACTGAGATATGTTCTTACCTTAGACGAGTTGATGTGCACCTGTCTGGTCTTTGTGCATGCCCTCAGTCACGCACATTTTTTTAGCATTTAGCCTTTCCCAGCAAAGGTATAGCTCCAACCGGGGGTGAAGTTAGAAACTACCAAGCTGTTCCATGTTTTCCCTATTTAAATATGGTTACGTGAGACCAGACAGGGGCACATCAACTCGTCTAAGGTACGAACATATCTCAGTATGTAAAAATAGTGGCCGGTTCCTTTAAGACAGACTTGTGCATGCCTGTCCAGGCGTCCACTCCTACTTTTTGTTTCCATTCAAAAGCAGGACCACCTGGAACTTTGTTAACCATCAAATCTCCATTCTTTATATCAAGCCAATCACAGAGCAGGAACTGAATTAACCACAGGTAAAATATTTTCTTAACAAGAATGTACCTGCTTCATCTTCTCTAAGAGGATTTTCTTCTTGTTGCCATCTTTTTGTGCTGTTCCAAAAGTACATTGATTGAAAAGCTGCTGTACATTTGTGTTGAATTCTTCTATGTTTAAAAGTTGCTAAAGACTTGTTGTTCCTTCAATGTTTTTGCAAAAATGACATAGATCGTTCACATTAGTCTGTGCTTTTCTGGCCGATGCATTGTAAACACTAACTTCCTTGTTTAAAAACATGCAGCATGCCGCTTGCGTCATATCTGGCTTGTCTCTGATTGGTTATTACACTTGTCAATCACAGCCATCAGGAACTGATCCCAGATTCACATCTTTATAAAGAAGAGGAAAGGCCTGTATTCCGGCTGGACAGGCTAGAGGTGGACAGCTGACTGTGGGGCACTGCAGCTCTCCTTGTGATGTTGGTACAGTCTCTTGTGCAGAGGCTGTTTAGTTGCATCCTTTATACTACTCCTCTTCCTTACATTGAATGGATTACACGTGGATCTGCTTGTGACTGGAGGTCTTGTCTTTTAGGTGGATTAATTTTTGCCCCTTCTCCAACTACGACTGGCCTCAACCACAACAAGACGCCTGGTTCACTTCATTGGTATTTCTCCGTACATGCATCAAAGCCTCAAGAGGTGGTTCAATGACACTCCCCTGCTCCATCAAGTGGCCACAAAATTTAATGCATGCAACTGATAAGGTACATGACTGATCACAAACAAAATATCAAGTGTTTTCTGTTGGACACAATTAAGCCAAAAGAGAAAATAAATATAATATATATTTTATTAGCTCTGGTTCAGGCCCACCAGCGTCAGACTTGAACCAGGAGTCTTCTCATTCCCAGACTTAGTCCCTACACAGGAGTTAGCTGTGTTGAAGTCAAAACTGCGTTAAGAAGGCAGCTGTACCTCCTCCTGTGTGCGTGAAATGCTACTGGAGGAGCTTATAATGGGGTGTATTGATGAGTATTCCCTGCAGAGAGCGCTGCTGAGTGTTTGGTAATAAACACATGATTACTCTGCACAAACAACAGTGCTGACCTTTTACACCGGCTCATTTGTTCCCCGCCATCACAGAAACTACAAACTGCCTGGCGTCAGCAGCTGGCACCGTAATTAGTGACAAAAATACGTTTCTTTATGGGCTCATTGGAAACTGTCAACCCTCTAAGTGTTAGGATTTGACCATCGATATCGTCTCAAACCCTATAGACCCTTTAATTGTTTGTAAACATTCCAGGCTTAGCTGGAGGCGGGAAGTTAGATTCCTATCTATTTCCATTGTAGCTGTTGTCATAGTAACGATAAACACATGTCTAACTGTTTTTGGAAATATCAGATAAATCTTATTTTATCGTCTCAAATGTCATTCCTCTTGTTCTGGCACCTTAAGCCACAACAGGACCACATTTTTCAGTTGTAGTTTTACACTTAAAATCGCTAGTTTTAGTTTAATCTTATTTCTCTTGATCACTTCCTGCCTCCAGCTGATGTCACTGATGATGTCAGCAGTTAAAGGGTCTATAGTGTGTTTTCAAACTGATGCCTTCATGTATTATTTTGTGCTCTTTAACAAGGAAATGTGTGAAAGAAGTATAGGCAAACACTATTGGCACATGCAGGTGGATTCCTGGGACTTCGAGGTCAGGAACTTAGAGACTGTAGATAAATTTTTAGAAGGAAAACAGTAACACCGCAGTGAAAATTAAATTAATGGAATTCCGATCTACAAAGGAGATGAGGAGGTGGACTTATTCTTCAGAGCTCACTGGGCTTAAGCAGAAATGCTGTCAGTGACCGGACTTTTACTGTGAGTCCAAAAACACAGACTGAATGAAGGTTAGCTCTGCCGTGTTTTTCTGCTTGTCACCTCTGGCACATGGTGGAGCAGAGTAAAACTCATTATAAGGTCAGTAGATGATGGATAACAGACACCGGCACTGTGATGTCAGACGCCAAAACGACAGAGCCACGTAAACAGCGTTTTCAGATCTTTCTGCCTTGGAACCTAGTTTAGAAAATAATCGTTTACAGACCCACAAAATGTATGTATGGATGATCAAATATTTTTTGCATTTAGTCCTGAGCTTGGATTGGGGCCTTTGATGTAGAGACCTGCACGGGAATGGATTTCAATCCAGTTTCCGCCCGCTCCCGACGCCCCCCGCCCGCTTCCGAGTCTCCCGCGGGAGTGTCTGCCCGGGGGGATCTAATGGGCAAGTACCCATTTTTTTTAAAGGCCAGCGCCAAGTGCGCACCAGAACGCACAACAGCGAGTTGGCGACGAAACATTTACCTTCCCAGAGTGGAGTTCTGACAATGGTTTGTCTTTTTCCGCTGCTGCTCTTGTAACTCCCAACAAAGTTTAGAGCAGTCTGTTTGTCACCGTCCATAGAGTCGTCTGTGTTGCTGCAGAAGGGTAAAAACCTGTGTTTTCCTCGACAGAGCGCATCTTCTCTCTATAGAAATGTGATGAAACTGCGTTTCAAAGCGTCTCGGTTTGCGTTTGCTTTAATGGCTTATCCATGGACAGAGGGAGGTTTTGACAAGTATGGAATCCACCTGCGCCAGGAGATAACAGTGGGTTTGAGTGTAGTTCAGCTGAGTTCAGCTGTAAGTCCGGTTGGTCAGTGTGGAGCAAATGCAGCCAGTGAAGGTGCTGCAGCGTGGGGATCTCTGCATCATCCCGGTGTTCACTGGCGGTGATGTGTAAAAAGGCTGCGCTCGTGTCCATGTGTGTCTAAAACCCTCTGTTGTCTGCAGGTCTCTACTTTGATGGATTAATAACATCCTGGTGATTCTAATCGTGGCCTGTTTTCTCGGATTGTACGGTTGGATCGAGGTGCCAAAGAAGTCAGTTGTTAGGGCAGCTGGGTGGGGGTTTGTTGAGGGGGAGTAACTGCCCTCTTCAATGGACCCGCTCTACACCCTGGCTTTTTAATGCACCACACTATGCAGGGCTTACATCATACTTCACATATAACTCAATTAAACAAATATAATAATAATGATAATTAAACCCAAATTAAATTATATTAAGAATGGTAATGACAACTGGGAAGTAGCAAGATCTCAGAGTATAATATGTATTAATGAACCTTTATAACATAAAAGTAGCACATTCTTTTGTTCTTTATTTTGCTGTTGTTTTTGTTTTATTCTTCTTCATCATTTATTGTTACTTTGCCCTATGTTCCTTTGTTTATGATTTGCTACCTTGTAAATATTAAATGTAATGTTATTATTTTTATTTTGGGGTGGGCGCTTATAAGCCTTGGCTTCAGCCCACTCCCTTTGGGCGGGTTGACTGCTCAAACAAATAAATAAACATAAACATAAACAAGTCCGGGCCAAAGAAGCGAATCCGGTCCGGCTGTGAAAACTTGGGTCTCGGTTCAATTAAAACAAACTCTGATATGAATCATCTGATCCATGAATGCAACTGAACCAGAGAGCGGAACAACCCAGGAAGTGCCTGATGTCGCAAGGCCGTGATGTGACTGTCCAAATCAAAGCAAATGGCATTTGATCACTTGCGGGGTCCGTTTCTAACTTTAAATACTTTTGAGGCCCATCTTTGTGTACACACTGAAATTTTCAGTTTTTGCATCTTGGTGGGGTCCTCTGCAATTACCACAGGCAAGGCAAATTTATTTATACCACGCATTTCGTACCCCAGGCAACTAGTTTAGTATTTTGCCCTTTTGGATATTTCTAAGGCCCACCTTGTATACACACCAACATCCTGTGTTTCTACTTTTGTGGGGTCCACCTTATTTGACCCAATTTGGGCATTCTGCTCTCCCCAAAATCTCATCCGATGGGCGGGAAAACGACTGATTTTTGCGGTGCATTAGTCAAGTCAAGGCAAGTTTATTTACAAACATCCAGCCATGTCAATAAATAAGTCCGTAGCCGAGAGGTTAGCACCCGGGGTAAGCTGCTAACTAAACTAGCTTCTAGCTCGCGTCGATGAGCTCCTTCCAAAATGCGGCTATGGTCTGAACGCAGTATGCTATCAACAGGAAGTGCAATTGGCGACAAACTCATTTTTTGCCCTGCTCAGTGGAAGAGATTTGGACAGAGCAGAACGCCAAAATTCTTTCCAGTGGTTCTACGGTCATGAAAAAATGAGGAAAATCAAAACAAAGGCGGATACAATTCGATTTAATCCGGAATAAAGGCAACTATAAACATAATGCAGGTGTCCAGGAGAGTCAACAAGGAAATCTAATACCATGGAAACAGCCAAAGGAAAAGATAGACGGAAACGAGTTCCTGCATTGTATACATTGTTATGGATTGTTCGTCAAGAAAGTGATGTGGCAGCATTTTCAAGTATGCCCATTTAAACTGACAAATTCCAAAGAATCTAAACGTGGCAGAAATAGAGTACAAGCCTTGTGTGCGTTTGCAGAATCTGCGCCAACCGCTTTTAGTCAAGAGTACTGGAAGTTTCTCTGTGATATGGTGCAAGATAAGATTACACTTGAAATTAAATGAGATCAATGCCTCCTTCAGTTTGGCTTTAGACTGTTTAACAAAAACAAAACGCAAATAAGCCAGCATCAGTACAATCGGCAAAAACTTAGAGAGCTTGGAAGACTGTTAATTGAGGCTAAAAAGGTTACAAAAGTAGACACAATCAAAGACCTCATAAAACCTGAAAGGTATAGTGATGTCGTCACCGCAGCAAGAGTCCTGGCTGGATTTCAAGAAGACACGAGTAAATACAGAGTCCCGTCTCTTGCACGCAAAGCAGGTCACACCATGCATTCATTAGCCTTGTTTGTTAAATCCGAAGGTCTTAAAAAGAAAGATGCCCAAGTAGTTAAAGATGCTAATGAATTTGTGCAACTCTATGAAGAATGTTGGAAATTTGACATTGCAAGCCAAGCACTAACACAAATCAACCAAGAAAAATGGAATGCTCTAGAGCTGCTTCCTCTAACTGAAGATGTGCAACATTTTCATAGTTTCTTACTGGAGAAACAGCAGAAATACTTACAGGATCTGAAAGAGGAGCCATCACCATCACATTGGAAAGACCTTGCTAAAGTAACTTTGGCTCAGGTAATCCTTTTCAACTGTCGAAGATCCGGTATATTGTCGCTGTGCCTACGATATAAATGCCTTGATAGTTTTTGTACTTTCATCCCACAGTAAAAGCAGGAATGTTGTTTTTTATATGTTCTTGCACCATTTTGTTTTTTGTCCAAAGGATTTACACAAATTACTTTCTCCGTTTCTGTTTTTTGGGATAAAGAGCTGACAGACTGGTTACTACAAGATGTGGGAGCGTCATTTGCCTCTGTGCTTTCATCAACACTTATCAAGTTTTCATTGCTGCTTGTACTGTCCATGCTCCATTCCTGTGGTCTGAGATGGTCATCATTTCGCATGCGTTCAGTGTCTGATCTTTGCTCCTTCTGATTTGAAATAGAATTGTCACTGTCATTACTGTCTCCACTTTCATCAGTGTCTGATCTTTCTTCTTTCTGATATGGAATGTAATCGAAATCATCGCCATTGTCTCCACTGTCTCCACTTGTATCAATTTGAACCTATAAAATATATGTTGAGAAAAACAAAGTAAGTAAACAATACCAGTATAATAGTATAGTATAACAATTTGAAGCCACCACAACAGTATACATTTCACGTGTCTGAGTGAAGCTGCCAAAAAGATATGTATATTGAGTTAAAAATCGTGATACCTCTTTAAATATATTTTATCAGAGATTAATATTGTTGTACGTGTGTAATAGATGATCACATAATGCCAGAAAAACATGTCTAAAAATTAGGCATGCCACTGTAACAAGAAAAAAAAAAAAACTAACCCTGATACGGTCAAATTGCACCAAATTCATATTACAATAACCTTTAATTGATTACATTTTAACTTTGAGTCCCATTTTTTTTATTGCCAATTTGGTTGAATTAAAGATTAATATTTTTGAAAGGGGGCAATACAAAACATATGAGCAGGTATCTAAAAAAAAATCACAAACTAATTATTTTTGCACAATCGTAAGAAAAATGCAGATAAAATAATTAAAAAAATAAATGAATACAATAAAATTTCATCAGTAACCCCTCATTACAATGCAATAAAAAGTTTTTTTTTTTTTTTTTAATTACTTAACAAAAAGAGTATATTTTTCTTGGCTCTTCACACTAACAAACAAAAGATAAGATGTAATAGTAAAAGATTACATACCGATGGGAACAGGCTCTCCTGGGTCTTGATTTGGAAAAATCAAGGACTTGTTGTTTCTAAGAGACAGATATAAATAAATATCAGATATATCGGTAATAATACTATATTATTGAAAAATGGGAAAAACAACAATAACATACAGTGGAACTTTTACATAATCCTGTGGAAGAGTCATCGGACTCACAAACAATAGACTCATCAGAGTCAACAAGATGACTTGCCTCCAGACTTTTAAAATTCTGCAATTATAGCACATTCAATACTTGAATTAAAATCACTTACAAAATTAAATATACAATCTAAAATATCAATGTTATGTTACCGGTAGGTTAGAGTCCATTGCTGACACCAGTTGTGCCAAAATATCATCATCCTTGTCAAAATCAACGTAATCTACGAGTTGTATTCCCTAAGAATTCGAAAAACAACTGGTTAGGTACAGAAATAACAGTAACAAGGTTACTGCAAACTTTCAACATAAAACATAACACTATCTAAAAATGCAGCGTTCCTGTAAAGTGTGCAAGAGCCCTGCAGGTTGAAGACCTTTAAATACCAACACAGACATGACTAAAGCTGGACATTGTACGTGAAATTGAATGATATTTAAAGACAACTAATGCAGCACCTACAACAAAAATTATACAAAATAAGAAACTAACAACAGTTTGTGGAATATAACATTCACTTTAAACATTAGGATGCAGAGGGCACTCTACTGAGTAAGGTGGTGGCCAAAAAAGGTATGAAACAAAGAAAAAAATGTATTCTGTGCAAGCAAAAGCTGTATGGCTAATCCGAGTTTGAGCTCTTTTCCGAGTTCAAATACCAAAAATCACCTGTAGCACCTGGACAAGTCACTACACCTAAAATAATATCAGGTGTTGTATCACCCATGAGCAACCACTCGAAAAGGACTCAACATGACGGACCTCTGAAAGACGAGCCGCTAGAAAGTGTGTCAGTGTAGGCACGGACCTCACAAAGTTCAGACTAGAAACAGCAGTTTGTGAACCGGAGTCAAACCCTTGCGATAATGATGAAACTACAGTAATGAGTCCACTCAAAAGACACCGTAGTGTTGCCTACTCACTTTACAATCATCGTCCTGGCGTGTCGGGCCGGCGGGGCAAATGACCGCATCTGGTCTCTGTTTATTTTTCTGTTAAAGAAAAAGAAGCACATTCAGGATTGTAGAATTTCCAGGCAAATCATCACCAACCAAAGAAATATTAAACTTAGGTTTTAGACAATAGGTTAAAGAGCGGCACAGACTTCAGTTTAATCACTCATTTCCAAAATGCGTGTTAGGTCACTTTGCGCACGTGCAGCTAGCCTCAAACAAGTGTGAACGGCCCGGAAGTTGGGACAGATGTCCGTCTCACATCATTGTAAATGAGCCAGAACTGTAGAAATATTAGCAGGACAGAGGAATCACAGTCTAAAAGCATCACATTTATCACATTGGGTCATGCTGTACGGCCATACCATCTCTTTAGTTCAGTCATGATTCCAAATAAATAATTAGGATGATCATAACACATTAGCTAATGCTAACGCGTTTAATGCTAAAGCGGCTAATCCTAACACAACGTCCATGTCAGCTTATAAATACACTCACTGAGCAGCGTCTGCACCTGCTAAAACACCATTATTGTCAGGAAAGACTTACCTTTGCAGTGCTTCCACGTCGCCATTAGCGCAGAGTAAGACTCTGGCAGAATCGAGTAAACAGCTGTAATCGGGAGCAGTGAACTATGTCCTCTTTTTACGCATATTAAGTAGCCATATGAACTTCCGATTACAGCTGTTTGACTCGATTCTGCCAGAGTCTGACTCGACCTACATGCGACATGGAAGCACTGCAAAGGTAAGACTTTCTGAGCAAAAATGATGTTTAAGCGGGTACAGACCCTCCTCAGTGAGTGTATATGTTGAGGACGTTAGCATTAGCCGCATTAGCATTAACAAATGTGTTGCGATTAGCCTATTTATCTATTATGGAATCATGAATGTACTATAGAGATGGTATGACCTTACAGCATGACCCAATGAGATACATTAAGTTGTTTTTAGACCATGATTTCCCTTTCACAAAATATTTCTACTGTTCTGGCTCATTTACACCTGTCCCAACTTCCGGCCAGTCACAATTGTTTGTGGCTTGCTGCGCACACGCAAAGTGACCAAGTATTTCGGAAATGAGGAATTCTCCTCCCAAATCCAATGTGACCTCACAACGCAACCGTTCAAATAGCGTTTCACATCTATAATTATATCGAGCATTGTATCAATCATGAGCAACCACTCGAAAAGGACTCAACATGACGGACCTCTGAAAGACGAGCCGCTAGAAAAGTGTGTCAGTGTAGGCACGGACCTCACAAAGTTCAGACTAGAAACAGCAGTGTGTGAACCGGAGTCAAACCCTTGCGATAATGATGAATACTACAGTAATGAGTCCACTCAAAAGACACCGTAGTGTTGCCTACTCACTTTACAATCATCGTCCTGGCGTGTCGGGCCGGCGGGGCAAATGACCGCATCTGGTCTCTGTTTATTTTTCTGCTGCAAGTTAAAGAAAAAGAAGCACATTCAGGATTGTAGAATTTCCAGGCAAATCATCACCAACCAAAGAAATCTTACACTTAGGTTTTAGACATTAAGTCAAAAAGTGTCTACTCAAAAGACACTGTAGTGTTGCCTACTCACTTCACGTTGATCTTTTCCCTTTGTCTCCAAGGCCAGTTGGCACTTCCATAGTCATATACTATTTGGCCATACCGCCTTTGCAATGCCCAATCCCGTCAGACCTTGGAAGCTAAGCAGGGTAGGGCCTGGTTAGTACTTGGATGGGAGACCGTTCAGTAACACCAGGAAGCCTAGCGAATGTAGTGAGTGTGTGAGTGGTTGGTGGTGGTGGCTGATGTGCGCAGACTGGTTGCCTCGCTTATCATCACCGAGTATGGAGTGAATGAATAATGCACCAAATTGTAAAGCGACTTTGAGCGTCTGGAAAAGCGCTATATAAGACTAATGCATTATTATTATTATTATTATTATTATTATTTCCGTGCCAACGGCGAGGTCTTTCACTGCAAAGAGGCAGAGGTGCGGGTGGCCTTCAAATGTAATTTTTTCATGGTACAATTTGGGTCCGTGCTGTCGTTTATTAATCTCCCAAATGAGCCATCCTCTTTTGAAGCATCGATGCTAAAACAACATAAATTTTAATTGAAAAGCAGCATTAGACATATAAACAGG
The DNA here is from genome assembly GCA_007210695.1 of Neogobius melanostomus. Classification (NCBI taxonomy): domain Eukaryota; kingdom Metazoa; phylum Chordata; class Actinopteri; order Gobiiformes; family Gobiidae; genus Neogobius; species Neogobius melanostomus. The sequence continues at coordinate 1,456,824 of VHKM01000474.1, read as the reverse complement.
AAAATATTACACAAACTTCATTTAAATACATAAAAAATAACTCGGCAAAACAAAAAAGAAAGAAAAGAAAATCATATAGTCATCCTGTCTATTGAGTTTTACCTACCACCAATCCATGTCTTGCCATTTGTACTGAAAGATGTAGGCGCTCTCCTTGCATATCTTTTCAGCCTTACACACCTTCCCCCGGTACTCTACCACAAAGTCACCTGTTTTAAAGAGGGACTTTGTAAATACTCCTCTACCTGTAAATACACACAAGTTTAGTTCAAGGTGCTTTATGTAACCTTTTATGTTAAAAAACCCAAGAAGTCAGTGCATTTTAACTTGTGTGATCCTTGAATTTCGCACCCTTTAAAGACCTCAATGTCAAAAATGTACACTTCATATTTTTTTCTGCTTCTTTTTTACAAAAAATCTTCAGTGGCTTTTGGGCCATTTGGATGGGCTGCTGCTCCAGTGACTTTCAGGTCAAATGACCCAAGGATCACACAAGGGTTACGAACAATGGGTCCTGGGTTGTTATAGAGGCTGCTGGACCTCTGCTGGGAGGTCAAAGATGCCATGCTGCAATCATACATTCACTGGGCCACTAAAACGTCATCCATCCATCCATCCATCCATTTTCTTCCACTTGTCCGTTGCCGGGTCGTGGGGCAGCCGTTGGAGCTGCCCAGGTCACATAGCACCGGCCCCCATGGCTCCTTCTGCAGGTGGTGGGTCCACGGAAGGACGGCCTCACGGTTCAAACCAGGCCTGTTGGTCTCTCCTAGGGGGCTACCAGTGTACGCAGACACTGGAGGCAATGTGGGTGAAGTGTCTTGCCCAAGGACACAACGACAATGTGCACCTTCAGGAGGCGGGATTCGAACCCCTGACCTTCCGATCATGAGACGACCCGCTCTACCATCTGCGCCACTGTCGCACTAAAACGTCAAATACATAATAATATTAAGGTGGTTGTTTCCCATTAAATGACAAATACCTTTATAGGGGTCTATCAGCTTCACCTCCAACCCCGGTTTGTCAAGTTTTCTTGACACGTAATGTCTGGCGTCCTCAATTGGGGACCTTCTTCTGCTCATTTTCTCATGGAAAAAAGAAAAGCATATAATAATTTAAAAAAAAACAGTATCATTAAAGCAGTGTGGCAAACTTTCCTGTTAAGACTGTGTAGTAGCCTTGACTGCACATGTCCATGACTCGAGCACACACACTGTCCAATTTCAGCTGTTCTTTGAGTGTTTGCATATATGATGAACTAACAGGCATATTTTCAATAATGCTGTCAACATATATGTCTGTGTTTTCCATTAAGTCTTTTTCAGATTGTGTCGGTTTTGCTTCCAGTGGTGAGCGGGATAGAGTACCTGCTGTCCAGAGCGATTTTCCTGGTGCGTACTGTACCTTATACGAGTAACGCATGAGCCTCATTCTGAAGCGCTGAATCCTTGGTGGAAGTAGATCCAGGGCTTGTCCTCCCAGTAATGAAACAAGAGGCTTGTGATCCGTTTCCAGGCAGAAGTCTTTGCCTATCAGGAAATCACGGAACCGCTCACACGCCCATGTAGACGCTAAGGCCTCTTTTTCCACTTGTGCATAACGTTGTTCTGTAGGAGACAGCGACCTCGAAGCATAAGCTACCGGTCTCCAAACTTCCTCCCACAGCTGTAGAAGAACACCTCCTAACCCGTATGATGAAGCATCGGCTGATACTTTAGTGTCTCTGTTTGGGTCATACATTGCCAGCACTGGGGGTGAGGTTAGGGCATCTTTCAGTGTTTTGAATGCTTTCAAAATCAAATCAAATCAAATTCACTTTATTTATCCGTTAGGAACTTCATTTGCAGAGGAAGTGCCAGTACGGGCCCGATAAAACAGTACATCTACAGACATACAACACAATCAACATGTGCAATAATAAATACATTAAAACAATATAGTGGGCCTGTGATAGACCAGGTCCACACAGTCATTTATTCAGCAGGCGGATGGAGGTAGGGAGGAGCTTTTCCAGGTGGGTGATGACACCATGTACCAGAGTGAGCACAGCATCATCCACCCCTCTCCTTGGCTGGTAGGCAAATTGCAGTGGGTCAGAGTGTATACCACATCAGCCTGCAGCTGGGCCATGACGAGCCTTTCGAAGCTCTTCATGACCAGTGATGTCAAAGCCACAGGCCGATAGTCGTCGTTGGTGCTTGGGTTGCTCTTCTTCGCCACTGGACAGATGATGGAGGACTTCCAGATGGAGGGGATGGAGTGCTCCGCCAGAGAACGGTTGAACAGGAACCAGCATCTCTACACAAAAGGTGATGTATGATGTTACAACATCTGTGGCCTCCTCTAAAGTGTCGCCCTCAGTGAGCACCTCCCATTGTGTGCAGTCAAAACACCCCTGGAGAGTCATCTGCACTTCACTGTCCCACTGTTGGACCTGCTTCTTAACTACACCCTCCCTCTGCAGTTTAGTGCGGTATACTGGGACTAGATGGATAACATTATGGTCTGCAGTACTGAGTGGTGGTTTCTTATAAGCTCTGTACGCATCCTTGACGTTGCCATAACAGAGGTCGATTGTCTTATCGCCCCTAGTGGCGCAGGTAACGTACTGGTGGTAAGTGGGAGCGTTTTATTCAGTCTACAACCATTAAAATCTCCGAGTACAAACACAGGAGAGTCGGGGGAAGCAATCTCTAGTCTCTGAACACAAGACGCAATGGTCTCTGATGCGCGCGTCACATTGCCAGAAGGAGGGATGTACACTAGCACTAGCGCGAGCTGGCCAAACTCGCGGGGGAGATATTTGGGCCTGAAAGTCAGAGCGAGTAGTTCCACGTCAGTTGTACAACAAGAGTCAGTGACAGTGGCCGTTCTACTCCATGCCTGGTTGATGTACACACAGACCCCGCCCCCATGCTTCTTCTTGCTGCTCGCGGTGTCCCGGTCCAGACGCACAGGCGTCCCGAAGCCGCTAAGGGAGAGCTGTGAGTCTGCGATGGTGCTATCCAGCCAGGTCTCCGTTACGCAGATCAGACCTGCGTCCTTGTAAGCCCACTGGCACGAGATGTTGGCGTGCAGCTCGTCCAGTTTATTGCGCAGAGATCGGACATTTGCGAGCAGAATAGAGGGTAGTGGTGGACTTTTGGCTGCGCGGGAGAGATATTTCAGCCTCTGCCTCACGCCACCCCTCCTTCCCCGCCTTCTTCGAGCAGCCCCGCTCGTCACCCTGCCGCCTCCACGCTGGCCCGGTATGATCGGCCCAGTCCTGTAGACCCGCTGGTACTGGATAATCCACATCCCTTAAGAGTAATAGATCATCACGGTGGTACTGCAGTATTTTACTGCCACGATTCGCTTCAAACGCGAGCAGGGGTCCACAGTGAACCAGAGTAGGAGCAGCAAGGTAGCCCACTTCCTCATTGTGACAGCTGACAGATCGACTTGCCAAAACTTTGCGACGTGAAATTAAGGTAGTGAGAGTTCAATCGCGCACAGATCAGTCTCTGATGATCCAGCGCACCTTAAGACACCAAATTCACAACCATTATCGTTCTTACACCAAGCAAACGGGCCGCACTCAAGACGCTCCACCGCCTGTCGCCATAACAGCGCCAAATTCACAAAGGCGACAATTGTGAGTGACTTGACTTTGACTTGATCTACGCCCCAATACCAACTGTTCTTCTTAGACAAAAGATCTCTCAGTGCTTTGTCTTTCTCTGCCAGATGGGGGATGAACTTGCCCACCTGATTGACCATGCCCAGAAAACTTCTTAGCTCTGCCACGTTTGTTGGCTCTTTCATCTCAGAGATGGACTCTGTTTTCTGTGGGTCGGGACTTATGCCTGTGTCCGCAATGACGTGACCTAGGAAAGTCACTTTGGCCTGTGAAAGATCACATTTCTCCACATTCAGAGTTATACCAGCATATTCCAGTCTCTGCAGGGTGGCATGGAGTCGGGCATTGTGCTCCTTCTGGTCGCGACCCATACCAGCACATCATCAATGTGGCAGACCCCCCTTCAAGTCCTTCAATCACCGCCGACATCATGCGCTGAAAATGCTCGGGCGCAGAGTTGATGCCGAAAGGTAGGCGGTTGAAGTGGAACCGCCCAAAGGGTGTTATGAATGTTGTCAACTTGGCGGACTCCTCCGACAAAGGAATTTGCCAGAAGCCAATGTTAGCGTCCAGTTTGCTGAACACTTTAGCTCCCGCAAGCATCCCAAGGCTTTGTTCGACTCATTAAGTCCCGTAAAGTCCACGCACAGTCTCAGCCTGGGACTGTTCTTCTTTGGAACAACGACCATGCCGGCGCACCTGTCCGTAGGTTCCTCCACTCGTGTGATAACTCCAAGCTCTTCCATCCTGCAGAGTTCCTCCTTTACTTTTCCCATTAAAGGTATTGGAATCCTCCTAGGGGTTTTGAGCGAGTACGGGACAGCTTTTGGTTTGAGTTTAATGTGGTACGGTTGCTGCACTTCACCCAGTCCATTGCACAGTTTGGGGTAAGTAGTTTTCAGGGTGTCCATTGAAACAGCATTAACACACACCAGAAGGCCAAGAGCTGTAATGGCGGGCAGGCCTAACAGTGGTGTGCTAAGGTTTTTAACTACATAGACTTTCTCTGTTGTCAACTTTGTTCCGTACTTGAGCTGTAGCTTAGTGAATCCTGCAACATCCAGTGGCGTCCTCCCTGGGCCTAACAATGGTTTCTCTGGCTGCTGGAGAACGGGCATAGCTTTTGGAAATACTTTGACCAAGTCTGCTATTGCAGTCAGATCTGCTCCCGTGTCGAGTTTGAAAGTCATTTTTGTGTCTTTCACCTGTAGCTCTGCAGTCCATGCCTGGTTGTCTGTAGAGACTGAGCCGAGGAAGAAACTTTGCTCCTCTTCCTCCTCAATACTTTGCACTGTTTTACTTTGTCTGCAGACACGCTGATAGTGCCCTTTCTTTTCACAAGAATGACATGTTGCATTGTTGGCCGGCACTCCTGTTTTGGATGAAGAGAGCCTCCGCATTTGTAGCACCGTGCACTAGATGTGCTTTTACCGTTAAACTGCTGTTGTGCTTTCACCGTTTTGAATCTTGACTTAAACTTCATTTGTCATACTGTTGTTTGTTTTTAATGACTCTGTCCACAGAACTCACGTTCATTTGCATCACGTTACTTTCACTTCTCAGAGCAGTTTGTTGCTTTTTAATCTCTTCTGATTGTCTCGATTGTCTTTCCATTTGCATTCGCTCCGACAGCCTTGTGTCGGCCAAGCCCACTACTATTCTGTTTCTTATGAGCTCATCATGGAGTGTACCATAGTTACAATGCTCCACTAATACATGTAGGGCAGTTACGAATGCATCTACAGTCTCATTTGGCTCTTGTTTGCGCATATTGAACCGTGCACGCTCATACACAACATTTTTCTTGACGATGAAAATGTTATGGAAGCCGTCTCTCACTTTGCTGTATTCCCGCTGCTCTGCATAGGTTAGCTTTAAGCCTCTCAGGACGTCGTCCGCTTCGTCTCCCATGCAGTATATCAATGTGTTGACTTGATTTCCTCCGAACCTGCTGACAGATTACTTGCCTGGCGAAATCTCTCGAAGCGACGTATCCACTTTGTCCATTCATGTGGTTTGCAAAAATCAAAGGGCTCCGGTGGCTGTATGCTAAACGTAGCGCTGGGATTGCTAGCCGCTGTGCTAACTCCTGCCCTCGGCCGTTGATCTTCACCGTCCAACATTTCTGCACACCTCTCTCCCTTTTTCCGCTTGATGGACCCTTAGTGCCTTTCTCAGTAGCCACACAGCACTTCTGACACCATGTCGTGTTCTTAAGTTTTATGAAATAATACGTGGGACAACTGTGTGCTGTTAACATGAGGCTTTACTCAACAGACTGAATCAAAACAGCGTATGATACGTCACTACGTCAGGTGCGTGACCAAAGATCATTAGAAACTTACAAGATGATGCTGTGACATTGAATACACCACACTTCTACACAACTTTGGTGCAAACATGACATGACATCTGTTTAGACGCTCAGGGGTGCGTTTGTTTTCCCTGCAGGGGCAGCGCGGATGCGTCAGGCACTTTTGTTTTTTTTACTTTTTTCTTAACATAAATAATTTTTTGCTCTCTGCCCCCTCTCTGAAGAAGGTCCTGCTGTATAAATGTTCCAAGAACAGAGCCCACCTCAGGATTTTTTGTTTTATTAGCTCAATCGAAATACAGCAATAGCCATGCTGCCTTTGCTCTGCCCAATCCCGTCAGACCTTGGAAGCTAAGCAGGGAAGGGCCTGGTCGGTACCTGGATGGGAGACCGTTTGGTAACATCAGGAAGCCTGGGGAATGTAGTGAGTGAGTGAGTGGTTGGTTTTGGTTGGAGGGGCCGATGGCACTGACTGGTTGCCTCGCTTCCGTCAATCTACCCCTGGGCAGCTGTGGCTACAACAGTAGCATACCACCACCGAGTCTGGAGTGAATGAATAATGACGACAGTGTAGCGCTTTGTGAAACTTGGTAAAACAGGCTTGTAAAGCCTGTATTACAAGTGCAAGGCATCATTATTATTATTAATACAGTATAATAATTTGGATGTTTAACAATCTTTGTTGCACAGTGACTTTTCAGTTAGATAAAGGGTTCCCTTTGCAATTTTAGCCCTAGTATAGAGCTGGTCCAGTGTGCCTTGACCGGGACGTTCACAGCACTTCCTTGCGCACAAATTTGTTCTTAAAGCAGTACTAAGTAACTCATGCCCCTAGAGGCCATAAGCGCCACTGCAGGTGTCGTAGCATGTCAAGATATTTTACTCCGTGTGATCAAATACTACGCTGACAGCATGGGTGTCAGAACCATCATTGTGAGGGGGACGTGTCCCCCCACTTTGAAAAGTGGTTGTTTGGTCCCCTCCACTTTCACACCGTGAATTTTCATTGACTTTACATTTACTTAAAGTTTAGATTGGACCTTTTCAATAGGCGGCCCGAGGGCAAACAATTAAATCTGACCCGCGCCTTATTTTCCATAAAAAAACTATATATTTGGGCAAAATCCACGCCAGTATCGCGTTGCACCACGGCGCATATGCTCTGCTTTGCATAGCTGTGTTTATGCGGCTCCGCCTCGATCACCTCAGAGCGGCTGAAATGTAAACATGGTTCTGTAAACCACTGAAAAACGGCTAAAGTGAGAATACTGGAGGATTATCGTTGGACGGACTGACAGATTTGACCAAACCAAAGCACAAGGACACTCGTGCATCGTGTTTTCGAAGTTTTGCCCGGATTATCACATGGAGGAGCAGGACTTTTCACGGTTCGCAGCAGGTGGACAGCGTGTTTCCCTTCTTCATCATTACAAACGAGCGCGCATCTCATAAGAACGCTTAATTCACTGAGTTTTTTCCCAAAGCGTCATAAAGCCAGGGCTGGACAGGAGAACAGCAGCTCCACAGGTGTTTGGTTAGCCCTATGTCCGCCCAGCTGCGAGGAGGAGGTGCGCTCAAGTCTCATGTTTTCCTGAACAGGCTGTTACAATAGTCTAGCCGACTGGAGACAAACAGATTGATTAATCTCTCCAAATCTGGCGCAGTTTCCTGTCTCTGCCTTTGTAAGAACGAATTTTAAGAAGTTTCTTAAGATGATGTTCATGAATGGCCATTGTTCCTCCTGGATCCAAGGTTCGACCATCGGCCAGATCCTCCTCTCCAGCACCCTTGAGTAGACCTTACCGGGGAGGCTGAGGAGTGTGATCCCTCTGTAATTGGAGCACACCCTCTGATCCCCTTCTTAAAGAGAAGGACCACCACCCGGTCTTCCACTCCAGGGCACTGTCCCCGACTGCCACGCGATGTTGCAGAGACGTGTTAGCCAAGACAGTTCTACAACATCCAGAGATTTAAGGTACTCAGGACGAATCTCAGCCACCCCGGGGCCTTGCCACGAGGACCTTTTATAACCACCTTGATGACCTCAGCTTGGGTGATGGGCGAGTCCCTTCTGAGTCCCTAGTCTCTGCTTCCTTATCAGAAGACGTGACGGTGGGATTCAGGAGATCCTCGACGTACTCCTTCCACCGCCCAAGAACATCCCCAGTCGAGGTCAGCAGCTCCCCACCTGCACTGTAAACGTTGCTGGTGAAGCACTGCTTCCCCTGCTGAGGCGCCAGACGGTTTTCCAGAATCTCTTCGAGGCCGACTGATAGGATGGAGGAGGACTATCGGTAATTCTCATTCATTTGTTTCTATTCTCATTATCCGGAGCAGTTTTCCTCTTTCTAAATTATCACTTCTGATCATTTGGGTCACATTTCTGTTTTTTTGAGTTTGCTTTTTCAGGCTCACTGCTGCAATGCCTTTTCACCACTAGATGGCGACTATAACCCTTCAACACTGTGTGATACAGTGTGACACAATTTTGAAAGTGGGTGGCACACACTTTGAGGTATCATCTACCCATCACTAGTTGGTACTCCACTCCCTCTTCACACCGCGGTCACCCGCTCTGAACAGCTGACGCGCGTAGCCACTGATTCACACCGCTCTTTGGCCCTGCCGCCATGCGCAGTAATTAACGCACGCATTTCTCATTGACAATACACACTAATCAATCACACCTGCCGCGTGATCTGCGTTAGGTGTGTAGGCACCTTTTACAATATTGATCTACTGAAAAAGTGTTGTAGCACTAGCTGAGAATTGAAATGACTGCTGTTGGATTGTTTCTATTATGATTTCAGCTTTTAAGACTTCGTAAGGAAAATGCAGTATTTTGTATTAGATATATCAAATTCTATACTGTTTTCAGTTCTGTTTAGCTTTATTATCCCCATGGGGCAATTTAGTTAGCAGTCACATACAACGGACCATCAACATAGTACAAAAAATACATAATATTTACATGAAATATACTCATTCATTTAAAAGACCAATCGCTCTTGGGATCATGGACTTAATAAACATGTTGGTGTTGCACCGTGGAACGTTATAACGACGCCTGGATGGAAGCAGTAAAAACTCTTGGCACAAAGTGGTGTTTTGGATTGCAGCTTGTCAGTTTGGTGATGGTGGGTCCCAACACCAACCAGTTAAGAACTTCTGGTTTAGACCCATCCTATTGCTTATTTTGTTTTTGTCATGGGCCATTTTGTAATATTTTTTGAATGTTTTCATTGTATTATTGTGAATCAAGTTTCTGCTGTAGACCATGCTCATCAATATATTTTGTTCCTCTGATTACCTTGACAGTAATAATACACATTCTTTAACGTTGGAGAGGAGAAAAAAAGCCTCTGTACAGTGTCACAAATGGTGTGCACAATAGCACCACCACTTGGACCCCTAAAGGATACACACCACTGGAAAAGTGTGTATAATTTGCAGTACCGGGTAGGGGGCGACAGTGAGTAAAAAAGTTTTACCCACATTTCCACTTTTGTTACGTTGTGAGCCAAGTTAGATAAAAGCATGAGGAACACCAGGAGAGGCTCTTAAACCATATGAATACTGTCAACTTTACGGGGCCCCATCATTTTGGGCCCCACAAAGTATATGGGCCCCGCAATGTTGGTGGGCTCCAATACTCAGGACCCTCAAAGTAGTATCCGCAAGAACACACACACACACACACACACACACACACACACACCACACACACACACACAGAGAATATGGCTTTCATAAAAACAGATCTCCCGCTTTCGTGTTAATAGAACTCATAGAGGAAATCACTAATAATATCGACAAGGAAAGTATTCAATAGGTATTTTCATCGATCTTAAGAAGGCCTTCGACACTATGGATCACAATATACTCCTGAACAAACTACAAAAATATGGGATAAGAGGTATTGCATTCAATTGGATTGAATCCTATTTAACAAACCGTAAACAGTACAGTATGTTCAAATGGGGCAGTGCAGATCCATGTGTGATACCCTAGTGTGTGGTGTCCCCCAGGGATCGGTGCTGGGACCTAAACTATTTTTATTATATATCAATGATTTGTACTTGGTTTCCAAGAAGCTTAAACTGGTCCTTTTTGCAGATGATACAACAATCATACTCTCAGGGGCAGACTTACAGCAAATGGTGATCGAGATTACAGAAGAAATTGATAAATTGAAAGATTGGTTCTGCATAAACAAACTGACTCTAAACATTACGAAAACCAAAGCAATGTTCTTTGGAAATCGTGTAATGAATGTACAATTACCAGTTAAAATTGGTAACGAAACTATTGAAAGAGTCTATGAACACACATTTCTTGGTGTAACACTCGATCATAAAATCAGCTGGAAACCCCACATCATAATAATATAACTAAAGTTGCAAAGATTTCAGCCATAATGAATACATTTAATATATCATTGATAACAAAGCTCTATATACTATATACTGTTCACTTATCCTTCCCCATTTAACATATTGTGTAGAGATCTGGGGAAATGCGTATAAAAGTAATCTTGACCCATTGTTTAAAGTTCAGAAAAAGGCAATAAGAATAATCCATTTAGCTGGATACCGTAAACACACAAATTCTTTATTTTTTAAATCAAAAACAATGAAATGTGAGGACCTTACTGAATTTAAGATGGCTCAAATCATGTTCAAAGCCTCACAAAAGTCGCTTCCTGAAAGTATACAAAATATGTTCTGCAAACGAGAAGTTAAATACAACTGAGAGATAAGATGAGCTTCGATAAACAATACTCCAGAACAACCATGAAAAGCATGTGTCCCACGAGACGTGGTGTAGAAATATGGAATAATCTAGATCAAAACATCAAACTTTGCAATAACCTGGTACATTTAAAAAAAAGTTTACAAAGAGTTTATATTTCTTAGATATGATTTGTAGCACAAGCATATTCTTTTGTTGTTTCTTTACTTTGCGGATGTTTTTTTTTATTGTTCATTATTTGTTGTTACTTTGCCCTATGTTCCTTTGTTTATGATTTGCTACCCTGTAAATGTTAAATGTAAATGCTATTGTTTTTATTTTTGGGGTGGATGCTTATAAGCCTTTGGCTTTGGGCCACTCCCTTTGAGCAGGTTAACTGCTCAAACAATAAATAAACACACTAAACTAAGTGCCTGTTTATCCCAGACACCAACGGTTTATTGCCGGCTGTGCTGTGGTCTATTACCCCGGAGGTTGAAACCAGACACAGATATACCGCTTGGGATATACTCATCCAGCCTCCCGAAATGAAGTCACAGTGGCTTGGTTTACATGGTCAGAAAAAAAAACAGATAAAATGGAGTAATCAGATAACCCCATAATCAGATCTGATGTGTTTATATTCACTGCAGAAATCTGATCATCCCAAACTCCAGGTTCGGCATGTGCCAGTGCAGACGTGGATGTTTAGAGTGATTGGACTATCTCCCTTCCTGTCAGTCAGGGGGTCGGCCCATTAGTCCGACAACCCATTAGTCCGACGTCTCATTATTCCACAATGTCCCATTGAGTAGGGGTTGAAATATAAATTAGATTCAGGCAAGAGTCCACTGACCTTAAGGTTAGGGCCAATGGTTGTGTATGGCTCTCTACTGAGATTTATGATTTGCTGTTTTATGTTTTAGTTGCTAGGTGCATTTTAAAAGCACGTTGTTTGAGTTTTGCCCTCTCAGCCTGTAACCATGTTACAGCCAACGACCAACCACAACAGCGATCACAACGGTAGGGGAAACCCTTCCTTTCCCGTGAGTAACACGCATATCCCATAGTGGTGCTCCTTTGTGGCAGGTGCTGGGCGGACGGATAGTGGCTGGAGATAGGCTACAGAAGATCGGGCCAATAGGCCAAGGAAAGATCTGTGATATTCAGCAGAGGAAATGCTGCCTCGCTTGTGAGTATTCTGCATATCGTAGCGGCGCTTTAAAGCGGCGATTGCCTTTGGCGTAGGGGACGCGTCTGTCTGTTGAGTCCTGGCGTTTGTTTTGTTGCTGTCCAGAGGGCGAGCGGGCGGAGCGGTGCGTAACGAGAGCTGGCGTGGAGTTCAGGCTCCCAAACACAGGCCCTGAAGACGCAGCGGCCCCTGTGCATTTAGTGTCATTTTCATTCCCCCATGCTGGCTGTCTGCTCTGTGTGCAGGCCGTGTCAGTGGATCCGGCTTGGACGGATTAATTAGTGTCTGCCCACTGATTTGTTTAGCCATTTCATTTTTCATATTTTCATTTGTTTTATTTTGTTGTGGGTTATAATCTTAGCTTTGTTTTTTAAATTCACATGAATTGTAAATCTTTTATTATTTGCCTCTTGTTTGGTCACATCTACATCTCTCACAGTTCATTTATATTTAGGGTGACCAGATCGTAACCAGCCAAATGTGGGACATGAAGCACTTTAAAGAGGGACAAAGCAGGACAATGAGGGACATTTTTAAAGACGTAAAATTACACTCAATTGAAACATTATCATTATTTTAAATTAGCCTATTTTAATCACATGGGCAATATAAATCAGTTGTTCATTCACTTTCATTTGTTATTTGTTAAGTGCATAAATGGTGAAGATTCCTAATAATAAATACCCACTGTGCATGCAAACATTAGCAGAGCAATAATCGCTTATAATTCAGTGAAGGAAAACAATGTGTAGCCTACAGTAACAGTCTGTAGCAAAGTATAAAATATTGAATTTTGTTTAACTGCAACAGAGACATCAAACTGTTTATAGCGGTCATTGAGCTCAAGTGTCTCTGTAGCAGCTCAGGTCACTGCAGTGACAACTACACAATTGACTCTGAAGCCAGACTGAATTGTTCTACTTTAAACTAAGCAGACATTCATCACCCATCAGTTCAATAACTCCATTATATTTGTAAGACACGGAGAAAGAAAGTTTTCCCCATACTCACCCTTTTAAATCCATAGACTTCAAAACCCTGCTTACAATTGCGCCTTGGACTAATTTGGACTTGGGGTCAAAGTGTTCCATGTGGCATCAGCCTCTTCTGATAGCTAGCTAACTCAAAGATCCAGGGTTCAAACCCAGTTGTTCATCATTTGCTTGTGGTTTAGGTCCTACCTTACGCACAGGAGTTTTTGTGTTCAAATTGGGCATGTAGAGTCCGCCACTGCTCCCATAAAATATGGTGTGCCCCAGGGCTCTATACTTGGCCCTCTTCTGTTCTCACTGTACCTCCTGCCACTTGGGTCCATCTTGCGTAAGCACAATGTTGCTTTCCATCTCTACGCTGATTACAGACAGATTTATGTACCGTTGGAACATGGCAATGGATATTGTACAAAGCAACTTTTGAGGTGTATTGAGGAAGTACAAGAATGGATGTCACTCAATTTTCTCCATTTAAATGACAAAAAGACTGAGGTCTTGCTGCTCGGCCCAAAAGATGCCCCCTCCTCTTTTGTGGATTTGGGTCCCTTAGGTGAACACTTAAAACCAACTGTGACAAACCTTGGTGTGAAGCTGGACTGTGTGCTGAAGCTTGACGCCCAGATCAGCTCTGTTGTAAAGTCCAGCTTTTATCAGCTCAGGCAACTGTCCAAGGCAAAACCGTTTGTTCCCCAGCATTTATTTGAGATTTTAATTCATGCTTTTATCACAAATCGTTTAGATTACTGCAATGCAATTTATGTCGGGCTCAATCAGTCGTCTCTCGCTTGACTTCAACTTGCACAAAATGCTGCTGCTCAGCTTTTAACAGGCACCAAAAGCGAGAGCACATTACACCTATTTTGAGGTCATTGCACTGGCTCCCCATTTCATATCGTGTTGAGTTTAAGATTCTTTTATTTGTTTTTAAATGTCTTAATTGTCTTGCTCCTCAGTATCTGTCTGACCTGCTGCAGCTCTATAACCCTGCACGCTCCCTGAGGTCAGCAGATATGTCCTTGCTGGTTGTTCCCAAAACACCAGAGGCGACCGCTCTTTCGCTGTCGCTGGTCCTAAACTGTGGAACGCACTGCCCCTGCACCTTAGACTGACAGAGTCTCTTCTTTTTAAATCCTCTCTTAAAACGCACCTTTTTTCCTTGGCTTTTAACATAGCCTGAGAAGTTTGACTTTTGAATGTTTTTTTTGTTTTTACTGTTCATTTGTTTATTAATGTAATTTTTACTGCTGTGTTCAGCACTTTGGTCAACGTTGTTTTTAAAGTGCTCTATAAATAAAGTTGGATTGGATTGGATAATCCAAATTATATCAAATAAAGGCTATACATATGTCACTTTGCATGTAATGAGTCTATGATACAGTAGGCCCCATTTTGTTTTGTCGCCTTTCACGCGTGAATAACACGAGACCCACGTGTGAAACACGCGTCTTTTATTTTTTTTCCCCCCAGTGATGCTGCAATGACCCAAACAACCACCAGGTGGCACTTGTGAGCAGGATTAGGAACATTGGCTTCTCACCGCTCTTTCTTCTCTCTTCACCGGACAACTTTTCTGTGGCTTTATAGCTCAATGATAAGGAGCTAGACTCTGGTGCGAGAGGACCCGGGTTCAAGTACAGGCTATGATACTTTTGATTTTGTTGACGTTTAAAATTTTTTCTAAAAAATAATTAGTAATTAGGCCAACACATTTAAAATAGTTGCTAGACTGTAGTAAACTTGTAAAACGCGCTGGGTGTCACACATGGCTGGGGGCATTAACGCACGGGTTGCCACGATTCATTCTATAAAAAGTCCACTCTCACAATATAGTTCCCCGGGGCTTTGCCATCCCGGGAGCGCGTCAGCTTTTAATATAACCTACCCTGCTCCAAACATAGTCTATTGTAAAAACGTGAAACTATCACGCAGGAGCGTGCTGGGACCTCATTTTAGACCGTCAATTTAGAAAAGACCGACCAACTTTTCTGTGGGTTTATAGCTCAGTCATAACGCACTAGTATTTGGGGCAGGAGGACCCGGGTTCAAATACAGGCTATGACACTTTTGACACAACTCCACGATCAGCACCAAGTTATGAAGATGTACTGTTTTGTACTGGCTTTTTAACTTTGCTGTCTCTGGTATTCTATTACCTAGAAATAGCATTCAATAGCAACACATTTACACATAAAATACATTCTCACGATATTGCTAATAAAAATTGAACAGTAGTTGGCCTGACCAGGACTCGTACCCCGCTCGTTTAAGTGAAAGCCATTCACAACGCCACGTGCGCCACACGGATTCTTCTGCTAAACCGGCCCCAGTCATTTTCAATGGTAGTGCTAAACCACTGCCCTCCTTGCAATTACACGTTTGGCCTGCTGCGTCGCTGTTTCGGCGACTCAGTTTTTGCTACTATTTCCAGTTCTGGCATTGGTGTCCCGTTCTTCGGAGAAACAACACAGTAAGCAACTTTTCTTCCCAGATTGGGTAATCTTTTCACTGTTTTAGTCATTTAAGTTTGCAAAACACTGATAGATTGTCTCTTAGAACAGACATTTGAGTAGTTTTTATGGTTAAGTTACTGTCATGCTGTTTCAACGTAGCTTTGTTTTGTATTATGTTTTCAGTATAGTACGCTTTTTTATCACTACTATTTCATTATTACTCCTTTTCACTACTTTACACGTAAGTTGAGTGTGTTTAAAGGAGACATCTACGCTCCCCCCGCCGCCCTGATTTCTCAGGCCTATTTACAAATGAATAGACCCTGCTCCAGGACTTCTTAGTCAATCCCTGCGTTTTCACACCTCTGGGTGACATGACATAAATTAACCTCTTAACCCCCACCTTAACTGAGGGCATTTTCTCCAGTTCAGCTTCACCCAAATCTAAAAGCTTGTCGACTGGAGAGCAACAGTGTAATACCCAATTTGAAAGCTCAGATCTACAACAGTGATCGTAACTTTTTTGTCACATTTTTGAAGCCTTTTTGTCATGCTTTTGTCTCGTTTTAGAGGCTTTTTTTCATTTCTTTTTTCTCATGTTTTTGTCACTTTTAGGCGTATGTTTTGTTGCTTTTCCGGCATGTTTTTGACGCTTTTTTGTTGCATTTTTAGCTCAGTTTTGTTGCTTTTTTTGGTCACAATTTTGTTGCGTTTTCATCCTCATTTTCCTCGCTATTTTTAAGCTTTTAGATTTGGGTAATGCAAAACTGGAGAAAATGTGCTTGGTTAAAGCGGGAGTTAAGAGAAACTACATTTGCACGTTGTATTTCTCATGAATAGATGTGTCAATCCCTGCGTTTTCACACCTCTGGGGGAGGGGGTCATGCAGTAGGTCTAATGCAGTGCTTAATTTGATCCCCCGTTTGGGGGAACGCATTCCCCCAATTCTCAGTTTTTCAGGGTAAAGGATCCGGGAAATATTTATGAGGATATAATGGTGTTTAATGAGAGTGTTCCGGCAAATGTTTTAGCCTGTTCCCCGAATCCATAACATCAGACCAAAAGTGGTCCTGAAAATACAAATTTACAAATTAAGCACTGGTCTAATGCCAAACTCTAAATGTAGTGCTAACATCTGAAGTTTATTGTATGATAAATGATTGAAGGCCAGCGGACTACATATGTTTTTTGAAGGAAATGCGATTAAACATATAGCTTACTCTGTAAGAATTTTTTATTAGAAATGAACAATGTTGTTACATTTTGTGTAAATATGTATAACTATGTTTCCAGTTACCAAACCGGATCAGGGGCTACAACATCTACTCCTATATATAAAAAAACAACTATTTCCTGCTGTGCCAACAATCGAGCATCCACTGAGAGGTAAGAATAAAATAAAAGAAAAAATAGATTAGCACTCACACCACAGTAAAGGGCAGACAACATTTTTTATTATTAATCTAAGCTCTGAATTCTCAGTTTCTGTCCTTTTGGCTCCTAAGATTACTTTGATTCTTGACTGTGTACTTTTTGTTAAAGACTTAAAATGTGTTTTGTCTGTATTTTTACAGTGGGAGAACCTGCCATCTGTGGCTACATACAAGATCTTCTGTGCTTGTCTAGAGGATTTTGGACAACAGAAGAGCTGAGATGAGCACTCTTCTAAGATCATCAAAAAAACTGCAGTCGTCAGAGGCCTCAGATTGCAGGTAAATGTATGAATTTGTAAAGCCATTTGTGGCGATTAAGTTACTATGTTAAGATGACTTGGGGGGTCAGTTTGTCAGTGCAGGGCTTAATAACCTATATTTATTGGTACAGTAGCTACGTTATCTGAAAAGAAAAGTATAAACATCACCACTGAAGTAACTTAAATGATTTACCATTTGTTTTTGTTTTGTTTTTTCTTTACAGAGATGTTTGTGGTGGATGACCGCGTTTCCTAAGACAGGACTGAGGCAGACCTGCTCAGGGGAATAGTTCAGAGATGGTCCTTCATACACATCCAAGGTAAGTTGTTGTAAAATATCTACACCTTAATCTCATGCCAAAGAGTTGGGTATATTTGAAAACAAATCTTCCCTCGGGGACAATAAACCAAACTAAATTCTTCTGATATGTGCATGTCCTTTGTGTCTCTGCAGGAAGACCGACCACAACCATCAGCTTCTGCACAGGAGGAGCTGCCCAGCCACATGCTCCACCTCACTCTGAAGGAGTTGTCTTGTCATCTCTGTGCAGCGCACTCTGGGTGTAAAAGGCTCTACAGCTCTGGGACTGGTGTCTCAGGCTCGTGGTGGTTCCATCTGAGGCACTTCAGACAGGCCTCGGGTCATTACAAGATTTGCTCAATGATTTTAAATTGCACATGTTTAGCTAAGGCTTTCTAATAATTATATTCTCATAATGTTAACTCAATATTTATTTGGGGAAAAAAGTCCAGCCTATTAGCAAAAAAAAAAGGAAAATGTTCTGTACAACTTGAAAATGTATTGGAATTAAAGGTATAATTTTTATATTTTTTTATAGTCCAATAGTATTCAATTTCTAGTGTTGGTTAAGTAAAAATAGTTACAGCCCTTTAAAAGCATGTAAACATTTTAACAAGTCTATGGAGGAATGTGCAGTTAAATGTCCAGTAACTGAATGAGCTGTTGCTGTTTTAGACTTTGATGTTTCTGATCAGAACAACTTCACTACAGCTGTTTATTCACCCACTGTATTTGTCAAAATAAGACTCAATATATATATATACACAAGCAGTAGCAAGTCAAATGTAATGTTTTTAATGCGCATATACTGTATTTGAATGCAAAAAACGCAGGGAGAAAAAAAAGCATATTTCATTTCTTTGGATTTGCAAACATTTAATCAAACAGGAAAGATAATTGGACAAAACATTACACTTTTAAGCAAAAACAAAAACAATTCAGCCAAAACTGCAGCTGCACATGTTTTAGACCATAAGCACAAGAAAGGCTCCCGGAAGTACCAACTGGGACAGGAAAAGATGGTCGGGCTGCCGGCTCTGTCTGGGCCTCTGGTTTGACTCTGGAAAACATTGAGCAGGACATGTTGTTAACCAATAGATTTGGATATTTATAGCCAGACAAATGAGTGCAACCATTTTGGCAAATGCCATTTAAAGCTCTCACTTATGGTCCCATTTTAAGTAATACTATGTTATTTTAATTAAGTTGCCATTAAATAAATTAATCACTGTTCACTGTGATTGATAAACTGACAGCATTAGTGGTTCAGACTAAATGTTCTTTCTTTAAAAGCATATTTACAAATGTACCAAATATAAAGCAAATGTATGCAAGTAGCTATTGTTCATAAGTAAAAGTGTATCACAACATTTATACACAATTGAGTTACAAGTGCGTTTTTCAACATGAACAATTGAAAAACGTCAGCTTTGTATATTGTGCTGTTTCTGTTTCTGATCCAACTTAACAAAAGGTTATGAAGAGGATCACCTTGCGAAAAAATAAATAAAATGCGCCTAAAAAACGATTTATTTTTTACTTTTTATTTTTACTTCCCACTACTGAAAACATTACATTATCGAACCGAAAAGCTATTTTCAAAGCCGTGCAGCCTAATCAGAAAAACAATCACGTCTTCATTAGTTTAAACTGTTGTTGTTCATGTTAGCTAATAGGCCTACTTTTTAACATTTAAACACGCAATACCTACAGTATTGCCTACTGTAGGTTCGCAATACATTTTAGTACTGAGTAAAGAAAAAACTTACTTTAGGTGCCTGTTAGCGTTTATCCTAGTCCAGTCCCGTTCATTACCGTATTGTTGTCTGTTTGGCTCTCAGACCACTTAACGGGGAAGACCTCTGCTCGTTCATGAGTCTTCACGCACACGCTCGCGCACGTCCACAGCACTGGTGACGTCATGTCATTGGAATACTTTTTAAAAATGGTTTTTGATGCTTTACAATTTTTTACGAAGAAAAAAAGTCCATGTCCTAAAAATAGTAATTTTAAAGAAATATATTTGCCTTAGTCTGAAACTCCAGATGCCCCGTGGACCATTTTACAGGCTGCTCCTTTTACATGGTTGTCTATGGCGAAAAAGGCTGTTGAGCCGTAGACTGCAATATCACGGCCTGCCACTATCACAACTCATTTCAGAGCAAAGGGGGCGGACCCCCCACTGCTCTAAACATGTAAACTTAAAAAAAAAGAGAAAAAAAATAACCGCTCACGGGTGAGACTCGGCTCTCATCGTTCACTTAAAAGAGCCGGCTCTTTGTACCGACTCGTTCGCAGCGGCCCATGTAAAAAGAGAAAGCATTACAAAAGTGTCTAAGCCGTACTCGAACCGGGGACCTTTTGTACCAGAGACCAGCACGTTGTCAGTGACCTATACAGCCACAGAGAAGTCATGGTTTGCAGGCAGATTTATAGATTGCCCTGAGCGGTCAAGTCGTCAAATTTCTTTTAGTTTATAAATTGGTGTTCACTGAACAAAGATTATGAAACTATCACCTGGATAAAGTTGGTACAGTCCAATCCAGCAGAGATAGATAGGAAGAATGTAGTTTTAGATGAATAAAAGCTGATAACGTTACGTAATTGCACACCAGCGCACGGAGCCAAAATCAGACTGGAATCGAACCCTGGTCTCCTGGGTGCCAACCTGTAACGCTAACCATTCGGCCAACACAATCTCACTAGGCAAGAAAGTTTGCACGCAGTGTTATACCTAAGTGTTTAATTCGCCGGTAGAGCTACAGTGGACTTAACCTGCCACCTTGTGGCGATAAGATGTAATATGTTTCACGCAGCTGCGTGATTCATGAAAAGCGTGAGTGAAGACGACAAAACGAAATGGGGCCTACTGTATATTAGTTTTACAGTTTAAGTTGAATAACAGAAATGAATGCACTTTTTAACGATATTCCAATTTTATGAGTTTCACCTGTATGTCCCTGTATCGTGCAGGAAATGTAATTTTCCTTTTGATTTTTGTTGTTGTTTTCTTGGTTCATGTTTATTACACTCCTATTAAATATAAATTGTCCTGAAACCAAAGATGTATAACACTTGCAATATGACGTGATGTTTTTTAAGCAATACACAAAAACAAATCAGCCAAGAAAAAATGCCTTGAAACCCAAAAGGAACATTTAAAATGGCTGCTGAGAGAGACACAAAGTCAATGTCATTATCAGCTTTATTTATATGGCACAAATTAGCAAGACTTTGTTATGCTCTCCTCTCCTGGAACCGCCACCTTAACGTGGTGGAGGGGTTTAAGAACCTGAATGATCCTGGAGCTCTTTTGTCGGGGGCTTCGTGCCCCTGGTAGGGTCTCCCATGGCAAACAGGTCCTAGGTGACGGGTCAGACAAAGAGCGGTTCAGAAGCCCCTTATGAGAGACCAACAGGCCCGGTTAGAACCATGAGGCCGTCCTTCTGTGGACCCACCACCTGCAGGAGGAGCCATAGGGGCTGGTGCAATGTGATTTGGGCAGCTCCAGCAGCTGCCCCCATGACTCGGCAACGGACAAGTGGAAGAAGATGGATGGATGAATGTTATGCTGACACCATACTTGAGTTGCAGAAGCTCCTTCTTAGCTCTCGCGGTCAGAAAATGCATGCTGATTTGAATAAAACTGTAACAACATCAGTGGGTCTAGGCGGGCTTAAAGTGCATATGACACATTAGACTACATTTTCACAAATACGTAGTTAACACAATTACATTCAAGATTCAAGTTAAAATTTTCCCTAAATCTGACAAAAAAATACCTTTTTATTTTGAAAAAGAAAAACACTTCCGCATTAGCCATGGAGCCCCGGAAGTGACGTAGAACGAAACTGAAAATTGTGAACGTCCGCTGAAAGCCATTGAAGTCAATGGGATAATTTGTCCAAATAAACTGCAAACTGTCTCTCTCACACAAACATTTAGCGAACCACAACTATATCACCATAAACCTGGGACAAAATGTGACAGGCTAAGGACCAACGAAGAACAAATGTTGAGCTCTGACATTTAAAAAGGTCTTGATGCAATGAATGGAGATCAGCGCTGATAACGCAAAGAAGCTAGCAGGCTAAAGCTAACTAGCCCGCCGGCTGCTAGCAGATTCATTCAGGATTAGTTTGTTTACATCACACCACTTTTATGTTGTGCTTTGCATTAACGGGAGAGCAATTCGCTCACGGTACAGATGTAAAATGACAGTTGCTGATGATAAACTTGGCCTCTACACTGTAGCACACAGTAGCCAAAGCTAACACCAGGAGACGACACCTTCACGGCTTACAAACGCAGAACAAAGGCTCACAAACACAAACCGATCCATCAGATCAAGTCTGCAGAATGAAATCACACGTGGATCTGTACCGTGACCCTGCCGTAAACAGCAGGATTTGACTCTGGAAATAAAAACACCGTTAGCCTCAGTTAGCATGCGGCCACACACTGTCTGTAGCCTGAAATTGATAAACATTGGTCGTAGCCACACATAGACTGTACAATTCTCTCTTTGAACCATTGCACACTGTAGACAGAGCAGCTCACGATTTTACAAACCCCACTTGTGTCAAGTGACATCTAAAAATCTTAGACTAAAGTAAATCGCACAGTGAACAGCCCTAAGAAGCTAAGCAGCAGTATCTTATAGCCAACTGTTGATTCACTAAACATGCAGAAAAACAAAAAGTTACAGTACTCACCAAACGCAGACATCGCTCTTCCATTCTGCGAAAGCCTTCAATAGTCCTCAAAGTATCCCATAAATAATGTCCAAGTTTTGGAAAACATCGACTCCTTAGCCACTGGGTAGGCTAGCCACTGTTCCACATGCAGCTAAAATATCCATCCTGGTATGGATATGGAAAAGCATAATCGTCCCACGGGCAAAATAAAGTCCTTGTGTGCACAGATAAACTCCTGTACGTGTGTCCTGTCAGCATGGGGGTTGTTTTTATTTTGATGCAGGCAGCCTGCATGGAACCAACTTCTTATAAATATATTAAAAAGAAACAAAATAAGCTGCATTTCTAAATAAGCAAACTTTTAATGAATGCAAAGAATTTTATAAACATTATAAAATAAAATGAGCTACACCTTAGCTTAAGAAAAATGCACCAGCAGTGTATTTAACAAATGGCTGACTCCACACACACAATAACTTACATTTATTGAAGTAAATTACCAATGCAGTTTAATATAAATATAGCTAATCAGAAAATCTGATCAAGAATATAAGAAAAAAGACTGTCAAATACCTACAAAAAGAGCGCCATCTGCTGTAATTTTATTGCACCTACCTTCTTCTACGTCAGCACTGAAGAGCGTTCTACTGTTGCTAAGGAGTTGCTAAGGACATTTCCCTGTTAGATTAACTACAGTTTTGACTTTTTAATCATACTTTCTCCACAAGCTGATATTTTATGGGTGTAAAACTGTGACATTTTCCTTAACACAGGCATTATCCCACCAAATCAAGAAGAATTATAAAAACTTGATAACCTGTCATATGCACTTTAAGGAACCGATAACATATTTTGCTGGGTTGCAGGTTCTAGAATGTGATGATGTCACCGGACCCAATAGGGGGGTAGGAGCCATTTTTTCCTATTAACAGCATTACACTTTCACAAGTCGTATCTAAAAAGAAAATTTATGAATTACAAAAATGATAATTAATATCAGTCACTGGGTCCATGATCTCTCTGTACAACACGAAACATTTCCTTAAAAATGAAATCATTTTACCTCTATATAATATTATAGGCCTTTACTGCAACTGCAACTGCAACTTTATTTATAACGCACTTTAAAAACAACCAGGTTGACCAAAGTGCTACAAAATGCAAATACCTTAAAATATATAAAACATATATAAAACAGTTAAAATTACACTAAAAGCTAATTTTTTAAAATGTCAACTTCTTAGGGTGTACCAAATGCCAACTTAAAAAGCCACGTTTTAAGAAGAGATTTAAAAACAGGTATAGAAGGGGCCTGTCTTATACATACAGGCAACTCATTCCACAACTTTGGGGCTGCCACTGCAAAAGCCCGGTCCCCTCTGAGCTTCCGATTTGTCCTTGGGACGCTGAGGAGGAGCTGGTCAGCCGACCGAAGAGACCGAGAAGGAGAGTAGGGTTTGAGGAGCTCAGAGAGGTACAAAGGGGCAGCACCATTTAAGCATTTAAAAACAAATAAAAGCAATTTAAAATGGATCCTAAAGTGCACAGGCAGCCAGTGAAGAGAAGACAAAATTGGGGTAATGTGTTCAAATTTCCGTGTGCCAGTTAAAAGACGTGCAGCTGCATTTTGAACAAGCTGCAGACGGGAAATACAGGACTGACTCACCCCAAAATAAAGTGCATTACAGTAATCCAGCCGGGTAGTGATAAAGGCATGGATTACAGTTTCAAAGTGCTCACGTGACAGAAAGTGCTTTACCTTGGCCAACTGCCTCAGATGGAAGAAGCTAGACCTCACAACTGAGCGAACTTGGCCGTCCAGCTTAAATACAGGATCCATTTTAAAACCCAAGTTCACAATCTCTAGTTTACAGTACATATCAAGGTCGTGCAGTTGTACAGAACTTACACCAGAGCTGGGACCAAACACCATCACCTCAGTCTTAGAGTCATTGAAATGAAGGAAATTCAAAGCCATCCAGGATCTTACGTCCCTAAGACACATTTGTAGCGAGTCCACAGAAAGTCCGTCCTCCTTTCTCAAGGGAACATAAATCTGGCAATCGTCCGCATAAAAGTGGAAGGAGATGCCATGTCTCCTAAGTATGGATCCCAGAGGCAGCAAATACAATGAAAACAAAATCGGGCCCAATATGGATCCTTGTGGAACCCCGTAGGACAGAGGTGCATGAGAGGATTCACAATCCCCCAAACGGACACAAAAAGTTCTTTCATTTAGATAAGATCTAAACCAGTCCAAAGCAACACTCTTTATACCAACCCAATGTTCAAGCAATTAAAATTTCATGGTCCACTGTGTCAAATGCAGCTGCTACTTGTTTTTTTTTCAAGAAGTACAAGGACCACGCAGTCACCAGAATCACAAGATAAAAGAATGCCTTTAGAATGCTGTGATGTCACCTGCAACCCAGCAATAACAGGCCAATGACCATTTGCTGCTGATAATGTTAAAAAGTTGTTATATTACATTATTGGCCAGATCTAATGTGATAAATTCAGCCAATCTGACTTTAACTTCACATTAACTAAGTAAGTGTGTTCAGGTGAGCGCACCTGAACACACTTCCTGAGCAGCATGTTTTTGGAGGTCGGGGAAACCAGAGTACTACCTCTGAAACGGTGCAGCGCCCCCTGGGTTTGTCCCTGTTTCAGAGCGGTGGTGTCCTGCACTGGTTAGCTCCTCCTGTGCAGCTCCCTGCGCTCCACCTCCTCCTCTTGCGACACCTCCACTTTGCTGCAGGTGGATCTGTGGATTTGTAGATAACTAACTAGTGTTAGCTGTTTGCTAACTTAAAAAAAGCTTTTTTCTTCATGGCCAGTAAGAACCCTCCTCAGCAAAAATATGTGAACCTCACAAAAACATAACATTAATAAGAAAGAAAATATTTAAGGTCCTATATCTTGCAAAATCGACTTTTTAACCATGTTGTTATGCCATTTCCTTATCAAAAACACCCCAGAGCGGTTTTTGGCTTCATTCACGCAGTTCTAAGTAATCCTCCTGAATCCTGCTCTCTGAGCAGCTGCTCCGCCCTCTCCTGGTAAACCACTGAATGAAAAAACAGGAAGAGCCAAACCTCTGTAATGTAATGCTTACGGCCTGATTTTAATTTATAAAACAGCTTTTTCATTATTTCTGTTGTAATAAATAAATAAATAAATAAAGTTTAAAAAAAATTAAATAAAAAATGTTTTAAAAAGGAAGTCCCCGACGCGTCTGTGCTGTCCCGGGAGAGTAAACAAACGCACCCCCGGAGGATACGAGCATAAGTGTTGTTTTTGAAGACTGAGCTCTTTCTAACCTACTCTGGACACGCCTGTTCTTTTTTCTTTCGTTTCCCAACGATAATGTCACGGATGCGCGTTTGGCTACGAGAGGAACAGGACTATTCAACCTTCCTAAAGAAGAGTGCACTCGCCAGAAGTTGGAATTTCTTTCCGGGATTCAGCTACTATATCAACCAACCTGATTGATTCTGGCCAAGGTTCACCAAGCATCAAAGTGGATTAACTTTTATAACCAACGCGATCTCATAACCCGATGGGGAGGCCAGACTGAGCGGTGAGTCAATCAAAACGCGTGTGTTAGCATTTATGAAACTGTGTTGCACATGTCAACTCCTTAAAACTGCATTATGTGAAGTAACTTCACTTTTTGCAGCGATATTTATATTTATAATACTGCAAATGTGGAATGAGCGGAGAGAGGGGCGGAGTTAACTGAATTTTCTGGGAGTTTGGAAAATACCCCCAGAAAATACTTATATTTCTCTCAAAAATGAGTACTCACGTGATAGAGGTAAAATATATCATATAAATGCCTATACTTTACTTTGGAATGGCTAAAATAGCATGATACAGCTCCTTTAGGGGGTAAAATATTTAAAAAGTAATATTATTTGTATATGACAAGAGGAGAATCATACCTTCAAAATACTTCTGAAGTTATAAGCACATTTTTATGTCAAAGCTCCCACAATGGGAGTTTTTTTTCATGACTGTTTACAATGGGGTAAATGAGAAAAGAGAAGTAACGCACACCAGAAGTAGTCCCAAAGGTGCAGATGTTGAGGAAAATCTTCATAAATCAAAAAACAGCATTGCACACTCAAGTAGCCACAGTGTATATACACTGTGGTTCAAAGATGAAAAAGAATGATCTGATCAAGGCTAATGCCGAAACGTTATCATCATCATTAAAAATTGGACATCGGCTACTTCAGTGTGTGATGCTGTTTTTTTATTTACATTGGGGTAAATAACATTAAATTATTTTAGAGCATCAAAAAATGCACACCCTGGGAAAATTTTCCTCAGTTGGCATGAAAAATGTAGGAGCTATGCAAAAAAAAACAACTCCAAAGTGAGTGTGATGGAGGGTAAACCATGTTGTGTGTAATATCATCTGTCAGGGCTTACACAGGTCACAGCAAGTCAAAACAAATGGACAAATCTGGGCTTCTATCGTTTCTGAAAGTTTGAAACCACAGACCAGACAGAGGAATGAGCAGAAATTTCAACATAAAGCAGATCAGACAAGACATGCACAAAAAGTGTACAATTTCAGCAGAAATGGCTGTAGAAATAGTTGCCATTATTTTCAGAGAAGTTTAGATTTAATGCCAGTTTGAATCAAACGTATTGTTTTTTAATGATAATTAAGGCCTTAATTTTGGCACAAAGCATACTTTGAAACTCATGAACGTGCACTTATTACACACGCCCTTTTGATGCTTGACTCCGGAATTTTTCTTTCTTAGGGATACACATTTTCATTGGTTGCAGCTCTTCACAGATAAAGCCTTAGCATTTGGAAGAATTAGCTCTTTGAATGCAAAAGGAAGTAAATCCCTGTGCTAGAGCGATGCCGTTACAGGAAATGCCTCAGGATTCCCCGCCTGGGGAGAGGAAAGTTTGAAGTTTGCTCTGTTCCCTGACCTAGCCCTAAGACTAAAAGAGACTGCACAATAATACCCAGAAGATATCAGTTTAAAATGTTTCATGTAGATTCCTGACACAAACGTAGGAGATAATCATGAGCGATTTGGTTTTGTTTGAGGTGTAGGACACTTTGAGCGGCTGCTGCAGTAATGCGTGTTCGAGAGCAGCGTGTGTTCTTGAATCTAGCTCTACATCACATCACACAGAGCGGAGCCTATGTCTGAGGGTTGCATCAACACATGAACAGGCTCCTACTGTCAGAATGGAGCAAGCTCTGCTGGTAATGAGCAGCCTCGCATGTCCAACAGTCATGGAACCGATGGAGGGAAAAAAGAATAATTTATACCCACCAACGGATCCCACAGAGTTCTTCCACAAACTGATGTACATAGCTTTGGGCAGGTATGGATTGTAAATCCAGTGAAATAAAGTAATGCTGGCCTGATTATTGAAGGGGGAATTAGTCTGCATTCAATCCACTTAATCTTTGGAGCACAATTTACAAACAAAACCATTTACGAAGTGCTGCACACAGTGAAATATGAAACAGTGATCAAATAAACAGTGTGGTCAAGGTTGATGTGTGCAGTGACATGTGTTCAGCATTCAGAGGAGTGTCTTTGTAAGGCCACTTAAACCAGCTGGTGAAGTGTGCTGCATGGGCGTAACTTCCTCAAGGACTGGTGGGGACATGTCCCCACAGACCTTGGCCCGGCAGGGCCCCACCAATATTTCATTTGTGGACAGTAACTTATGCGGCAGCGACTGTGTTCTTAGTGTTTTCAGGCCTTATTGATGATGCGTAAATATTTTCAAACGCCGCGCTGCACTCGCTGTCTGTTGTAATGTGACACACGGGCGTTTGCGTGGGGACATGTGGAGATCTGCTCATTGTGCGATCTTTCACAGAAAACGTAACACAGATGTGGGTACTTTACACTGCGTTCACAGTCAATATGCAAATGACATTTTTCTAAGATTTTCAAAATCGTCAACTCACATGACAGTCAGGATAATTTTCAAGCCTTTAACTGTTAAGAGGATAATATGAATGTGATTGAAAAAACCTTAAAATGTACTGTTCCAAATGATTATGCACAGCAGCGTTTCAATACATTTTATAGGTTGTAAGAACTAAAAATGGTCATTTATTGAATGTGCAGCATTAGGAGGTCATATTTACTGAAATCAAAAGCTATTTCAATCAAAAACATCTTAACAGGTCAAGTTACATTTTAACATAGGAGCCCTTATTTGATAGCAGCTTCAAAATTCGTAAATCCATTAAACTTGTGAGTTTTTGGAGAGTTTCTGCTTGGATTTCTTTGCAGGATGTCAGAATAGCCTCCCAGAGCTGCTGTTTGGATGAAAACTGCCTCCCACCCTCATAGATGTTTTGCTTGAGGCTCCAAAGGTTCCTCAAGCAAAACATTTTTTAAATCTTTTTAACCTTAATTGTCTGAGATTGATGTCAGTGGTTCAAAGAACCCTGAGACACAATACCATCCATGAGTTTTATTGAAATGTTTTATTTTTTACCTTTATGACACTGAAATACAATTTGCATAATCATTTGGAACACAGTGTAGGCTCGGAGAGAGGACGGTCAGAATCACACTTTTTTTTCCCGTGCTGATCGGTCAAATATTTGCGGAGATCTTCACAATATGTTTTCTTCGTGAGTTTTAGTGCTCGAGCTATGAAATTTGTTTGGTTGGATTCCGCTTGCTTTCTTTCAACTGCTAAGCACCTTTAGTGTATTCAGTCACAGTAACAACAGTTATGTGGCAATCTTTGGAAAAGAAGAAAGAAAAAAAAGTGTTTGGACTTTTGAAGCTATATTTATTTGTTATAAAGTGTACAGATGTTCTTGTTTCTGATTTTATCCCACCATCAGAATTAATATGTTTAAGACTTTGCTGACAATCATGAGTACAATCTTAGAATCCGTTACTAATGTAAAGTGGCCTTTCAGGGGCTGTGGTTACGTCTCGTTTTCATCATTCCTCAGCCTGCTTTGGCCCAAGTGGACAGCAGGACGCCTTCCAAAGCGTGAAAGAGCTGTGTCGATGTGTGCTGGTTAGAGTGTGAGTTTTACAGCGTTATGAGCCTAAATTAATAGCGAACAACATTATAACTAAACAATATGGATGAGCTGTCAGGCGCGGACATACAGCACAATTACAAGGACATGACTATAATGCGGAGCAGTGTCAGATGAAATATGAGGGATCAGCTGTGTGACAGTAAACAACAGATGGAGTGGGATTGTCCTGGAAGTCAACTTTACAACTAATGAGCCTCTGCGACAGCCTCCGATAAAGCTTTATCCACTTTAAATATGGCCCCGATGCTTTTATTAGCCACAAACTGTCAGCGGGGACGAGGATAAGAGAGCGGAGAGCCATCGGAATAGGTCGGAGCCATTGGAATCTGAAACTAGGCAGTCCAAGATCACATATAGCTTAGTTAGCAACGCGACTACTCTGGCACTTTGTTTGTTTGTTTTGAGTGAACCAGTCAGAGAAATGGTATTACATGGTATTACTTTTTTAATAAGGGTATGCGTAATTCATGGTCAGTCCATGCATGAATTCCTCATGAACGAACAAGGCTACATTAGGCTTCATGAATTCACACAGTTAATTAATGGAGGCAATGACCTCATCACGATGCACAGGAGATACGGCGGTGAAAAGAGCAAACCGTGAATAAACTGCCGTCTGACTGTGCCCCTAAAGCAACAGGTTTAACACTTAGGGCGAGACGCTACAGGTGAATGGGGAAAATATATAAATATTAGAGATATCAATTTAAAACTTGTGCTGAATATTACTGATATAAATACAAGAAAAACATTGATTGCAAGTTTTCTGTCATTTTATGTTTTCATATAAAAAATTGCGTTTTATGCACACAAATAGCCAAAAGCAACACAATCTAAATGATGGATAATGAATTCTAATTTTCGCCATTTTTTTTGGGGTTCAAAGCTCAATAAATCAGGCTGGAATTAGATAATAAAAAATCCTTCCAAATATTGTTGAGTGTTCGCCTGTAAAGTGTGGAGTCTTCTGGAGCGACTAAAGTGCAGATGTTGTTAAAGAGTGGAATGAAAACGGCCCTAAAGTTTAGTCTCTTTGTCTGCACATGCGCCCTGTGTGTATTTCTCCGTCTTTAGCCGCTGCTGTCTCCCACAAAGGAAATGACCATATTGATTTTATTTTTATTTTTTAAGTTCACATATAAGTAACAGACAACTGTGACGTGAAAGCAAAATGATACATGATTCTGTTATTTAAAAAAAAAATAGAATCAGTGAAAAAAATACGCAAACGTATTCTTAAAGTAAGATATTTGGGAGTATGCCTCTTAAAATAGTATATTGTATATTCCACATTATTTGGCCATTCTAAAACTCGTTAAACACCTTATAAATTAAATTTAAGATAGATAAACTTTTATGAATTTCTTTCTTGTGTAGTTATACAAAACACAAGCAAAGGAATAAATAATTTAAAAAAAAGTCTTGAATGTTTGGTTCATAGTATCTTCTGACTTTTCAAAGCTGCAACACTTCAGTTTAAGGGGCACAGCATGCACTCATAATGAGTCCATTCTTACTTGTAAGTTTATACAAGGGTTGTTTTTTTCTCTTTATTCCACATGACGATTTCTTTATCATCATCATGATTAAGAGTTCATCACATGAATTCAGGCTCCCTTTATTATAAAGTGATAAAGTGGATTTACTGCAGAAAAGCCTTAAAAGTACAAATCATTTAAAATGTGTTGAGAATCATAACTTTGTGGCTTCAAACGTTTAAAGAAACAATGCTTCAGCAAACAAGATACACATGAAGTGTCAGTGTGACCCAGACTGAAGTCCTGTGTCATTGTTGTGGTCCCAGCTTTAGCTTTAGTTTTCACAGATACAAGGACAGTGGGTGAGAAAGGAGGACTACAACTCCATTGTTGTTGTCTTTAGTTGTCTTAGAGTTGCAGTTTGGACAAAGAATCACATGAGCAGGGTGACACAAGGCAGCTGTGGCTCTATATGTGCAGGAAACAAGCCTATACCTAATACCTTAGAAACTAGGTTTCCTCCAGGCACTCCGCTTTCCCCTACCTCCAAAAACATGCTGGTCTGGTCGGCCCACAGTGGAGGGGCGCAGAGTTACAGCGGTTCAGGGCTAACCCAACCTCTGATCTATGACAATAAAGTTCTTCATTCATTCTTTTGTTACAGCCTGCACACATGC
Organism: Neogobius melanostomus; assembly: GCA_007210695.1. Lineage (NCBI taxonomy): Eukaryota > Metazoa > Chordata > Actinopteri > Gobiiformes > Gobiidae > Neogobius > Neogobius melanostomus. Next base: position 1,425,608 of record VHKM01000474.1, on the reverse strand, counting down.
AGACCGAATATGAGTCTGACCAACACAAGTACCACTCCCTATGTCCAGAGCTGGGACAAATGCACAGCACAGCACTAGACCTTCAGAATCATTATTCAATCATTATTTAGTACAAATCATAGTTACAAGGCCAAGACCAGAGAACAAGTGCCCCCTGCTGACGGACGGAGAACATTAGCAAGTTGTCTAAAAGCCAGTGTTGGGCACATTACATTCTTAAGGTCATTTGTTACTCATTATTTCTCCCCAAAGCTGTAGGCTGTAAAATGAAGAATGGACTGAGGGAGCAAGGCTTCCTCCATAGCATTCAGTGCGGGCTAGCTGAAGCTCGTTCATGCTATCAATTTGACTGGGTGTTTGGAGCCAGCTCTATTATTTAGAATAAGGGGAACATGAAAATAAAAATAGTAAAAGGATAAAATTAGGAAGATGTTAAAACAAACACGTGGAGGTCAGAATGACAAGCCTGTGTTCAATACTGACCTAAAGAGGCATAAAGGTATTTCTAAAGATCGCTGTGACCCATGTGATAACTCTGGGAATGGCGTCATGTTGTTAACCACGCTGGTTTTTCTTCTGAGGAATTCAAAAATTTAAGCCTGAGGCTTTGATTGACAGACTCTGGAGCACTGTGGAGGCTCGTAGCTCATACTCGGCCTCCCACGCGTTTGACACTTTTTTGAAAAACGCAGGACCATTACCATGAATGGGGAAGAATGGCGATAGTGTATTTCTAAATAATGAAGCCTTGGTGTAAATTCAACCTGGGAGACTAAATTCAGCATCACCAACCTCCAGCCAATGATCGTGTCTGTGAGGGCCACACCTCCACCTCAGTCTATCAGTTCAGAGGCACACCTTTGAAGCAGCCAATCACCACCCTCAGTCCTGCTTTTAATCCTCCAGCGTTCATGGTTCGTTCGCTTCCCAGCTGTGCTGCGACCCGCCTCCACCCCATCTCCGCCTCTTCCATCCACGGCTTCACCCTGCTTCATCCTTCACCAGTCTTCCATACCACCACCAGTGTCCAGGCTCCGGAGGAAGACATCTCTTACTCTAACCTGCCCATCCATACTGACTTTAATTCATATGTGTGATGTGTACTGCCGGGGTCTGATCACCAAAAGTATACATATGTCAATAAACCTTTCTAATCACTGCTTTCATCTGTTTGAGTCTATCCAGGTTGAATTAAATCTATGTGCATGATCCAAATTCTCCGGGACAGTCCCTTGTGTTCTGTTTTTCACCACCTCAATGCTGATTGTTTTGGTGGAATTGTGGGGAATTCTTTCAAAAACTGTTTCTACACGATATATCTGAGACATCCTCAAATTCTACAAGGTGAACACAACCTAAAGGATATGAGTAAACCAATCTGGCAAGTGAATATATTAATACTATATATACACACATAACATGATTTTCAGAGCAGAAAAGTGGATAAAGTCATATTTCCCAGAGGTGCCATTTTGATTGTATTGTGTTGAGAGGATTTGACACCTGTATGAAAATCTCAACACAAACCAACACATAGCTAATTAGATCACATGATTAGAACAGTGTGTGTGTGGGAAAGCACACCATCTACACATCAACAAATATTACCAAGTAGAAAATTACAGCGCTATTAATATCAGTGACTCACTGGATTAGGCAGTTATGGTTATTGGTTTCTCTTCTTGTTCAAAGATCAACTGTTGACTGTTGAAGCAGATCATTAAAAGGGGATTTGTACAGATATTTTGAAGGTACTTAACAATCGCACAGTGGTTAAAATGTTCTGGATTAAAAAACGGCATTTACGCTTTTGGATAAAACGATCTATCCAAAAGCAATGGTTTGAAGCAGCCCACTTTACATGGAACTCTTTAGGCCACGTGTGTCACTCACAATGTTGCCATGGTGAAGCTACTAAACCAGTGGTTCACATTGGTACGGCATCAGGATCCACCATTGTCAAAGGACGACAAGCTATGACTCAAATAAGAATATCTTTCTAACTCATCCAACACTTTACTGTACTGTATTAGTCCCACATATTGTTGATTTATCCAAAACAACTCCAAACAGAGAGTTATTATATTTCTTCAGTAGATACATTCTGAAAGAAATGCTCTCTGTTACCCATTTTTAAGTATGAGTTTAGTAAGACAGATGCATGTATGTTTATTGTTTATTTTGATTGGGACTGTGTATGTTAATGAACACACATGAGACTCATTGCATGTAAACACACCACACTGGATTGTAGTCATGGGCTACTTTCCATCTGTTGTCCCCGAGTCGCACTCTCAAAACACACTCGCATTCATCCTGGCCTATTATACATGTTTTGACTGGTAGGGAAAACTGGATTAAAACCTATGCAGTGCTGATTGTATCAGATCACCACAAGTGTCAGGATAGAAAATGGAGTAAACAGCAGAAATACCTTAGACATGAGCTGCTGGTCCCGACTGCAGAGCTGATCCTACGCTCTTGGGATATCAAGGTGAATGACGCTTCATTTTGGCCGTCTGCAACACACAATTACTCGTCGTGGGGAAAATCTTAGGTCGTAGCTGAAAATTGTAGGTCTACAGTGAGACAGGGAACCATCGTAGGACGAACTGTGACAGACACTGTCGTTGTGTCCTTGGGCAAGACACCCTCCTTGCATCCAGTGTGTGTACATTGGTGTATGAATGAGTGAGTGGATTCTTGCTGTAAAGCGCTTTGAGTGCCTAATGTAGGTGGAAAAGTGCTATATAATTTAAGACCATTTACCATTACTTTATCCAAACTTCATGGCGTGCGCCTTGACTCGAAGGTTTGGCTGCATTTCCCAAAAGTAAACGGCTCCAAAGCAAGAAGCAATGTTTGCGATAAGGTTTGTTCGGAAAGGACAGCAACACAGTCATTTATTAAAGCATCTTGTGATACATGGCATGGCAAGGCAAGGCAAGTTTATTTGTAGAGCACAATTCATACACGAGGCAATTCAAAGTGCTTCACAGTTGCAGAAAAAATTACAAGAAAACAGTTAAAATCAATCAATAAAACAACAACACAAAGTTAATCAATTACAGTAAAAGGCAAGAGTGCAGATAAAATACTTTCAGTTTTCATATGCACGGGTAAAAAGAGCTGTTTTCAGCCTGGATTTGAACATTGTCAGAGTTGAGGCCTGTCTCACATCCTCATGAAGACTGTTCCAGATTTTAGCTGCATGAAACTGAAACGCAGCCTCACCGTGTTTATTATTGACTCTGGGAACCACCAGGAGACCCCTCCCTGAAGTTCTCAGGGCCCGAGATGGTTCATACGGTTCTAACATGTCAGAGATGTACTTTGGTGCTAAACCATGAAAAGACTTGTAACAAGCAGAGCTGTTTTAAATTCTATTCTCTGAGTGACAGGAAGCCAGTGCAGAGACCGGAGCACTGGTCTAATGTGGTCGTATTTCCTGGTTCTTGTCAGGACTCGAGCAGCAGCGTTCTGGATGTACTGCAGCTCTAACAGCTCGTTTAGAAAGGCCAGTGAGCAGCCGTTACAGTAGTCTAACCTGCTGGAGACAAATGCATGGATGAGTCTCTCTAAGTCTGGTTTTGACACTATTCCTCTGATCTTAGCAATGTTCTTCAGATGGTAAAAAGCTGATGATGTTATTGCTTTGATGTGGCTGTTTAAGTTCAGGTCTGAGTCCATGATTACTCCTAGATTTCTAACCTGATTTTTTGGTTTTAGAGCGAGAGACTCAAGGTGACTGATAACACTTTGTCTTTGTGTCTGTGGGCCAAAGACAATGATCTCAGTTTTGTCTGAATTTAGTTGGAGAAAGTTGTTTTGCATCCACAAACTGATCTGTTCGATGCAGTGACAGAGTGTATCTACAGGCCCATGTTCACCTGCCGTCAGTGACACGTAGATCTGAGTGTCATCTGCGTAGTTGTGGTACGACACATTGTTGCTGTTTATTAGCTGACCCAATGGAAGCATGTACAGGTTGAATAAGAGGGGTCCCAAGATTGACCCCTGGGGGACTCCACAGGTCATGGCATGCACTGTCTTTTTTTGTCAGAAAACAACCTGAACGGCTCACATTTACTACGGTCCGGGTTTGGTCCTGATCCAGTCCTGATTTTCTCCAAAGTGCCACTCACAGTGACTCCGGCTGACACTGTGGCTCCGCCGGCTCCGGTGCCAGACACAGTATCGGCTAGGGTTGCCAACTTGAGAACAGAAAAATAAGGGACACTTTTGGGCAACCGGGGTGAGGGGGCGACAACGACATCAATAGACGACTTTAGAGCTTGTGATTTGTAATTACAGATTATTTTTCATTTGCTGTAACCAGGATTTTAACATATATACATTCAAACAATGTTGGATCTTTTATTTATGTTATATTATATTATATATTTTACGGGTTAAGCACTTTCTTCCTGTAAGGTTAGGTATTGCATGCTTATTAGCAGTGGTTAAAGTGGATTTTGGGAGGTGGTGGAACTCTAATTTAGACTTAGAACGCTACATTCAGTCGATATATGAAATCAATCAATCAAATTTTATTTGTATAGCTTACAACAGCCAGAAGGTGCCCAGGGCGCTTTCCAGTATAGAAATAAGAATACAATAGACATCAATAAAAACACAAATGTACATACTGTAAAAACAGCAGTCGAGTCAGTGGCTATGTATCGAAAGCTTGTCTGAAAAGATGTGTCTTCAATTGTGATTTAAAAACACTCAACTCAGTAATGCTTTGAAGCTGTACTGGAAGTGCGTTCCACAGCTTTGGGCCTTGGACGGCAAATGACCGGCCTCCAAACATTTTGTATTTGAACTTGGGAGTGCCCAGGGAGGTGTGTTCAGAGGAGCGCAGAGTTCTGGCTGGTTGGTAGACCGAGGTAGGCTGGAGCCAGGCCATTGATGGCCTTGAACACAAACATCAGGACCTTAAACTCCACCCTAAACCGCACTGGGCGCCAGTGGAGAGAGAGGAGGACAGGGGTGATGTGTGAGCGTCTGGAGGTGTTGGAGAGAAGACGGGCTGCTGCGTTTTGTACCAATTGAAGTGGATTGAAAGACTGTGTATAGATTACATGTAACAGAAGGTGTTTTATATTACTTTAATTTATTTATTTTAGAAATAAGTTTTAAACAGAATATGTGCTCTTGTTTGAAATACTCTAAGAAAGTTAGAGCAGGAAATGTTTTGTTAATCAAACACAATTTTGTGCAATCTGGTGAATTTTAAGCAAACATATGCTGTTTAAATTAGCCTTATACAGTGATGTAAATCAGAACTGTCTACATTTGATGATTTTTGATTTTTATAGCTGCAATTAGACTACTTTTATTATTTATTCTATTTCACTAGCAAGGACCACGCCACAACAACAAAGTGCAATTAAAGAATTTCATTATGTTTAGAAGTGTAGAGTGAACTGGGCGAGACTGTGGGTGGGGGCTCCGTCTCGAATGAGCCCAGCTCTTCAGGACCCCATTTTGAAGCAGGAGAATCAGCGCTGAAAATTAAACCGATGTAGATAAAGGGAGGGTGGGGTCGACAGTTTCAAACAGACAGGAATGAAGGCTTGGCCTGGTGAGTATATATAGGCTTGTGGTTAATTAGAGGCGTGGTCAGGTGAATGCAGGATTGGTTGGTCTGCAGAGGTTGATTGATTGATTGAGGCGTGGTCCTGCTCCTGAACTTAGTCAACAAACATTAATTCCATTTATTTATTGTTTTTTATGTACTGTCAAAATCCTGTGTTAGTGTTTCCCTGTGGGGCCCCACAGCAGGGGCCCCAGTACCTCTGCTGCCCGTGTCAGCTCCGCCCCTGTTCCTCCTCCGTCTGAAGCTGCTCATTGTTGAGTCTTTAGTGTTGCCAGACAACACTAAAGACTCAACTTCAACCAGGATTCCAAACGTTTTGTTGCTTTTAATTCAGAGAATCTAATCAGAGGAAAGATTGAGTGGAAAAGGCCGATATTGTGCTGTAACCGCACGCTGTAACCCCGCACCACTCCTCACTGTCTGCACCGCCTTTTCTTTTCATTATGCTTCCTAAATTTATCTCTAAAACCGAAAATATGAGGCCGATTGATGTGGAATAAAAAGCGGGCTAAAGCTTGGAAAGAGCTGCTGATATCATGATAAATGCTGTTATATTGAGGCGATTTACACCCGTGCACATGGGGAGCGGACTGAGCTGCTGCTGATCTTATGATTATTTCTCCAGTTTCTCTGAAGAGTGGACTTCTGTCCAGTGCAGATTTAGTGAGTGACATGGATCTGTTGTATTATGACGGGGAGAAAGGGTGGATCCTCGAAATACAAGACAAAAGCCGTCCCTTATTGATTCAATACGGGATGCAGCTTTATTTTTAAAAATACGGGACGATTCCGTATTTCAAGGGACTGTTGGCAACCCTAGAAACGGCACTCGCGAGAACAGAAGTTCATGTGGGTTCACGCTCTTGTTGCGAATTCACGCGATAAGTAGCCCCGTATATAGGACGTTTTTGTAAACAAAAGCCGTAATTGCCGGTGCAATGACTCTCACCAGTGAAGTGGATGCTTTGCAATGCATTTTCGACCCTGTGTCACCGGTAATGATGTAATGTTTACATTTCCGACGTTACGCTAGTGTACAGGTGATAAACGAGACCAGATGAGCCGACAGATTTTTGTGTGTGTTTATTATTATTATTACAAGCTTCACAATCTTATCTCCACATATTTTGTGTGATACAAAAAGCTTCAAATGTTTGCAATACACATTTTCTATATAGGGGAGACCGGGTATGGGGACATGGAGAGAGTTGTAACACCACCAATTCCACCACTCAGGGATAAGATAGGAGTCACATGATCATATCAGTGTTTACTCACTTCCTCCCTGATCCCACATGGTGATTGTCAAGGTTGTAAACAGGTGCATTCAGATTCTATAGAGAAAAAAATGATTTTGAGGCAAGAAAGTGCTTATACTATTGCACATAAAACCATATGACTTACATTAGATGAAATTGTAGTTTCTCAGACAAAATGTGCCCCTGCTAATTTCAAACCATTATGCTGATACAACTCGCTGAACCATGGCTGACCGGGGTGGGGATGGTTGTAACACAATCATGCCCTATATACAGTTATAGCACTCACTTGATTTTAATATGTTTACAGAATGCCTAAACAGTGGAAAAGAAAGACTGCAACTGATCTGACTTGCCTTTCTTTCTGACCACATCAGATGCTTTTTTTTTTAAACATTAGCTGGCACAAATCTGTCAAAGGCACATGTGATCTGCCATGTAAAACTGAGCAGATACTGTAACACAGCAGAAGCTGAGAGACCAGGGTCCAGTGATCATCCCAGTGCAGGTCACACTGAAGCATCAACAGAGTTTTCTCTGAGGTGCAGGAGGAAGTGTTGGCTGATTATTTGACTCAGACAGCAGACCTGTATTATGGACTGACTCCGACTGAGGTTAAGCATATGACAGGCTAGAGAGAGAGAGACAGTGTTCTGGATTGTTCTTTTATTTAAATAAACCTCTATTAGAATCATATCACATGACTTGGCCTCTGTTTTTATTTCGTTTGTCTAACTGTTACAACTTACCCCAGCATGTGTTACAACCTACCCCTGTAGTGGGGTGGTTGTAACAAAGGACCACCATGTATTTGACATCAACTCATGAGGTCTGTGATATTCTTGTTTGAATTGGTGCCATTTGTACTTAACAAATGTGGGGACTTTGTATAAAAATTTGAGAACTCTAGCTCAAAAATTCAGTGAGTTACAGGTGCTGAAGCAAAAAGTGTTACAACCATACCCGGTCTCCCCTACATAAATATATAAATGAAAAAAATAAAAACGGCAGATTAATACCTAAATAAATACCTTGTGTGGTTACACATTTTTTCTGTCTTTGAACATCTTTATGCATCCAAATGTACATAAATGGCTTTACTTTTCTGACAATATCCTGGGAATCACTATAACGTCAAATTCAAATATTCCACCTTTTTTCAAATGTATCCACGCTAAGATTTTACTTCGAGGTTATTCTTTCCATTGTATACACCTGTATAACTCTCCTTGCATTGATTCATTGTAGGGGGTAGTGATTTGTACCAGGATACAGTTATACATTTTTTCCCTCTACCAATACAAGACACCTTCAACAGATACATTTTGTCTTTGCTCAAAACATTGCATGAGGGACAACAGACGCAAATTAGCCCAAGGCTACAATCCGGTGTGGCTTGTTTACATGCATGAGACCCATGTATGTTCATTAACATGCACTGTCCCGACCAAATAAACCAATAAATAAATAAAATAAATCAGTCTTGTCAAATTTAGAAATGATGGAGTTTTGAAATATCTAATATACAGTGCCTCTCGAAAGTACTAATACATCTTGAACTTTTGCACATTTTGTCATGTTTACAACCATAAACATACAGATTTTATTTTATAAATCTTCTCCAAATATGATCAGATTTCCATGTGTTACACATTGTTGGAAACTTTGGAGACTACACTTTCATAATCTGTGAATAACTCAAAATGCTCCAGAACCGAGTTGTGTCCCCCATTCTCGCGACTGGGAACATATTTCCCATATCAAACTGATACCGATATTTGAAAAAATGACAACGATATATTGGCCATCCCTAACTAATTTATAATGTTTTTTATGTCTTTCACAGAAATATGACAATAACTCTTAACCCCAAATATTGCTGCCCCAGAAGGGACCTGTTGTCCAATACTATTACCCCTGCCTGGTATGCAATAGAGAAACAGAACCTCATTCACGAATAACGGGATGTCCAAGATGTGGCACTAGCAGCAGATGGATGGACAAGTGTTATACAGGACCACTACCTCACTGTCTCTATCCACTATACAATAGAGGAAAAAGTAAAAGAAAAAATATACATAAAAGAGCTTCACAAATTGGGGAGGCAATAGCAGAGGAGATTGCGGACATACTGGAGTTTTCTGTAAAGGAGAAAGTTGTAGCAGTCACATTAGATAATGCAGCAAATATGGATGTGGCCATAAGACGGATGAGTGTGAGAAAGACTGGGTGCTTTGCGCACACTCTTAATCTTGCTGCACACAAGCTCTACAATATTCCCAGTGTGTCAAAGTGGGCTGGGCGAATAAGGGCCATAGTTGTATGGCTGAAAAGGTCAACCCTGGCAAAGCCAGTTTTGAAGGCGAAGCAGCAGCTTTTAGGTGAGTTGGTTATACAATCACATAAATAATTTTTCCAGTAATGATCATATTTTATTCAATTTTTTTAATGTTTCACGGGCCTTCCTGAGCTTTCCATTTTACTTGATGTCATGACTAGATGGAATGGTTTCTGATGGTGGAGTGCTTCCATCAGTTTCCAAAATCATATGAGACTGGTATTAAAGCAGAAATTATATGCATACTGTACAGATTTAAAACATGTTGAGGGAAATGTCAATCTAAACTAATACATGTATTATTATAGTATTTTCCTTTTTATTTTTGTTGACTGGATCATATCGCAGATGAGGATCTGAAAAGTGCTTCATTAAAGTGAAGATCCTTTATACGTCCACAATCTGCATGTCTTCAGAATGAAGCCCAACATTTGGACGGATCCTGCCCATATTGAAAAAACTGGAGCAGCATTTCTCAACAGACCCAGGAAACTCACTGTTTGCCCAAACTATGAAGGGGAGTACCTCTCCTAACATCATCAGGTTTGTGCGTGTATATACTGTATTTCCGACATTTTGTTTTGTCATTCCTTATTTTATTTTTTTATAAGCCAAATGACCTTTTTCTTAAATGTGACCCGCTGTGGATTCGAAAGACACAAGTCGGCAGCCCGTGTCTCGAGAAAAACATAAACAAAGGTATTTTTTTGAAAATTTGTGATTTTCACTTTTTTGCAGAATCGTTCAGTTGAAGTAGCGAAGAAGCCTCTCCATGTTTAAGCTCCCAGTATTGGTATATTTAAAAGCGTAAACTTTTATGTTCAAACCGACTAGTTTCGGAGCTTGCAGTAGGGGCGTGACTTTGTCTGTGTAGCTTCATGACTATGCAACGCTTCCCCTGTGTGACTCTCAGAAGCTGCCGCAACTTACGCTGGAAAATCGATTTACCACGAGTTTGCTGAGCAGAAGGCACGCAAAGGTTACTTCAGACGGGTGAGTGAAAGCTTGTTTTTTTATCGCTGGTGGCCGGTGTGCCAATTGCTTTTTGATTAGGCTATCGTTGTGCTGTTGTAAGCTAACGTGGTGCGTTAGCATGGGAGACAGTCATGTAGTCACGAGGAATTAACCTGCTATTTACACAAAATCAAGACCTCTACAAACTTAAACTACTCCATAAATGTAGTCAGCGCATCCCTAGCTTTCAACTACTTCTTATTTAAGAGAGATCCGCTTCATATTTTCGGTTTTATGCCCAGGTACAGTTACTGGGTTTGTGCAGTGAAACGTAAACACAATAAGACCATGCGCGGCGATACGTCGCGATGTCGGCCTTTTCCTCTCGTGTATGAGAGTGTATGTGCATTACTAAAAGAGTACAGGAGTCTTTTCTAAAGTTATAACTTCAGTTATGTCCGGAGTCTGTAACTCTCTCTCAGCCTGAGGCTGGAGCAATGGCCGCTGGCTGCTCTGCTTTGGCCGCTAGGCCCCCATTGAAAAGCACTGGACTTTAGACATGTTAAAAACAACTTTAATGCCTGGTTTCAATTTTTTCAACACTTAATATGGCTACATATTCCTCCTGAGATAACGCTGGGTTAGTCAAAAAAATAGAAACCAGGCTGGTTTTCGAAAAAAACAAATTTTTTATCTCCTACTTAACGGAGGTCGGACTGTTAGCATTGGAGCTGCGCGAGCTACATGTCACGCAAGGGCCGAGTCTACAGTGAAGATCCCGCCCTTTTGCCCTTATTAGGAACATGCTTCGTCAGAGCTGGGGAGGAGGAGTCTCCGCCATGATTTCCCCCTCGAACGTGGTCATTGTGGTAAACGGGGAGGAGTGAGGAGGAGCTGTCTATTCAGTCTATGGGCTGGAGCTGATACAGGCATAGAGAGACTGGGGAGAAGCGCGCAGGATTTTGACTGTAAATAAAAGAGTCAATTATTTGGTTTATTTGGGCTGCAAGATTGTTATTATATTGTAACAACGATGTTCCCAAAGTGAGTAGGCAGAACTTATAAATGCCTACCCCCTCATACATTAACAAACATAGCTGTTGACATTCATTTCATTTCATTGATACAATTCCTTAGTTGATAATGACTACAATAATGTCCATATGCAAACGATCACATTGCTAAGATGATGAGATGATTTTCTCTGCAAGATTGGGTCCTATATTTACAAAGTACTTATTAAATTGCTCGACAACTTCACTCATATCTTCTATTTTTTCATCATCATTATGGATAATGTAATCTATTGGGCAGTTTATGGTTAGTCTTTTTTTCAATTAGACTATTTAAGACAACTGTGAAGTGAAAGCAAAATGATACATGATTCTGTTATTTTTCAAAAATAGAAAAGTGAAAAGTGGGGCGTGCACAAGTATTCATACAGCATGACTTAATACTTTGTGGAACTCCCTTTTGCTGCAATAACAGCAGCAAATCTTTTGGGGTATGACTACAAGGTTTGCACATGTAGAGACTGACATTTTAGCCCATTCCTCTTTACAAAACAACTCAAGCTCTGTCAAATTAGAAGGAGAGCGTTTGTGAACAGCAGTTTTCAGGTCTTTCCACAGATTATCAATAGGATTTAGGTCAGGACTTTGACTGGGCCATTCTAACACATTCATATGTTTGTTTTTAAACCATTCCATTGTAGATTTAGCTTTGTGTTTAGGGTCATTGTCCTGTTGGAAGGTGAATCTCCGCCCCAGCCTCAATTCTCTTGCTGACTCCAGCAGGTTTTCCTCCAAAATGTCCCTGTATTTGGCTCCATGGATTGAATAGTGCTCCGTGAGATGTTCAAATCTTGGGAAATCTTTGTAAAACTTAACGCTGCTTTAAACTTCTCCACAACTTTATCCCTGACCTCTCTGGTGTGCTCCTTGGCCTTCATGATGTTGTTTAGTGACCAATACACTCTGACCATAGCTCTGAGGCCCTCACAGAACAGCTGGAATTATACTGAGAGTAGATTACACACAGGTGGCCTCTATTTAATGGTTAGGGCAAGGTGTGAACATTCTGCAGTCATTAGGAATGTTATAAAGGCAATTTAATGCACTCAGAAAATGCTGTATGAATACTTATGCACGCCCCACTTTTCACTTTTCTATTTTTTGAAAAATAACAGAATCATGTATCATTTTGCTTTCACTTCACAGTTGTCTGTTACTTGTGTGTGAACTTTCAGTAAAAAATTCAAAATAAAATCTTTATGTTTAGGGTTGTAAACATGACAAAATGTGCAAAAGTGCAAGGTGTATTAGTACTTTCGAGAGGCACTGTAGTTACCAATTTGTTTTTGTATCTCTTATATTTCATTTCATTTTTAGATTATCTATTTCTTAATTATGAATTGTCTGTACAGTTGATTACACTATGTCCATTATCTACATCACTGCAATAACTGCAAGGGACATATAATAATAATGTGTAGTGTTGATTATAAAAACTATGACAAATGTGTTTATAAAGGTTTATAAAGGTGTTTATAAGTAATGATTGGATATGGTTATTATGTGAATGGGAAAGAGGAAAAAAGACAAAAGAAAAAAGTAAAAATAGAAAATAAAATAAAATAAAATAAAAATAAATGTTTATATATACTGGTAAACTGCATACATTTCTATTTTCGTGCTATGTCTTACTTTGGAAGTCTTGGAAACCTCATGTGATTTTCTTCTTGTAAAACATGGACTGGTTATCAATGCTGCTGTACTTAAGGTCAATGTGGACAATTGTAATTGCTGAAAGGACATAATTGTGATTCATAGATGGGCACACCCACAGGGCTGTGTGTGTGCCTATGTGTGGAAAATGAAACTTGTTATTCACTAATTGCTTGTACGTAAACAGGTACATGCATGCTTCTGTTGCACATGTGCCTGGGTAACTCTGGAATTTGTAATGTAAAGCGTTATAATGTATGAAAACACGAGACGCTGCTTGTATCACCGTTATTATTACCCCATTGGGGTTTACCTGCAGCTGGACACATGTGTTTCAGTTATGTGACCAGTCACAGGAATCAGGGACACAAGTCCCTTCACAATTGTCTGTTACTTGTGTGTGAACTTTCAGTAAAAAATTCAAAATAAAATCTTTATGTTTATGGTTGTAAACATGACAAAATGTACAGTGAAAATGCTGCTGCGCTTCTCCCCAGTCCCTCCCTGTGTCAGCTCCAGCCTCAGGCTGAGAGAGAGTTACAGACTCCGGACATAACTGAAGTTATAAAAAACGCCTGTACTGTTTTAGTAATGCACATACAGGAGAGAAAAGGCCGATATCGCGACATATCACCGCGCGTGATCGTATTGTGTTTTACGTTTCACTGCACAAGTTACCCAGTAACTGTACCTGGGCATAAAACCGAAAATATGAAGCGGATCTCTCTCAAATAAGAAGTGGCTGAAAGCTAGGGATGCGCTGACTACATTTATGGAGTAGTTTAAGTTTGTAGAGATCTTGATTTTGTGTAAATAGCAGGTTAATTCCTCGTGACTAGATCACTGCCTCCCATGCTAACACCGGCATGTTAGCTAACAGCAGCACAGCACACATTGGCACGGCCACCAGCAATAAAACAAAACAATCTTTCACTCACCTGTCTGAAGTAACCTCTGCTTGTCTTTATGTGGTAAATCCATATTAAAGCATAACTAGCGCCGGCCTCTGATATTATAGTAGATCCATGTCTGAGAGCCACACAGGCGAAGCTTAGAGTCACGAAGCTGCACACGCACACGTCCCCACGGCATTCGCTATTTCTCTGACAAAACAAGACTTTTTCAACCTGTAAACTGATCGACAATAGGCGTATGTATAAAACAGCCTTTTTGCGTGGCATTTGTTTGCTAAAGCATGTGTCAACAACACAAATCAAACCAGCTGTGTCTCTCCTCCTCCGCGGTGTTTACTCAGGATGTAAATAGACACAGACAAAGTCACGCCCCTAGTGCAAGCTCCGAAACCCACCTCAAACTAGTCATTTTGAACCTAAAAGTTTACGCTTTTAAATATACTAATACTGCTAGCTTAAACATGGAGAAGCTACTTTGTGACTTCAACTGAACGATTCTGCAAAAAAGTGAAAATAACCAATTTCCCCCCAAAAACGTTGCGTTTTTCTCGAGAATATTCTTAGTGCTAGGATGGGCCTTTTCTCTTGAAAGGACTTACAATTATGTTTTGTATTTCTTTAACTAATTTGAAATGCATGACAGTAAATACATTGAATACGGGGCAGGCACTTATAAGCTTTCTTGCTTCGGCCTACTTCTTTTGAGTTTTTATTACAGTGTAACGATGTAACGATGCAAACTATGTTTGTAAATTGCTCAAATAAACTAAACTAAACTACACAGTGAAGAATAGGCTAAAAGGAAAAATAAAGATTTCATCTACCAGCACGGCATCCAACGTACCAAGCTGCACAATGACGAATGAATTATATCGTTTACCTTTTGGGTTTTTGGACAAAAAGAAACACGGAGGAAAAGCTCCTTGTTATCCATGGTCCAAGGATAACAACAACCTGCTGCGATAAAGTGCAGAGGGAGACGTTCGGACTATGTGGGAAGTGAAATGAGTAACAGGTGTGTTTTTTAAATGAAAATATAACTTTGATTGATTGAGTTTATTGTTTGTTTGTCTCCCGAGAGAGAAATTCGACTTGGAGGAAAGTCAGTTGCAAACATAAATACAAATACAACAACATAAACACAATATAGCCGCAAGCGGCGATTATCGGCCCTCGCCGACCGCCCTGCCTAAAGCAAGGGGGCGCTTCGCGCCCTTTTGTCTCCCTCAATCTAAAATTATGGTATTGCTACTGCCTTTATGTTTGTTTTTTACTTTTTTCCCAAGGGTCTTAGTTTTAGGATTATTGGAATGCGCTAACGCGCACTCCGTGCTCAATTTTGACATTATTCAGAGAAAAATTAGTATGAATTTGTATCACACTATATCTGCAAACTGAAGCATATTTTTACATTTTACTTAGGGCTGCGGCTGTGCAGCAGAACATCCACAAAGGTTATCAAAGTACTTTGGATAACCTTTGGTTCCTCACTTCTCGCTGAATTATGGAATTTAACATTTTTCCATCAGAATAAAATGGGACGTTCTGGTCATCGCTACGGCAACACCGTGAAAAATATGGCATGGGTGTAATTGACTTTTCTGATCGGAACGACCAAATAGAATTTTTGTGCCAAATTATTTTAATTTTCGTAAAACTAAAATTTGTACTCTCCATATAATTCCTATAGGGGCGCTATCGCGCCCAATTTGAATTTTGCCAAATGGAAGTGTTTAGGACTGTGACTTTAACAACTGATAACAAAATGAGCGAAATCGGGCTTCATATGTGCGAATGGGAGCCATTTTTTGTTTGCGAAAAAATCTCAAAATACTTCGTACAGTTTGCGGCTTCGCCGCATAAAAACTGTAAAACTTTGAAAAATAATTTGGATAACTTTTAAAGTTCTACTTCTTAAGATTATTTTCCACCCAAAATTAGCGGATTCCCGCTTCGCGGGCTGTCATCCAAAATGGCCGACACCCAATATGGCGGACGGCGTTGCCGTAATAATATTTTTTGCTCAACTTGTCATGATGCACGTCTGTACCGATTTTTATGATTCTACGACAAACTTCATTTTTGGCCAAGTCCTATTTCGCAATGTTAAAAAAAAACGGAGGTGGCGCTGTCGCGCCACTATTTTGAAATTCAAAATTTGGAAATAGTCAAAAGTTGCGTCGGATAGGGTTTGAATTTTGGGCCAAAATCTGTGACTTTTCGTCGATGTTCACTGGATGAAAATTGCGACGGTGCGAAAGAAAGAAAGAAAGAAAGAATAATATTCCCATACGAAAACAATGTTCCCGCTTACGCGGTTCCATAAACTATATATTTTCGGAAAGTGCTCGCGCATTCCTACCTCATGGTAGAGGTCCTGGGTCACTGACGGGCTCTCAGTCGCCCATTGACTTTTATGGGCTCTGTACAATTACAATGTTGATTTTGCATTATATATGTATGTGCACGGGACGTGCACGACAAGAGGAGTGTGTTAGTGAGTGTTTGAGAGGAGGGGAGCGCTTCGCGCTCGTTTTGTGCGTTTTGTTCGCACTATACGATTACAAGAGCCCCTTCGCCAGCCCTGATGGCGCTCGGGCCTAATTACAAAAAAAAGACACCCACTGTGGCCCGGCTTAACACAGTCACATAGTATGAGTTGTTCTTATTCATTAATTTGATGGAGTGTGGTACAAAGGAGTTTTTATAGCGGTTGTGTGAACAAACGGGGATCCTCAACCTCCTCCCAGACGGCAGCAGCTCATACGGCTCTGATTTGATCAGTCAATGTGGACTGATCAAAAATGTCCTGCAGGGAGGTTGGAGGAGTCGACATCCCCATGATTTTACCAGCCACTTTTACAAGTCTGACAATTTGTGTTTTATATTTTATAGTCAGGTTACCAAATCAACTTTGCTACATTTATTTTCAAAATCTCCAAAAGGTAAAATGTGCCAAATATGGGCAATGATATTACAAAAAAGGTTTTGAAAAAAGTGCCGTTAAGATACCGGTATCGAACACGAGGTATCGTTAAAGTACTGGTAAATAATCGAACGGTATCCAGTCCTACTCGGTACAACTATTGTAAGTCAGGCGCAGTGGCGGCTGGTGATGTAAACTTTAGGTGGGGCTGTTGTTGCAATGGACACCTTTTTTACCATCAGATCTACAGTTACTGCTGCTTGTCAGACTTAAAAGAAGCATTTCACAACATATCAGCAAATACCTACTGAACAAACGTCACAAACAACGCTCATTCAGACTAAGAGCATCAAACATGTGGCTACTACAAGGCAAACAGTCAAACAGCTACATGGAGTCATTTAAACAGCAGACTATTTACTAACAATATATTTACCCTAAGCACAAAATTGAATGATAAACAAGTCATTTGTGTCCTGCTGAAAGTGAACAGCGCTGTACTCAGGCAGAACCGGAGTAAACAGTAAGTTAAACCAATCTATAACTGCACGAAATCACAGCAGCTTCCACACGTCAGCTTTTGTCGCCAGTGAAAAGTCCCGTAGCAAAGAGTAGTAAAAAAAAAAAAGGAGAAGAATGTCCGTATAATCCACCGGTCTTTGCTAGTTTCTCTCAGTGTTTTGAGGAGCCGCATGTAAGTGAATGTGACCACTGAGGAGCCTCTGTGTGACTTCAGCGTGCTCCAGGACCGATCACAAACCAGTCCCAGTGTGTGTGTCTGTGCTGGGACCACGAGTGACTGCCATCTACTGGTCACTGACATGTTTGCGTGTGTTTGAGCGCAGGGCTATTGAAAACTAGTCCATTTTCTGTTCTTTGTGGCAAAAATCGTGATCAGATGCATAGACCTACGATACTTAATCACATTAATGACTTTAGGGTCTTAGTGGGCGGCACGGTCCCACCAGGACGGGGCCTTTCTGTGTGGAGTTTACATGTTCTCCCCGTGCCTGGTTTCCTCCGGGTACTCCGGTTTCCCCTACCACTAAAAACATGTACAATAGGCCAGGATGAATGAGAGTGTGGCTTGTTTACATGCATGAGACCCATGTATGTTCATTAACATGCACTGTCCTGACCAAATGAACCAATAAATAAAAAAATAGTTATGATATTAAATGAACAATTGAAAATGACAAATACCTCTGCTGCGACAAAACTTTGGTCGTAGCTACAATTCTCTCTTTGAACTAACGCACAAATCGTGAGAGCAGGCTCACGATTTTACAATCCCCACATTTTACAATGTGACATCTAATAATCTTATAGGACAAATAGAAAATTGTGCAGTGTACACCGGGCATAAGTGGGTTGTGTTTATGGACAGGGCCCATTCGACTGGAAGACTGCAGAGTTTCCATCAGTAACAGGTTCAACTGACAGAAGGGCCGTTCCTTCATCAGGCTGTCGGGAAGCTGAACTCTCCACGTCCCTCCCTCTGCTGGCCCCTATTGCATACATGTGTATTGGATAATGATAGTGGCTGCATTTGGATTCTCCACGTGTGCCTACAATGATCTCTCCGAGTACAGATGTCTCACTCATGAAGAAAGACTTGCTTTATGGAAGGAGTTTTATCACTGAGCATTACGTCTCTGTTAATACGCTCTTCTTTCTAAATGTTAAAATAACTTGAATACCCCGAGTAGCAGTGGCGCTCTGTGCATTTCAAACAGCCTCCTGTTCTCTCTGGCCCAGTCAGTCTGGCCACACTCTCTCTCCCCTTCTGTCGACTGTCAGAGTGAATAAACAGTCTGCGCGCACTATTACTGGCCCTGGTTGATGTATATGTATGCGGCGTGGATGGGGCCCTTGGGGAGCTCTGACATCTGCGCTGTACTTCACTCCGGCTCAGATTGTGAAACGCTGATGAGACTGAGCCCACCAATCAATATCTTCACCTTGGGAGCGGCCTGTTTCTGTAGCGTGCTCTGGAGGAAGAGAAGCGGCTTATTTGTGCATCCATATTCACACATGTAACATAGAGATGGGAAATACCAAGTGCTGTTGTGAGACTGTTTATGATCAAGGCTGGCAATGTTCTGAAGAAGTCATCGTTTAATGCTGCAGTGGAGGCGCTCTAAACATGTAGATATTCTGACCTGGTTTATGGTTCTCTATAGTTACCAGGCAAATAAACATGAAACAAAAACTGACCACAGATACAGTGGTCAGTAAATACTTTATTGTCATTCAAGGTACTTCAAACCCCCTAACTACCAGCAATGCAGATTTCTAAACCTGAATATCCCCCACCAGCTACATTCTACTGAATTAACTCTTTTTGGCATCTACAGAGGGCATTTAGAGCCAAATGTGAAGGGCTTTGGTAACTCTCTTTGTTTCTACAAGGAGAATGGCAGCCATCAATGCAAACAGTTTATGAGAAGAAGAAAATGAAATGCATCCAACTTTTTATTGAGCAAAGTCTGAAATGTTTTTTGGCATATTTTATACAAGTCTCCTACCAACACATTAATACAGAGTGTGACTTATTTGATCTCTATTTCATGTCTATATCTTCTGTAGTAGACATTGTAGTCAGCCAAATGAAGCTCTGAGACGGTATAGGTCCATCCATCTTCAGAGATGGAGGACGAAACATGGATCAAGGCGTCGCAGATCAAGCTGCAAGAGCAAAACCTGTGCACAGTCTAAGGCTCGGTGCTTCCAAGAAGAGGAAGTGTCATTCCAACAAAGCAAAACAAAAGTGATGATGGACAGTTTTTTTGGATGTTAAACACATTCTTATGTTGACCGTTTGGTATTTTCTTTGGGACTAACTTTACCCTTATAGCATTCTGATAGCTTATAAATAAAAACTAAAAACTTAGAACAAAATACCGTAGCATATAACCTTTAGCATAAAACAAAACAAACAAAACAAATGGGAGATATCAAAAAGAAAAGAAAAACCAAGGCACTCTCTGGTGAAGTTAAAATGCCTTTATTTTTATGGCATGTCTAAATGGACAAATATAGGTTTATTGGTCTGTTTTTTAATCACACAGACAAAATGTTACTGCAACTGTTCTGTCATGCTTTCATATAAAAAATAAGACCATTTATGCAGAAACTTGTATTAAGCTTGAGATGGAGAGGCAAGGGAAGCTTTTCCTTGGAAACGTAGGAGGGGCGTTTTGGGAGCTGCTAGTGAAGATCCAAACTAATGCTGTCAATCCATTCTTTTTTTTTATCACACTTGTGAAGTTTGATTAATCACGGTTACGTTTTCTCTAAGAATTATACTCATTATTAATACTTGGCCGAAATAAAACACTAAAATGTAAATCATTTGCTCACATTTCATTAACCAAATATTCTCAGTTTCATAATTGTGTGGGAAAAGGTCAACAGCTGATGACGAGGATCTCGCTCATCCAAGGTTTTAACATTTCTACAAGCGCTTGATACGTCACATTATAGAGACATTTTCTTTGTTGCTGAATATTTTGAACAGAATCTGCAAACCTTGTAAAAGTATAAGAAAGGAAATAACATAATTAAACAAGTCTCTCTGATGCATTAGTAGCTCTCTGTCACTTTTGTTACATACAAGTACCTCATCATGTGAAAGGTTTGAGACCCCTGCCTTACAATACATAGTTAATCCAAGTGCTTTGTCTTTCAGGTCATGAATGTGTCATACAGGAGTGTGTTTGGTCAACACATGTATGATGCCAGTATTTTTTCTATTAATCATGAGTTAAAGCTTTTACTTTAACAGCCCTAATACAAATGTTATTCAAAGATGCAGTGGGCTGAAAGAAATGCAGCTGGTCATGACACAGGAGGGAGAGGCGTACCCTCCTGCTGTCTACCACCTCTGCAGATCAGTCCCCTGTTTAGGGCGGGGCCCATGGTAGAGCGGGTCGTCTTGTGACCAGAGGGTCAGCAGTTCAAATTCCACTGGTGCACACTTTGTGTCGTTATGAAGACACTTCACCCACGTTGTCGGTAGAAATGAATTGAATCAGCGTTTCCACTGGGCATGAACAGTCATTGAATGAAGTATGCCAAAACAAATGTCTTAAATAAAAGCCTTCAATTGGATTAAAATTGCTCAACTATTTTATTGTTGCAGACAAAAATATAAAAACTAATTCAGCTGCAATTTTGACTGACATTTGACACAATCTTTGGCTCCAAAGTTTCCTTTTGTGTCCAATTTGGTTTTGAAGATCAACATGTCCCTTCAATCTGTTTGAATGAATGTTTACAAATCTTAAGAAAAGAAATATGATGAGATTTCTAGCATTTGTGGCATTAAAATATAGCATTCATTTAGGTATTAAAGAGCATTACATTTGAATTGCTGCCATCAGAAACCCTGTTAAAAGCTGACTGTAGGTGTTCTCTTTTGAGTATTGTTCTTTAACAAAACAAAGACTTTTGGTTGTTTTCTCATCCCCACAGCTGTGGTATGTTTGGGTTGGTCTGTGTCCCTCTGTTTGGCTAAAACACAGTTGTGTAATATTGGCTCCTGCGCTGCTTCAGAGATTTGACGCCCTGGCGTTGGTGACAGTGCTCCTGACGTATCGGTGTAAGACAGAGGCGCCCAAAGACACAGCGCCCTTGTTGTGCGGAGAGCGGCGCACAGGCTGTTCTCTCTGAAGGGACCGGCGTAATTAAAACCTTTTCCAACACAGGGGACACAATCTCATCTTTATTACACTCAAGAACCTGACAAGTGACATCACACCACAGCAGGGCCGTGCAGAGGGCTGCACAGCGGCAGGGGCTCAAAAATCCCCTAACCCTTTATACAAGGAAAAACTGTGATGGACTAATCTTCAAACATGATCTTTAAAAACTGCATATATGACAGAGAAGACCTTACCAGACTGAAGTACTGGCACAAGAATTCTGCTTTTAAGGCGAGACACGGCAGGTGAAAGTATTGATTTTTCACGCAGTGGTCGAAGTGGAGATTTGTATCTATTTCCCTCCCTTTACATCTTAGTTTTCATGTCAGAGTATAAAAAGGACAAAACTCACCCCGCATGAGGCTTATTTTATGATAAGTTGTCTGTGAGTGACGCGGAGGTAACCCGGAAGTAGCAGCTGCGGCGTCGAAAGACCGTCTTTCCCGCGTTTATTCATTCACAAATATTGACAGATTTTACATCCACGTGTCCTGTGAAGGGTCCCCGTGATGACGCTATCACCCAAATATGGTATTTTTCCTCCTACAAGACGCCTGGTGTTGAAGAGCCAAAGAAGTTCCGCGCAGTCGCCACAAAACTTCAAGGCTTGTTTTCTCTGAATGAGAGAAGGCCCCACTCGGGCAGCGGGTGAGCCCTTATAGTCGCTCACACAGACTCCAAACTTTACAGTCTTGGATTTAACAAGATTCTGAAGGTTTTTTCAGAGGGATTTTTTAATATCTAATTCCTAGCCTGATTTATTCAGCTTTGAACCCAAAAAAACAGGCGGAATTTGAGTTTTTACATATTTTTTCACTTATGATTAGTTAATTGAAAAACTAAACAATATATCCAAAATCCCCTCTGAACAAATCTGAGTTACTAATATGTCAATAAAATGAAACCATACATTTTAATCTGGCTCAATCCATTATTATTATTTCGTTGCCCAAAATATAGGCAATTTTGGCCATTTTCATGCACAAAATGTCTTATTTTTATTTGAAAACATAAAATGACAGAAATATTTATATCAGTGATGTTCAGCAAAAGTTTCAAATTGATATCTCTACATTTATTTTTCCCCTATTCACCTGCAGTGTCTCGCCTTAAAGACTGATGCAGATATCAGACACTTTCTAACCCTTCTCAAAGTGAATAAAAATGGACTGAACAAAATTCAACTGTGCTCATTTTTGTGATTTTTCCTCTTAGGTCAACAATAATGCATACATATGTGTAATCATTTTGTAAATATTGCATGTGTAATGCTTTGTGATGCTTTAATGTGTTCACTTACTGTTTCATACATTCCCTTTGAATATGCATCAGTGGGATACATATTCATCCCACTGATGCATATTGATATGCATCAGTGGGATATGCTCAAGTGGAAACTTGTCTCCTCATGTTTCCACTCAATCCAATTGGCTCAAATTCCCGCCAAACTAAGATAAGACTTTATTGATCTCACAATGGAGACATTCACTTGTTCCATCAGCTCTTAAGACACACTCAGGGGGTGCAAAATAGACAGGAAATGTGCAATCAACTAAAGTCCATCCTCCTTTGTCAAAAGACTTTCTGAAGCAACACTTCGTTCCAGTAAGAAAGATCCAGAGGCAGCGCTGACCTCTGACCTATCTTTGTCTCAGAGAAGAGACAACCACAACCTTACGTTTTGCCCGTCGTTTGACGTGATTTTTAGGACATTTGCAATTTCAGCATTGCATCATCATCATCATCTTTTGGCTTAACCTTGAGTTTTCAACTACCAGCTTGGGGGACAGCAGTGCTCAGCTAACTTCTGCCTGCATCAGCCTGAGGGCACCACCTAGGGTTGGGCCATATCGTATCGTATATCGTTATCGCGATATAGTTTTTTTATTTCGTTGTAATGAAGCTTGAGCGCAAATTCAACCTGGAGACGTACCTGCAGCTTCACTCATCTTTCACGGCTGCTTTTCCAGCACTCAATCACGGCCCCATCGCAAGCGCGCTTTCGCATCAGCAATCAGCGCAGCGCTGTCCCGCTCAGCCATTCACAGTCCAGGATCCCCTTCATAAGCTCCCGGTCAATCACTCGGAGTTTCACAGCGTGCAGCGACCCTCCTCCGCCCCTCCTCCTCCCGGGCTTTGCCCGTCACATCTACGCGCATCGGGTCCCGTTATACCACCACCAGGTCCAGGTTCCGGGGGAAGATGCTGGCCATCATCATCAACACCAGGCAGTCTATCGTTCGGCCATCTTCCGCCGGGGTCTGAGCCCCAATCTCAATTAAGTTCAATAAAACTGTCTAACGCAACACGTCTCTGAGAGTCTTTTCAGGTTGAAATTTTTTATATCGCGGTGGACACGATATAATTTATGATACAGTCAGCTTCATCAGAGCAGCATAAACACTGATTGTGTTACACACAAGGATGTAAACTGCTTGATTAGATCATATTTGTGAGGCGCTATAAAAAAGAATTAAATATCTTTGCATTAATCTTCCAAATAGGCGTAAGGCATTGTGATAGAGATATTAGCCATATCGCCCTGCCCTAGCACCACCTCAAAGACCATAACAGCTTCAACCGAGACAGGCGTACCATGACCAAGTGCCTGGTCACATCAGCCTCTGAGACCAGGACCACGTCTCTCTCTCTCACAGAGCTGGCTCATCAATTATACACAACCCACCTGAACTTCAACGACTGACTTTCAGATACATTTAACAACATTTGATCTGCTAATGCATTCTTTAAACCTAGCCCGTCCAGGTCTCACCTGTTCAGATCAGAATCCACAGCTGTAATCTACAATTGGATTTTGCATTTCAATATTCAATGCCGTCTGTTTATTGATGTTGGTCATTTGGTCCGGCCCTCTCTGCCCCTCCACCATCACATGTGCCTGGACCACAAATAATGACACCAACATATTAGTGTCCACCCCAGAGAGATTGAAAGAGGTATTAAAGGTCTATATTGTGCTGTGACTAAGCCTTTACCTTTTAGCCTCAATGTTTTTGTGTGTGTAGTAAATCAATCAAAAATATTTGGCCTGTTTTTGATGGCTACACTTTAGGCCAGCAGAGGGTGTTCTTCCTCCTTTAGTGCAACAGTGACCAGAGGCAGGGCAAAGGCTAAGGCTGCATCCGAAACCATTACATTGTAGCCACTAAGTACTAACACTAGCTACTAATCCTTAACCTTTCATGGGGTCAACTGTTAGATCTCTATGCAGTTAGTGAACTTCTGCTTCAGCAGCATTTGCCCAATTCGACCGTCCTTACCCAGGGGAAGGGGAAGTGACATCACCAACAGCTGTTGTTGTCTTCTTTAAAGTTCAGTGCAGGCCAAACAAAAGCGCATACCGCCACCTACTGTATATTGTCCAACAACAACATAGTGTCCAAATAAAGACATTTAAGGTGGGGAAAAAAGAAAGAAAGAAAGAGAAACATCCAAATGATCCTTCACATTTCCCTTTATTTTATCTCAACAGCTGTTTCATAAAGCTACAGTATGCAAATTAACCATGTGGCTTAAGTTTCTACTAAATGAAAACAAAAGCACAAACTACTTACTTACTTACTGAGGAGGCTCTTTAAAACCATGTGACTGAGCTGTGGTGACTCTAACATGTATTTTGTCACTTTTATAAAGTTTGGCTTGTGCAGAATCTTATTTTTTATTTTTATTTTTAATCAAATGTGCACCTGTCAATCAACAGTGGTTGCGCATGAATCACTCGAGGGGGGTGGGGAGATTGCCGCAATGGCTTATGGGATGGCACATAGCTCCTAATCGCCAGTAAGTTAGCATCAGAGGTCCCTATGCTAAAGTGGCTATGATAGTTAGCAAACAGGCCACTTCCCCTAACTCCTTCCTAACTGGCAGACCAATTCGGACGCATCTTATCATGGTGGACGCTGACGCACATCCGGTTTGGCGTAAGACCTCTTACCAATTTAGTGGTTTCGGATGGAGCATAAGTTTCCCAACAGCTGCGCTAAAATGCTACTCAGCGCGAGGAAGACAGTAGCTGTTGATTATTAACAGGAAAGTGTCATATTTGTATGGACATGTGGGATGTTCCAGTGAAGGAGACAGACATGCATCAATGAAAGTACAGGACGTGTCTCATTATAGCGTGGGTAAAAGGTGGATGTGAGCTCTATAGACGCTGGTGCTTATTGGCAGGACGGTGAATGATGCCTTAGACCCTCCACACTCCCCTGGGTCCAATAGAGTATTTTCTTGGCTCGATGGTTATCTGCATGACTTTGTATATAACGTGTGTCCAATCAGACACACAGTGCACGCAGAAGATAACGCCACCGTCCAATGAGGACATGCCAGTGCAACAAAGGGACGTTAACAGCCCTTTTTCATGGGCTACATGATGTTCTATTGATTTCAGTTTACGTGCTGTCAGTGAGACCCCAGACACGTTTAAGTCTGCCAGTAACTCTTCCTCCCTTTGTGTCTTCAGTGTTGTAACTCGTTTATGACCCCAAACACAAACTGTTAGAGTCTGATCCAATGGTCCACATTTCCGGATATACGTTCATGTCTATGACTTGATTTTTATTAGTTTTTTTGAGTGAGGGTAAATCGTTTTGTTGGTGGGTTGTTTCTCAAATGTTTCACTCTTAAAATAAACTTAATATGTTTTACATAATAATACTCATGGTCCTTTGGGATCATTTCGAACCCCGGCAGAATCCCATTCATTTTAATGGACATGAGTTTTTCTGGCTTTGACCTTTCGTACCGACTTCATTCACGCTTCAGATTAAAACCATTATTATGTGTCACGGTTGAGGGGTGAGGTGCGGGAAAGAGACCCAAACGCCGACAGCTTTCCGTCCAAACTTCCAAATTTAATGGTGTAAGGCAGGAGCAGAACAACACAGGCAACACGACGACAAAGGCCGGAACAAAACAATGCAAGCACGAGGACACAGGAGAATATACACACATGAGGAACAAGGCACAGGTGAAACGAGTAAGGGAGGAGCAGGCAATCAAGGAGAGGGAGGAGACACAACATGACAGACAGAGACTAGGACAAGGGAAAATCAAACAAACCCCAACTAAACCCGAACAACCACCCAAAACCCCCCCCCCCAAGGGACGGCTCCCAGACGGCCCAAAAACAAAAACAAAAACCAAAAGCCAGACGGGCCTGGGCGGGCGGAGGGGGCCCGGAGGCGGGAACAACCCAACAGAAAAAACATCACAAACCCCCCCCCCCAAAAGTCAAGACCCGCCACGGGGGAAGGAAGGTCCCCAAGGCGGTGGGCCCAGAGGACCCCGGGGAGGACGAAGCCGGCGGCACCGAACGCGGCCGGCCCTGGGACCACGGGGCCGTAGCTCAGGGGGGCGCGGAAGTGGCCGAACCGGGACCCCCGGGGCACGCCAGTCCGGGAGGCCCCAGAGGAGGTCGGGCGGGAAACCCCGCGAACGCCCCCGCAAAGCCTGCAGAAAGCGGCCCAGGAGGGACCCACGAGGCAGTAGGTCCGGGCGGCTCCACAACGGCCGCCGATCCGGGGGGACCCTTGGAGGCAGCCAGTCCGGTGGGTCCACAGGGGCACCGGGTCTGGCGGCCCCGGGTCGGGGGCCGTGGCGGAGACCGGGCCGGAGACAAATGCGAAGACCGGGCCGGAGATGACTGCGAAGGCCGGGCCGGAGATGACTGTGAACCCGGGCCGAAGACGACTGTGAAGACCGGGCCGGGGACAGCTGTGTAGACCGGGCCGAAGACTTCCAAATTTAATGGTATAAGGTAGGAGCAGAACAACACAGGCAACACAACGACAAAGGCCGGAACAAAACAATGCACGCACGAGGACACAGGAGAACACAGGGGAATATATACACACATGAGGAAACAAGGCACAGGTGAAACGAGTAAGGGAGGAGCAGCCAATCAAGGAGAGGGAGGAGACACAACATGACAGACAGAGACTAGGACAAGGGAAAATCAAACAAACCCCAACTAAACCCGAACAACCACCCAAAACCTAACAATTATGTCTCCATCCCAGAGGACCTCCTCTATGCACATCCACCAGATTTTATATTCACATACAAATAAAGCTTTAGGACCAAAAATGCTACAACCAAGTTTTGAAATAAAGCTGAATTGTGATTTTCATTCACCGATTCAATCATATTGTATTATAACTCAAAGCAGAGTTTACATCTGAATCCATGAACTTGATCAAATGACTGAATGTTCAGTGCAGTTTGATGGCGGAAGTAAAGTAAAGGAGAGCAGAACTTGTTTTGAAAAACAAAGCTGTAAAAGTCACAGGCCAGTCTGTCAACCGGGTGTGAGAACCGTGCGGACTCAATGCCCATGTCTATCGTGAAAACTGGAGAAAAAGAAATCAAAACAACTTCTTATTTTGCACTGTGGATTCTATAGCTATCGTTATAGCTATAGCTATGGCTTTGGACTTCACCCAGTAAGTCACTGCAAGGACCGATGAGCGGATTGTCCGCCTGGAGTTGGTCCTAGGAAGAGCTAGCCGCGGCTAACGTGGCGAAGGAGAGTGCAGCTGCACGCCTTGGCTACCACAGCCGACAGCTCATTGAAACCATTGAAAATGCCACCACCCAAAGGGGGTCCTTTAGCAGAAGAGGTGAGAGAAATACAAAATCACTGGACTGGCTTACGTACAACTGAAGTTGCCACAATATCAACTCAACAGAAGATCATTGTGGAACTAATGGCTGAAGTAAAAGAGTTAAAAAGACAGAACATGGAGAAGGATCGGAGGATTACCTCGCTGGAGAGTCGCCTGGATGACC
Source organism: Neogobius melanostomus (assembly GCA_007210695.1). NCBI lineage: Eukaryota > Metazoa > Chordata > Actinopteri > Gobiiformes > Gobiidae > Neogobius > Neogobius melanostomus. Next base: position 1,397,370 of record VHKM01000474.1, on the reverse strand, counting down.
TCGAGCAGTACTCCCGTATAAAGGATGTCATCGTAAGCGGGATGGAGATACGACCCCGTTCTTACGCCAGGGCAGTGATACCGGACGCCGCAGCGAACGGGGGAGAACTGACCGAGGCTGAGAAGGAGTCGGTGGAGAATCAAGTCATCGCTTTTTTTAACAAGAAGGGAATCTCCATCAGCAGCGCTGATATTGAAGCCTGTCACCCTCTTAAACGGAGGAACATCGGGGACAAAGCAGCTGTCATAATACGCTTCGTAAACAGGCAGAAAAAACAAGCTCTCCTCAAACAAGGGAGAAGGTTAAAGGGGACCAATGTTTACATAAATGAACATTTGACGAGGATAAATGCTGGAGTAGCAAAAAAGGCACGCGACTTGAGGAAGAAGGGAAAATCCAGTCAACGTGGACTGCGAACTGCAAAGTTTTCATCAAACTCAATGGGGGAACCGATGCTAAAGTGCAAGTAGTTCGTAGCATGGATGACTTGGACACATATCTATAAGATCAGCACCGCCCAGGTAAATGCAACTTGCGCTCGATTCATAATGCAGATGTTCACACAGGATATAGACCATTCGATTGATAAAATAATGTTGTTTGTTCATATGCAAAAATATCACATTATCAGGAAATTAAATTAAGAGAACGATCTCGAAAAGAAACATGGAACAGGAAGATAAAATATATGACATTGAAACAGGAGTAGATGGAAATACATTTAATGTAGCAAATAACTGTGACTATTATGATGAAGAACATTCAATGAGGAAAACGTAGAAGATACTCTGTCCATTATCCATTTAAATAGTCGAAGCATGTTCAGTAAATTTCCAAAAATAAAAGACTATTTAAGTGAGTTCAAAAGAAATTCAGTATCATCGCTATTACAGAAACATGGCTAAAAGATGACTTGATGAGTGAGGTTCAGATGGAAGGATATGATCTCTATTCATTAAACAGAAAGAACAAGCGAGGAGGTGGAGTAGCGCTATACATAAATTCAGATCTGAAATGTAAGATGGTTAATGAGATGACTGTGATAGAAAATAACGTAATAGAAATAATAACTGTGGAAATAATAGCTACAACAAAAATATATTGGTAAGTTGTGTCTATAAACCACCGGAGTCGGGTGTGGAATTATTCATGGAAAGAATAACCGAAATATATGAGAGGGCAAATGATAAGAAGCAAATAATATGGGGAGATTTTAATGTCAATTTAGAAACTGTAAATGAACAGATAACAACTGAATTCTTAAATTCAATGAACAGCATGGGCTTATTCCACTTAATAACAAAACCAACCAGAAATATAGCCGCAAGCGGCGATTATCGGCCCTCGCCGACCGCCCTGCCTAAAACAAGGGGGCGCTTCGCGCCCTTTTGTCTCCCTCAATCTAAAATTATGGTATTGCTACTGCCTTTATGTTTGTTTTTAACTTTTTCCCAAGGGTCTTAGTTTTAGGATTATTGGAATGCGCTAACGCGCACTCCGCGCTCAATTTTGACATTATACAGAGAAAAATTAGTATGAATTTGTATCACACTATATCTGCAAACTGAAGCATATTTTTACATTTTACTTAGGGCTGCGATCCAAGTACAAAGGTTATCCAAGTACTTTGGATAATCGCGCCACTATTTTGAAATTCAAAATTTGGAAATAGTCAAAAGTTGCGTCTGATCGGGTTTGAATTTTGGGCCAAAATCTGTGACTTTTCGTCGATGTTCACTGGGTGAAAATTGCGACGTTGCGAAAGAAGAAAGAAAGAAAGAAAGGAAAGAAAGAAAGAATAATATTCCATACGAAAACAATGTTCCCGCTTACGCGGGTACCATAAACTATATATTTTCGGAAAGCGCTTGCGCATTCCTACCTCATGGTAGAGGTCCTGGGTCACTGACGGGGACAAAGTGCCCGTCAGTGACCCAGGGCTCTCAGTCGCCCATTGACTTTTATGGGCTCTGTGCAATTACAATGTTGATTTTTGCATTATATATGTATTTTCACGGGACGTGCACGACAAGAGGAGTGTGTTAGTGAGTGTTTGAGAGGAGGGGAGCGCTTCGCGCTCGTTTTGTGCGTTTTGTTCGCACTTTGGGGGAGTGCACTCTATACGATTACAAGAGCCCCTTCGCCAGCCTGATGGCGCTCGGGCCTAATAACATGTCAAAGTGCTACTGTGATAGACAATATATTTACAAATATGAATGAAGAAATTGTTATGAGCGGGATATTGATGACAGACATTAGTGATCATCTACCCATTTTTTTAGTATTTCGACGCAATCAAAAAATAAAGCAAAATATTACTAAGAAGGCAAGTAGAAACCGATCATCAAAAGCCCTAGAGGCACTAAATGAAGATCTTAAAAAACAGAAGTGGGATGCAGTTTATGTAAATGATGTCAACGAAGCATATAATTCTTTCATAGAACTAGTTAAAAAGTTGTATAATAAAAACTGTAAAATCATATATTACAACAATAAAAAGAAGATAAACCATGGATCACAAAAGGGATTAAAAAAATGCTTGTAAAAAGAAGGACCATCTCTACCGCTGTTTTCTAAAAGCTCGAACAAAAGAAGTAGAAAATCGATACAAGAAGTATAAAAATAAATTACTGTGGATCATCAGGAAAAGAAAAAAGGAATATTATAGTGATAAACTAAAGGAGAACAAAAATAATATGAAGGCTACATGGGGAATAATTAACACTGTTGTTAAAGGAAATAATACCAAAAGCGCATACCCAAATTATTTTGTTAAAGAAAATATTGAAATATCTGAGGTGAATAAAATTACAAATGAGTTCTGTAAATATTTTGCAAATGTAGGATCTACAATTGCAGAAAAAATACCCCAAATAACACATAAAACGGAAAATACAATCACAGACCATGTAAACAGTATATTCATTGACAATGTGGAAATAGATGAAATAAGAAAATTGTGAAAAATTGTGGAAACAAGAGATCAACTGACTGTAAAGGTTTAGACATGATGATCATAAAAAACATAATTGAACCTATTATTGAACCATTCACTTATATCTGTAATCTGTCATTAACAACAGGAACTTTTCCTGAGAAAATGAAAAAAGCTAAAATTGTACCTATTTACAAAAATGGAGACAAGCATGATTTTTCAAATTACAGACCAGTGTCTTTATTGCCACAATTTTCAAAATTTTTAGAAAAAGTGTTTGCAGCAAGATTGCACAAATTCATACAAAAGAGGATATTATTATCAATAGTCAGTATGGATTCAGGAAAAATCACTCTACAGCAATGGCTATAATGGAATTAACTGAAAAAATAGCAAGAGAAATAAACAATAAAAACTATTGTGTAGGTATTTTCATTGACCTACAAAAGGCATTTGATGTAATTAATCACTCAAGACTACTTTGGAAACTAGGAAAATATGGAATTAGAGGTATCGCTCGTAAATGGATCTGAAGAGTTATAATATTTTTATGCGATGTTTTGCCCTTTTGGCTATTTAGCAATTTTAACCAGAAGTTTATACAAGTGTTTTTTAGCTCTTTGTTACAAATTACAGACCCGAGGGGGTGTGCGAACAAAGAAAAGACCCCCGCCCACAAAACAGGAAAACGTGTAAAATGGCGGCGCAGGGCGGAACCAAACGTCACATGACGGCTCGGGAACCAATGGAAACAACGAGACGTGGTCTTAGGCTCATGAATACTGCAAGATTGGAATGTGATATACTCTGCTTTTCCCTGTTTTGAGTCAGTCTCTCCCTTGGGAACGGAGGACTGGCAGACTTCTTGTTAGGGACATGGGGAAGCAGAGCTATGTATTAGATGAATTGTTAGGGAAATAAATCTTCGTGACTTAATCTCCTGAATCCTGGTCATCTTTATACTGGTATGTGTAATTAGCTGATAGTGTAGTGTTGACTATGTACCTAAACTTCCCTTCCAGTGTTGAATACGCGGTGTTGTCCGGAGTCGGGTAAATTTACATAGGAACACAGACAAACAACTGGTATCCATGGACAACACAAGAAAAATTAAATTCTTCAGATCTCAAGCTATTTAGAAAATAGAAAGCAATATGTTCAAATAAATGACACAGCATCAAACTTATGTGACATCAACTGGGGGGTTCCCCAAGGCTCGATACTTGGGCCGTTATTGTTCATATTATACATGAATGACTTTGTAAAAGCATCAGATAAACTGCAAAGTATTTTATTTGCCGATGATACAACATTATTTTACTCAGGGAAAGACATACAGGAGATAACAGAAGTAGTAAATGAAGAACTCCAAAAAATAAAACATTGGTTTGACCTAAATAAAGTGGCTCTCAATGTTAAAAAAACAACATTTATAATATTCAATGACAAACGAAAAATATTGGATGTATCAATAAAAATAGACGGTATGGAAATTCAAAGGGTTCAAGAAACGAAATTTTTAGGCGTCATCATTGATGAGGACCTCAAATGGAAGTCACATATAAATTACACAAGAGGAAAAATAGCAAAATCCATCGCGGTGTTACATAAAGTCAAATTCTCCCTAAATCAATCCGCGTTACTTGCTTTATACAACACATTCTACAAAAACGGGCTCTGAAAACTATACATAATATTAGATATAGAGATCCATCAAATCAACTATTTATTAAATGTAAGTTGCTAAAATTTGAGGATATAGTTGACTATAATATCCTTCAGGTTTTGTATAAAGCAAATAAAAAATATTGCCAGTGAACATCCAAGAAAGGTATGAGACAAGAGAAAGCCACTATAATCTGAAAGGCACAGACATCTTTAAAAAACCCAGGTTCATTTCGAAAGCAATGGAATGCACTGTCACAGTGACAGGAATTAGTCTATGGAATAAACTTCAAAAAGAAGTGAAAGAGTCAAGAACTCTCTTGGAGTTCAAAAAACACATAAAAGCTGCAATGTTAAAGAAGTATGAAAATTAGACTTGGACATGAATAATGTGAGATCTTTGATTTGAACAAACAAACATGAATATGGTTTGTTTCTTTTTTGACCATTTGTAAACATTTTAGGAATATGACGTATTTTATTGTATATATTGTAAATAATTAAATATAGAATACAAAACATCAGAAAATACTATATGTATATGACTGTAACCATATGTATGTATATATATATTTATATATGCACATCTTTTTAAAAGACAGCATGTAAAGTGTGAAGCAACAAAAGGGGCAGATATTATAAGACTTGTTCTTCTCCTCTGCTCCGTTTCATTCATGCTATGTTGGATTGGCGGTCTTGTGGTGATTGCATGATGTCACTTTTGAATGAAATAAATGAAAAAAATGAAAACGAACCCCAGACTAATGGATTTTTGCAGAATTATTATAATTTTTTGATCAAAATTTCACACAAAAAATCCCCTCAAAGCACTGGTGTGCGTCAGAATGTATGAACTCTTACTGTACATAATAATAAATACAGAAGGCCTAACTTAACTTTTTTTTTAAACATGAAACTTTACTCTAAAGAAAGAGCCCAAATATTTGTAAGAATGATTGTTTATGACTGAAACATTACTGGGTTCATAAATGATTTTGAAGGACCATCACTGTAACTGCAGAAAGGAGCGGGAGGAGGGTATTACACTGTAACCATGACACCTTTAGTAAAGGGAACTTTTATCCAAAGCCTTTGAATGATTTTCAGAGCGAGGGAAAAGACAAGAAGCCCCTCCCTCCTCCACACACACCAACAAATCAATCAATCAATAATGTCCTTCTTGAGTGGTGGATGCTTCCTGGAGAAGAAGGCGATGGGAAGTGAAGGTGGAGGTCAGAACAAAGTGCTCTCAGCTCTGAGAGACAGCAGTAAAGATTCAAACATCACTTAAAGGCACGAGGTTAGTTCTCTAGTGTTTCTGTGACAGTGACCCTGCTGTAATAAATAGTTACGCGCACATACAGTATACATGTTAAATAGAACCCGCTTAGAGGCGGAGTGATATACTAATGTGACCAGTTGTTGTTGTAGCCTGTTGCCAGAGCTGATAAAGAGCACAGAGCTTACCCAGTGTCGTTCCTATCCACATAGTAACAATCAGAAAAGACTTCACCTGCATGTTGTGAAAGGCAGCTGTAAACACGTCTCTGAGATGAATCAGGATGCTACAGATACAGTATGTTAAGAAGATTAGAGAGGAGTTTGGACGAACGTTTAGTTGCTTCTTCTTTCATTGAAAAAACAAAAATACAAAAACAGGTATAGGACCTTTATGAATGAAACAAAAGTATATAATATAGCACTAAATCATTATTATAGAGAGTCCTGTGCTGTTGTCCATACCCTCCTGTCCTTATTCAAAGCACACAGTGACTGATACTGAATCAGATCATCACATGAATAATATACAGTACATCCTGTAAGATGATCATGATTCTTACATCCTGTAAGAATCATGATCAACTCTTTGGTGCCCTACAGACAAAATATGAATCATCATTCCATGTTGTATAGTTGTAGGAAATCACTCATATTCATCTGCATCATTTTTCTTTGAATTCATCCCAAATTCAACACACACAACTTCCCACTGGTGCTTACTTACATTTTCAGATAGAAGTAGACCTCTGAGATTGTAACAACTTTTCATAGAAAACGACTCTACAGCATTGTTTTTAACACTTTGAACAATTTCTAATATTTTGATGTTGATAATAATTTTAAACTTTTATTTAGTTGGTGTGTGTTGGGGATTTTATTTTTACTTGTGTTTATTATGGTGTGTATTTTAATTGCATGTTTTTACTGCTTTTATTCTTTTATTGTGGATTTGTATTTATATATTTTAAGACATCGGTCCTTATTATGGAGGACCGTGGCTGCCAAAACAATAAATAAATATATAAATAAATAAATAAATAAAGTTCAAATTTGCAAAGAAATGCATGCATTTATTGTAATAAGTGCATTTATTTATTTATATATTTATGTATTTATTTATATATTTATTTATTTATATATTTATTTCTGTATTTTTGTATTAATTTATATATTTTTGTTTTTCTTTATTTATTTCTGTATTTATTTATTTATTTATTTTTGTGTTTATTTATTTATGCATTTATTTTTGTTTTTATTTATTTATTTCTGTATTTCTGTATTTATTTTTGTATTTATTTATTTATTTATTTCTGTATTTATTCATTTATTTCTGTATTTATTTCTGTATTTCTCTTAATGTATGCAAATCATGGGGCGGGTCTAGATGCCGCTCCTGTAAGGTGATTGGTTAATCTTTCTCCATGCACATATGCCTTGTCCAGCATAGACACTGCCAAACACGAGCTCTGCTTCAGTCTACTGACAGTGGCACAGATAGTAGAGCGGGTCATCTTGTGACTGGAGGATCGGCAGTTCGAATCATGCAGGGGCACTTTTATGCTGGAGGCGAGATTTAAATCCTTGACCTTCCGATCATGAGACGACCAGCTCTACCAACTGACGCCTTTCTACACTCAAAGTGCTTTCCAACAAGGATCCACTCACCCATTCATACACCAGTGTACTCAGAGACTGGGGGCAAGGCAGGAGAAGTGTCTTGCCCAAGGACACAACGACAGTGTGCCCCTGCAGGATTCGAGTTGCAGATCCTCCAGTCACAAGATGACCTGCTCTACTATCTGTGCCACTGTCAATAGACTGAAGCAGAGCTCGTGTTTGGCAGTGTCTATGCTGGACAAGGCATGTGTGCATGGAGAAAGATTAACCAATCACCTTACAGCAGCGGCATCCAGACCCACCCCATGATTTGCATACATTAAGAGAAATACAGAAATAAATACAGAAATGAATGAATAAATACAGAAATAAATACAAAAATAAATACAGAAATAAATAAATAAAAACAAAAATGAATGCATAAATAAATAAACACAAAAATTAATAAATAAATACAGAAATAAATAAATAAAACAAAAATAAATAAATAAATACAAACATAAATACAAAATACATAAATAAATATATAAATAAATAAATACATGAATATATAAATAAATAAATGCACTTATTACAATAAATGCATGCATTTCTTTGCAAATTTGATCTTTATTTTATTTATTTATTTATATATTTATTTATATATTTATTTATTGTTTTGGCACCCACGGTCCTCCATACCTTTTAGCTCGTTGCACCTCAACAACCCCACAAGGTCATTTTGGCCAATCAATCGCCCCCTGCAATTACACACACCTGTGGAGCATCAGACAGGACCATAAAAGGGGAGTGACTACGGAGACAGGGGGAGAACGCTGATGAGGAGAGACGTGGACTTAGGAGGCACGGGGCAAGCACCGGCGGCCAGGGCCGCGGCCCAGGAGTGGCGGGGCAAATGGACGCGTGAGTGGACTGCAGGGCGCGGGACGGACGCGCTTGTCGGGTGGGGCGCAGGACAGAGAAGAGAGCCAGTCCGCACCAAGAGCACCGTCGAGAGGCACCGACAACACAGCCTGGGAGGAGAACACCGCGAGGTCGAACACCAGCAGCGGGAGGACGAGGAGTCCTCCCTGCGGTGTAAGTAGTATACTTTGTAGCTACAGCAGCGGTGTTTGTAACGAGGCTTATGGCCCGTGGGTCGTGTGTGTTTGGGATGTGCTGGCCTGTGTGTTCTTGGTGCAGGAGGACGAGCGGCTCGGACCGTCGTGGACGGAGGAGCGCTGGCGAGAGTGCGGCCCGAGGAAGGAGCGAGGGAGACACGCTGGCCGCCCTGTACAGCCCTGTCGCCGAAGGAGAGGAGTAATCCCGGATAATCCTCGCTTTACTTTAATTTAGTTTATTTAGTGGCGTTTAGATAAGCCCTGGTTTTAGTCTATTCGCCTACTCCTTTTTAACTGTTTTTAGATTTTAGCAAATTAATAAATTGTAAAGACTTTTTTAAATGTTTTTCTATTGATTGCACCACCGCGTAGGCTCCCATTGAGATCATAACCTGTTACAGGTGCATGATAACTGACCTCATTAAAGCAGTACTAAGTAGTGTTATGTGGAATATACTATACATTTGGAAGTCATGATAAAAAGTGAACAAACCAGAAATGTTCATATATCGTTGTCTGGACCGGGTAGTCAAAGTCAGAAGCTTCTTCTCACTCTCGTGGTTGAAATGTTAAACTGGTAAAGCAGACGAGCTGCAGCCCTGTTCATTCTTCGCCAGAAGCTTGATCTGAGGTTCAAACACAGATTTCTTCTTGAGGTTTCCCAGGACTTTTAACAACATTTCTATTATATTATTATATTATGAAGCTCACGTATATAGCAGCGCTACATTTTCAGTTTGGGATTTTTCGGAGTATAGACCTGCTGTAGTCGAGAGTAGAGAGACCAAAAATCCTGAGACCACGACCAGGCGCCTCGGCACAACTACAGTACAGACCCCTTCTCTCTGTCCTCTTTATGGTCCAGTCACGTTCACTGTGAGTCTTGTTTCCTCGCCTAGTCTGTGCGTAATCTGGAGTGGACTTGAATCGACTACACAGCGGTCCAAATTAGGGTGAGACGCTGCAGGCGAATAGGAAAACTTTTAAAATTTGAATGATTATGAAAAAAAAATATTGCAAGTTTTCTGTCATTTTATGTTTTCATATTGATTTTTTATTTTTTATTTTTTTTATTTTTATTTCGAGCCACACAATACAGGCACAAAGCCAGAAACAACACAACAAAAGAAAACAAAAATAAATAATTACATTCAAGCTCGAAAAGGAGTGGGAAGAAGACAGGCTTATTGACTCCCACCCCTGTTCATAAACTTAAATAATAATGTGGTTGCAACAATAGCATTGCTTAGTACTTATTATCCTACAGAACAATTAACAATTAAGTTAATTACATATTTACAGACGCAACAATGTATTATATTAAGTCACATTCATAGTATGTTACACTTTATAACAAGTGTATAATTGTGTTCCCTATACCTATTTTATTGCCACGTTGGTATTACTGTTATTCACCATCATCACTACAGCCCATATAAGATCAAAGTGATTGAATGATACATAATATACTCCACATTTATTCATGAAAGGTACAATAGTCGCAGACTGATTGATGCTCATGATAACAAGAGTATTCTTATTAATGTGTGTTAAAAAGGATTCGGGGCTTTTCTTTTTTCTTTCCTGTGTCTGGACCTGCTGCCAGAGGGGAGCAGCCCCCGAGCAACAGGACCATCATTCGTGAGGTGTCCTATGCTGTGCATTAAAAGAGACAAGTTTTAGGAGTCTGCTGCCAGAAGAGGCTTTCCTCAAGCTGCCGACCCCCACATGTCTGCCCTGTACTACGAGTTATGTTGAATGCAGAGTACGTGGATATGTGCATGTTTTACTTGTAAGAATTTAATTCCTTTATATTACCATCAGCATCAATAGCAATACCGCTGTCTGAATCGATTAAATTTGATTCTAAGAATAATATATAAATTGTTAGGTATTTATCCTGGGCTGTTAAAATAATGCTGATAACACAACAGCAATAGTAATAACAATGGCAATAACAATTACAATTACCCCTCCTAATCAATTCTTATACTAATATGACACAATACATTTTAAATAGCTATGATTAATAAAAATAAAGACAAGAAAAAAGAAAGAAAGAAAGAAAACAACAGCAAACAAAATACAAAACAAAAATACAGTCAAGACATACAGTATTAAATTTATTTAATTCCTAAAATGCCTAAAATGTCCCATATTTTCTGGGACGAAATCTGAATAATGGACTGAACCAGGTTTAAATGTGGTTTTATTTCGTTGACATATTAGTTACAAAGAGGGATTTTGGATCTTGTTTAGTTTAAAAAATAAGCTTCATATTGGTGTCAAAAATGGTGTAAAATCTGTAAAAGTGAAACATTCAAAAATCAACCAATCAGGCTATGAATTAGATATTAAAATATCCCTCTGAACAAAAATGTCAAAATATAGTTAAGTCTAAAGCCGGGTGGAAAATCTTATGTTGTAGCTTTATATTGTAACTAAAGACGAGCTACGACAGACATCAGGCAGTCTCTGATCATTTGGAAGACTAGTCGCAGAGTGAGCCTTCTCTCGCTGCAGAGAGGATCTCTGTCAAGCATCTCGTCCACAGAATACAACATCGGCTCACGCCTCACGGCAACAGAGACCAGGCCTGAGCGGGCCCGACTCCGCTTTCTACAGGACTTTCCCTGCACTTTTCTACGGAAATAAACGCCGCTGACACTTGCCTCAGTTAAACACACGCCTCTGGAGCCTGAAACACACAAAATAAATAAATACAGATGAAAACAACTTTTTGAGTGACGCCTGTGCAAAGCTGTCTGTAGGAAAAACAAACCAGGCCCATTTTAGCACTACCTTTAGTGAAGAAGATCCAGGCGCATGTGAAGTGGCACTGAGTGGTGTCAGCGACAGAATCGAAATCAGAGTAGCACATTTGACACCGACAAAACACTTCCAAGCAATTTGTGTTGTGTTGTGGACACACTAACATACATGTTACATAAAACATACATACATAAAACAACATCTGTTTAAACCGGGGGAGAGTGAACTTATCGTTAGGGAGAAAAAACTCTTTGCTCTAAGTACAGTACAATCAAATTGTGACGTGTATAGACTAGGGCCCGACGGCCGATATATCAGACCGATATTTTTTTGTTACAATAACGGCTATTGGCTGATATCGGCCGATATCCAGAACCGAAAGTGATCGCGGCTCGTTTTTAGCCTTGGAAAGAGCTCAGTCAGAGCTTTAACATGAGTCCTCCCACAACCTTAGACACATCAGCCACAAGTTTGTCACCTATTTTATATGTTTTATCTTGCAGACTTTTGCTTATAATTTCGGAATCATGACAGACAGAGACCTATCCTTTTTTGTTTTGGATTTTTAACAAGCTCCCTCTCAGCCCTATACCTTTCATGCAACGCCACCTGCTGTCACAGTTCAACACTAACACATTTAGAAGCATCATACACATGATTATAGACCAGACATGTTTAAAAATGCGGCCAAAAATATCAGCAGCTGATCGGCATCGGCCTGAGAGAAATCAGGCCGATGCCAGTCAAATCTATCTAATCATCGGTCAACCTCTATTAGATAGATTTATTTCTCTGATTGAAACCTTTACTATAATAATACATGTTTAACTAGAGGCTATTTGAGAGATTAAAACTATTAAATGACTTAAAGTCACGGCCTTTATATCGGCTATGGGCCAAACCCCTTCATAACAGTATCGGACCCTCACATCGGTCGGGCCATAGTACAGACCTAACCCCTATGCCACACATTTACCAAAGAAAAGAATGGGTGAAGTTTAACACTCTGAAAACAATGTTGAGGGCTCTCAGCTGGGTTCTAATTAATTTAACTGGATTCTCTCCAAACAGACTTTGGGAAGAGAAAACAGCCACAGTAAGACCATTATTTCAAAGCCCGCATCATTTCTTCTGCCGTTTTGTACCCGCTCGGTGTGTTTTAGTGCCACAATAACGTGCCTGGTTTCCCTGATTCCATTTGGTAGTAGCATTCAGCTGAAAAAGACCTTTTGTGGCTTCAGCTGCATTATCATTTGCTACAGTACGTGCACACCATTGTTCAAAAAGGCTTGCAAAAATGTGTTTTCTTGTTCCTGTGCATTGGCAGCTTCGGGATCCGTAGCAGCGCTCACATTTCCATTTTCACTGTGTTTTCCTGTTGTTGAATATACAGTCCTATAACAGAACAGATTTCCCTCTGATCACAGGGAGGTAAAACAAAAAAGACATTTAAATATTCACAAAAAGAATCATTATTGAAGGGTTGTTTTGATTGAGAGTCTATTGAACAGTCAGCCTGTTATCCCTTATCTTCATGCTTTTACCTGCACATGGTTCTTTTGGGACTCTTCCTTTGACGACCCTATGCAGTTATCATAGAAATGGATAAGATTGCTCTCTGTACTTTGGATTATTGAACCTGCCGCTGACGAATGAGGGCATTGTATAATAAATGTAGTGATTTTAGATTTACAACTGCCTTGATTTTACACAATATGCCAATTATTTTTTATAGTTTTGATTTCACATAATTTATTTGCCCTTTCCAATTTAGTCTTTCATCACCATGCACTCACAAACATGTTGTATGACTCCCTCTCAATTTCCATTTGGTTAATTTTTAGTTTTGTTGGATTATCAATTTCACTTATTACCGAATATAATATATTTTGTTTTATTCACATGCATTGATAATTAATTTATTGTAGTCAAACCATCGTTTTAGTAATTCAAGTTCCTTTTCAAATGTATGCATTAACTGTTCAATATTTTGTCCAGAACAATAGAGGCTGGTGTCATCGGCAAACAGAATACACTGCATGTGTAATGAAATATTTAATAATGCAATAAGTGGAATATTGATAAGTGACATCAGTGACCATTTGCCCGTATTTACAGTGTTTGACAGCGACCATAGCCCTAATCAGCAACCATTAAGTAAATACATAAGATTAAGATCAGAAGAATCTGTAAATGTCTTTAAGAATGAATTGTATGCACAAAATTGGGACGGTGTATATGATAAGAGCAATGTGCATGATGCTTACGATGAGTTTATAATATTTCAAAAATTGTATGATAAAAATTGCCCATTCAAGAAAATGCATACAATTTCAAAGAAAAAAGGCCACCCCTGGATTACAAAGGGATTGCAAAATGCAATCAAAAAGAAGAATTTGCTTTATAAGGAGTTTTTAAACAACGATCTAAAGAGGCGGAAAATAAGTACAAGAAATACAAAAACAAATTGATTAATATCTTGAGAAAAGCTAAGAAGGAATACTACAATACATTGATAGAAAATAATAAATCTGATGTGAGGGAAATTTGGAAAATACTGAATAATGTCATAAAATAAAATCTTCTGGCCAGTTAAACTATCCTAAATATTTTAATATGGGAGGGAAAGATAATTATAATATGACAGAGGTGGCGAATACTTTCAATACATTTTTTGTCAATATTGGAAAGGATCTGGCAGAAAAAATTCCTGACCCCAGAGGTTATAGCTTTATTGAAAGAAATTTTAATTCAATGTTCCTTTCTCCGGTGAAGGAAAGCGAGATCATTCAAATTGTTTTAAAATGTAAGAATAAAACTTCAAATGACTGTAACAATATTGATATGACTGTGGTGAGGAATGTTATTGACGCCATTTCAAAACCTCTTACCTATATTTGCAACTCATCATTTCAATCTGGCACATTTCCCAATCATATGAAAATAGCAAAGGTCATTCCACTCTATAAATCTGGAGACAAACATCAATTTACAAACTATAGACCAGTCTCTCTGCTTCCACAATTCTCAAAAAATCTAGAAAAACTTTTTATTACTCGTCTTGACAACTTTTTGGAAAAAAATAATATACTTAATGAATGCCAGTATGGATTTAGAGCAAAAGGGCAACATCACTCGCATTGGTAGACTCTATAGAAGAAATATCAAGTTCAGTATATGACAAATGGCATACTATTGGAATATTTATTGATCTTCAGAAGGCGTTTGATACGATCAATCATGACATTTTACTAGAAAAATTAGAGCGATATGGGATCCGAGGAAAGGCACTAGACTGGATCAAAAGTTATTTGACTCAGCGAAAGCAGTTTGTGAAACTGGGAGATTACTTTTCTGAATGCCTGGAAATTTCTTGTGGTGTCCCACAGGGGGCAGTGTTGGGCCCGAAATTGTTTATTCTTTATATTAATGATTTATGCCAAGTGTCAGAAGTATTTAAATGAGTGTTGTTTGCTGATGACACTAATATCTTTTGTTCAGGCAGTGATCTACAGTTACTAGTCCAGGAGACAAACAAGGAATTAGAGAAGATGAAATTATGGTTTGATACAAACAAATTATCACAGAATTTAAGGCGAGACACGGCAGGTGAAAATATTGATTTTTCACGCAGTGGTCGAAGTGGAGATTTGTATCTATTTTCCTCCCTTTACATCTTAGTTTTCATGTCAGAGTATAAAAATAACAAAACTCACCCCGCATGATGCTTATTTTATGATGATTTGTCCGCTTGCGAGCCAGACGGAACCCGGAAGTAAGAAAACCGGCGTCGAAAGACCGCTCTGCAGCGGGTATTTCATTCACAAATATTGACAGCTTTTACATCCACGTGTGCTGCAAAGGACGCTATCACGCCCAAACATGGTATATTTCCTTCTGGGAGACGCCTGGGACGGACGAGCCGAAGAAGGTTCCGCGCATGCGCAGTCGCCACAAAACTTCAAGGCTTGTTTTCTCTGAATGAGAGAAGGCCCCACTCGGGCAGCGGGTGAGCCCTTATAGTCAATCAGACAGACTCCAAACTTTACAGTCTTGGACTTAACAATATTTTGAAGGTTTTCTCAGAGGGATTTTTTAATATCTAATTACTAGCCTGATTTATTCAGCTTTGAACACAAAAAACAGGCGGAATTTGAGTTTTTACAGATTTTTTCACTTATGATTAGTTAATTGAAAAACTAAACAATATATCCAAAATCCCCTCTGAAAATATGTTAGTTACTAATATGACAATAAAATGAAACCATACATTTTAATCTGGCTCAATCCATTATTTTTATTTCGTTGCCCAAAATATGGCCAATTTTGGCCATTTTTATGAACAAAATGTCTTATTTTTTATATGAAAACATAAAATGACAGAAAAAATGCAATACATGTTTTTTTTCTCATATTTATATCAGTGATGTTCAGCAAAAGTTTCAAATTGATATCTCTACATTTATTTTTTTCCCTATTCACCTGCAGTGTCTCGCCTTAAAGAAAACAAAATTAATGATGTTTGGTAATGGTCGAAAAATTTGCAAATTGAAATTAAGCTGGATGGAGTGAATATTGAAAAGGTTAATGAAATAATTTTTTTAGGAGTCATAATCGATAATAAAGTGAACTGGAAATCTCACATTAGTCATGTTAGAAGCAAGGTTACTAGGAGTATAGCAATAACTAGTAGAGCAAGTCAAGTCTTAAATCAGAAATCCTTACGAATGCTCTATTGTTCACTAGTCTTGCCATATTTTACCTATTGTGCTGAGGTGTGGGGAAACAATTATACAACAACAGTTCAACCACTTGTCATTTTACAGAAGAGCGTTTTAAGGATCATCCATGGGGCATGTTATAGGGAACATACAAATATATTTTTATGGAGTCCAAATTATTAAAATATAAAGATCTTGTGGATTTGCAGACTGTACAAATTCCATATAAGGCAAAGCAAAATGATTTACCTCAAAACGTACAAAAATTGTTTACTCAAAGGGAAGGAGGGTATGTTTTGAGAAGAAACGTTACGGTTACAGTATGTAACCATGGTTCTCTGAGTGAAGAGACTATCTCTCCACCCAGTTACATATTCCATATGTACGGGGACTGACCCCACGAGGGTCAGGCGACGTGGATAATTATTTAAGACACACCACCTGTGAGGTGGCTGATTGCGCTACAAAGGCACCTGCGTGCCATGCGCACATCGATTAAATTTTGATGGAACGCATCCCCGAGCGGAATCGAGCTGGAGAAATAGTCTCTTCACTCAGAGAACTATGGTTACATACTGTAACCGTAACGTTCTCTATCGTATCGAGACTATCTCTCCACCCAGTTACATATTCCATATGTATGGGACTCTGTAAGACACACCGCAAGGGGATCGAGCAGGGTGAAATTCGAATGAGTCGTTGCCGCCACCAAGTGCACACACAAAAAACACACCCAAGTGACAAAATGAACTATGTACACAAGCACCCATACCCGCCAGACGCTAGGTACGAGTGCCACAACCTTGGCGCCAGACGCAACCAAGGTGACACAGCCCCGCAAGCCGCAAAGGCTGGTCAAGAGCTCTTCAAAGAAAGAGCAAGCAACAACTTTCACCCCGACACAGCAAGGGCATTCCAACCTGCAAGACGCAAGGCCACAGGAAAAGCCTCAATGCTATTGAGCAGCACCAAGCACCCGCTCCCCGAAGGAAGTGCCTGCTGCCACATTAAGCTTGTAGAAGCGGGCAAACGTAGAAGGGGCAGACCATGTGGCGGCAGCGCAGATCTCATCCAGCGAGGCGCCACGCCACAAAGCCCAGGACGCTGCCATCCCCCGTGTCGAATGAGCTCTGACATTCAGGGGAAACTGAACCCCCATGCCCTCATAGGCTTGACGGATCGCGTCCACAAGCCAATGAGACAGGCGAGCCCTAGACAAGGGCTGGCCCAACTTACCGCTTTTGAAACAGACAAACAGCTGATCCGTGGTCCTGTGTCCCCTAGTCCGAGCAAGGTATACCTCCAGGGCCCTAACTCGACAGACAAGCGACCGCTCCCGCTCATCCCCCGTCTGCTGAGCAGAGAAGAGGGATCCGAGTGTGATGACCAGGTCGGAGCGCCGACCCGTCATGACCTTAGGGAGAAAGGCTGGATTCGGTCGCAAGACCACACCTGCCATCTCTGGCAGGAACCTACACAGGTCCTGATGCACCGAGAGAGCATGGAGTTCCCCACCCTTTTAGCTGAAGCCAACGCTAGCAAAAGGGCAGTTTTCAAAGACACCCACTTCAGGTCCGTTGTTGCCAGAGGCTCAATGGAGCCCCCACCAAAGCCTGCAAAACCAGCTCCAAATCCCAAGAGGGGAGGGGAGGTCTCACACAACTGCCACTACGCCTCCGGGCCCCTTTGAGAAACCTGGAGACCAGGTTGGACACATCCACAGGCAGAGCGTATCTACCCTCCCTTGCAGCCTTGATAGCAGCCACCATCCCCCTCAGTGTGGACGGCGACCTGCCTGCCTCCAAGAGGTCTTGCAAAAATTGCAGAATCTCTGGGGCCATGCAAGTAAGAGGGTCAACCTCACGATGCTCACACCACTTCACAAATGAGTTCCATCAGTGCCTGTAGAGAGCGCGTGTGGACGGTGCCCGGGCCCCTTCCAACATCTGCACCACAGAACCTGGAAGGCCCATAGCTAGCATCTCGGACCTCGCAGTGGCCAGGCCCAGAGCCTCAGCCCCGGGGAAACGGGTGATGCAGAATTCCCAGACCCTGCGACAACAAGTCTGGACGTGCTGGGAGTTCCCACGGAGTCCCGTCTAGAAGAGGCGGAATGTCCGAAAACCATGTCATGTGGGGCCACAGAGGAGCCACCAGGACTAGTCTCACCTCCTCCACCCGAACCCTCTGCAACAGAGACGGGAGGAGACTGAATGGCGGGAAGGCATAAAGCAGACCCTGAGGCCATGGGTGAGACATTGCATCGGTTCCGAGGGGAGGATCGTCCCTCCCCAGGGAGAAAAACAGGGGACAATGTGTGTTCTCGTGGGACGCAACAGATCGACCATCGCACGTCCGTAACGGTCCCAAATGGCCAACACCACCTGAGGATGCAACCTCCAGCCTCCCGGATCCGGCCCTCCCCTGGAGAGCAGATCCGCTGCCACATTGTCCAATCCCGGCCCATGCACCGCTCGCAGTGACAGGAATTTGGGGTGCGCCCACAGCCATAGACGATGCGCCAGTTTGCAAAGGCAAACGGAGCCCAAGCCGCCCTGCCTGTTTATTTACGGGGCTGCCACTACACTGTCCGTCCTCACAAGGACATGTTGCCCTCGTAAGTGAGGCAAGAAGTGGCGAAGGGCCAGATGGATCGCCCGCAGCTCTAGGACGTTGATATGCTGTGTTGAGTAGGTGCCGTGCCAGCGTCCGCTGACCCCATTTCCTCTGAACACAGCTCCCCATCCTGTCAGCGATGCGTCCGTCGACAGAAGCTGACGCCGAATCACCGGACCGAGAGTGAGACCCCTGCTCACGTTCTCTGCGCGCCGCCACCAGCGAAGAGTCAATAAGAACTGCCTGGTGACGAACACTGTGGCACGTAGGTGACTCCGGGGACCCAGACCCAGACCCAGGAGATACCGCTGGACTGGGCGCATGTGCAGCAGTGCCAAAGGACCGCCTGCGACATGGAGGCCATAAGGCCCATGAGTCGGAGACACTGTCGCCATGTGACTCGGGCCCCCAGGCTGAAGTGCGAGAGACAAGTCTCCAGAGATGTCATCCTTGCTCGTGACACTGTGAGTTCCGCTGTCTGAGAATTCAAGACCAGGCCCAGAAACTGCGTCTCCTGAGAGGGCACAAGCCTGCTTTTCTCGAAGTTGAGAGTCAGCCCCAAATGATGCAGATGCTCCAGCAGCAGAGACAAGTGAGCCAGACACTCCTGCCGTGTCTGCGCACACAAAAGCCAGTCGTCCAAGTAATTCAGGATTCTGACGCCTTTCTGCCTCAGTGGTGAGAGCACTGCCTCCATGCACCTTGTGAATGTGCGAGGCGCTAGGGACAACCCAAAAGGGAGTACCCGAAACTCGTACGTCTTGCTGTCGAAGACGAAGCGGAGAAAGCGCCAGTGCCCTTTCCAGATTGGAATCTGGAAATAGGCATCCTTCAAATCGATTGTAACAAACCAATCCCCTCTGCGAATGAACCGTCTCACCCTGGGGACAGTCAACATTTTGCATCGCAGAGGACGAACGAATCGGTTCAGTCCTCTCAGATCGAGGACGGGGCGGAGTCTGCCGTCCTTTTTGGGAACCAGAAAGTACCGGGAATAAAACCCAGCCTGTCTGTCGCCCGGCGGGACCTGCCTGATAGCCTTCTTGTCCAACAGGGTAGAAATCTCTGACAAGAGAACTGCCCTGTGCTCGGGAAGCACCTGAGTGACCACCATAGGGGACACTGAGGTGGGAGGCCGTCGGGAAAACTGGATACGGTACCCCTGAATCATTGTAGAAACGACCCCTGGGGACGCATCCAGTGCCCTCCAGGCAGCCCCGTGTGTCTCGGTGTTGAGGAGACACACCGGGCCCATCATGGCGTCAGGACCGAGGCGAAGGCTTGGGTCGACCCTTAGCCTGAGCCCCGAAACCTTGCTTCCCTTTGCCCCTAGTCCTACGGCGCTGGGCCTCGATAGTGGCTCGTAAGTCCCCGAGCCCCGGTGTTGCTGTTGGCAGGGCTGTGCAGGTGGTCGGATTGCCGAACCAGCACCCTGCCACTTGCGGCGCCGCACCAATGCCCCGGACATTTCACGTGCACATCGGCGTGCCTCCTGGGCCTGCTGCAACATAGCCGTAGCACCAGGACCAAACATGGCTTGGGGGTCAAACTGGCAGTTTCAACAAGCCACTCTGATCCTCCGGCTGCAGGGACGACTGGGAGAGCCACAGCTGCCGCCTGGCCACCCAGAGAGAGGCAATACCTTTCCCTGCCACAGCTGCTTGTTCCTTCATCAGCTGAACCATAACTGAGGAAACAAGCCGCAATTCTCCAGTCAGGCTCTAAGTCCTGACTCCCCTCCAACTCACGTATAAGCTGGCGGTTATACAAGGTCAGTATAGACATAGTATTGGCCAACTGTGTTTGAACCGCAATGGTTCTATGCACCTTAGCCAACTGTGCCTCCACCATTCTGCTCCCTCTGGAGGGACATGTAGGTTTCCCTAACCCAGAACCGGATGGAAAAACCAGGGCTGCAATGGACTGGTCCACTTGCGGAAGGGCAGCACAGCCAACCTTCTCACAATCCTGCATGGCAGACAGCCGTCTGCAGCTAACAGAGGTTTTAAATGGATCTGTGGGCCTGGCAAAACCAGCCCGGATTAAGTCCCCACGTCAGAAAGAAGGGGAACAGAAAAAGATCCATGTGACTGCCCCGAGTCACTGTCAAAGCGTGAGGGGGCTGGCGTAGCAGCAGCTCCAGACTCCACCCCAAGAGCCTGAGCCGTTCTTTCAATCAGCCCTCTAAACTGAAGCACTGCACTGCTACGCTCACCTTCCTCACACACAGATGCTGCCTCTCCCTCGCCAGGTGGCAGATCACTGTCAGAAGAGCCCAAAACATCTACATCACCACTGTCCTCCTGCTCAAGAGGCTCATACGTGTTATGTAGCGTGACCGTGAGAGGAGGCACCGCCTGGGAGGTCTTAGGACTAGCCCCCAACCCTCTGTGACGTTTTGCCTGACTCGGCCCTTTAAACGAGGCTGCCCGTTTTCCCCCTTTAAACAGACGAAAACGAGCTTCGAGTGACGGTCTGGGTATAATAAAGCAGTTCATGCAAGAGGAAGGATCCTCCCTGGCAACAGAGGCATGATCCTCCCCCAAACACAAAACACACTTCATATGCCCGTCTTCAACGGGCATTTGCACCCCACAATCTTCACACGTGTGCGACATTACGCACAGTCTCACGCGAACGCGAAAATGCCGCGCTTGTGTTGTGGTAGTGCTTAGAACTTCGTGAACTCGTGGCTTGGAATCAACTCCACTACAGAGTCGAATCCCAACCCAAACACTGCGTCAGCGTGTTTGGAGCCAACGCACACGGGAAAGGACTCCCACACGAGCCGACCGGAATGGACAGCGGTTTCCCCGCACCAGGTTCCACCACTGCCCGTCAGCGCCTGTGACGCGTAAACCCCGCACGGAGCAATGCGTCAGGCGGACCGGACCGACCAGTACCGTGGATACAGAAGGCCGCGTCCCCCAAACGGGTTCAGCAAGACCTCGTGTCTACGGCGCGTGAACCCCTTGGCAGAGCAATACGCCAGATACAGCCGCTTTCCAACACTGAAAACAGTCACCCCGAGAGGTATCTCCCCTCTCTCTTACAACAAGTAAGTGGCAAGACTGTCTCCTATCTTTATCTTCCTTGTTTGTTTGTTTGTTTGATTGCTTCCCACGTCAACCTGCTCGAGTCGTGGAATCAAAATGATCGATGTGCGCATGGCACGCAGGTGCCTTTGTAGCGCAATCAGCCACCTCACAGGTGGTGTGTCTTAAATAATTATCCACGTCGCCTGACCCTCATGGGGTCAGTCCCTGTACATATGGAATATGTAACTGGGTGGAGAGATAGTCTCGATATGATAGAGAACTGAATTTCATACTACCAATAGTAAACAGTAGGAGGAAAAGTTTTTGTGTTTCCGTAAAAGGGGTAAAATTGTGGAACAGCTTAAATGAGCTGCTTAAGGAATGTCCAAATATAAAACAATTCTGGAAAAGATTTAAAGAAATTATTTTTGAACGTTATAAGAATGAAGGAAAGTGTGTTGGTTTAGCCGAGAATTTTGTTAACATATTGTATAAAAACGATATATGTGCTTGTGTTTTGTAAGAAAACGAATAATACTGTAACTAAGGAAGTAAACTATTGTATTAAGTTTTTGGAAGAGGGGGTGGGAATTGATAAGTGTTAAACTTCAGCCCACTCCTTTTCAAGCCGCGGTGAATTTCTTTGACTATCAGTGTTCCTTGGATTATTGTTTTATGTTGTACATACTGTACACCTTTTCATTGTGTGCTTGAAATAAAAACTAAACTAACATGACATATACATGATACATTAATGACAGATGTCATTAATGTATATGATGAATAATAATAGTATTGGCTTGATACCACAGGCTTATAGAAGCCTGTTAAACGTAGGCAAGCCAAGGCAAGTTTATTTATATGGTACATTTCATGTACATGTACAACTCAATGTGCCTCACAGCAGCACCAGACACCAAAACACAATAAAATGCAGTAAAAAGCATTAAAAACACGATACAATTACATTAAAAAATTACATTAAAAATTACATTAAAAATATGTAGCCTATATTGTATATATTAAAATTCGTTAAAATACAATCAACTGCCATAGGCAGCAGTAAAAAGGTGTCCTTTCAGCCTGGACTTAAACATAGTCAGGGTCGAGGCCTGTCTCACGTCCTCACTGAGGCTGTTCCAGACTTTTGCTGCGTGAAACTGAAATGCAGCCTCACTGTGTTTGGTGGTGACTCTAGGAACCACCAGGAGACCCCTCCCTGAGGATCTCAGGGCCCGAGGTGGTATATACGGCTCTAACATGTCAGAGATGTACTTTGGTGCCCGACCATGAAGAGACTTATACCTAGCAGAGCTAGTAGTTCAAACATAGTTATTAACGTAAACAGGAAGGAGTGAACATACGCTGTCTATTATTTTTTTACCGTCTATGCTCTTAAGCTGCTTCATGCCAAGGGGTTTAATGCATCTGTAAAACTTACCCAGCGACTAAAAAGTACTCCGAAAATGAGCTGTACACAAACACATAGTGAAGTCCACACACAGAGTTGTAGTAAAGCAAATGCAAAAAGAGGCCAATTAGTAGTAGTAAGTAACCACATCAATACTATTAAAAAAGAAAGAAAACAGCACATTTTGGACATGGACTATTAACAACAACAACAACAACAACAACAACAACAACAACAACAACAATAATAATAATGCCTTACACTTGTGTTGCACTTTTCAAGCAAGGTTTCATGAAGGTGTCCAAAGTGTAACAACTGTATGCAATGTGTAATAAAGGTGTATAAGGTGTAACAAAGGTGTGCGTGTAGTTGCAGGTGTATAGTTTCATAAATTGGGGGAAATAACCTCATAACTAGTGCGCAAATACACCGTACCTAATGCAGGGTTTATACAGGCTTTTTCAAATCGGCACATATTTCATTTCTTCATATTTGCAAACATTTCATCAAACAGAGGAAATAGAATTGACTAAATGGGAAAGATTTGAGCAAAAATATGTAAATTGCAGCCAAATTTTCGATAACTAAAAATATCAGAATTTTCAGGGAAATTTAGATTTAATGCCAGTTTTAATTCAATTTAATGCTTAATGACATTTAAGACCTTGATTTTGGCACAATTTAGTGAGATGCTATGAACACATTATTACATCTTGTATCCCTTTGTTACACACACACACACACCGACATGTTGTACACCTTTATTACGCTTTGTATACTGTTATAAACCTTTTACTTTAATGTGCAGTTACCTGTACTTATGTGTGTAATTACTTTCTTGTTACCTGTACCTACACATGGAACTTGTGGGCAGTAGTCTAAAGTGTTACCAAGTTGTGTTCTGATATAATTTCCCTTAAAAGTGGAGCCATGTAAATGAGTTTGTAACTCATTTACAATCAATCTGCTGTGCAAAAGTCTGTCTATAAACCGTCTTCACTTTGAAAAGTCTGTTAAAGAAAATGCATTGTACTCGTATCAGTATTTGGTATCAGCAAGTGCCTAAATCAAAGTACTCATACTCGTATCGGTTTTAGAAAACGTGGTATCGGTGCATCCCTAAGATAACAAAGAACATTGTTAAAAATAATACGTGACAAAATGTGACGAAATGTGACGACAATGTGACAAATATATGACAGTACTGTGACGTAACGGAAATGTGACGACAATGTGACGATAATGTGAACAAAAATGTGACGACAATGTGACATAACGTGACGACAATGTGACAAAAATGTGACGACAATGTGACATAACGTGACGACATGTGACAAAAATGTGACGACAATGTGACGATAATGTGACAAAATATGACGCAATGTGACGATAATGTGACAAAATGTGACGACAATGTGACAAAAGTGACGACAATGTGACAAAATGTGACGATAACGTGACGATAACGTGACAAAAATGTGACGACAATGTGACAAAATGTGACGATAACGTGACAAAAATGTGATGATAATGTGACGATAACGTGACGACAATGTGACAATGTGACGACAATGTGACAAAATGTGACGATAATGTGACAAATGTGACGAAATGTGACGACAATGTGACAAAATGTGACGATAATGTGACATAAATGTGACGACAATGTGACAATTCAATGTGACATGACAATGTGACATAATGTGACGACAATGTGACATAAGACGATGTACAAAAATGTGACGACAATGTGACAAAGTACACAATGTGACAAAAATGTGACACATGTGACATAACAATTGACAAGTAAAATGACGACAATGTGACAAATGTGACGACAATGTGACAAAAAATGTGACGACAATGTGACAAAATATGACGAATGTGACATAACAATGTGACGACAATGTGACAAAAATGTGACGACAATGTGACAAATGTGACGACAATGTGACAAAATGTGACGACAATGTGACAAAAATGTGACAAGACAAATGTGACGAAATGTGACAAAATGTGACAATTGACAAATGTGACAAAATGTGACGACAATGTGACAAAATGTGACGACAATGTGACAAAGTGACAAAATGTGACGACAAAAATGTGACGACAATGTGACAAAAATGTGACGACAATGTGACAAAGTGACAAATGTGACGAAATGTGACAAATGTGAAAAATGTGAGAAATGTGACAAAAATGTGACGAAAGTGACAAAAATGTGACGACAATGTGACAAAAATGTGACGACAATGTGACAAAAATGTGACGACAATGTGACAAAAATGTGACGAAATGTGACGAAAGTGACAAAAATGTGACGACAATGTGACAAAAATGTGACGACAATGTGACAAAATGTGACGAAATGTGACAAAAATGTGACGAAATGTGACGATAACGTGACAAAATGTGACGACAATGTGACAAAGTGAAATGTGACAAAAATGTGACGACAATGTGACATAACGTGACGACAATGTGACAAAAATGTGACGATAATGTGACGATAACGTGACAAAAATGTGACGATAATGTGACAAAAATGTGACGATAATGTGACAAAAATGTGACGACAATGTGACAAAATGTGACGACAATGTGACAAAAATGTGACGACAATGTGACGATAACGTGACAAAAATGTGACGATAATGTGACGATAACGTGACAAAAATGTGACGACAATGTGACAATGTGACGAAATGTGACGATAACGTGACACAATGTGACAAATGTGACGACAATGTGACAAAATGTGACGATAACGTGACAAAAATGTGACGATAATGTGACATAACGTGACGACATGTGAAAAATGTGACGACAATGTGACAAAAATGTGACGACAATGTGACAAAAATGTGACGACAATGTGACGATAAGTACGACAATGTGACAAAATGTGACGAAATGTGACGATAACGTGAGACAATGTGACAAAAATGTGACGACAATGTGACATAACGTGACGACAATGTGACAAAAATGTGACGATAATGTGACGATAAGTGACAAAATGTGACGATAATGTGACGAAATGTGACAAAAATGTGACGATAACGTGGACGACAATGTGACAAAATGTGACGATAAGTGACGATAAGTGACAAAAATGTGACGACAATGTGACAAAATGTGACGACAATGTGACAAAAATGTGACGACAATGTGACGATAACGTGACGACAATGTGACAAAAATGTGACGACAATGTGACAAAATGTGACGACAATGTGACAAAAATGTGACGACAATGTGACGATAACGTGACGAAATGTGACAAAATGTGACGACAATGTGACGATAACGTGACAATGACAATGTGACGAAATGTGACAAAAATGTGACGATAATGTGACTGACAATGTGACAAAAATGTGACGACAATGTGACGATAATGTGACAAATGTGACAAAATGTGACGACAATGTGACATAACGTGACGACAATGTGACAAAAATGTGACGACAATGTGACGATAATGTGACAAAATGACAATGTGACGATAACGTGACGAAATGTGACAAAAATGTGACGACAATGTGACGATAAGTGACAAAAATGTGACGACAATGTGACGATAACGTGACAAAAAGTGACGACAATGTGACAAAATGTGACGACAATGTGACAAAATGTGACGACAATGTGACAAAAATGTGACGATAATGTGACGATAATGTGACAAAAATGTGAATTGACGATAATGTGACAAAAATGTGACGACAATGTGACAAAACGCAATGTGACGATAATGACGAAATGTGACAAAAATGTGACGACAATGTGACAAATGTGACGACAATGTGACAAAAATGTGACGACAATGTGACGAAATGTGACAAAAATGTGACGACAATGTGACAAAAATGTGACGACAATGTGACAAAATGTGACGAAATGTGACAAATGTGACGATAAGTGACAAAAATGTGACGAAATGTGACAAAAATGTGACAAAATGTGACAAAATGTGACGACAATGTGACAAACAAAATGTGACGACAATGTGACAAAAATGTGACGACAATGTGACAAAAATGTGACGATAATGTGACGATAACGTGACAAAAATGTGACGATAATGTGACGATAAGTGACAAAAATGTGACGACAATGTGACAAAAATGTGACGACAATGTGACAAAATGTGACGAAATGTGACAAAAATGTGACGAAATGTGACGATAATGTGACAAAATGTGACAAATGTGACAAAAATGTGACGACAATGTGACGATAATGTGACAAAAATGTGACGACAATGTGACAAACGTGACGACAATGTGACAAAAATGTGACGACAATGTGACGATAATGTGACAAATGAGATAGTGACAAAAATGTGACGATAACGTGACAAAAATGTGACGAAAATGTGACGAAATGTGACAAAATGTGACGACAATGTGACAAAATGTGACGACAATGTGACGAAATGTGACAAAAATGTGACGACAATGTGACGATAACGTGACAAAAATGTGACGAAAGTGACGATAATGTGACAAAAATGTGACGACAATGTGACGATAACGTGACAAAATGTGACGATAATGTGACGATAATGTGACAAAAATGTGACGAAATGTGACGATAATGTGACAAAAATGTGACGACAATGTGACAAAATGTGACGACAATGTGACGAAATGTGACAAAAATGTGACGACAATGTGACAAAAAGTGACGAAATGTGACAAAATGACGAATGTGACAAAATGTGACAAAGTGACGAAATGTGAAAATGTGACGAAATGTGACAAAAATGTGACGAAATGTGACGATAACGTGACAAAATGTGACGAAATGTGACAAAAATGTGACGACAATGTGACGATAATGTGACAAAAATGTGACGAAATGTGACAAAGTGACAAAATGTGACGACATGTGACAAAATGTGACATAATGTGACAAAAATGACGATAATGTGACAAATGTGAACAATGTGACGATAATACGTGACAAAAATGTGACGACAATGTGACAAAAATGTGACGACGTGACAAATGTGACGACAAGTGACAAAAATGTGACGACAATGTGACGAAATGTGACGACGTGACAGTGAAAATGTGACGATAACGTGACAAAAATGTGACGACAATGTGAAAAAAATGTGACAACAATGTGACGATAACGTGACAAAAATGTGACGACAATGTGACGATAACGTGACAAAAATGTGACGACAATGTGACGATAACGTGACAAAAATGTGACGACAATGTGACGATAACGTGACAAAAATGTGACGATAAGTGACAAAAATGTGACGGCAATGTGACGATAATGTGACAAAATGTGACGACAATGTGACAAAAATGTGATGACAAATGTGACAAAATGTGACGAAATGTGACAAAAAATGTGACGACAATGTGACGATAACGTGACAAAAACGTGACGAAATGTGACAAAATGTGACGACAATGTGACAAAAGTGAACAATGTGACAAAATGTAACAAAAAAATGTGACGACAATGTGACAAAAATGTGAGACAATGTGAAAAAATTGATGACAAGTGAAAAATGTGACGACATGTGACGATAAGTGACAAAAATGTGACGACAATGTGACAAAATGTGACGACAATGTGACAAAAATGTGATGACAATGTGAAAAATGTGACAAAAAATGTGAAAAATGTGACAAAATGTGACGACAATGTGACAAAATGTGCAAAAATGTGACAAAAAATGTGACAAAATGTGACCACAATGTGACAAAAATGTGACCATAAGATGACTACAATGTGATAAAATGAGACAATAATAAAATAAAAAATGGCAACAACAAAAATGAAAGTACTTAGAGATCTTTGTTTTGGTACACAACATGTGGTTATCATGTAGTAAAACATGTTCTGTGGGACAGCGGAGACTGTTGCAGGCTGTGGGGTGGTTCCTGAGCAGGCGAAGAGTTAAAGTTGCCTAATTTCACCTAACCGGTCTCCTTTGCGTGGCGTCGTTGATAAATAAACCATTGTGACGTGTGGGCCCATACTGGTACAAACTCGCCGTCACGGATCAAAGGCAGCTCCGGTCCTGTCCAAACGCGGTAATGGGATATGGAGGAGCTCTTTATTCGCTCTATAAAATGAACGGTGTCTACTTCAAAGTCACCCATCCATTCAGCAGCCTTCTTTCTCCTGCGATGCTGAGCCGGGGGGCGGGGCTCTCCCTGTCTTCTCTCTCTTCTTCCTCTCCTTCTCTGGACTATACCTCTGTTTCCTTAAGCTCTCTGTATGCAAACCGCATCCCTGCCTCCTTCGCTAACGGAGGTGGGCAGAGTTCCCAGCGCTGGTGCATCTAGCAGGTGCAGCCTCCTCCTCCTCCCTCCCTCCCTCCCTCCTTCTCTCCTCTCTCTCTTCTCCCTCGCTCATCCACCGCGCTCTGTCTGTGCATGCGTGTGTGCGTGTGCGCGTGTGTGTGTGTTTTTTGCCTCACATCATTCGTCTCTCGGCAGCGGCGGCTTGAGGGAGGCAGCTGGATGGTGATGCTGCGTGCGCTGTGCCCGTCGCCGAAGAGGATCTAGCTGCATCACCGGACGGTCGCTGACCCCACACTGCGGGGGGTGGAGGTGGTGGTGCTCGGTTTGGAGGCGGCCCTTCCGCCACTGTCGCCGCAAGTTTCCATCCCGCTGCGGGTCGGCTCATCCGTCTCCCAGAAGGACATCTTTGGATAAATTAAAAAAAAAAAAGCCACGGACGCACGGAGCAGCCCGAGCAAGAGCACTGTGGAACTTCAAACTACTGGGATTGCAAAACACGTTGACTCCTCTGGTTGTTGCTTGTGCGTTTTTCCCATGGAATAATCCTGCCCCGGATGCCAGTGGAAATGTTTTCAGGCTCCGTGGAGGCTGAGTGCTTGATGCGGTATTAGCGGGCGGTGAGACAGCAGGGCGCTGAGCGGACAGCGCGGGGGAAATCTGATCCAGGAGCAGCCGTCGCAGTCGCACACTTGATTTTCTTTTCCCCCTCCGCTGCGTGACAACACCCTTCAGGCGCTTGTTACCTTTCCGCCGGGGCTTTTTTTTGTTTTTTTTTGACTCCACTCTTCCGAGGACGCGTAAAGTGCTTTGAAATGGGCTGTTTCTCTTTTTTAGGGGGAAGGCAATGACTGTAGTGGATAATCCTCCGAGAGGGTTCGACAGACGCTGAAAACACTCCCTCTCACTGGAGGAGAACATTCCCGGGAGCAAGAGGACGCGGCTTTCACTCGAGCTGGGAAAGAAAAAAATAATTATATATATATATATATATATATAAATGGGATCTTGTCTGCGCAAGGTGTGGATCCGATAAGACCCACCCTTTAACTTTGACAAAAGCATCAAAGATTGTTGTGCCATTCCAGCTGTAAATGAAAAGAATATACTATATATATATATATATATCAACTAAAGATTGATTTTTTTTGTGCCAGTCTCCGGATGCACAGATGTAAAACCGCCTGCCCCTCGCTCTCTCACCAATAGGGGAACCAGTGTTCTGTGCCTCAATCGTTCGACTCATGAACTAACCTTTCAGAACCTTGTACATCACTTTATACCTACTACTCTTCTAAGTATACGTAAATATAGTCAAATATTCTTGTGCTCTGTGTCTTTGATCATGTGGTTGCGTTGGTAATTGAGTCTTTGCATGAATCTCGTGGACTACCCCTACTCTCCTTGGATTATAGTATAAATACTTCACGTACGAACAAGGATACTGCTGAGGCTGTCGGTCGCTGTGTATACTCGGGAACCGTTTTGCCACTTGCTCCCGTTGCCAATTAAACCGGTGTGCGCCAATGAGCCACAACGGGCGTCAGAGCAGGATGAGCGAGTCGGGGCTCTCCGGCGCCGTCATCCTGGAGGAGCCAGAGACCGCGGGCGCCGCCTCCGGGGCGCGGGCCGAGAGCCAGAACCAGGAGCGGCCCGGCTTCCGCTGCCCCTTTTGGCCGCGCCAGCAGACGTGGCTGTGCGCGGTGCCCCTCCTCATCGGGTTCATCGGCCTGGGCCTGAGCTTGATGCTGCTCAAGTGGATCGTGGTGGGGACAGTGCGGGATTACGTGCCAACGGACCTGGTCGACGCCAACCGGATCGGGCAGGATCCCATCTTCCTCTCCAAACCCAGCGGGATTCCCAAAATCGCTGACAGCACGACTACTACCACCACTACGACCGCGACCCCTACTGCTAACCCCGCAGCGACCACCGCGCACGAGGCCCGAACAGTGGGGAGAGGCAGGACTCGCCTGGCGACCACCACCGTGGCCGGTAACCGGGGAGGCGGAGCTTACGGGAGCCAAGTGACCCTGAGGAATCCCACGCATCGCAGGCATGGTTTTACAACGACCACCGCGGCGCCCAGGACCACCTACACCATCGGGGCAGGTACGTCCAGCCCTCCGCCGCACAACCCCACGGTGCTACATGACCAAACGGCCATGTGGACCCCGGAGCAGACCACCACAGACGCCGCGCCCGCCGCTCTGACCACGCGCAGCCACGGACACCACAAAACACGTGAGTCGCCGTGTCCGGGAACGCGCTGCTGCGCTGGGAATCAAGGCATGACACTGCAGGAGAACATGAACAAATATCCATGTGACACGCAAATAAATATAAGACAAATGCTTTGGAAGTTTGGAAATAAGACATTTTATGGCCAAAGCGGTAACAAAATCTGAATCTGGATAAATCTGGATAGAGCTTGACTTACTTTCTTTTGTGAAGATATTCATGAATGAATAAATTCATTTTAGATACAGAACCTTACTTTGTTTTTTGGATAAACAAGTCATTACAGAAAAAAAAAGAGTTAGGATTCAAATCTTATCCTCAATCATTCAGGCTAGAGATTAGTCCTTACAAATCCTGCAGATGAACCTTCAATATCACGTACAAGATTTGAAAATTTGGAGTCTGGAAAGTCAACAGCGAATCATGCAAAGATAAAACAGCTCATTATGCAGATTAGACAATGTCTTTGTTTCCAGGGGAACATTTCCAGAAGAAAGCAAAAATGAAATCCTGATCTTTAAAACACTTGAGTTCTGCCTGCAGTGTCTCCCCTTAAATCAGTAACCTGTCATCCAAAAACATTCCTGAGGTGTTTGCTGTTTGCTGTTTGGGCCTATTTTGTCCATTTGACACCGTGTGGGCCGAGGGCTGCAGCGCAGTGATCAATAGCATCGACTGCTACAGTAAGGCCATCTGAACTGTTGTGATGTCAATAATGAATTATTCAGCTGTCTGATGGATTAACTCGCCGTTCTCCGTGCATCAAGAGTTCAATTTGATTCTTGGCCTCTGTAGCTCCCCGCTGACGAGAAAATGGCCGCCTGAGGTGTTAGGACTTGAGGTTTTGGGGTATTCTTACTAGTGATGGAACAAACGTGGAAGGTTTCCGGGTTTGGTGCCTGGTCTCAGCCCCGAGACTCAATGATTTCATGGATTCTGTTAACAGCCCAAGAATGCAAGTGAAACAGTCGTATTGACTCATTATTGAGCACTAAGACACTCTGTGTGGTTTAAATGGCCAATGCTTGTTCAGAAGCTGATCATCTGGTAATCTCACTTTCCGTAAAGTGGACAAATCAAGCAGAAAGTGGTCCCCTCGAGGGTTACATAATCCCAAATGCTACTTCTGTGAGACAGGCACATGCTAAGGCCTGGGTTTGCTCCCTGACTAATATAAAGCGCTTATTGCTGTTTTGTTTGGAACAAGGGATAAGGAAATATTTCAAATCACAATGCAATTTGCTTAAAGAGCAGTTGGCGTGGCAGCGGAGCACTAAGATTACAAATGTACAATAAACAATCTCGACAAAAGTGAAAAGCTTTTTGCCAATACCCGGAATTAGGAGATGCGGCGGTCTTAAGAGCCCGGCCTAAGAAGATTTTGAGACAGTTACGACAGAGCTGTTTTCTCTTCCTTTTCCTTCTCTTTCTTGTCTTTTGCTCTGCAGCTCTGTTGTTAGCTGCTGCACGGATAATGGACGATGACTTCTGATAATGGCACTGGGTTGTGAGTGTGGTGAAAGCTAAAGTGCCTCTTGATGGCAAACGCTGGCCCTACGATGCTCCCCGGATATGAGTTGCATAAGTAAGAAGATTGGGCTAAATCCTGACACTGTGGCTGGAATATTTGTACTGGAATACTTGTTTGTTTGCTGTTCTACCAGCCAGGCCCCTTTTATGTTTTACTTATCTGACCTTAATTTGATGAGGATGAGAACCATTTACAACAGCAACCTGACCTGTTCCGTCCTTAAAGGATCACATGCAATATTTAATTTACTCATCGGAGTGAGCTAGTGACAACTTACCACCAAAACGCTCTGAAAATTATAAATTGTTCATTAAACAGAGTTGTGTCCCTCAAAACAACTGGTGATGTGCGGATCAATACCACGTTGTTACATCGACACCTGCTCAGTTCTTGTTTGGGTGTTGCTTCTGGATAATTAACACTATGACATAAAACAGGAGGTGGCAAAGATAGACCTTTAGATCGACACAATTGTTTTGTACTAAAGCACTCCACAGCGACATGGTGCTGTGGACATGGTGCTAGCTGATAGTTTGTGATAATCAATGTATTTCACATGACGACCGAACCTACAATGTGACGCTACTTTGAAAGGAACAAAAGCAATGTTTTTAATTTTTTATAATTTTAATTTTTAAACAGCTCCATGCTTCCTCTTTTTCTTAAATAATGAAGTCAATCAATACCTGACTTACTGAACATGGGCCGATTGATCCTCTGATGTCCATGGCATCACTTCATTTACATTGAAATATACAAGTAACCACAGTCCTGTTTCCAAAAGGAATACAAATTACGATGTGTCTATGATGCTGTCGGACGTTTCCTGGCTGTTTTACTGGCACATGTGATATGGATAATATCTAACTGGTTAAGGTTAGGGCTGGAAAACGCTTAAATCTAGAAACAAGGAAACTGGTTTGTTTATTTAGCGATGACAGACAAATTCATCCCCCCAACATGTTGATCTGTTCCAGGTAAAAAAAAAGTGGCTTGAACCCTCGGTTACTGCACGACGGCTTTATACATGTTATCATAAAGAGACGGCAAAACAACAAAGAGAATTTGTAGCCTACAGTAGGTTCTACAGGCACTGCCTTTGAATGAACCACAAGTCAATCTCACTTTTAATGATATAGTTTTTAGAATAATGTATTTATGACAGTGTTTGGTCCTTCCCTGTACTGTCCTGACTGTTTACCATGGTTGGCATCTATTGACTATGAAAGCAGAGAAGCACTGCATCGAAAGTATCGATATAAAGTATTGGTATGGCATTGTGCCGCATATTATTTAATATAATATTATTTAATATATATTTAATATATCGTTAATTGGATGTGTGTATGGTAATTGCAATCATTTAATTCTGGTGGTACGTGGAAAGTAGCCTGGCTAACGCCAGACTAAAATCACAAGTGATATTTAGTCTGGGGACCACCAATTCATTTTCTCGTAGGAGAGGTGTGGTTTACGATTGTTCATAGCCGTTTATTGGGCGCTACGAATGTCTCTCCTGCGTCTGCAGTAGCCATAGCCAATCGTATCATGGTATCAGTTGACGTATGACGTACCTGCTGTAAACTTTTGAGCTAAACTATTTAGAACACGTTCTAAAGCTTGATCGAAAGATGGCATCGCATCTGCTGCTGTCATGTTGGATCCGTAAATATTTTTTTATTTTTTTTATCCCTAAACAACTACAAGCTTCGTATGTCAAATAGCGCGTCTTCGTCTTACCGTCCTCCTCGTTCTGTGATTGGTGCCCAAATCCATGGAAAAATGTCGGCCATGGTCCCCAGGCTGTTGTGAAGTTCGAAAAGATTCGAGCGCACACAGCAGTCTGGCGTTAGCCAGGCTACGTGGAAAGCCAATTTGACGTTAAAAGTTACTTCATACATACCCCACCCAAAAAAAAAACGAACAAACAAAACCCACCACATATAAAGAGAAAACATCATTCAGATTCATGTAGTACTGGCAGCTTTTTTTAAATTGGAACATGTGCCATCTTGAATCAAGCGCACCACACTTTTATTAGTGGAGCGTTGTTACACAGCTCCCTGGAGACGTAGGACCAGGGAAGACTTGTTTGAAAGCTTGAAATCTCTAGTTTCCAACACAACAGACCGCACCTCTCAATGGCTTTCCGTTCCAAATTGACTGTATGTCCATAAGTCGGTGATGTTGTCGATGGCGGGAGCATGGATCTCATTGGGTTAAAGAATTAAATCGTAATTAAGCGATAGGTGCGTCCTACAATGCCCCTGGTAAAGCGAATGAATTGAATAAGTAGTATAAATGATCCTTGGAACATGTTTCATCATGCTAAATGCACCCACAATGTAAAGGTCACTCTCGCAGTGCAATCCTCACACTTAGTTAATGGAGGTGTTACATTTTTCCTGGAACAATGACATACTTCCAAGTCCGATCGCTAATGGAAGCCGGTCGTGCCGCCTTGTCGCTCTGTCCTTGACTCGGGCTGCGGTATGTTCACACGTTATTGATCGGTGTAAGCGTCTTTCTGAAGCCGCCCCGTCTCTCTGCTGTCCACCCGCCCACGCCGCTTCCTTCATGTTAAAGCCGTGTGATGTGAAAACGGTGTCCGGTTTCGCCACTCTCTCCTCCTCCTCTGATGGCTGTGATGGTTTCCGTCCGATAGCAGTGGGTTAGCGTTGGGAGATCACCCCGGGGCTGTCCAAGGGCCTGTCAGCGGAGCGAGCCTTTGAAGCGAGGCAGCGGTACAGGTGGAACAAAGGCGCTGCCGCTGGGCTGGAGCTAATCTGCGTGTGGACTAATCTAGCGTCACGTTAATGCTCATAATCTCATGATATCTTCACACATAATTGCCTGATTAAATACCGGCATTAAGTGTATGCTAATTGTTTCCACTGATACAGGCCTATGGAACGTGATCTTAAGTGCTGGACACATTTCAGAGTACAGCTTTTATCTTTACAGGGTTTAGACAGGCAGAAGCAAGTCAAATATTAATGCCATTTGAGCTAAAACTGCAGCTGAACATGTGTTCGACTGTCTTTTTAGCATTTTCCGTGAACCTATACTGTAAAAAGTGTTGGGCTATGTCATCATTTTCCAATAGTTTTAGATTTAATGCCAGTTTGAATCCGATTTAATGCTTTTTTAATGACATTTAAGGCCTTGATTTTGGCACAATTCACTTAATGACTTTTATTGCCTTGTGGAAACCCTGCTTTACTTCAGTCAGTTTGATCTTGTTGTAGTATTACACTGGGTTACAAGAAACATACTTGTTGTGAGGTGTCTTAAAAAACATTTGAACTGGTTTAGAACACAGAATCTGAAAATGACATCCATTTTTCGGCCTCGGGTATTTGTGCTCAGTGGATTTTCCCATCTCTGTATTCCTCCAGGCACTTGGTTTTGACTTTCTGTCGCGCTGCTAAAACCAACCCTAAGGGATTGTTCTGGGTTTCCGCGGGGCATTTAAAGTTATTAACCCATTTAGGGCGGGAAAGCATTGCTGCATTTCATTTCACCGCTCTTGCGCAATTCTACCATTGAGGCTGGGAAAGCATATACGTCAATTTGTATAAGGGTATAAGGGTGTTTTTGCACCAATTGTCGGCCTTTGAGCCAGTGAAATGCAACAGAATAGTGGCGCGGGAGCGTCAGCATCACAACACTTTTTGCTTCATGGAATTGAAATATTTGCGGAGATATTTACTTTTTTGGGTTTCAACCCAGCTACAGTCCGTTTATAGAGCTTACACGTAAATGTGGCGCCACAACATGCGGCGTGCAACACGTAGGGTTGCCAACCGTCCCTTGAAATACGGAATCGTCCCGTATTTTAAAAAATAAAGCTGCGTCCCGTATTGAATCAATAAGGGACGGCTTTTGTCCCGTATTTCGAGGATCCACCCTTTGTCATCGTCATCATACAACAGATCCATGTCACTCACTAAATCGCGGACAGAAGTCCATCTTCAGAGAGAGACTGGAGAAATAATCATAAGATCAGCAGCAGGTCAGTTCGCTTCCCATGTGCGCTTGTTTAAATCGCCTAAATATAACAGCATTTATCATGAAATCATCAACTTTACGGACATAAAGTAATCCATACACAAAGTCTACTCTTCCCAAGCTTTAGCCCGCTTTTTATTTTCGGTTGTACAGATTAATTTAGGAAGCATAATGAAAAGAAAAGGAGATAACAGTGAGGAGTGGTGCAGGGTTACGGCGTGCGGTTACAGCACGATATCGGCCTTTTCCACACAATCTTTCCTCTGATCTGATCCTCTGAATCTGTCCGATTTAAAAGCAACAAAAGATCAATCAATCAAACTTTATTTATAAAGCGCTTTTCATACCGAAAGGTATCACAAAGTGCTTTACAGATAACATTTAAAACAATATCACACATCCATACACATACACACACATACACACACATATATATATATATATATATATATATATACACATACACATACACATACACACACATACAATATATCATTAGGACTAAATGATGATGTCAGTTAAAAGCTAAGCTAAAAAGGTGGGTCTTGAGCCTGCTCTTAAAGACATGAACGTTCTCTGCTTTAAACCATATATACTTTAAACCAGTATTTAGCCCCACATTCCTTTGAGTAGAGTACATTATTATTATTTGGGGGGGCCCGAGAGATTTTCGGATGGATAAGGGACTGATCTGTTGTAAGGTTTGAGGTTGCCAGTGTGCAAAGTTATTTTATCGAGGCTGCTGGGGAACTAAAGTCACTAACTATTTGTTGAACATTGTCAAAACAATGACAAACGTGGCTGTATCCTCAGTACCAGGGTGTATAAACCTACTTTAGGGCACATCAGCAGTGATATTTGACATTATACGATAAAAGGTTCCGTCAATGGAAAGGAGACCTATGTTGGTTTGTATCTCAAAGTTTGGTTGAAGTGTCCCACCCAAAAAAACTAAACTAAAACTGTGTGCTAGCTTGCTTTTTGATGGTATGCAATCAAACGGTATGCTAACATATTTCTGGCACTGTAGCTTCAAAAAACCAGAGGACACTTTCACATTCCATATGACACAACATCATCCAGGAAATACATTTCGGAGCGCTTCTGCAGGAGCCGAAGAAATGACCAAACTCTGTGTCCTAAATCCTGGCGAATGAAGAGGATGAGAGCATAGCTAAAAGCGCAGGAAATCCCATTTAGCATATGTCGGGTGTTTTATTAAAACGTCCCATTCCTTTCTGTTTGTGGGTTGCTTGCTTTTCAGGGCCGTGATGCGTTTCTATTTAAGATGGCTTCCGCGCATTTATCAAGCGCCACCTCTCCGTTCTACCTGCACGGCCAAAGCTGCATTAGCATATGTTTTGCTAATCTCCCCGTATCCCTCCGGAGGACGGGCAGCGTTCCTCTGATAATTGGAAACATAGAGTGAATTTGCAGCATTTTATCAGCCCCAGAAAGGAAAAAAAGTGTCCACCATTTATCATTGTCCGTTCATTTATTAATTAGTCTGTGAAGGAGGAGAATGCCATTTCTCCCCGGCAAGTGCTCGTGAAAAGCCGTTTAAGCCGCGTGATAGATACCCCGGGGAAAATGTCACTCCTCTGCCAGGGAAAAGTTGAGGGTGGTTGTCGCGGCTAACTGGTTCGATAATCCTAAACAGTCCTCCCCCCTCATCGCACACGCCCACACACACGCAGCTTTGATTTGAAAAGGCCATCATTTCCACATTAACCATCCATTATGCCGATGTGTTATGTGGCATTTCTGGATTGGGCGTGCTGGCCGCGGCTCAAGCTCTAATAGAATTGCATTCATTTAAGTTGAGCAGGCCATCTGTGAGCCGGACATATCTTTGTGGGCCCCCGAATGAAGATGGACGTTGATTACGGCTCTCGCACTGGGCATGGCTGCGCTCCAGGCGGAAATGCTATGTTGGATTAGCCTTTAATGATATCTGCAACACAGAGAGCTTTGCATAGTCGCGCTAATGAGGACGCAAAGAACGCCGACAAGTGTGATTCTAAAACTTTTGATCACATACTGGTTGCACATTGGCTGGTAATCCCCATGCACAGCAAATTGCCTGGACTCAGAACAAACAAACACATTCCAGTCCAACCTGTGAATGCCCCTCATTGCACTCCAGACAGGTGAGGAAGGAAGTCATGGAGATTCTGCTTCAGACAGAATTTAGGACTTCTGCTGGATAAAATTGTTAAATAATGAATCTGAAGTGTTTGTGAGTAGGAAGTATTCCATTAAATGATATATTACTCTAACTTCACAAAGAAAAAGAGGGGTGTGATGAAGGGGTCATTTGTGTCCCAGTTCCCCTGAGTCATGGTTGCAGCAGGACTGATTTATTATTTTGTTTTTATTTACATACCTAATTTTTGATTTGTGTTTTTCTTCACCTCTAAAGGCCTGTTGACTGACTTGTTTTCACTCCCAGATTGGGTGAAGAGCCAGATTCCCCATTGATTACTTAACATTTCTATGACAAATTAGGTTAATACTGTGTTGACTGTACCACTATGTACTATAGCTTGGTTGCCAACGTCAGGCTTGGGGCCCTCCAGCATCCATCCTCTGGCTTCCCAGATTAATTTGACAACTGTGATGGCACACATCGAACATCACTTAGAAAATAATGCAACATTTAATAAACTAAAGGCACACAGAAGAGGCTCGTAACTTTTCATAACCAGCCTTTATTTGACATAAATGTGTCTAGCTGCTAGCGGAAATGTGTTCATTTAAATCCTGATTAAGGACATGGTCATTACCAACAATAAAAACACAAATAATCTCACTCCCAAGCAGACGTGCCAGAGCAGCAAAA
This sequence comes from Neogobius melanostomus, assembly GCA_007210695.1. NCBI lineage: Eukaryota > Metazoa > Chordata > Actinopteri > Gobiiformes > Gobiidae > Neogobius > Neogobius melanostomus. The sequence goes on along the minus strand of VHKM01000474.1, from coordinate 1,357,308 downwards.
GGAGACGCTGCAAACATAGATTTTGGTCAATGTTGATATTTTGAATTCGTTTTCTCCTTAACATCTTGATTTTAATATCTGACTATAAAAAGAGATGTTTTGTCCTTATAGTGTGCCAAATATAATAATATACAGGAAGTACAACTACAACATTGCACCACAGCTGACTTTTCCTCATGCATATTCAATAACCAATATTGACAAGTTTGGTATCCATTTGTAGCATGAAAGGTGCTTAGGATGTTGCTGTAAATATGGTATGGTCATTCGCTTTGTGGGAGACAGCAGCGGCTAAAGACTTTAGTCGCTTCACACTTTACAGGCTTGGACTGAACTTGAGGAAATCTTTGTACCTAATTTGTCAACAAAGTAAAACCGTTCGAATGTGCAAACCTGGGTATACTGTATCCATGATTTCATATTTATATCAGTAATCTACAATAAAAGTTTCAAATTGACCCTATTAACCTGCGTCTCGCCTTAACTGCACATTCCAAGTCCTGTTACCGTACCATCTAACACCAAAGCTGCTTCCTCTTGCCAGTTCTTTTGATTCGAGTATTGTTCATATTAAGGCTTAGCTACCACTACAATTTACCGGGACTGCGACCCTCTTTTTGGGTTCTGTCCCACCACTTAACCACTGCTTTAGCGCGGCGCCTCGTTTCGTGACAGGTCATTTCCATCGCCTGTTCCGTGACACCGTGAGTCACTTTTTAATTGGATTTACATATAGGCTGACAATTCGTAAGCGAGATGACACATTTTAATGGGATTCTCCTTCTGTCTCGGCTTCATTGAATCGCACGTTGACAGCCAGACCCGGCTGGTTGATTTCTGATCGCCATTGCCCTAGTTTCATGTCAGCCTCTCAGGTCTTGACGCAGAACAAAAATATCACTCCCATCTTAATTTGTCTTGTTGAGTGTAACGTGAATTTAATAACATTTGCCAGCATTTGTTTTTAATTTGTAATCCCTGGATGGGTATTAGTCAGCTTGAAAGGAGTGTAAAATCCGGCAGTTATTATTGGATGTGAGCGCGCCAGACTAAAATAAAGTGAGTGAATTATCTGCGCAGTTAAAAGCGGGCCTCATGACTCAATGAAGTAATGAGTAATGACTGCGGCGCCTGACTGCGCTACCGGCCAGGTTTTTCAGGAGGAACGCTTTCACCAGCCAGAACCACACAGACCTAAACGAACGGTGCCAGGCTCCCGGGAAGCGAGGGCCGTTTATGGGGCGCGCTCCAAAGAAACGTGTTTGAGATAGAACCACTCTGCTTCAGCTGTAGATGCGCAAAAGTCTCTGAGGTAAAGGCGACTCCGTGGAGAGTTGGGCAATGAATCGAAATGGCAATCTCTACTTCGGTCAGTTTCAGTGATCGTCAGGTTTGCAGCCATTCCTTTGGCAGAAACAGTGCCTCGTTTTGGAGATCGAGACGATGGCAGATTTCTGTGCGTTAAATGGTACTGGAGGAGCTGAGGTTTGTGTAAAAAGTGTGTCTAAGTTCAAGAATCAGTTACATGTATCGATTTCAATTATCGAAGATCGAGATGGATTAATATGAGAAATGAAATCGTGATACATTCTTTAATCCAAGTCAACACCAGTGGTTCTCATCCTTCCCAGCTCTGCGGCACCCGCTTCCCCGAGTCTGAGACACCCCAACATATTGTGTTGTTATATCTGCACTTTGACCCTAATGTCTAATATGTATCACATCGAAGAGTTTGAATGCTAATTCAGGAACATTAATAGGGTGATGCAGGTTATGTTGGCCACAATAACCTTTAAAAAATAAGTTCTTATTTAATAATCCATAAACTGTTAGGCTTAAAGGGATATTTCAGGATTTTTGACATAGGGCCTCATTTCCTAGTTAAAAACAGTCTGACCCACTCCACAGTGCACCTGAGGTAAATCACTTATAACACCAGACTAACCATATAAATGTCTGTGTTAATAGAATCATTTTTGAAATATAACTGACCTTGTATCACATGAATTACCACATTTTGAGGGACTATTTTCTCGCAGATCACTCCGCCGCTGCGTTAGCTTACAACCACATATAAGTTATTTTAAATGCAAAATGGTTATAATGATTCTATCAACACAGACATTTATATGGTTAGTCTGGTGTTATAAGTGATTTACCTCAGGTACACTGTGGAGTGGGTCAGACTGTTTTTAATGCAGGGTTGCTGATACCACAGAAATGCGTTAGCCTAGCATTAGCCTAGCGCCACTAGACTCTTCAAATATAAGAACTGCATGAATTTAAGAAAAAAATATCTCCAGACATCAACAACACTCTGGATAACTAGGAAACGAGGCCCAATGTCAAAAATCCTGAAATATCCCTTTAATTCTTGTCGAAGGCCATTCTGTTCTTTTTGGTTCTCTATTTTAGCCCAAGCTGGTGAGTAAGCCTACTAATGGCCTAAATGGCAGTGTTTTGATATGAATTGGTAAATATATATTCTTCCAACAGAAATGAAACATTCTGCTAAAAGTCTAAATGATAATCATCAGTGTGTTGTAGAATATGCAGAAAGAGTAATCTCATACTCTCTCCACTGTGTGCCTCCTCCTGTCTCCTCTCTCCTCCCTCAGGACAGGCACAAACGTTATAGGAAAAGTCTAAAGTCAAATTCAAGTCAAATTTCAAGGAAAACCTTGTTGACACAGCGTGCGTTGCTGCTGATCGATCGCTCTCACTAATTATCGTGTGCACATTTAAACAGCCGAGCTCAGAATGAAGACTTTCACAGGATGTTTTTCAGCTGTCCATGGGCCTTTTTTTTAGCCAAATAAAAACTCTCAGAGAAATGTAACACTCTCAACTGTTTGGATCTTTTCACCAGGACTCGCTCTGCTTTGTCAAACGCGCTCCAGAGAGCAAAATCAAGTCCTGCCAAAAGTCACACAAATGTCCCAATACGAACATTGAGCGCCCGGAGGAAACCTATGCAGAGACAGGCAGAACCGAAAAACTCTACACAGAAAGGAGCCAGCCCGTCTCGGAAATGGAGACCCGGGGCTACAGTGTTGCTGAAAAAAGTAGACCGGATTTGTGTCGTTCGTAGAGTAAAATAATTGAGTGTATTGCCATTTGCAACGTCAATAACAACTGTTTTAAATTCCATGTCTGAGTTTGTCCCTCAGATCTGAGCCGTGATCCCGTCCTCTCTCCCTGTGATGTGCGATCTATTATGGGACAGTCCACCCCAATCCCCCGCTGCCTTTGTGATCAGCTCCTTGGTGGGATTACGTCTCTGTCAGACACTGGCCCTGTGGCAGCCTAATCCAGATTAACAGGTGCGTCCGGATTGTGCTGCCGATATTAGCCCCCCTATCCGTCACTCACACCGGGGCTTACTGCAGCGGGACGGGCGCATGAGCCGCCTCTGCCTCTTCACTGTTCAGTCCGACCCAAGACAGAGAGAAGGTTGGGTTTGGTGTTGTCCAAATGTCAGATGGAGGCCATGGGCCTCTATTACACCACTGGGCATTCACTGTGTTTGAAAGTCATATCAGAGCAGCACATTTCTAATGGGGGCACGGGTGGTGTATCGGTAACCTCTGTGTACCGATACACCAGTGGTTTTTTCCTTAAAGCCCCCCCTGCGAGTGCTTTAGTCAGGCTGCGCCACCCCCCGTCCAAAACTGTGGTCCCCACAAATGCATCAAAACATGAAAATAATTGCTAATAAGTATTTATTTCAAACAAATGCAAGTGTTTAATGCACCTGTAGTCCTTACTCATATTTTATGATTTTAGACCATTTATTTTGCTCAAACTATTAAAAAGTGCAGAATGACATCCTGTTGTCTCTGGACTCTAAAAAACCAGTGTTGTTGGTGATGCTAGACCTCACTGCAGCATTCGATACAGTGGACCACTCCATCCTCCTGACCTGCCTGGCCAGCAGGTGGGCCTTCAGGGACCCGTGCTGCAGTGGTTCATGTCCTACCTAACAAACAGGTCTTTTTCCGTGGTCATCAATGACTTTTCCTCCTCTACAGCCTCTCTGTCCTCTGGGTACCACAGGGTTCCATTTTAGGTCCGGTTTTGTTTTCACTTTACATGTTGCCCCTGGGTTCAATCATCTCTCGCCATAACGTTTCCTTTCACATGTATGCAGACGATCTACAAATCTACCTCCCGGTTTCGCCAAACTCCCCAGACACACCTCAGTCCATCCACAGGTGTCTGGATGACATTAAGCTCTGGCTCTCACAGAACTTTCTGTGTTTAAACGAGGGCAAATCTGAACTCATTCTTTTTGGCGCTCAAAATCCACTCAGCTCAACTGTTCCTGGTCTTCAGTCTCTCGTCCCCCACACTGTCATCAAAAACCTAGGTGTTAATCTGGATGCAAACCTGGACTTTCACAAGCAAATTAACTCTGTAGTAAAGGCAAGTTTTTTCCAGCTTCGCCTTCTGGCTAAAGTGAAGCCTTTCCTCAGCCGCTCCGACCTGGAAAAAACTATTCACGCATTCATCAGCTCACGATTGGATTACTGCAATGCACTGTATATTGGACTCAGTCAAACCCTCATTCACAGATTACAGCTTGTGCAAAATGCTGCTGCCCGGCTCCTCACCAACTCTCGCAAACATGACCATATCACACCTGTCCTTTACTCCCTGCATTGGCTCCCGGTCCTTTTCAGAATCCAGTACAAACTTTTGCTTTTTGTTTTCAGTTCCATCCATGGCCTTGCACCTGTGTATTTATGTGAGACTCTGACCCCTCACCAGCGCAGCAGAGCTCTACGTTCTGCCCAACACCACCTGCTGGAGGTGCCCAGGTCACATTACAAAAAGTGGGGTGATCGGGCTTTTGCTGTGGCAGGTCCGAAACTCTGGAACTCGTTGCCGCTTGAGTTGCGTGCCGTTTCAGACCTGCCCCTGTTCAAAACAAAACTAAAGACTCATCTGTTTAAAAAGGCATTTGACACATAGTTCTGTGGCAACTGTTGTGAATGTGATAATGGTCTGTTTTTAATGAAATTGTACTCCTTTTTAAATTGCATTTTTTTTATTGTGTGCAGCGCTTTGGTCAACTTTGGTTGTTGTAAGGCGCTTTAGAAATAAAACTTGATTGATTGATTGATCAAATAATGTAATTTATGACCTGACCCTCTGACCAGGCAAAGCTTTGCCCCAGGTTGGGCACCACTGCGATACACCATACATGGCTCACCATAACATCACGATAAACTTCGTAATGTTCATTGTGTCTACTTGTTCATTTTGTCAGGGTTAGAGACCCTAGTGTCTGAGAAAATTAACTCTGAAAGTTATGATTGATATATTGAACCAAAAAAACATCAGGATTTTTAGAGAAACATTTTTGTGTGTTTTTTTTAAAACTTTTGTAACACATATTATTCATGATTTACCTTTGGTGTCATGTGCATTGTACCCCTTTTTCTTGAATAAATAAGTGGATAAATGATCCCTGACTGAAGGGGCTATCTCACCGGAGGAGAGTTGTATCTCAGATTGATTGCGCGCATACAAAGGGCCTATCTAACTGGCCTGGAGACCAGTTGGAGATTTGAGTTTCCACTGGTCATGGAGATGTCTCCGAGACGTCCCCTGGAGGTAAAGCAATTGTCATCAAAGTATCAATGAGTGTTTCATGAGAGCTGATGTAACAAGTGAATTCCTGCATTGTGAGATTAATAAAGGCTTATCTAATCGTTATCGTATCAACCCACAATTTAGCGCAAAATCAATATATTGTCACACCCCTAACATGTCTGTCAGTCAGCCCCAGGGCAGCTGTGGCTAATTCAGTATTAGTTGCTAATTAAAGTACAAAAGGACAAAGCAAGTCGTCTATCCTTGGTGGTTTCAATATTGAATGTTTCTCATCTAAGAAGCTTCGCCAGCACTAATGATCTCTGTTTGGCAACAGGCTGAGTATATCATACCAGCCCAGTAGGAGGGACCGTTACTGCCACGTCACACCTATTTCTTGACAGTTTGAAGGGATTCATGGCTCTTTGACGGGACCCAAATCTCTGGTATGTGTTTATTTCAAAGAGCCATTCAAGAGGCTCTTTTTATAGTTGTTTTCAAAGACGCCAGCCAGAAAACCCGTCCTATCCAAGATCTAACCGCTGAGAAGCAAGCCTTTTCATTCATATCAGCCTTACTTATAGTAACCTTTGAAAAAGAAAAAGAAAAGGCAAAGACACTACAGGTACTCTCCCAAATGATGTTTGGAGCTAAAGGCTTTCCCTGGTGTTGCACTGTAAATCTGTATAAAATGTAATGAAAGTCAGGATGAAAAAGATCTGTGTCTTTTCACGGTTCCAAAGAGCCAATTCTGTCATGAATGTCACTGCGCTAATAGCCATTGTTCCTCAATCGTGTCAAGTAAAAACCCCTGGACTTGTATGTTGTTGACAGATGCCAGGTTAGCCCAACCTTTCAGCCACTCTCGGCGGCCTTACTGCTTATGGCTGGAGGACTGCCAGCGCGATCAGTAGGTCAGGTATGGCTGAATGATAGAGCTGTACATGGTCTGGAGTGCATTATGATCAAGATTCTGTTCAACTCTATTGATTACTGCAAGGCTTTTGGAGACGTTAGTAGTTATGCCTGATATTTCTAGCTCCCACAATCCCTCTTGCACATCCAAATTGTTCAAGCAAATGAATGATATGCCCGTTTCACGCCCATGTAAAGCTTTGAGTGATCAGCAGGGGGACCACCCCCAAAATAAATCCTTTAGATACTATCTTCCATCACTCAATAAACATTAAAGTGAAGACAATGCAACACGGTTTGCTTTTTGCTGTGTTTGCAACATAGTGTGTGGTGGTAAAAATAAATGTACTCTACAACAACAAGCATCAGGTATCCCAGCTTTAACCTTTCAAATTTTATTCCTGGAACATTTACAGTTTGTACTATCAAATAGTATATCAGAATCACACACAAAGCCATTGCATTGAACAAACTGCAATGTCCGCATTTATTCAGACGATGCGATATTCTCTGCAAACGTCACATTCTTATGCTTCCCTGTGGTCGTATAATGTATGTCTTGTTAACACTGTAGTTAAAGCTCTACAAACATTCTGAAATGCATGTGATTTGCATTCGTTCAGCTGTTCATACTGTATGTACTTCCGTCTTCTCCCAGAGGGCCCCTGAGCGCTGAACCATGAAACATTTCAAATTGCAAATGCACATCCTGTTGAAAAAATAAATAAAATGCAAAGACAAGCTGTAAATGAATATAAATGTAAAAGTTAATTCTGAGGATGGAACATGGCCGCCTCGCAAAACTGCAGTACACTCATGGCCCAATAAGATTATCCCGAACATTAGTCCAAGTACACTTCACATTCATCTGATGTCAAGCGTTCAAGTGCTTTGAAAATATTTTTATTTTCAATCAGAGGTTAGAACAAGTGGCAGTCATTTCTGCCTGAAGTGGCTGTGCTCTGTTCCACCAATCAAACCCAATACAAGTCCCTAATCCCAACCAATTATAGATAAACAATTATGCCTGTTCTGATGGAGATTTATGAGCTAACGCTGCTAGCTAACGCGGGGCCTAAACACCATTCTTCATGCTGTAAGGTCCAAATTTAGTTCAATGTGTAAAGTCCTATTCTGTCACTACATCTTAAAAACTCACGATTTCTATTTCCAAACTTTCTACCATTCTTTCATCAGCACTGATGTCTGAAAACCTAAAATGATGAACAAGTTTATTATTTCTGAGCTCGTCAAATTCAGGGATTCAGAGAGGAACAGTCCCAAATATAATCTAATGTTTGCTTAAGCTTAATAACGCTAGCCTGGGAACCAGACTCACCACTGTAGCAGCGAGTCCCGTGAGTGACGCTGCTCGTGAACAACACGTGATGCAAATAAACAAATCTGATTTCAGTGAGTTTGACTGGAGTCAGGACGGAGATCGCAGCTTATACCACTGCAGCAGCATAAACATGACCGTGGAGACTTCAAAAAATGAAAATGAAGCTTCTCAATTTGTCTTCATCCACGACGCAAAACCCGAGCCTATGGTACCTTAGCATGGCGCTAACAGCAACAAGGCAAACAAAACCACCATGTTTTTTATTATTTTTATTATTGACTATTTTATTATGAATTATTTTGTCTCATTTCCTAAAGAATCTCATTCTGTCCTGTGTCAAGTAAATCTATATATATATTTTTTTCTTTGAATAAAATTCTAAAAAATGACTGAGCAACTTTTACTTAACATTTTGGTAAATACTTTGACCATGTGTGTGTGGTCAAAGTAAGGGATAATGTATAGAACGCTGGTCATTATCGGGAAAATAAGTACCGACAGGACAGGTTCTTATTACACGGCTATTTGCCAACTGAACACACACAAATAAACTTCATACACTTTTATGAAGGCCGAAAGGTTTATTTCAATGTTTGTTGATTCCAGGCAGTGTGGCTAGGCTAGTAGCAGCACAGATAGCTACTTATTGCTAGCCTAGCTACTTAGTTGAAGGTGCAGTTGGTTAGGCGGAATGGTGGTGAATCTCTGGGTAAGTTGAAAGTTAACTTCATGAGCGATTCCCCCAACTTCTCTCGCAGGGACGGGGACAGAGAAAGACCTGTATTACAAGCACAAACTCCGTTGCCATTGGCAGCGGTCATTATTTTTTTCAGAGGTTCTCTATCAGAAAATAATGACCGGTGGAACGTTGGTAAATCCCATTCAAGTCAATGGAGCGTTCTACTTGCATTGTGAAGAGCCGTATAATAAGAGCGAGATAGTGTGGGAATGAGTGGTTGTAGGAGCCGTTGGCGCAGATTGGCAGCCTTGCTTCCGTCAATCTGTCCCAGGGGCAGCTGTGGCTACAACTGAGCTTACACCACTGAGTATGGTGTGAATGAATAATGACTACAGTGTGGCACCTTTAGAAACTTGGTGAAGTGCAATACAAGTGTAAACTATTATTATTACTATGTATGCAGGATTACTGGAATAAAACAAAACACTATTCCAGATATGCTCTATTTGAATTCTTTTGCTTTAGTATCTAAAACAGCAGACAATTCCCCATACCATGACTGTGTCCTGTGTGCGCTCCCCCTGCTGGTGACGGCACACATAACTCGCTAGGTCAAATATTGACTTATTTCTGCCACACTGGAGCAGTAATGATGCGTCCACTTTAGAGTTCTTCTTAATGGGTGGGCCATAATACAATCAGTAATCACATTAAGCCCGAATGAGCACTGCTCCCTTCACCTCTGCACATGCAGCTCCCATAATCATCTGGCCGGGCCAGGCTTCTGCCCTAAACCAGATTGCTACGTTCACAATCTTCACACTTGGATTAGTTTGGCTGTGAGCGGCTTAGGCTTCTCTCTGGGGTTTTCCCTGAATGTGCCTCTCCACACGCATATGTACATGCGAGCGTCCGCCGCGACGCTGCTACACCTGCTGCTCTGCCGACGATGCCCACATGCAGAAAACATACATATCTCAGATGGAAGGCGGGGGCTACTATTAATCTGTTTATAGTTTTTGATAGTTTTGATTTTGTATCCGATAGCAATAATATTGGAACTGAAATATCGAAAACCAACATGCCTATGCGTTTGGCATTTAAGGCGAGACACTGCAGGTGTCACTGATATAAATCTGAGAAAAAGATGTATTTCACGTTTTATGTATAAAAAAATGCCTATTTTTTTGTGAATGTATAGACCCAGGTTTACATGAATGGCTTTAAATGGTTGCTATATTACAAAGGGGATTTTGGATCTTGTTCAGTTTTTGAATAAGCTATGTAAGTGAAACAATCTGTAAACATTGTTTTTGGGTTCACAGCTCAATAAGTCAGGCATGACTTAGACATATATATATATACAGTATATATATATATATATATATATAAAAAAAAAATATATATAATATATATAAAACACTTCAAAATATTGCTAAGCCCAGGCATGTAAAGTGTGGAGTCTGTAGAAGCGATTAAAGTGGAGAGGTTGTTGCAAGAGTAAAAAACGGGCTTGAAGCTTTCACAGCCTGTACACATTCGTCTATACATCTTTAGCCGCTACTGTCTCCCCAAAGGAAATGTCCATATTTAGATTACAGCGTCATCTTAGTCACAGCCTTTCATGCTACACGTAGACACCAAACATGCCAGTATTTGTGAATGAATAAGAGTGGGAAAACGGCCAGTGCGGCGCGATGTTGTAGTCACAGGCGCAGTGGCACAGAGAGCACAGCGGGTCAGCGGTTCCAAGGGACACACTGTTGTTGTGTCCTTGGGCAAGACACTATGAATGAGAGTGTGAAGGTGGGTGGTTCCTTGATGTAAAAAAAACAAAAAAACGCAAATTGCCGAAAAGCACGGTTAGCGCTCATGCCTCACAGCAAGAAGGTCCCCGGTTTGATTGCCACCTGGACGGTGTCTTTCGTGGAGTTTGCATGTTCTCGATGTGTCTGCATAGGTTTTCTTCGGTAGATTTCCCCTACCACTAAAACATGTACAATAGGTTCCCCTCTGAGGCCAGGACTCCCCTGGAAACGAGATTTCTAATTTCAGGACTTTCTGGTTAAATAGGTCAAATATAGATCACTTTAAGTTTTGTATTTTTTATACATCGATACTCTGGAATAAGGGTACTGTCTCTCATGCAGCTCACCTGATCAAACCCATGTACTAAACAGTATCTAACCATTTTAAAATATACAGAACAACACAAATTCAATTAATGTCACATTCAATCACATTCTTCTCTGTAAATGGGGCGTATATGACTTGCAGTGGAATACTCGCACCGCTGCGTGGCTCCCAGGAGGAAATGAGTACAGGGAGTAGTCCATATTAGGATATCGATATGTGTTCATTCACAAGGACAATTGTATTGATTTTGCGGAAGGGCAATCAGCCCCATCAGGAGCGAGCAGGCCCGGGCTGGTGGCACGCTTCGCTGGACACAATGAGCCAAATGTGCCTCACCATTTGAGACCGTGCCCTTTCAAAGGCACGACTGACTGGAGGCCATTTCCTGTCAAACCACTGGCTTCGATTTAAATGGCTGTAACTCCTTGGTACGGAGTGATGCCTGTACTGGGTGGAATTCTGGGGCACACCTGAACGTCTTCTTTCCGCGGCACTATCCCTAAATCCATCAGTGTTGCAACGTCATTAGGCCCGAGCGACAGCAGTGTGCTCTGCTTCGCTTTGCACACACTTCTGTCCAATTACACGCAGACAAATGGAGCACGAAGCGTTCCCCTCCTCTCAAACACTCACTAACGCGCCCCTCTTGTCGTGCACGTCACTCACCTAAAGGATTATTAGGAACACCTGTTCAATTTCACCTTAATGCATTATCTAAACAACCAATCACATGGCAGTTGCTTCAATGCATTTAGGGGTGTGGTCCTGGTCAAGACAATCTCCTGAACTCCAAACTGAATATCAGAATGGGAAAGAAAGGTGATTTAAGCAATTTTGAGCGTGGCATGGTTGTTGGTGCCAGACGGGCCGGTCTGAGTATTTCACAATCTGCTCAGTTACTGGGATTTTCACGCACAACCATTTCTAGGGTTTACAAAGAATGGTGTGAAAAGGGAAAAACATCCAGTATGCGGCAGTCCTGTGGGCGAAAATGCCTTGTTGATGCTAGAGGTCAGAGGAGAATGGGCCGACTGATTCAAGCTGATAGAAGAGCAACTTTGACTGAAATAACCACTCGTTACAACCGAGGTATGGAGCAAAGCATTTGTGAAGCCACAACACGCACAACCTTGAGGCGGATGGGCTACAACAGCGGAAGACCCCACCGGGTACCACTCATCTCCACTACAAATAGGAAAAAGAGGCTACAATTTGCACGAGCTCACCAAAATTGGACAGTTGAAGACTGGAAAAATGTTGCCTGGTCTGATGAGTCTCGATTTCTGTTGAGACATTCAGATGGTAGAGTCAGAATTTGGCGTAAACGGAATGGAACATGGATCCATCATGCCTTGTTACCACTGTGCAGGCTGTGGTGGTGGTGTAATGGTGTGGGGTATGTTTTCTTGGCACACTTTAGGCCCCTTAGTGCCAATTGGGCATCATTTAAATGCCACGGACTACCTGAGCATTGTTTCTGACCATGTCCATCCCTTTATGACCACCATGTACCCATCCTCTGATGGCTACTTCCAGCAGGATAATGCACCATGTCACAAAGCTCCAATCATTTCAAATTGTTTTCTTGAACATGACAATGAGTTCACTGTACTACAATGGCCCCCACAGTCACCAGATCTCAACCCAATAGAGCATCTTTGGGATGTGGTGGAACGGGAGCTTCGTGCCCTGGATGTGCATCCCACAAATCTCCATCAACTGCAAGATGCTATCCTATCAATATGGGCCAACATTTCTAAAGAATGCTTTCAGCACCTTGTTGAATCAATGCCACGTAGAATTAAAGCAGTTCTGAAGGCGAAAGGGGGTCAAACACAGTATTAGTATAGTGTTCCTAATAATCCTTTAGGTGAGTGTACATATATAATGCAAAAATCAACATTGTAATTGTACAGAGCCCATAAAAGTCAATGGGCGACTGAGAGCCCTACTTTCTTGCCTTCAGGAAACTACTTCCGTCCAGTCCTTCATCCACCTGTCAGGAGCACTGGGCGACCGGGGTGCAGCGTTATCTCCAGGATATCTCCAGGATGTGCTTTAGATCTTGGGGGGCAGTGAAGCAGTCAGTGAAAAGTTGCCTGCACAGGACACAGGCAGAACATGCAAACTATACACAACACAAATTCACTGTTGCCTAGGAAGCTCATTCAGCAATAACAAGTGTGAAAATGTGCTGAATAGAAAGGAGTGGGTCTGAATGTCTAATGTGAGCACCTGGGCTGAATTACTGGGGGCAGCATGTGTTCTCCTCTGGGCCACATTACAATGGCTGCACTGAGCATGCTCAGACGTGCTCATAATTCCACCAGCTTTATAGACCAACTGTTTACCCCGGGAAAATGGCCAGTTATTGCATCTCCAATTAATCGTACAATATTTGTTCAAATCTGCCTAACACATTATGGACACATAAGATACATCAGAGGATGAGTCACTTTGTGGGTGTTTCCACTGGCAGGCCTTACTCAGCCCAGTGCCTGGTCTACCCTGTTAGGTGAGCCTCTCCACTGCCGAGGCCAGGGCCAAACCAGTCTGACCTCTGATTGGCCAACGAGAGAGAGGACAGCCCATTGTAGCAGCGCTTTGGTCAACTTTGGTTGTTGTAAGGCGCTTTAGAAATAAAACTTGATTGATTGATTGAGCCCTCACTATTAACATGCAGGTCATACGGATTTAATATTTCACACCATAGCGCTGTTCTAAAAGAGGATTTTACCGATATTAGCATTTAGCCGCTGTTAGCGCAACTTTAGCTGGTGTTAGCATAACATTAGCATGTAGCTTATCTTCATATTTCGTCTTTTAGCTGCTTCTTTCCTCTAGTATTTGCCTTGGTTGAATAATCCCATAAACCCCACCAAAAGGCAGCATTTGTCCACATGTTTCTCATCGCGGCTTACAAAACTTTTCAGGCCGTTCTGTTCTGTCTTCAGTAATGTGTGCGCATCTGTGGGAGCGCCGCGCACAACAACTGTGATCCAATGTGCAGTGGAAACCCTTGCCTGTACTGGGTGGAGTACATACGTGACAAGGCGAGTACTTAGACCAAGGCGTGAGGGATACAAGCGTGTTATGTGGAACCGCGGACTTCGTCATCCAGCTGACGTGCACGATAAAGTTGAGACACAAAAATGAATTCCTCACTTCCGATATACGTGCCTGGTTAAACACGAGAGAAAAACTGGAGGTTGGGACATAAACATGAAGTATTTCCCAGCATTTTCAGCGTCTTTAAACCCCTCCGCAGCGGCAGCAGATGCAGTATTATAACCCTCACAGTGACAGACACATGCTATTTCAGTCCTATTGCATTCCCAGTTCTATTGATTACTTTAAAGGCCTGAGTCACATGGCTACTTAACATGCATGTACAAAAGGACGTACTTTAGCTCCTGATTACAGCTGTTGGACTGATTCTGCATTCTTTCCTTTAGCGGGAGCACAGCCTCCTCAGTGAGTGTATTTATAAGCTGCTGTGGACGTTAGCACTAGCTGTGTTAGCATTAGCGTGTGCGTTGTGATTAGCCTATTTATTTATTTAGTTTTAATCAAGGTAATAGCTGTACTACAGAGATGGTATTGAATTTATGTGTTTGTGTGTATTTGTTCAGGGACAATGCACAAAAGACAGACTAAACAAAAGAAGAGATGTCATGTGAAGGTTATAGCAAAACAAAAGCTCATTTCCATTTGCCGTCCCTGGACAGGTTGAGGTTATACTTACAAAAGTTCATAAAATGTATACAGTATAATCCGTGCTTAATTTGTAAATTTGCATTTTCAGGACCACTTTTGGTCTGATGTTATGGATTCGTAGCCTGGCTAACGCCAGACTGCTGTGTGCGCTCGAATCTTTTCGAACTTCACAACAGCTGGGGACCATGGCCGACATTTTTCCATGGATTTGTGCACCAATCACAGAACGAGGAGGACGGTAAGACGATGACGCGCTATTGACATACGGAAGCTTGTAGTTTGTTTAGGGATAAAAAAAAATAAAAAAATTTACGGATCCAACATGACAGCAGCAGACGCGATGCCATCTTTCGATCAAGCTTTATAACGTGTTCTAAATAGTTTAGCTCAAAAGTTTACAGCAGGTACGTCATACGTCATCTGATACCATGATACGATTGGCTATGGCTACGTGCAGACGCATGAGAGACATTCGTAGCGCCAATAACGGCTATGGACAATCGTAAACCACACCTCTCCTACGAGAAATGAATTGGTGTCCCAGACTAAATATCACTTGTGATTTTAGTCTGGCGTTAGCCAGGCTAATGGATTCGGGGAACAGGCCAAACATTTGCCGGAACACTCTCATTAAACACCGTTATATCAGATCAAATCTTTGCTGTATCCTTTACCCTGAAAAACTGAGAATTGGGGGAATGCGGGGGATCAAATTAAGCACTGAGTATAATACATAGAGAAGCATCATTATTTTATTCACATGAAAACAGTCCCGTTTCAGGAAACTCACTGTTTCTACCGTTCATATCACAGTCATACGGGTTTTCTTTGATAATTACCACTGGGGCATTAACAACTACTGATTATTAGCTGTTGACTTATTTGTCAAAATCAGGGGTCCTCAAACTTTTTTTTCTGGGGGCCACATTATCGTTCCTGACTGTGATGGGGGCCGGGCCGGGCCGGGCCGGGCCGGCTATAACATAGAATTATATGACCCTGACCAAAATGCAGCAGGACTCATTGTTAAGTAGAGATTAGCCTGGCACAGTCATCCCCACTACTATATCCACAAGATCAACACTTGAGTCCAGGCACATACTCGTTTATCTGTAGTGGTTTGCAGTAATCATGTCTTCACACTTTGTTTTAATTTGAAATACCACAGGTATTGCATTTATTTTTATTTTCAAATAAAACATCATTGCGTAATGTGACCAGAGTTCCCTTTGGCGCATCCCCTAGCCTATAGGCAGTTTCTGTTGGCAGCTACAATACGTCACTATCACGTCACAAAAATTACAATCAAACATATCCTGAACAACTCTTTTGAATCAATGTTGTGAGCACGTGCACGATATGATCTGTAGCGTCCAGAGTTTAGCCGATGCCACAGAAACTTTTCTTTGCGCAAAACATATTGTGGACTCTGCTGGGATAAATTTGTGCAAATGAAGCATTAACTCATGTGAATTGCAACAAAAATGGAACGAAATTATTTATTATTTCATCTTTGTTTATAATGCGCTTTTCATACAAAGTGCGGCTATGTGTGCTGGATCAGGGCCAAGAAGGCAGAGCGCGCCCCCGCATCCAGGAGGAGACGAGCGCGCCCCGCATCCAGGAGGAGACGAGCGCGCCCCGCATCCAGGAGGAGACGAGAGCGACCCGCATCCAGGAGGAGACGAGCACGCCCCGCATCCAGGAGGAGACGAGCGCGACCCGCATCCAGGAGGAGACGAGAGCGACCCGCATCCAGGAGGAGACGAGCGCGCCCCGCATCCAGGAGGAGACGAGCGCGACCCGCATCCAGGAGGAGACGAGAGCGACCCGCATCCAGGAGGAGACGAGCGCGTCCCGCATCCAGGAGGAGACGAGCGCGACCCGCATCCAGGAGGAGACGAGCGCGACCCGCATCCAGGAGGAGACGAGCGCGCCCCACATCCAGGAGGAGACGAGCGCGCCCCGCATCCAGGAGGAGACGAGCGCGCCCCGCATCCAGGAGGAGACGAGCGCGACCCGCATCCAGGAGGAGACGAGTGCGCAGCTGCAGCTTCTGCAGTTTTACGCACAGAGAAGGCTGGGCGACTGTCTTTTTATTTGTGCATCCGCGGCTTGACTGTCCCAATTCTCCATTTGCAAGTTTCCTTTGGCCTCGGCTGTGGCGTCCCTCCTCGTAGTGACGACGTAATTTATAGCCTACTCTTTAAAAAACGCCACACTTTCTTTACAGATGAGACAAATGGGACGGTCCTCGCACTGAATAAAACAATAATCCACTGTCCACTGTTCTTTGAACACCCTGCATTCTCTGTCAACTTTTCGTTTGCCATTTTGCTTTCCTTAACACACAGTTCTCTCACCTGCCTTGCCTGGCCCCGCCGCATGTCAGGGGATGAAAACTCAGCAAATAAATATAACCCGCCCCGTCCCCGCAATCATTAAAAATTACAAATATGATCCGTATGAATTGACCACGGCTTTAAAGACAGCAGAGGTAACGCGAACACACTCACAGACGCACAGGTGGAAATAATCGAGCTCCATAAAAGTGTTCTCTGGATCACAAGCTGCAAAACGCAGCTTGTTTTATGAAAATCCGCCGCATATTTACGTCATAAGCCTGCTCTAAAGATGATGAAATAAGTTGTGACTGAATTCAATGAACGCACGTACGGCCGCGACAGGCATTTTATGACCTGCTCCAACCCGCCCCGCGATCAAAGGAGAATTTCATGACCCGATCCTCGGGCAGCCCACGGGGACCACGGTGGAACCCACATCCCGCACATCACTAACAGACATGTTATTTGCCAAACAGCAATTTCTAAAAAAAATAGGCCATGGCCACTTTTGGGAATTGCCTCATTGGGCCGGTTCAAGTGGTGGGGGGCGGAGGGGCTGGGGGGCCGGTCAGAGGGGTGTGGCGGGCCGTACACGGCCCGCGGGCCTTAGTTTGAGGACCCCTGGTCAAAATAGTCGAAGTCTGGTCGAAGTCAGTCATGTGTTGATGTCATCATATTAACAGCGGAGGCTTTATGCCGATATGATACATAGTGATTTAGTGGAGGAGTGATACTGACAGTCACAGTGACTTACCAGGTAGTTCTCAAGGTTGTCTGAGCTCAACCCAACCTGATTGACGGAGAACATAGAAACTTATTTCTGAAGGACAAGAGTACAAACCACTCACTGTGCCACAAGCTTCTGTTAGCTATTGCAGGAATATCCCTTATATTTGGTTTGTGTTAGCGCTCAGTTAGTCAGTTCTGTATGTGTTTCCATCGCAGACAAAGATTCCTAAGCCTTCACAGACAACAACTATTGTAGTAGTTACAAACCTAACAAATTCATTTGCAGCTGCTATTTGTCGGATGGTTCCCTAATCCCAAAATGGCCCACTGCTGGAGATCTCCTCATGTGTCCAAACCCAGCAGAAAAACCTCTGTCACATCATCATTATGGCTGGATTAAGACGGATAGCACTTGCCTGGAGGAAGAGCAGCGCATGATTTAACATTTCTCTAATATGTTTTTACAAATGAAAAATAGCCACTCGCTCTGGGACCATCATTCATGCAGACTAATGCGCTGTTGTCCCCCAATCAGTTCTGCGTGTTGAATTCCTTATAAAGTGCCGCTGGATAGGCTTGAAGCCCCGTGGAGCCCCTGTCTGGGGCGCCTTGAACCTGCCATCGAGCGCACCTCTCCGACATCCCGATCCGGCCTGCACTATGGGCGGCGTTGCCGTGTGAAGCAGCGGGCTGTCGCCGTGGTCCGCTCTGATGAAAGGTGGTGCAGGAGAGAAGCTGCTGAAATATTCATAATCAGAAAGAGAAACATGTTCAATATGTAGAAGGGCCCGTGAATAATTAACAGGCGGCCTTTGACGAATTATCCCACGCCGCGGCACATCCTTCACAATGACGTGCACGGTCAGGACAGGGAGGTGTTTGCAACTGGCATTTCAATTTGACGGAGAAAGAGATGGTGTTTGGAGATGCTGTATCATGTGGTATCTGTGTGTAAACCTTACTACCTGGTCCCTATCACGCTGAAACCCCCGACCTGTTGAATCATGGTGACGCAGTAGGTGAACACCTGGGAGCAAAAATGAATTAGTTTCAGTTTGATTCTGGTTTTCTTCTGCTTGTGCATTCTTTCTCTATGCTGCGTTCAATAAAACTGGGAACTAGGATTTGTCCGACCTCTGAATCGGAAAAATGCCCTAGAATGCCATTGGAAAAGGTTGTGCTCATTACCTTTCATAGATGCATCATTGGGGCGACGGTGGTGCAGAGAGTAGAGCGGGTCGTCTTGTGACCAGAGGGTCGACGGTTCGAATCTCGCAGGTTCGCACTGTCGTGGTGTCCTTGGGCGAGACACTTCACCCTCCTGTGTCTGTGTACTTTGGTTTATGAATGGGTGCTGTAAAGTGCTTTGAGTGCCTAAAGGAGTAGAAAGGTGTTATATAATTGTGACCATTTACCATAGGTTTTCCCCGTGGGTGCCCAGTCAAACGACATTGAACGAAAATATTTCGAAGTTCAAAGTCTTCTCTGTCAGTACATGAACTAAGTTTGATTTATTGAAATTATAATCACTACTTTTAGAGTACTCCGAGACTCTACTTTAGAGTCTGGGATGGAATTTTATCTTAATCTCGTGTTTCCATAGACATTATTCCTGTTAGGGGCTGCAAAGCAAACACTGTGCACTAACTGTGGCCATACCACCTTTGCTCTGCCTGATCCCGTCAGACCTTGGAAGCTAAGCAGGGAAGGGCCTGGTCAGTACTTGGATGGGAGACCTTTTGGTAACACCAGGAAGCCTAGCGAATGAGTGGTTGGTGGTGGTCGATGGTGCAGACTGGTTGCCTCGCTTCCGTCAGTCTACCCCAGGGCAGCTGTGACTACAATAGTAGCTCACCACCACCAAGTATGGAGGGAATGAATAATGCAATGTAAAGTCTTTGAGTGTCCAGAAAAGCGCTATATAAAACCGATGCATTATTATTATTATTATTAACTAACATTAGCTCCAAACAATATGAAAAGAGGGAAGAGTGAAACAACTCAGGGCTAGTAACACACTTGTGTCCAAATAACAAGATTTAACATTTTCAAATCTCCATTGGTTTTAAAACATAAACCAAAGCTCCATCACGTCACATAAACACAAGACGTTCAAAATGTTCGACCAACTGATCTGCCCTGTATTGGTGGTTTTATTAGTGGATCCTGTGCGTATATGTTGCATTAATGAAATTGATATGGTTAAAGTGATGATGGAGCATGAATATGGTTAAAAGTATTATACCCCACAGACTTCTCATTTGTGTCTGTGTGATAACGTATTGACGGAGCTTGAAATGCCAGACATTGAGTAAGTCCTCCTTTTGTCATTGCCTAATCCTTACTTTAGCAACGACTCGGATTCGGGTCAGGCTTTCTGAATCAATTCAGCATTAAATTATATGATCGTTCTTGGCTGCGAGCCGAGGAGGCCGTTTTTAATGGCCAGGGACTTAGTGAGCGCTTCCCATTGAGTGCAAAAGTGTTATAACTAAGTGCCTTACTCTATCCTGCCTCCAAACAGACGGCGCACTGATCACTCTATTACACTGTTCACTCGGCCCACATCAGTCTACTAACTACCCACTTAGCGGGACGTCCACTGGTCTGCGTTTTCAAAATTACATTCAATCTTCTGCCCTATAATCGATGTATATTACCTGTTACCTGCACATTCTCCTTACCAACCTATTCCTCGGCAAACAGACTTGCACCGACAGGAGGTGGAGCCCAGTGTTCTGCTTCTGAGCCTAATGCGCCGCGGCACTTTGTAAGAAATGCATATTGATTTCTGTGAATGTTATTAAAAAAGACAGCTTTTCAAAGAGGCAGTATTGCCGGGCCCCGTCTCCCCAAAGCCAGCCCTTTGCTCCGGCTGATTAAATCTGTCAGATGGCCGAGCGGAGGAGGAGAGCGGCACATGGTATACCCTGCTTTGTGGAGAAAAAAGTTTCCCAATTTATATTAAAAAATGGCAAAGTACAAGTGATTTCTTAAAGTGTAGAGTTTCATTTGATGTGCACATATGGTTTAAGACTAATATTTAAATTTGTAGGTTTTGTGTGGATGATTTGACAATAAAGCTAATTTTTTCATTGATAATTTGTGTTTTTTAAAGGCTCTTTACCTTTATCATTTCGAAGCGGATCTCAATTGTGAAAAGAGCCAAATCTTTTTTTCAGCAGGAGCAGGCAACACAAGTCAAATGCTAATAGCACGAAAAATATGTGTTGCAGTTACAGACTCTTTTTATTAGTTGTGGCACAAGATCTGATTCACAAACACCTTTTTCAAAGCGTAAAGGTCAGTCCTGTTGTAATTTTCGATTATTTACATCAATAGTAATGATTGTGTCTTAGATACTGTGAGGTTTCTGGCTGGAGTTATTAAAATGTTATATTAAAAAGAGCCAATCTTTTGAACGGCTCTTTGAAATGAACGGTTCCCAAAGACTCAGCTCCCAGTAAAGAGCCGTAAATCCCTAGTATTTAGCAGTAGTATCACTAGTATTTTGTACCAATGAAAGGGACTACATACATTTTAAATTAGGCATCCCAGTTCTTCACAGGGATGCCTTTATAAGCACGTCTCATATTTGTGCATATATTTTAAAATAATAAAGGATAAAAAAATGTAAACACATTTTCACTGTTCACTGTCAATAAAATGGTTTTAAATGAAAAGGAACTAAATGAATGGGAACATGCTCAAACCGTTGAGGCTTAGATAATCTGTATTTGCGTGATCTGAATCTGTGTAGATTTGCTTTGTGCAAAGGCAGCAGCCAGTGTTCCACTGGAGTCCTTTCAGCAGAGTGTGGGCTGTGTGTGAAAGCAGGCCAGTAAACTGCCGTTTCCTAGGTGACGGGCCAGTGTAGGAATCCTCAGCAGAGAAGTCAGCGCTTTCTGCCCCACAGTGTGAAATTATACAAGTTCACGTGTTCTGGTTGCACAGATGGCTATGCCATGAAACAATACTGTGGACATTAGTTTGAGCGAGGCTTTGAACATACAGCATTATCATCTGATTTAGATTTAGCTAGACTATTTTGATCTAAAACTGTTGCAAAGCTCCCTCATATAAGCCATACCTGGAGAGTGCTGGGAACCGTTACATTATTTTTTCTGATACTGGAAGATTAACGATACTTGGTTTACAATACAGATACCTAAAATAAAATGTTTGTCATCTAGAGCCAGAAAACAGAACAATAATATAATGTAATTTATCCCATAAAATATCATTTCTTTTAAATTTGTATCATCTGTTGGAGCTGAAACCAAGCAACCTCCTTTAGTGCTGTTCCTGGACCAACAGCATCAAAACTTGGTCTCTAAAGATATCATATTTTTTCAGTACTTGCTATACCTGGAGGTGTGCTTTGTCACACTGGTGACTGTTTGAATAAAGTCCTCCATGGTTATGCTGCATCCCAATTGTTGGGACTTTTGAACAGGCAACAACTTTTGTCCCAGATTTCCTTCTTGGAAATCTCTGAACGTCTCTCAACCCAATGTTAGACAATGTGAAAACATGCATTGCCTGCATTTGAAATAAACCCAGTCTACTACATGTTTGACATTTCTTGGAAGATTTGGGACACAGAGCAGTGCCCTGCAGAATCAGGTCATAAATTGTTATTAAAGTACACTGCAGGCTGTCATTGACCTGGAGCCAGCGTCCTAACCACTCTGCCACTCTGCCACATCCAAAGGTCAAGGAGAGAGAGAGGGAGAGCGTCTGTGGTGCTCTGCTGAGACTGATGATCCTTTTTACTCACGTTTACAAAGGGGGTCTGTTCTATAGTATATTAGTTTATTCCAAAGCTTTGTTTCTAGAAGTATTTAATAAAATGAGGAGCTTAGTTTTTAGCTTTTGGTTGAAATGACACTATTTGCAATCGGCCTCTGTTTATGTGCTGTGTGTTTGGAGCATTTTATCTGGCACTCCTTTATTTGTTATGGACAGTTTTATGGACACATTATCATAATGACATACCGGCTCGGCCCCTGAATATCGTGATACGTATCAGACTGTGACCAGAGTGTATCGTCCCAGCCCAAGTTCTAACATAGTAAAAACCGTAAAGTTCACACTGACTGTGCTCGAGTCCAGTTGTTATCAGCCGACAGTCGATTGCTCTCAGTTTATTGGCCCAATAGTCAATTAGTCCATTTGTGTTTTTGATTCTGTCAATAGCTGTCAGTTAGTGTTTAGCATATAGATGAGATGTTGTTTGTCCGGGGGAACGTCTGCTTTCCACGCGAAAAGGCTTGGCGCCTAACCCCTGACCACAAATAATCGGAACTGCACCACTACTGTCGCTGTCAGTCCAGACCCGGAGCAGCAGCAAACCCAAGACAGGGAACAGACGTGCCAAAAGTAATCTGTGAATAATCAATATGACTTTTGCACTGTCTGTGGAGATGGATGGAGGCAGACGATTGGCTGTGACAGGCCCTGAAGGAGGTATTGCCGATGTGGAGAGGATTAGAATGCATATATATTTTACACTGGAGTCAGGAATTTGACAGCACATGTCACAGCTTTAATGTCCGTCTGTGGACCTTTTCTTCAACAATTATTCCTTCATGACCTTTAGGTTTTCATTCTATTATAGTCAACACATATGTGCACCAACACCATTCAGTCACTCACACACCATTCATCCTGGCCTATTGTACATGTTTATAGTGGTAGGGGAAACATCCACAGGTATATATATATATATATATATATATATATATTATATATATATAGGCTGTCATATATATGACCCTGTCCATATCGAAGAGGATTTTTCTGCAACATTCTACAAATGCCATTTTGTTACTTTTGATCATTTGGATCAAAATCCTCTATGAAGTATTTTTGTACTCTGTCAAGAACAGTGCCAGCAATATGGATAAGCCTTTCTTAAAGCAGTGGCTTGTTGCTGTGATTTCAGTTTGTCTGCCACTTTGCATGTCACAGTAAATAACATATAAGGCAAAACGACCAAAAGACTCTTTAGTGTCTGTCCCTGATGCCCTGAATGTATTCAAAAGGAACATACCTTTGCAGAGACGTCCAAATCACGAGATTTCGGTGAAAAAATAGCATTATTTTCTAATTCCCATTTCTCGAGAATCCCTCATCACTCTTGTATCTTTACAGTTTTTAATACTCTGACGGTGATTTTTTTTTCTTTTTCTTTTTACCATAACAGCATTTCTTAAGACCTGTGCCCCCTGATTTGTCCAAACCACCTGTGGATTTGAGCTCAACCATATCAGCTTGAGCATTTCAAGGTGCATTTTAGCGGGATTAAAAACTCAGATCCCACGGCAATCCATCCTGCAGCGCCCCCCTCTGCCACAGAGAGATTGATAATTTAGCCCTTTTGAACATACTTTTAAATCAGCAAAGTGATTTCGCTGACGAACCCTATGATGAAATGTGAAGTCTGTCCTCTCCATGCTACTTTTGCAAACCTACCATTTGTCCATGTGATTCAAATGCGAACGCTGGAGTGCAGGCCTGGCTGTGCATATTTAAGTGGCACATGTGGTCATTACCATGAGGCCATGGCGCGGCGTGACCCCTTTAACCCCTCATTATTGCTTCCTCTGAGCGTAAAATATGATTGTCGTCTGCCCGCGCTCCGACCGCCCCACGCTGCCTGTAAACAATGCTATTAGTGAAGATGAAATATGTGAGCAATGAATACTTAACCTGAGTGCACAGTGGCCTGCGCGGAGCCCAGGCAGCCATTGTGTTTGGCTTCTTCGTGACCCCGCCCTCTTACTTCCTGGGTGAGGAGGCTCAGTGAGTCACAAAAGTCAGCGATGCGACGGTAAAAGTCCACAGGTGATAAAACATGTCTGTAAATTGTAGAAACTGGCTCGACACCAACCATTGGGGTCGATGCTACGTCATGAAGTGGTGTTCAGTCAACACAAAGTGATGAATTTGTTTATGTTCCACTGGTACACTGGAGATTCAAATGCACTGTAGATGAATGCATTGACTCCAACAGTCACAGTTTACAAGTTCTTTTGTTTGCTTGCTTCTTTATCCTCCTTCTTGAAACACAGCCCAACATCGAAACAGCTCGTATGTGACCTCACACAAATTGCACAAGTTCCCGCATATGGTGAACAGTTCATTCGAAATGCGAAATACAAGGCGTCCAGGAGGGCCTTAGTCATATGACACATCCGCAGCGGGCCGTATGCAAACACCCAGCTCTGCCCTCTGGCCCACATCAATATGGATGGGAGATTTGTCTGCTGGTCTTTTATTTATCCATGCACAAGGCTGAAGATTACACTCATTACAGAAGTACTGGATGTTGATGAACGCAAGAACGCTCTATAGCAAATTCACTGGCAAATATTATAATCCCTGTTTGACACTTTGTTAATTATAGCTTGGAGTGTTTCTGCTCGGTGAGATTTATGAGCTGGCATGTGGTGTGTTGACATTATGGAGACGGCGAAGCAGGCAGTGTTTGTGTAGACGTTTCTGTTGTTGTAAAATACAGTAATCGAATAGTAATTCGAATAGAGAGCAACGATTGCGCTGAAATGGCTGCTTGTTCAGTGAGCCAGCTAGCTACGTGGAGTTTGAATGTAGCCCCCCCTTCCGAAGAGGACAGGAGGCCAAAGCAGCTGTGAACGCTGGGTCAAATGCAGAGGATATTAACGTGCGTAATTCACACACTTCAGCTGCGTCTACAGACCTCACCTTCACATGTCTATAATCTTCCTGGAAATGCAGTGATTTATCCACAGCACGAGGTGAACAGCAGCGCATTGAAGTGAATCAGACTCGATCAATAGCGGTAATGTGGTGCCCTCTAGTGGTCAGATACACAAACTACAGTAGACTAATCTCACTATAATAAACACCACACTAAAGTCACTATAATAAAGTAACGAGTAATCTCACTTACTTTCAAAACCAAGTAATCAGTAAAGTCTCTAAGTTACTTTTTAAAGGAGTAATCAGTAGTCAGTAGTCGGATTACTTTTTCAAGTAATCTGTGACAACACTTTCTACCAGGCACTGTTCACCACGGGACATTCAGAAAATATGATTATTAGAGGGAGTCTGAGCCAATTTTAATAGGAAATGACATCCTCACTTCTGAAATACGTGCCTGGTCATTGTTGAGTCGAGTTGTGCAAACATGAGAGAAATACTGCAAGTCAGAACATCACCACAGGAGATGCAGTATTTTAGACCTCACAGTGACAGACACATATTTCAGTCCTATTGGTGTCTAACGGCCGTCCCAGTTCTATTGTATTACTTTACTTTGAGTCACACAGCTGCTTAACATGCATCTACAAAAGTACTTGAACTCTTGAGCTGTTGGACTGATTCTACCAGCGGTCTCTAAAAAACTCTAAAAAACATTTTTTTCATTACTTATGTACAGAAAAGGTATAGAATCTTTTGGCGTATTTAATGCTTAATCAACAACATTTTTTGAGGGAAAGATTATCATTTACATTATATTATTCAAGGCTAAGTTGTATTTGTGTCGTGGTGATTGTTGGTCCCGACGCCAAGCCAGTTGAGAAACACTACTCTAAAGGGGACATGGAAGCATTGCAAAGATTATTCTTTCCTTGTAATAATAATGTTTTTTAGCAAGAGCAGAGCCTCCTAAGTATCATTTAGACTGTGATTCCCCTGTTCCGCAGATATTTCTACAGATCTGGGCTGGCACACTTGCACCGATGTTTGACTGATGTTAGTCCTAACTAGCTCGTCTTTCGGAAGTGAGGAATTAGAACACGGTTCTGGTCTCAGTCCTTATTAATGTGACAGATTTTCTAAGTCAAAACCATATTGCTCACGAGGACCGCCTCCGTGTTCAGTCCGTACGCTGTTGGTTGCATCTATTTGCTGCAGAGATTAAGCACAGTGTGTCAGTAAAACATGGCGCACACACCACAACAAAGTTTCAACCCGAGCGGAAAACACACTGGCTAAGGTTGAAAGAAATCACTATTTGCATAAACCAACACGACGACAATCTCTCGAGCAAGTCATGTAAACAGCGTGCCCTCGCGCCGCTCCCAAAACAAGACAGCGAGCCGTATGTTTTGTGTGCACTGTTGGGTTTTCTTGTTGGAAAGCTGGAAACTGAAATGCAAAAAAACCGCCGTGGCACCCAACATTCTCTGACCGTGTTAGCAATATGATGTAACGGTTGCTCTTCCAAAATAAATGGCGTTGTCGCGCACCTCTTTGTAGTCAGCTCTCCTTGGACTCCTGTGTGTGCCTGACACCGCACTGTCTCCTCTGCTGCCTGTCTGCTACCGGCAGCCCCTGCCAGCCTCCCGGAGAGGAGCTGGCAACAATCCTCTCTGAAGCTAAAAATAACCTCGGCGAGAAAGAGAGAGCGCGGCATAATCAGAACGCCACAGCCCGACACAGGCCCGGCCGAAATGCTGAGTGGCAAAAGGCGCCGCACAATCACTCCTGGATCGATAGGGCGGATCGGCAGGAGAGGTGCCTTTGGGCCACGCTATGCATACACTCAGCTCCAACCTTTGGTCACGTGACTCCACACCCAATTAGCTCCTAGCATCAGAGGTGGGGAGGGTAGGCAAAACAGAAACGCAACTGAAATATTACACTGAAGATTACACAAACTAAGAACTGGGTGAAAATACTTCAAGTACTGAGCAATTTGAGCAGACAAATCAACTGTAATAATATGAAGAATCCAGTATTTCATAGTGCTGGGCAAATCATTGAATCTCTACTTTAGTCAATGTCAATAACCATCATGGGAATTTATAATCGTCAGCTTTAAAGCCATTTCTTTAGTTTGGGATTCTTGGGTGTTAAACAATGGCTGCTGGCTGCTCTTCATTATAACCACAACACTAGGGGCCGCCATTGGTCCCCCATTGCTGTAGTACCTCCATATAGCCGCTAGTCTCCCATTGGAACGCATTGCACTTTAGACACGTTAAAATCAACTTTAAAGCCTGGTTTCTAATTTCGTAAACTTTCTACAGCAAAAAAACAACAACCCCAAAGCAAATAAAAATAAATAAATAAAATAATTAATGGACTTAAGTAAAATTTAACTGTTAAATGTTAGTACTAACAGTGGACCAGCAGCACACACAACCCTATTGCAGTGGATGTGGTTTCCGAGAGGCACTGGTTTAGAGCAGTGTTTCACGGACTTTATCCCTTGCAGACTGCATTGATATATATTGTAGGAACCAGAATATTAATATGGAAGGAATTTGGATTGGATTTAATAAAAATAATAATAATTAAAGCCGCAAGCGGCATCAAACGGCCCTCGCGGGCCGTGCCTCCTTTAGCGCCTTTGTAACAGTACAGAGGGCGCTAACGTGCCTACTACATTTATTGCCCTGATGTGCCATTAATCTTTGTCAGTAAACATCAAAACTACATTTTTTAGCCTCTCCATGTGATTAATGGCTCCAACCTGCAGAGGGCGCTAGCGCACCCCAAATCTTTTTTATTTCACAAGCAGCATCAGACGGCCCTAACGGGCCGTACTTCCATGACCACTGTCCACAAGCTCCTTACAGAGGGCGCTAACGCGCTGTAATTGTGTATAATGTGACATTTATGTGTCAGTCCCATTAGGATAACATGGGGGGCCCCGGGCGTCACCATGGCAACACCGTACAAAATACGGTATGGGTCCTATTGGCTTTTTTGATCGGGATGCCATCAACAATTTTTGTGCCGAATTTTATCCATTTCCGAGAAACAAATTTTTTTCCGATAATGCATTTTTTGTTCTCAGCCTAGAGGGGGCGCTGTCGCGCGCAAAGTCACTTTTTCACATTTGTTGTGTCCGGGGGTGAAAGGTCAATAAAACGTATATTTCCGATTTTTAATCGGAGTTTGTTTGTGCGAATGGGAACATTTTGTTGTTTACGATAAGTCGCAAAATTCTTCGTAAAGATTGCGGCTTCGCCGCACACAAACCGTAAAACTTAGCAAAAAAATGTGGATAACTTTTGATGCCCCACATCTCGAGATGAGCTGGAGCGATTTGGAGCTCATTTGGTGAAACGCCCTAGGAGGAGTTCGTTAAAATGCGACGTCAGCGAAAATGCTGACTCAGCATTTTCCAGACTTTCTGTCAAAATGGCGGACTTCCGGTCTGTCAGGGGGCGTGGCCACAATAATATTTTTTATTGTTAATGTCTGTACCGAATTTCGTCACTCTATGACAAAGTTGAAGTTGGCCCCTCCCCATAGGCGTAATGTATTTTCACTTTTGTAGGTGGCGCTGTCGCGCCATTTTTTATTTCCCCAATACGAAACACACATTTAAATTAATTTTTCACCGGACCTGAATTTTGGGCAAAGTTTGGTGAGTTTTCAACTATGTTCAGGGGGTCAAATTGCTGCTCAAAGAGCAGAAGAAGAAGAAGAAAGAAAGAAAGAAGAATAATAATATTTCTTGCAAAACAATATAGTCGCTTTCGCGACGACAACATATTATACATTTTTGGAAAGCTCTCAACCACCCCCACGCAGCCGTGGGGCTCGGAGGTTGATGACGAGCGCGAAGCGCTCGTCATCAGTTGCAATAATAAGCTGCAATAATAAGTACAAAGGGCCCACACCAGAGGTGTGGGCAGTCACTGTTTTACACGGTGAGTTTACGTTTGACATGGGGACAGCGCTTCGCGCCGTTTTCGTGCGCTCCGCGCACCTAGGTACAGTGCGCTCCGCGCACTGCGTTGCGATTACTATAGGCCCTTGCGACGGCAGGCCGTTCGGGCCTAATAAAAACACTTACTACAGCTAGATATTCCTCCTGTGATAACGCTGGGTTATTTACAATTAAATAAACTGGGCTGGTTTTCGTAGGGTACATTTTAGAAATCTTGCATAATTAATGAGGGCCGGACTTTGATTAACAGGCTGTTAGCATTAGAGCTAATGGCATGGCTACGACTGAACTCGTGAGGGTTGAGTCTACAGTGACGAGGAGGAGTGTGTAAATTCGCCATGATTTCCCCCTCGAACGTGGTCATTGTGGTAAACGGGAGGAGTGAGGAATGACGGTCTATTAATAATATGTCTATGGTGTTAAGGCGAAACACTGCAGGTGAATAGGGAAAAAAATAAATGTAGAGATATCAATTTGAAACTTTTGCTGAACATCACTGATATAAATATGAGAAAAACATGTATTGCATTTTTTCTGTCATTTTATGTTTTCATATAAAATAAGACATTTTGTACATGAAAATGGCCAAAATTGCCTATATTTTGGGCAACGAAATAAAAATAATGGATTGAGCCAGATTAAAATTTATGGTTTCATTTTATTGACATATTAGTAACTAAAAAATGTTCAGAGGGGATTTTGGACATATTGTTTAGTTTTTCAATTAAGTGAAAAAATCTGTAAAAACTCAAATTCCGCCTGTTTTTTTGGGTTCAAAGCTGCATAAATCAGGATTGGAATTAGATATTAAAAAATCCCTCTGAAAAAACCTTCAAAATATTGTTAAGTCCAAGACTGTAAAGTTTGGAGTCTGTATGAGCGACTATAAGGACTCACCCGCTGCCTTCTCTCATTCAGAGAAAACAAGCCCTGAAGTTTTGTAGCGAGTGGAACCTTCTTTGGCTCTTCCGCACCAGGCGTCTTGTAGGAGGAAAAATACCATATTTGGGTGATAGCGTCATCATGGGGACCCTTCACAGGACACGTGGATGTAAAATCTGTCAATATTTGTGAATGAATACCCGCGGGAAAGACGTCTTTCGACGCCGCAGCTGCTACTTCCGCGTTACCTCCGCGTTGCAGGCGACAAATCATCATAAAATAAGCATCATGCTTTTTATTCTCTGACATGAAAACTAAGATGTAAAAGGAGGAAAACAGATAAAAATCTCCACTTCGACCACTGCGTGAAAATCAATACTTTCACCTGCCGTGTCTCGCCTTAAATGATTCTGGAGGAAAGCTTTTGTGTTTGTTTGAGCTGAGGTTTGTGTATAAGTTGTGTCCAAGTTCATGAATCAGCTGCATGTACTGTTTTTATATGAAAAAATAAAATACAATCAGAAAATAGAAATTGATCCCAATGAGGAAGAAAAAAAAGTCCTAGTATATCAACTGACTACAACATAAAATAACACATCTAAGATATGTAATATTCAGATTGGAGTTTTATTCATGTGAGAGTATTGAGAACTAGTAAAAAACGAATTCATAACACCTCCCCGTGTCCAAACAACATGTACAATAGGCCGGATGAATGAGAGTGTGTTTGAGAGTGTGATAGTGGGACAATAGATGCAAATTAGCCTAAGGCTAGGTGTTTACATGCATGAGTCCCGACAAAATAGACAAATAAAATAAATAAATCTGGCTAAAACAAAAAATACTATACATACTGAAAACCATTTGATGTTCATACATTTCTGTTGTTGGCAAAATGAATCATTGCATTTTCATGACGAGACATGCAAGTCATAATGGGAGCTGTCATCTAGTTACTTTTATTGTCAAAAATAAACAAAATGTCTTTGTACAGTGGAAGTGGCCGAGTATGAGTGAAGTGGCTGGTTTCTTAGAATGAATAAAACAAAGATTTGTGTCCCAGGAAAGAGCCACGACTCCCTTCACCAGCTCTGGGATGAACCGAGACGAGGGAAGCCAGTCAGCATGAATGGAAATGAATTCGATTGGTTTGAACTCTTCCTGAACTTGAGCCGCTCGTTGTAATACGCGGCTTTTGAAACAGAACCAGCGAGCGTTCCGATGCCCCTTGGAAGTGCCCCGGGGCGCTGCCTACTAATGGCAAATATGAAAGCTGCAGATACTGAGGACTCTTTGAAGCCTGAAACATTCTGTTAAAAGTACACAGCAGCAAGAACGATAGTATCCGCCTGCTTGGATTTGAAAATTGTCAAGAATAAATGTCCCAAGAAGTGTGACATTTTCTGGGTTTTAGCTGCATAAAACTGAAACACTCTGTTATTAGCTGCTTTCACCTGCATCCGCTAAGCTAAGATTTAACGAATGACTGTCCTTTACTATATCTGAACAAATGGAGGTTCACGAATATAAAGAACTGACCTGTTTACCAACCACTGCAAGATATTTTGGTTCATGGCAAAGTTGGTGAGTCGATGTTTCCCCTAAAATGGGGCAGTTCCTATTTGGACATCTGGCCTCTGAATGTGTTTGTAACCAAAATATACTCCACTGTTGCGCCAACCACAACAGCCCTGACCTTCTCCGCTAACAAACGAGGGCCTGTACGTATGCGTCCTGCACCTGCTGTCCGACGTCCCCTACTGTAGCTCCGGGGCTTGGCCGTGATTACGTCGAAGCAAAGAAGAGCCCTGCACCATTTCACTTTGATCCTATCACCGAAGCCATCAGTTTAGATTGAAGCGACACGGCCGTCCTGTGGGAAGAGAGCGGAGGATGGAATATGGGGGCCGGGAGTAACGCGATCAGGCATTATACTCGTCTCCGGAGCTTTGGGAAGAGACGGGGCCTTCGGAAGGTCGCTGTCTCCTTCATTCGAAAGGCACGGATCTCACTGCTGCTGTTGGGAAGGCCTCGAGGACCCGGCGATGTGACATAGATCGAGAATTGATTTGAGTAACGCAAAATTGGTGGCACGGTTACATGCGAACAAAGATATTGGAAGTGCAGACTGACTCGTAGACAGCACACGGCTGATCATATCTGCCCCCTGACTGTGGATGTGTGGCTGTGTGTGTGTCTGGACTCTATCGTGGAAGCACTCCTCTTCATCAGCTCGTGTCCCCTTATCTGTCTACCGTGCACGCTATCAGACCTTTTGTCTGCCGTTCTCTCTTGTAACAGGTACCGCTGAAGATGTCTCTTATCACCAGACCACCTGTTTCTGTTCTCTAAACGCTGCATCAATGGGATGGAATTTGGCCTTTTCCAACGACAGCGCCACAAGATTAGTTTTAATTAGCTCATTCCGAATAACTGCGGTGGTGGAGCGGTTGGCTAGTATCCAGTTTTCACTGTGTCCTTGGCCAAAACACTTCACCCGTTTTGCCTGATGCTTGTCTTAACTTAAGTCTGTAAAGCGATATATAATTATTTTCGTTTTCCGAGCCAATACAAACAGACAAATGGGTCTCATGTTTGTGGAAGACGTGCTTCCAGCGTTTTCTTTTACTAGAGGACGTGCACCCTCTGTATGTGGCCTGTTTATGTCCTTTTAACAACAAGCAATACACTTAAAGGTAGAGTCATACTTGCCAACTCTCCCGATTTTTAACCCTATCTCCCGCGGTGCTCCCGCTCAGTCATGTCTCCCGCTAATCTCCCAATTTTACAGTGAAGGAAACAAGATTGTGGGGGATATATTTGCATTTGAGATAAGGTTGCCTATCCATTCCTTTGCTTCTCTGTCATCGCTCTACTCAGTGCTGATTGATTCATTTAGACTCACCACAGCTGTGGGAGACAATATCCACTTTGGCTTCGCTTGTTGTGCCTTTTGAGTGGTCCAACAGGACAGCCCTACAGCGCACACACAGCCGTGCCGCCGCGCACACACTTACGCTCGGGGGAAGAGACAGGTCTCATGCATTCATCGCTCTGTGTGTTTTTGTATTTCATTAGCACGACGGAACGAGAGCGTCGGTCGGTCAGCCCCTTCCCTAAGCGTTACCATAGAGACATTATACTCACATCACATTTGACTAAATGATATATAAAACATAATAATATTATTTAGGCATATCATATTTTCTGTTCCTATTTTATTTATTGGTTTATTTGGTCGGGACAGTGCATGTTAATGAACATACATGGGTCTCATGCATGTAAACAAGCCACACTGGATTGTAGCCTTAAGCTAATTTCCATCCGTCGTCCCCCATGCACACTCTCAAACACACTCTCATTCATCCTGGCCTATTGTACATGTTTTTAGTGGTAGGGGAAACCGGAGTACCCGGAGGAAACCTACGCAGACACGGGGAGAACATGCAAACTCCACACAGAAAGGCCCCGTCCAGGTGGGAATCGAACCCAGGACCTTCTAGCTGTGAAGCACATGCGCTAACCGCTGTGCTACCATGCCACCCTGCAAAAAGATTTTAATTTAATCAAAGATTTTATTTTAGATATTATTTTAATAGGCTGTAATGGACCAAATAAAAGGCATGGACAAAGGTGTTAAAAATTAGAAGATTAATAATTTAATAATCTCCAAACTGAATTAACAAAAGATCACAAAAATAAGGCAAACTATAACTGACAAAAATCTGGGCCCAACTGAACAGAACAGTAACTGAACTAAAACAAAACTGAACTGGCAACAAAGAAACAAGGCTGCTTAAATAGGTGTGGAGTAAACCATAATGTAATTAGAGGGGGTATAACACAAAGAAACACAAAAATAAAAACTTAGCAAAATCATAACAAACAAGCATAGCTAACAAACTACAACTTAGCTCAAAATGATAAGTGCATGAAAAGGTAAGTTCAAACAAATCAAAAGGAACAACAGAATAAACGTATAACAATTAGTGTCCCCCCTCAGCTCATTGTAGCTTGGTACACTCCAAGGTTTTAAAATGGCCTCCAACCCCTCCAGCCAGTCTTCACAGCACCTCAAACAAGACAAGTGTAAGTAAACAGTGTCCAAATAAAGAAATAATTCAAATTAACATTATGTGCAGTGTCATTTGTAACATAAGTAAATTGTGACTGAAACAATACTAACACAACATTGTGGTGGTGGTAATGGAGGCATCCACCACATAGGCTATAGCCTATTTTGATTTTTCATTCTTATAGAACTGGTCTCCCTACTTCTGGTCCTTTTTTTCAACATTTAAAACTTCTCATTATTTCTTTGTCCTCAAGGGTAAACAGAATAATATGGAATATCAAAGAAACAATATTTCCTTCATCAGGTAAATACAAAGTAAGAAATGACATCCACAATTACACACACACCTGGCACGATACACCGATGAGAAAAAAATCTCCCTATTTTTCACAACCCAATGTTGGCAAGTATGGTAGAGTATATGCGCACTTACAGTTTAACAATGACATAATACAAATAACATGGTCGGTCATTTTTCTTAAAGCTGAATAACCTTGTATGTAAGCAAAACGGCTAATGCTATAAGTTAGGAGTAGGCTTTGACCAAAAGCAGCTTAAATTAAACTTTAAAGTGCATTTGACAGATTTGAATGCTTTTGAAAATATGACTTATTTAGATGATAACGTCCATTGTAAGTCATAATTATCATTTCATTTCAGTGAAGCAGCAAATAAATGAAGGAAATGTGTGCATAAAAGTTCACACACAACAATAAGATACTTCTGTGTCCAAACTGTTGAGACTTCGATATAATAGACAAACACAGCAAAAAACACAACTTTACCTGAATCTCCTCACAACTCAAAACAACTGTTTTACACCTAATTAGAATATTATATCTCACCATTTCTCCAGGCAAAATGAAGATTTTTTTAAATATTTAATATAAAATAAGGCTTCATTGTGTATGGAAAACAACAACAATTTGATAATTAATGCCAGAAAAGCATTACAAAAGGAAATCAAAAGGAAATCCAGAGTAAATGTGATATTTCTGAGTGATCAGATGTTTAAAAAGAGCCTGTAGTGGGCTCTATAGCAGGTTCATATCAGCTAAATCCCATTATAGTAAGTAGGGCTAAAGCTGTGCTAACTATTCTCTTTGTTTTCCAGTGCTGCAAATTGTAATCCAAGTGTGCTGATTGTATGTTGACAATTGTAACTACATTAGGATACAAGTTAACTCACAAACATGTACAGGTATATAGTTGTGTTTTGCAACTGATACAGAATACTCAGGAAGGATTGTTTATCTGATGTAAATGTAAAAGTAATGTCTAACTGTAACTTCATGAAATGCAAATGTAATTTACATGAGCAAGGGGTAGGCATTTATAAGCTTCTTGCTTCAGTCTACTCCCTTTGAGCTTCCATAAATTGTATGATGGTGACATTTTGAGAAAGAGAGAAAAAAAAGTGAACTGCTCAAATAAACTACTAATGCTATTAGTACTACTGCTAAAACTGTGTCTCATGAGTCATATGCACTTTAACATTTTGTCATTAGCTGCACTTCTCCACTGGGGGTGCCATTGCTGTCTTCTTCTCGTATCTCAACTCGGACTACTCTGATCATCTCCCAGTTTACATGTTACCACTTTGAGCAGCGTTCCAAGGCATTCTCCCTGGTCAGAGGTTGGACATTGACCAGTTACCAATCGCCTGCATTAGCTGCGAGGAACGCTATATCATCAGAAGCTTTTCTTGTAACAACTGCGATATGTTTAGTGTTAGTAATGTCATAGATTTGATTTGACCTTCTCAAGCTCATTTGTGGTTAAGGGTGTTCAGGAAGTGAATCAATGTCTTCAAATGAACAGTTGACATGAAGACAGGCCTTTCTTGAGACAGGCCTGCTATTAGCCTGATTAAAAAAATGGATTAGTCTTTACCAAGACCTACTTAGAAGAAACCTCTTCATTACATGAGTGAAACAATATGTTTATCGGCTAATAAGGCTCAGAATCATCGTAAGCATGTTGGGGAGTGCGGAGCCTGGCTGCCGCTGACACTCTCTTTTCCTCCGGGCAATTAACAGACGCTAATTTATAAACACGGGCTTGAGGGATGTGGAGAGTACACGCTCATAACAATCCACACTCCACACTCAGCCATTTCCCCGCCGTGGACCTCCCCTTTGCGCTGTAATAATGACCATAAGTCACACATGGAGTGGTGAAGGTCAGCGTGTGCGCACAGAATCGTAATGACTCCTGTAATCACATGCTACGTTCTCCACACCGGCAATCTTTTTATTAACCCTGCGGTGGCTCAGTGGCGTTCGCCCACCAGTCAAAAGCTTTGGTTAAAGTCAGCCGTTTTTGTTTTGGTGGTTAATGTGGAAACCATTTTCGTTTTGGAAATATTTGCTTCTCGAAACGCAATTGTAGCCCAAAGACTTATGAAGCTCAACTCCTCCTTAGGGTCTTTATCTGGGCTGCGGGCTGAGCTGAACCTTAGTTTGCTGACGAAGCCTTTTGGATGAGAGTCGCAATGTTTGAGACTTCAACTACAGACTACAGAAGATGACTCAAGTACCTTCAAGAGTTATGAATACACACGTTTT
Organism: Neogobius melanostomus; assembly: GCA_007210695.1. NCBI lineage: Eukaryota > Metazoa > Chordata > Actinopteri > Gobiiformes > Gobiidae > Neogobius > Neogobius melanostomus. The sequence continues at coordinate 1,320,646 of VHKM01000474.1, read as the reverse complement.
TTTCAAGGGTCCCATAGTAATTTGGAATAATCTGACCTAAAAAGGTGCTGGTCAGTGATCCGGTCTTAGATAATATGAGTTATCTGGCTGGAGTAATTCAAAAACGATATAGTAATAAGCTAGTCTTTTGAACGGGTCTTTGAAAAGCCTCGGTCTCTATAACCCATCACCAGTAAACTGTGTGTATTTTCAATTTAAGGCGAGACACGGCAGGTGAAAGTATTGATTTTTCACGCAGTGGTCGAAGTGGAGATTTGTATCTATTTCCCTCCCTTTACATCTTAGTTTTCATGTCAGAGAATAAAAATGACAAAACTCACCCCGCATGATGCTTATTTTATGATGATTTGTCGCCTGTGACGCGGAGGTAACGCGGAAGTAGCAGCTGCGGCGTCGAAAGACCATCTTTCCCGCGGGTATTCATTCACAAATATTGACAGATTTTACATCCACGTGTCCTGTGAAGGGTCCCCGTGATGACGCTATCACCCAAATATGGTATTTTTCCTCCTACAAGACGCCTGGTGCTGAAGAGCCAAAGAAGATTCCACGCACTCGTTACAAAACTTCAGGAACTTCAATGAGAGAAGGCCCCACTCGGGCAGCGGGTGAGCCCTTATAGTCGCTCACACAGACTCCAAACTTTACAGTCTTGGATTTAACAATATTTTGAAGGTTTTTTCAGAGGGATTTTTTAATATCTAATTCCTAGCCTGATTTATTCAGCTTTGAACCCAAAAAAACAGGCGGAATTTGAGTTTTTACAGATTTTTTCACTTATGATTAGTTTATTGAAAAACTAAACAATATATTCAAAATCCCCTCTGAAAAATCTGAGTTACTAATATGTCAATAAAATGAAACCATACATTTTAATCTGGCTCAATCCATTATTATTATTTCGTTGCCCAAAATATAGGCAATTTTGGCCATTTTCATGTACAAAATGTCTTATTTTTATATAAAATGACAGAAAAAATGCAATACATTTTTTTCTCATATTTATATCAGTAATGTTCAGCAAAAGTTTCAAATTGATATCTCTAAATTTTTTCCCTATTCACCTGCAGTGTCTCGCCTTAATATCCAGCCAGTTTTTACAATACTGATTGTTGAGGCTGTGCACAATCTAATAACTCACTCAGAGAAAGTATCTTGTAATGTTTGTAGCATTTGGCTTAAGGCAAGACGCTGTAGGCTATAAAAAAGACAAAACTCACTCTGTACGATGCTTATTTAATAATAATAATAATAATAATAATAATGGTTTACACTTGTATTGCGCTTTACGAGCCTGTATATTGCCAAGTTTCTGTCGTCATTATTCATTCACGTCATACTTAGTGGTGGTAAGCTACTGTTGAAGCCACAGCTGCCCTGGGGTAGACTGACTGCTGTTCCCAAACGGTCTCCAATCCAAGTACCAGCCAGGCCCTTCTGACGGGACCAGGCAGAGCAAAAGCGGTATGGCCTCAATATTTTAGGACGTTTTGTCGTTAGTGAGCCATAGATTGTGCCGCTACGGTCGTTTCCCCACACTTATTCATTCACAAATATTGACATGTTTGGTATCCACGTGTAGCACGAAAGGCTGTGATCAATATATATCATTTCCTTTGTGGGAGACAGCAGCAGCTAAAGATGGGAGAAATATACACGGGCGCATGTGCAGACAAAGGGACTAAACTTTAGGGCCGTTTTAATTTCACTCTTAAACCACATCTGCACTTGAGTCACTCCAGAAGACTCCACACTTTACATTTTTAGACATCAATTATGTTTTTCAGTGGGAACGGGTGCAGTTAAGCCTTATCCCACTTCCATGTAAAGATCTTACTTGTAGACATTATTTTATTGAGTTGGCAGGTGGCAACAGTGGTCTTTGGATGCCCGGTCACAGGTCAGGTCACAGGTCAGAAGTAGAAACTGCGGCTACTTGTTTTGATCTGAGCGTGGTCTCAGACGAGGGAAGGACAATGGCTTTAGTGACACCTCAAACTAGGGTCCATCGTGATGGATGAGCAACATCACGATGGAGAGCCACCATCGTGATGCCACGCCCCCTCCTGTCAGAAACACGCACTGATCTTCTGTGGGCCTTGTAAACCTACAAACTTTGCTGGGATTGCACTGTAAATGAAATCTCGAATATACTGTAACTAATATGCACACTAGTTTAAGTAGCCTACCAGAGACATGATGTGTTAGCCGTAATTATTCAAATAAAGATGCAGACGACGCAAACTTCTAAATATTGTCCCGTTCACTCACTGTGTCTTAAACATTACATTAAAACTGAGCAAATGCAAATAATAAGCTCAGATTTACATTTGTCTTAATGTGATAAGAGCCTTGTTATTGAGGAGCAGATGACGCTCTGAAGTCGTTCTCCTCTGAGACTTTACACACGTGTTTTAACACTTTTCTGTGGCAAAATTCGTGTTCCATGACTCCTTTCAGATCATGTTTAGTTTAGATACATTTATCCTGCAATCTCACATTTTTTCTAACATAAATAATATGCAGCCTATATATAGGCTATGTAAATGTCTTTAAAAAATGCTTATAATGAGATCACGATGGTTCACTGCAAACATCGTCAACTGCTAATTAAGGGGACATCGCCCAACCCTACCTCAAACATCTGAACACTGAACAGTGGTTTCCTTCTATAAAACAGCAAAAAACTGCTTCTCTCTCGTGAGAGATGTGATGAAAGGCGCCGCTATGTCCGGACGCGGGCTCGGGGTTAGCGTCCTCAAAATCTAAAATCCCCTCTGTGAAAAAATTAAATAAATCCTCCACAACCACTAATATATCCACTAATATATCCACAAAACCATACATTTAAACCTGGCTCTGTCCATTACTTGCATTTTGTCGCTGAAAATAACAGCAATTTTGAACATCTTGAACATAACATGACAGAAAACTTGGGCATTCGGACGCAGCCAATAGATTTGTTCCTGTTTTAGTTGGATGTAAAAATAGAATGCTAGCTTTCCAACGAGTAACCGTTGGCAACAAGGGCTTTCAAAAAGAACACAAATCGGTGCATGTCCAGCCGAGAGTCCCTGTCCCTCATTCCAGTGGCAGCAGCAGTGGTTTGTAATGGCGTCTCCTCACAGCGGTCCCAGGGTGAGTATCTCTGACCGTCCCTGTCTCCCTGTCTGCCCGTCTGCCTGCCTGCCTGTGTGTCCGCGGAGCTTTGATGGAGCTCTGTGATGGAGACAGATGTCAGGTGGAGCGGTGGCTTCTCTCCCCAGGCTGAGTGACGCACAGAGGCACCAGAGAAAACAGCTCATGTGTTCGGCGAGTCAGCGGGGGAGCGCAGACGCCGGGCTGGAATACTGACTCGGAGGAGCTTGTTTTGTTTTTTTGTTTTTTTCAGTTCAAAACAGCTGGTGGCAAGGCAATACAATGCACCTGCGTGTTCGAAAATAAAGATACAGAAAAGGAAAAGACAAACAAAACAAGGCACTCCTGTGTCATTGAAATTGTCTATAAAGCCAGTCTTCTTCCTTTCTTTCACACATTTCTGTTCACCACAAAAGTTACAGTGTCTGTTTCAAACTACAGTCACATAATGATATATCCTTAATACTGTAATATTCATCTGGAAATGCTTTGGATGGACATTAGCTACTGATTGGATCAAGTGCGCATTGTTTTAGCCAATCACAGCTAAATCCCAACACACTAGCCACACAACAAAGTGCTAAAGCAATGAAATATTTCGTAAAAAAACAAAATGTTGTTACACGGTGGCCCAGCGGTTAGCGCTCATGCTTCACAGCTAGAATGTCCTGGGTTCGATTCCCACCTGCACTGAAACAAGTTTTTGGGTGAACCTACTTAAAAGAAATACTTCAATTGGTAACACACAATTAAATTAAGTATATTCAACTTATCTTTTCATGTTGCACAGATTGGTATTTTAAAGTCAAATTAAATTTAAATAATATTTTGATTTAATCGAAATAGCTGCTTTAGTCTAACTTAAAGCAGTACTAAGTAACATGTTTATTGTTTACCTTAATAAATCCTTTCCGTAGTCCCTGTGGGGGTAATACAAGTGTTAATGGGATGATTGGAGGGTCTTTCATCTCCCCCTGGTGTCTCTGGCCAGAAAACCATGCTTGCAACTTGACTGCCACCGGGTCGGAGCAAGCAATACACACTAATAGAATCACGAAGAAGAAGCTAACAGGCTAACGGGCAAAGCTAACTGCGGGCTAGCACCACTTTAAACAGTATTTACAGCCAAGTTTGAGAGAAAAAAAATATTCCCATTATATAACTGGATGTACAACACCTCTCTCTCTCCCTTCACCTTTTCTGTCAGCGTAGTATTTACTCTCCAATATTTAATACGTTAAAAAATCGTAACTTGCTACGACACTTGCAGATGCACTTATGGCCGCTAGGGGCAAGTGTTACTTAGTACTGCTTTAAAAAGGAACAGAAAACAAACTTAATATTTAGATACTGGCTTCTTAGCTTATTTTAAATATAAACATAATTATATTAATGTTTCCTGGAGAAATGGTGAGCTATATTATTCTAATTAGGTGTAAAACAGTTGTTGGCCTTTCATCTGTTGTTATTTTTTAAATGATTTAATTATTTTAGGTTATTTTATTTTTTGCTGTGTTTGCCTAAGGAACTTTCAACAGTTTAGACCCGGAAGTAGCCGGGTTATTGTGTGTGGGGTCGGCCCCTTACTCCGACAACCCATTAGTCCGATGTCTAATTATTCCCAAAATGTCCCATTGAGTAAGGGTTGAAAAATAACATGAGGTTCAGGCAAGAGTCCACTGACCTTAAGGTTAGTGCCAATGGTTATATATGGCTCTCTAATCCACAACACAACTGGGTTAACACACCTGAGACTTTGCGTCCCATGGCGTGGAATGCACTTCCAAATGACACCTGCACTGATAACGCTTTAACAGGTTCTAGGATGAGAGTTTAATGCCGTGCCTGCAGGAGAAATCTTCGCACTCCCAGTCAAGAATTCATTCCCATCCATTTGGAGGCCATTATTTCCAGGCCAAATGCTCAATAGCGGTGGCAGCGAGTTAACAACGTGCGAGTCAAAAACCCTCTCTGCCCACTGTTCGGGCGCCGTCCGTGGGCCCGCGCCTTCAGCTCCGCTTCATTTACATTTACATTGCACCAGCTGGAGTTGATTTGGTGGCGCGTGATGGATGGCCAGCTTCTGATGCTGTTTATAGAAATGGGCTCAGGGGGTTCGTCACATCAGGCCCAGCAAATTCTCCCACAATATGGCGCTCGGCTTGTTATTAGCGTCTAAATTGGTAGCCGCAGTGATCGCACGTCTATTTGCGGACTAAAAGGCTTTATTATCTGGCTCTTGTCACAGTTACAGGCTTGTTAGCGCGCCGCACATATGCTCCTCCTCCGGAATGTCCCGCGGTTGTTAGCTCTCACCACGTGTGTGCGTTTGCTGTCGATGCGAAGGAGCTTGGGTGAGTAACTACTGGATTTACCGCGGATTTAGATGGTTAGTCACGCTGATGCCTGCTGCATTTATTTATGCTCATCGGGATAATGTCAGAAATGTTTTCTCATTGTAGTGCTGTTGGGACTTGATTCCAGTAAACACGCCGTGTGTCAAATCAATGACCAATTTAGCAGAGAGATTTTAATATTCAAGTGGTATACATAGACAACATTTGTAAGTCACACTCACACACAGCACACAATCATGTATTATTCAACACATGCTGGAAAATGAGACTATAAATGGGGCCATTGTTTATCCTTAAAATGAATACTAACTGTAGTAGTATGTGCTGCTAACATAATATGTTCAACAGAGTCGCTTTAAGAGGCACAGTCTACACAGCATGGCAGAATACGCCCTTTTCACAATTGTGTCACTTCACCCGGTGCAGTACTATGAATACTATATTAGCCACTAGCTTTGTTATGGTTTGAAGACAAAAGAGCTGCAGAAAAACCTACTTCTATAGACACAGCTTTCATGTCCTATAGACCAGTGGTTCATCCTTGGATTATGGTGGGTCCTGACATCATAACAGTTGAGAACCACTGCTCTAGACAATGTTGAATGTTCTCTTAACCCTTAATAACACCTTTAAAACAGTTACGTTATAGGAGCTTTGACACAAAAATGTGCTTGGGTGTAATTAAGGGTTAGTGATCATACCAATGAAACTTGCTGTCTGGGGCGTCATTTTAAGATATTGATTTACACTAGAGATACGCTGGACTGTCCCGAGGCTTAAACAGAAACCGGAAAGACGATCGCACTGCATCGAGAGAAGAATGTGGGAGTGTGACGACAAGTGAAACGAGCAGTGTGACAGGAGAGCATGAAGAGAATGAAGCTCATTGAATAAATACAAAATACAAAAAATGATAACACATCAATTAGTAGCAAGTTAAATTGCCATCTTTCGTCATCACCCTCCTGAAATCTCTTCACCGTTTCTTTGTACGTCTTTCCTGGCAGCAGGACAAAAGACCTGACCCTAAATCAGGACCTCAGCCTGGATTCAGAAGTCAGTCACAGGTCGACAGTTCCACTCACTCTGTAGGCCCCTCAATATGGAGCTGTCTCACTGTCACGGGGGCACCTCCGTTCCCTCCATCTGTGGTCCCTTATCGGAGCACAAATACGATGGATGTCACCAGTCTGGATTCCAGGGGGAAAATGAGGTCTCTTCGTCCTGCCAGAGGGGAGTGAGGGTAGGGAGGGTGGGTGATGGGCCCACAGAAATGTTGGCCACAGATTTGATGTCCAGCTTGTAATCCCTCACTGCATAATTGAGCAGGGTGTAAAAACACCTCTCAACTAGTTTGGGCCGCATGTCCTCATAAAGCGGCCTTTTAACTTCCTCTCCTTAGGCGCTGGAGGGGTGTTGATGTGATCCCTGCCAGTTGCCTCCTACAGAAAGCTGTACAGCTGTTCTGTAGGAGTTCTTTGAGACTCGTTCTATCTTTCATCAATTCTATTCATTCTCTCCTGTCCATGGCCTAATGGTACAGTATGGCTTTTTGGCAACTGAAATTCTACCTCTTAGCAAGTCACATCCATGGATAAAGCTAGCAAAAATAGGTCACTGGGGAAAATGTAAAAAAAAAGAAGTAAAATCCTAAAGAATTGTTGCTATGTTCTGGCAAAATGGGTAACGTGTTCAAATGATAGGACATCAAATGATAGACATGTCACATGAACATCAAACCATAATTTCTAAACAGTTATTCTCTGTTCCAGGACATGTCTATTTGCCTGTGTCTGAGTCTGATTTCCTGACACACAGAAGTCCCAAAAAACGTGCTTAGTTCTAACTCGGCACAGCTGACACTTCCACAGCATCTGCAGAACAGCGGGAGGCGCCAGGCACAAACTGACAGAGCAAATTAAAACCATGTTCAGCAGACACCTGAGGACTGGAGTGTGCCCGCAGAAACATTCGTCTCCCTGGGCGCGCACGTCTGCGTGTATATATGGGGGGGAAAAGCTTTCGTCCACTATCCCAAAGGTCAGGGTTTCGACCGATGCTTTTTGCCTTTGGGCAAGACACTTACGCCACACGATAGTCCCGTTCCAGAGGAATGATGTGGTGATGTGACAGTAGGCCTGATGACGGTGCGAGAGGCTGATGGTGACTGACATACTGCAGTTATTGAAGGATTTCAGATCCACAGTTTGCTTTGGCCGCCACATTTTAGTGTTACATACATATCTCTGATTGGTTAGTCTGCCTGCCGGTGAAAGTCAGCTGAATTTAACATAGTCTTTATGTAGAATATGGAAATATTCTACATAATTGTAATACTGGCCTGGTAATAATTGTAATACTGGCCTGGTATTACAATTAGGGGATATAGCCTAGAAATGAAAAAAAAAAAAAAAAAAAAAAATCGGTGTATTTAAACTGTGTTGGGGTAAAAGTTCAGCTAAAGATGTGAAACGCTTAAGATTGTTGTGGACTGTTCATGGGAATAAGCTAAATCAGCATTATCAGTACGCATGCATGGTAATATTCCGGTCAGAGTTCACAACCACCCACGTCATCAACAAAGCCCATTAAAGACATACTATCGTAGTGGAACAACTGGCTATTTAGTGACTATTACATCGCTTAAAGTGGTTTTACGGCGATATGCCAAGTTCTCATTCATTCTCCATTGCAGTGTGACTGTCCACGTGGGCTTAAACAGTGTATGGAAGAGTTTTGCCCTATTCACGAGTGCAATAAAGTAAAGGAACCTCACGTTGTATATGCGAGCCGCCATACGCACTCATCTGATTTCCTACTGAAAGAAAAGATCCAGAACGTCGTGACGAATGGATTAAATGAGTACGTTTGACATATAGCTAACTAGTAATGCTATTTGTAACCAATACGTCTATTTACTTATTACACAACAACTGTTTTATTTATTTATTGGTTTAGCAACGGCCACAAGTTCTTTCTTTCTCTTCCCATTAACACTGTCTCCCCGTTTCTTACAAAATTATTTTAAAACATTGACTTTCAACACTCAAATATTCAATATCTGTGTCACACTCGGTCATGTTTACAGTTTGGGATACGAGCTGGGTAGTCCTGACCTTTGACCTGCTTTGCGCTCGTTGAAATGCCGAATCCGCTTATTCAAATTCAAAGCTATGATATAAAGGTAGTTAGCCACCTGTCGCTCTGTAGCCTTTTGCTCCTTTCAACCGCGCTTCAGAGGTGGATTTTTAAGTATTCTCTTGTGTTAGGCACATGGTCGGACATCACAAAACTAAAGCAGTTTGTGTCTTCCCCGCCCCCACTGATGACTTGTGAGTGCTAAAGATGGTAACGGTGCACTTTGCCAAAATGTGCCTTCTATATATTCATTTGAGCTTTATTTCTCCAGAATAATCCCTCAAAGATTCAGGCCTCGATATGATCATTTGTCAATATACAAATCAAAGACACTTCCCCACAGGCCTGGGGTAAATACAATTACAAGCTTTCATTTGCGCAATTTCACAAATATTAGAGAGGCCAAAAACACTATTTAATTAGCCTTTGAATGTGAAAACAGTGGCTTGCCTCGCAGTTGGAGTTTCAGTCCGGTGTTACCAAGTTACCAGGGACTCGCCTCATCTGCAGCTCTGTCAGTTACGGAGTCGCCGGGGGTCGCCGCGGAAAACTCACGTCAAACACATATATTTCTGCTGACACATGTCAACAAATGAATATCCAGATGAGTAAAAATCACTTGGCTAAGTTGAGTTTCAGTTGCAAACGCCCCCCACTTCCACAATCTCACGAAGTGTCCCCTATCAGGTCCTCATTAGCTCTAGTGCCGCCTCCAGTGGGCTCTTTCAAATGAGGAGTGGCATGCTCTGGTTTCCTTATACAGTTCGCAGCTTAAGGCAACCCGGCTTCAGTTGTAGAGCCTTTTTCAAATCACTAAGAGCACATCTTACGACTAATACCAATTTGACTAGACAGCCCGAAGTCAGCGGATGTTCCAGAGTACATTTAACTCTGTTTAGAGTACATACTTGGCAAATGCACCAGCCAATGTGTACTGTATATCAGTGTTCTAATCACACACTCTGCCCTGTGTCGAATATGGAAAAGTACTCGGTCAACAAAATGTATTAAAGGAGAATTATGTGACTTTTTACCCAGGAAAAAAACTTATCAGTGCACATTTGACCGTTTTCAGCAGCGTTCCATAATGCACCTATACATAACGCAATTTATATTTGAAACCTTTGGACAAACTCAAGAGAGTACGAATATATCAAATGGATAAGTGACAGCTAGAAACAATAACGAGCTATTGGTCGGCAGCCTCGCTTACATCAGTCTGCCTCCGGGCAGCTGTGGCTACACTAGCACCTTACCACCACACATGCAAATGGAACCTATTGCAGCTGTTTGTCACATTACTTTTTTTATAGCCACACCAGGGGGCGCTGTGACTTGACAAGTATATCATCCTGATCCTCCTGCTGTGATAAGCCTCCATTCACACAAACAACACTGAAATGAGAGGACTGGGGGCTTTTTGAGAGTCCGATCAATTTCCCAATTGTCTGATGTGTTTGTACTAAAAGCCCGGAGGTGATTAAACTTTATATCATAGCTTTGAATTGAACAATAATTGAGATTTCAGGCTATGGCTGTTGAAAGTAGCTCTAACTGTTTGTCAGGTCGATCAGGGGCTGGTTGTCACACGGAGTTTAAAGGCTGTGTGTCGATGTTTTTGTCATATCAATTGAATCGTTAGTGTTTGTTGAGCACATATTTTACTGCTTTGGGTCATTTCCTGCATTTTTCAGCTCATTATAGAGGATTTTACAGAACAATGACTTCTAATCAGTGGGAGAGACACATCAGGCATTCATTGGAGAGTGTCAAAAAACTATTTAGTCTTTTTACAAATTTATGTCAACACCAAAGCAACCGCTGCACACAGGGGACATTGTCACTTTGGATTTTCTTGTTTTGTTGGTTAATAGCTATTTATGCAATGAGATAAGAAAAAGGAAGAGACGACGACTTGTGTTTCATGTATGTGGGATGATGTGTTGCTGAGCAGTGTGTGACAGCCAGCCCCGGCCTCCTCTACATGTTTTAGTGAGAGGGGAAACATAACGCTGACACGGCCTCACACGGCCCAGGAGCAGAACCTATGGAGCCGTCTTGCTGTGTGGTGAGAGTGGTAACTGCTGTGCCGGCAATAAATCTAACCACAAGTCCATGTTTCTGCGGTGCGCTGCAGAGCCTTAGGACAATGAGTGCTCCCTGGATAACCTGGTGTCTGAACAGTAAGGGAATGCTTTCATCCCAGTCAAACAAAAGAACACCTGCCCCACTCCTCTCCTCTGAAGACAAGGATATCATCCACCCGCGTCCACAAATGGGCTGCGAGCGTCGTACCCACTCGCCCAGAAAGTGGTTATGTAGCTGCACAAGGCTAATGCAATGAGTGCAAATATTTACTTGTTTACATTATGTTTGGGTAATGAGAGTTCAATTTGCAGCGCGTGCAATATCCCCGAGGTTTGTGACATTTCCCTCTGTGTGGGAACAATTTAATGCTGATAACAAAAGCAAACCGTGCGCCGCAACAACACGACTACCGCTAACGCCGCCGCACATGCAAACAAAACCCCGACTGTCGGGAACGTTACATCTGTCGTGGACACGGGTCAGAATCTGACATGCTAAATGCAGCATGTGCTCTCTTTTCCTCAAAGCGCTGTTGCCTTGAAGAGAAATCCATCAAAGCGTCCTCGACTTTCACACCAGCAAACTTCAAGCCCTCTTTAATCTCCCCTTTGGTCGTCCTCTGGGCCTCCTGTTACAATGGCTTTAATGGTGGAGTGTTTGTAGGAGAACTAGACCATTCCTCTTCTCCATCACAGGGCTTTACAATCTCCAAGCCTTGAATTTATTCAGGATGGATTTGAGAAAGAAAAGTGTGTTTTCTGGTTCCCATAGATAGAGACGGCAGCCGTGTCGGAGGCCTCCGTGGGGGAAACAATCCGTTAGATCCGAGCAGCTCTTTCTCCTGCTACTAAAAATGTTTTAGCAAATGCTGAATTATAGATTAGTTAGTTTAGATTAGATAGTTTAGCAAATTAAGACACATTGACACGAGGAACAAAGGGATACTACGGATACAATTTGGACTTGACAGAAAATTCTAACCATCATGCTGAAATTTGTGAAATGCTCCTTATCTTAACACTGCGGTTAAGATAAGATAGAAAATGTTGAAAAAGAGCTAAAGGAAGATGAGCTCCCACAAATACAGCTCCACGTGAGTCACATTTCGCTGGAATTGTGTCGTGAAACAAACAACATTCCCAAGGACCCTGTTTTGAATGAACTTTATTTGAGTGTAATACATGTTTTCCTTGGCCAGTAAACATCTAAAATATCTAAAAATTTAAAAAAAAGTTATTCCCAGAGGATTAAACTATGATGCATTGCCAACTGTTATAAAGAAGAAATCAAAATTCATGCACATACATACGTTCCATTTGGGTCCTGGATTCCTAGCACAGTCAGTAAAATAAAACCAATGAAGACGTTGAAAAGTAACGTGTCTGTCACTGTGAGAGTTATAATACTGCATCTGCTGCCACTGCTGTGGTGTTTAAAATGAATTCAAATACTTCATGTATGTTCATGTTCGCGCTCTTTCTCCCGTGTTTTCGCATCCCGGCTGTACATTGACCGAGCCCGTTTTTTGCAAGTGAAGAATCGTGCATGTCTGAGCCGGTGTGGCTGCCGTCTAATTGTCCTAACTTGTGCACATGTAGCGGGTGAAATGGTGGCTTCAGCCTGTCCTGACTTCTCTGTCCCGAGCCTCATCATTAGCACTGGCTCTGCTTCCGCCTCGGCGCACTTTGCCGTTCCCTGTCAGTCACCCGCGCACCTAAACACCAAACCCGTAATGAGCTCCATCCTTCAGGATGCGCTTCTCCGCCGCCCGAGTCCTGCCATTCCCCGCCATTACCCTGCAGTCACCTGTGCACCGCGGGAGACCGGAGAGCCTGGCGGAGGGGGGCGGGGTGACTCCTGCATCCGTCCGCCAAATGAAGACAAAGCTCTGGCTCGACCCGCGGTGACAGAGCAGAGAGAGACGGCAACAATGTGCTAATGCGAGGGAAACGTCCATCCATCCACCCATCCGGTTATGGAGCAGGGGGCGGGGCACGAGGCGTCCCACCGACACACAGCTCCTAATGCGTTTACCAGAGGGAAGACAAATAACTGCTGCAATCTAATATGACAAATTGTACGCATTTTTCACTCCGAATTAGGAGCGCTAGTCTATTTAAGGGACCGCACCCTTCCACGGGGGAGTCCGAGAGCTTAGAGTTCAGATATTGAACCAATTCCCACCCGGGCGCGGTGTCATGGGGGAGATTGATGGGATTAATCTGAGCACACGCTTTCAAAACACTGCAATCTGTTGTTTCTAATAACAAGGCTATGCTAATGCAAAGCCACAGGGCGCAAGGTTAGTCATTTACATTAAGCATCACCTGGGCATGTTTTTAGGGTGTTATCGTTCGTCTAGGCTCTCAGTCGTCTAGGAGCTTCCCATAGTAAAGCTGAACGGAGCTTAGGACATTTGATCATGTGCGCGGAGTGAATGAATATTGTTCCATGATCGTCCTGAGCCCGTATACAAATACACATCCCTGTTTCATCATGCTTCATGGCACAACATAGATATTTATTTTCTTCTTTTGCATCCTAAAGTATGATCTTTTGTCAGCATATCACGTCCAACGTGTCCTAGTGTATCCTGTTATCTAGGCAAGGCAAGGCAACTTTATTTATACCCCGTATTTCGTACACAAGGCAACTCAATGCGCCTAGGCAACTCAATATGCTAGAGGAACCTGAGGAACACTTGCTCAAATCAAATGTTGGTTTCATTTGAAATGTTGCTTTACTGAATTAGAAAAAACAGTTTGCAAAGGCTTAATGTTTCCATCAGTTCTTTTTGGCTCTTTGGGGATTGTCCAAACACAGCGATCCCAACACTCAGGGCTGCCAGATGCACTTTTGTAAATGAACATATAGATGGAGGCTCTCCTACTTCCACAGTCCCAGCACTGTCCCTAATCCAGTCCAAATCAGTGCTGTAGTGCAGCCTCAGACGAGGAATGGAACTTGTGTCCTCATTTGCCGCTTAAGGCAGGGCTCAGTTGTAGTCGTGGTGCCTATTTTTCAAACCACTCCCACCGCCACTACATTTCCATCAGCGTAATCACAAAACATGTGCACTGACCTGCTCCCGTACATACAGTGAGTTGTAAAAGAGACGTGACGCTGGAATCAGAAGAGCTCATCCAAGCTGCTCTTGATGTTGCTGTCACTGTTCCCGCCAAAGTCCCGTTGTTTTCATTCGCATCGTTTACTCAAATATTAAATGTCGCTAAACTGCATTTTGGGAACTAAAAAAAAAAAAAAGGAAAAAAATAATCTCTTTAATTAAGGCGGCAAACAACAGCGCTGCCTGGAGCTCTACAGCACTGACATTATGTGGAGCAAGAGCGCCTCTGCTTTTACATCGTCATACAAGGGATTATTACTGCTGTGACTAATGTCAAAGGCCTGTGCAATATGGCAATTATATGTTTGAAAAAAAACATACTCATGGCTATAGGATGTAATCGAGCTCATAGTAGGCTCATTTCTACTTTAAGTTAGAACAATGTTGTTCAACCTTTTTTTTCATTGAAAAAATCACGAGGCACACCACCAGCAGAAAATGTAAAAAAAAAGTAACTTTGTAGCCTATATTCACAATATAAAGTCGTTCTCATCAAAGTGTCTTGAATAGGAATGCTACTGTCACCGCCACCTGTAGCATCCATGCATCACTAATGAAGCTTATCTCAAATAACTGAGCTACAGTACCTGCAGCCACTTACTGATATGGAAGAGTATTACATGGTTACTCTGCTGATCATTAGACAGCACAGAGACTCGACAACGGCACTATTATTTGCAGATAATAATTAATTTGTTAAAATAAAAAATAAAATGTTTTTGACCAACTAGGTGAAATTGGATAATTTCCCACGGCACACCAGACAATATCTCACGGGCACTAGTGTGCCACGGCACAGTGGTTGAAAAACACTGAGTTAGAATACAAAATGAAAATGAATATTAATACTGACCGGCACATTGTAAGTTGTTTGTATTGTTAGCAGTAGCATTAGCATTAGCAATAGCCCAGCTAGGATTTGGCGATTTGACCTCAGAAATACAAAGTGGCTTTTGTCTGGTAGTTGTTTAAAGCTCTTTTCTTTTTATCCAACACATAACACAAAAATTATATATAAATAAAAAATAAAGCTCTTCTAAAATAACCTGGAATTGCTGATTTAGATTTCCTAAGACTTTACATTGTGCATCACTTTAAAAAAAAAGATGTTAACAGCTTCAAACGCAACCACAATTTAGTTGACCCTGGTTAGTGGGAATTCCAATGATAACTGGCATACTGATGTAATAATGATGATTAGCTTCGTACAGCAGTTGGAATGCACTGACAGCACTGGGAGAAACAGACCAAAGACATGAAGAGGAATAATATTATTTATAGACCCCAAAGGTCAAGTGCCACATTTATTTTCCTCAAGAAGCAGAATGAAGCAGCGCGCCGTAGTATTTTTGTAAAACATTCATGGCCACATTTGAAAGATTATGCAGACGGTGACCTGGCCGTCGTCTACAGAACCTGGGATGCAAAGGTTTGTGAGTGTTTGTGCGCAACAGCAAAGGCTGATCCTTGTGTTTTGAGCTGGAGTTTTCGTGGAACAGAACAACAGATGTAACGATGTGTGTTTTGAGATGCCAACAAGTTCTGTTCTGTATTATGAATTATTCAGCCTTTTCGGAGCTCTGAATATTTAGCAACTGAAATAAAGCTGAAAATGCTCTCTAGTGCTCGGCCAGCTTATTGGTTCAGTCCACATCTGGCGATTCCTACCATCATTGTGCCCCAGAGCAAGACACTTCACTCTCCGTGTTAAAGGGGGCGTATCCAACACTCTCCACAAAAGGGCTGTGCGTGACCAAACACACCGCTAAACGGCTCGTGCATCCACGTGACCCACGGAATCCCCCTCACAACACTGTAATCCAAATACAGTCCTTTCCTTTCTGAAATAAGGCAGCCGTAAAAGCACACATTGATATTGGCGTGGGGGCCCATGTTCTCCAAACTTTCCAGTCTTGGACTTTCTAATATCTAATTGCCTGTCTAATGCCTGCTTTATTGAGCTTTGAACTAAACAACATTAGATTTTTCACAGATTGCTTCACCAACATCTAGCTTATTCGAAACATTGACCAAGATCCCAAATCCCTTTGAGCAAATCTTTGTAACTAATATGTCAGCAAACAAAATAAGACTACAGGAAATCTACATTAGCAGCGTCTCGCCTAAACATGTTAGCCTTTAGCTTCAAGACAAACTCCCCCGAGCTTCATCAACACAGACATGAAGAAGACTCTGTAATGCGGTTCACTCTCTCCCGAAGATCTCTGAGGATATAAGCCCATTCCAAGTCCCTGTCCTCATTATCAGCTGAGGGATCAATTCACGGCTAGTATCTGTTTGTGAATTGGCCGCTGAGATCAGCGCGTCACAGCGCTGTCAACTCTCCATGGGACCCCTGCCCATCCCATGCTCCCGAATCCCTGCCAACCTCGCACGTACAGCCGGTCCCCGCGCTCACAGCTGGAGCGCTGTCAAAGAGGGGTGGGATGTGTTTTAGCATTATCCCAAAGGCCATTATCGAACATTCCCATCAGAAATACACAGTGTAAAGGAAATGCAAGTGATGATGGCAACGGAAGCCTAAATAGT
The DNA here is from genome assembly GCA_007210695.1 of Neogobius melanostomus. Lineage (NCBI taxonomy): Eukaryota > Metazoa > Chordata > Actinopteri > Gobiiformes > Gobiidae > Neogobius > Neogobius melanostomus. The sequence continues at coordinate 1,304,248 of VHKM01000474.1, read as the reverse complement.
CTGCATTGTGACTCTTTGTTTGGACATTGTGCTTTGGTCTGGACCTGAAAAATGACCTTTTGCAAACCCCCGCCCCAAAACGGTCATTGTCCAATCATATTACCTTGTAAGGTAATTAAACATAGATCAAAACACTATCAAGGAAATAAGAGGTGTTTCCCATTTGATTACATTGCACTGGGTTAGAAGGGCCACGCTCAAGATGGCCGCCAGAATGGCCATTCGTTCCAACATGTTACTATGTCCTGTTGTAGATGGACATCGTCACAAAAAAGCAGTTTCTGCAGCTGGAATATCTTGCCGGTTTACTCTTTAACTGTTTCAGTAAGCGTTTAGTTGCTCTCAGCAGAGCCTTGATATTTCATGCACAGGTGGTTTTGTTTTACACTGCACTGATCGCACACGGGACATCGCGGCTGGAGAATCATGACTAATATGTTACCTCGCTGAGTTAAACATGGATGTTGGGAGACACACGCTCAGAGGGAGCACACTGAAGACCAGGGAAGAGACAGGTATGTGTGAACCAAAAGAGAAAAGAGTCAGCCCCTCCTCTCAGTGTTACCATGGAGACCTGTTACTCACCATTAAATGCAGCACCAGGTGACTAAATAATGTTAAAAAGGCTTAAAGGCCTACTGTAGAGTTTACAATTATTAGATGATAAAAGGCAAATGCATTTTTAGGCTAATGACAGTTTCTGTTCCTATAATGCAACAATATTGATGCTTTGTACATTTGAATTTAACGTAACATTAAAAATATATAGCTTATTTTCTGTAGCTTTCGTATGTGTCCCCACATTTAACCCTTTGTTCTAACTTTGGAGCTCAAGTGCCCTACTTTCCAGTGTCATGGAACTGGTCTCCCTACAGAGTTAGCTAGTTAGCTTTGATGATAATTATCACCTTTACAAGTGAAACTCGGAAAATTAGAATATCGTGAAAAAATGTATTTCTGTAATACAACTTAAAATGTGAAACTAATTATGATATAGACTCATGGCGTGCAAAGTGACATATGTTAAGCCTTTATTCGTTTTAATTTGGAAAATTATGGCTTACAGCTTGTAAAGAAAAACAAATCAAAATTTCAGAAAATTAGAATATTACATGAAATTAGGGGTGTGAACGGTTACAAAAAATGGTAACCGGTTAACCGAAAAATTGTAACCGGTTAACCGTTTGTTTAAGAAGTGGACCGCAGTTGCGCTATACGGCCAATGGAGCGTGCAGTCACTTATCAGAATGATTCCTTCGCATCACGGCCGCCACGCAATTGCCAGACATATACAATTATGATAAAGTAGGCCTAATTAGGTCGTACAGAAAACTTGCCGTAGAATTTGTAAAAACAAGTACCTGACTGTAAAGTTTGGAGTCTGTATGATCTACTATAAGGGCTCACCCGCTGCCCGAGTGGGGCCTTCTCTCATTCCAAGAAAACAAGCCTTGAGTTTTGTGGCGACTGCGCATGCGCGGAACCTTCTTCGGCTCGTCCGTCCCAGGCGTCTCCCAGAAGGAAATATACCATATTTGGGCGTGATAGCGTCATCACGGAACCCTTTGCAGCACACGTGGATGTAAAAGCTGTCAATATTTGTGAATGAAATACCCGCTGCAGAGCGGTCTTTCGACGCCGGTTTTCTTACTTCTGGGTTCCGTCTGGCTCGCAAGCGGACAAATCATCATAAAATAAGCCTCATGCGGGGTGAGTTTTGTTATTTTTATACTCTGACATGAAAACTAAGATGTAAAGGGAGGAAAATAGATACAAATCTCCACTTCGACCACTGCGTGAAAAATCAATATTTTCACCTTAAATTCTAAATAAATAATACGTGTTCATTTTGACTTTTTTTCGGTTATCGGTTACTGATTTTCCTAACCGGTTATGATTTACTAACCGGTTAACCGGGAAAATGAAGTCAGCGTCTTCATAAAGCTTATCTGCTGAAGGAAGCATGAAGTCTCTAAAATCTCCTGGTAGACGGTTACGTTGACTCTGGACTTAATAAAGCACAGTGGACCAACACCAGCAGAAGACATGGCTCCCCAAATCATCACAGACTGAGGAAACTTCACACTGGACTTCAAGCATCTTGGATTGTGTGCTTCTCCTTTCGAAATGAAGTCTGGTGCACATTTTAAACTGCTCATTTCTTTATTTTCTACAGAAATGATTAAGATAATTAAAAATAAAATCTAGGAAATCAACCGTTGGCTTTGTGTAGTGTTTCAATCTTTCATTTATATACTCAATACAACTATTGTAGTAATGTGTGACACGCAAAGACGTGCACGCTCATGTACGCTCATGCACGGACACCGGAGGCACTGCCGCCAGCTGGGAGCGAGAAGCAGGAAGGATCCGAGCCGCTCTGTGCTTTTAACCAAAGTCTGACCAACTCCTGCAGAGGCCGCGCTGAGGGCTGGTCCAAGGCACAAGTCCATTCAGAGACGCTGCGTAATTACGCGCTGCAGCTCCACAACCTCTCTCTTTCTCATACCACCCGGACTCTGCTCCTCATTCATGCCCAAAGCGAACCGGTGCCTCATCCCCACTGCACGTACAGCGAGCTCAAAAAACAATAGACTATCTGAGTGATTCAAAGCCCACCGAGCTTATTCTGTAGTTTCAGGAAATGTGAGCTCCGTGAACAGCACTGGGAAATATCACAATCAGCGTCTAAAAGGCTCTTCTTTACGTTCTAAAAGTGTATTTCCAAAAGTGTTATTGATGAGACTCTGCACTCTGCCAATAGGTTACTTGTGATCAGAGAAACAGCGGTAACATGTCAGTAAAGATCCACCTCGGCCTCTGCCGTCACTGCTGTGGCCCCTCCCTCTCTGCTCCCGGGGTCTCGGTAAAACCCCGTCATTATCGCCTCATGTTTAGGTAAATCTCATTCATAAGTTACTTTGCATATCCTCATATGGTGACATGGAGGCGTGCAGGGGGCGTGACGTGAGGAGGGGTCATGTGCGCACATTTCTGCTCCAGGTGGAATTTGTGAAGGGGAGTTTACGTGGTGCTGCGCGTACGGAGGGTTTCATAAGTCCCAATTTTTTTCTCCGTACGTGAAGTTTGGGTTTTGCTCGTACGGACTCTTATAGGCAGATTCTCACGGACAGTTTGATAAATGAGACCCCAGGTCTTTCATTCTTTAGCCCACACAAGATACTTCTGACGTTTGTAGTTCAAGAGCAGCTTAACAAAAGGAATCTGACATCTGAAGCCCATGTCCAGGATCCGTCTGTGTGTGGAGGCTCTTGATGCACTGACTCCAGCCTCAGTCCACTCCTTGTGAAGGTCCCCCACACTTTTGAATGGCCTTTTCCTGACAGTCCTCTCCAGACTGAGCTCATCCCTGTGGCTTGTGCACCTTTTTATTCCACACTTTTCCTTCCACTTAACTTTCTATGAATGGGCTTTGATACAGCACTTTGAGAACATCCAACTTCTTTTGCTATGACCTTTTGAGCCTTTCCCTCCTTATGGAGGTGTCAATGATGGTTTTCTGCACAACTGTCAGGTCAGCAGTCTGAACCCATGATGGTGAATTCTACTGAACCACTGAGAGACCATTTAAAGTCTCAGGGGCCCTTTGCAGGGGTTTTGGATTCATTAGCTAACGACAGTGTGACACTTTGATCTGCAATATAGTCCCTTTTCACATTATTCTAAGTTTCTGAAATTTTGATTTGGGGTTTTTACAAGCTGTGAGCCAAAATCATCAACATTAAAACAAATAAAGGCTTGACATATGTCACTTTGCATGCCATGAGTCTATATCATATATTAGTTTCACATCTTTTTCACGATATTCTAATTTTCCGAGTTTCACCTATATACAACTTACACATTTGTTTTCCCTGCGTGTACCAATTTAAAACTACATTTATAACCTCATTTTTGGATCTGGAATAAGGGAATATGGCGGTGTCAGTGGGGACAGGGGGCATGAGGGGACACCGGGAGGCAGTGTTTATGACGAGGCACATGTGAAGCGCCAACAGCGCCCTGATTACAGCCTGGTAATTATCCCACTAACAGTGTCATCAGCTGGCTGGGCTGAGAGGGGTGAGAGAGGGCTGGAGGACAGAGTCAGATTTTACTGAGAGGCGCTGATTAGCATCGTCACTGTGTCTGAATAAACCAGTGAGGCTCCATCGCAAATGAAGGCCACAGTGAAGCAGGACGGCGGATGGATTACATGAACTCCTGCAGTGAGTGGGGCACAGGAAACAACAATATGCAAAACAGCAGTGCCCGAACAAAGAGCTGAGACTGCGAGTAACGCTGCTCTGAAAACCTCGGCCTTAACTTACATCTCTGTTCATTGTGTGGCACCAGTAAATAAAGGATTTTCAGCCTATAGCTGCTACTTATCATCATGACGGATTTTGTCAGGAAGTCATTCTGAGCAGAAAGTGTGGGGTGATTTTGTTCTGGGGCTTTAAAGGCCCTGTCCCTCATTTCTATAACAGCACACTGCTAGTTCATAATGGATAAAAAGGCTTTAGAGTTAGATGCACAGTGCACAAGGTCGTTGCCTCACAAATGTCTGCTTTTACAATGTACTCAAGGACAAAACGAATTCTGTTTTCACGACACAACAAGAAAACACATCAAGCGTGGAGCCTTTTAAAGCTTGGAGGAGCAGGTCCCGGAGAAATGGAACATGCAGAATAACAATGGACATAAGTAGAGTCCTGTATTTCATGATTATATCAGTTAGGGAGAAGTTCCTCTGTAGCTGCAGACTCCTCGGGCAGTCGAGCGCTGGAGAGTGCTGTCCCGCTGAATTACACCATACTTTCTGACTGACAGCGGCTTGTTCTTGCGATGGCTCCATTTGGCCCCGCGCCTCATTGTAGCGCCGCCATGTGCATTGCCATATATATAATAGATCATGTGTTTAAAAAAAGGACACGCACCGAACTGACTGGGAAACCTTTTAAAGTCCACCCTGACATCAGCGCATGAATAAGGCATGGCTCACTTTGCTGCAGCGTATCCTGCCGCATACATCTGTCTGATCACTGAGGACGCCACTGCCACTCTCGCTGGGTAAAGGGGACTGTTTAGTATGGATTAAGCCGCTGTGCCCTGTGGCGTTTACAATATTTAGATTCCATTCTCTCTGTTCGCTGTCTCGCTGTACTTTAAACGCCTGCATATATTTATGGGTCGCCATTTCACTACAAAGCGGAGTCTGAGCGGCTCTGGGAAGGAATTTTAATGATTATATATCTTTCCAATGCACACCAAATAAATATGCAAACCATAACCCAAATTCAGCACTTACTGTACACTCTACTGGAATGTTATGACGCCAACTTTTAAGGCTAATAACTGTGTCCTGGCCTAGTTTTTTTTCGTATGGGGATGAGATGTTTGTCGACAAAAACGACCTTAAAATGAACTGATTCTTAACTTTTTAAAAACATGATGTCACAGGCTTATCCCAAGATGAGTTCAGTTAAGGAGTTCAGACCTTAAAGGGATATTTCAGGATTTTTGACATTGGGCCTCATTTCCTAGTTATCCAGAGTGTTGTTGATTTCTGGAGTTTTTTCTTTCTTTAATTCATACAGTCCTTATATTTGAAGAGTTTAGTGGTGCTAGGCTAGTGCATGTCTATGGTAACTAGTAGCCTGCATTAAAAACAGTCTGACCCACTCCACAGTGCACCTGAGGCAAATCACTTATAATGCCAGACTACCCATATAAATGTCTGTGTTAATAGAATCATTTAAAATAACTTATATTTGAGCAGCATCAGCTTCCTGGTTGGCGGAGTGATCTGCTCGGTTACCGGATCTACAGTAGTTCATTTACCTGCGGCCGGCATTACTACACGTGGAATTCACAAAGGAGCTTTCTACAAATTTGATATGGCAACGTTTGGAGGACGAGCCCTTGATTTTGAAGAGGTTTTTAATGCAGGCTACAAGTTACCATAGACTTGCACTAGCCTAGCACTAGCCTAGCACTAGCCTAGCACCACTAAACTCTTCAATCAATCAATCAATGTCAGGGTGTCTTAGAGTAAAGTCCATCCAACAGCGATGTGACTCGGAATAATAATGAAATCAAAGAGATTGTGGGAACTACATTCTCGTCTAAAGTGACTATGATCCCTGTAAAAAATAAGAATGAAAAAAAACCTGTCGATGGAAATCTCTGTGGCTGACAAATGCTAAAGCTAAGCCTGTTTATTCCACCCCTCTCGTGTCCAAATATGACAATAACATCCTCTCTCCAATCAGCCCGGTGCATCGCTGACTCAGCACACGAAACCTGCCCTGGCACGACAGGAGAGCGCTGTATCCACGGCAACACCACCCCATCCCCACCTCCCCCTCCCCGCACTGAGCTCTGGACCATGTGACCCTCCTCCGAGCCCGGGACCATGTGACCCCCCCCTCCTCCTCCTCCGAGCCCGGGACCATGTGGACGTGATGGATTACGCGCATTTAAAATGTGTTTGTTTTTGGGCCAGAAATATGAGTGTGCCCTGGAATAAGCAGCTGTGGTGACGTCACTCTCACACGGCGGGGGGAAGGGGGGACATGCACGGCCTATTTATTTCACTGACACTGCTATTTTCTGCTATGTTTCCGTTTTCATGTGAATATCAGGCCTTTCGTGCATAAAAATGGATAAAATTGCCGATAAAATTTGGCGACAAAAGCTAAATGAACGATAGATCCAGGTTTAAATGTACGCTTTTATTTTGTTGATACACAATTTTTCATGAGGGATTTTTGCATATCTGGTTTAGGTTTTGAATAAACTAGTTATTTGTGAAAAAAGCTGTAAAAAGTTTTTACAGCTGGGTATGGATTCAGATTTCCTAAATCGATTTGATTGGATTCACAAGGACCCGATTCGATTTGATTGATTTTCGATTCAGTTAAGAAATCAATTTGACTTGGATATGGAAGACATTCTTAGATGAACTAATGCTGCAAATAGTACAAACTAACTCTAACATGGTAAATGAGTATTAATATGAATATTTACATTAAGACTTAGATTCCAAAGTCAATGTAATGTAGACCGTACTATTATGTTATGTAAATGTATATTGAATTGAATATGGGATAGGCATATTTAGGTTTTATACTACTCCATTTTGTTTAGAATTTTTGAAAGAAAAATTAATGTATATTGCAGACTGAAGCTGTCCATGGCAAGAGTTTATCTAAAATCTAAATCTTTGTTTGGAACAGGGGAGCTATTTGTACTCGTTTTTTGTCACACTGTAACTTTGCTCCCCGGGGGTCTGTGGGACGAGCAGCACTCAAAATGAAGAGCGTCTCTATCTCATTTAGTTCTGAAGTTATTGTCGATTGAAATAAACATAGTCCATGCGGTCAAACACGACCTTAGGATTGATTTAAGGTTTTTTGAATCAATATCGGGCTATGTAAAGTAACATTGATTCAAAACGATTAATCCATTCATCCATTCAACCCAGCCCTAGTTCACAACAAAAGAATCCCTCTGAAAAAACAAACTTCAAAATGTTATTACATGACTTTGTTTTATGTTTTTGTAGGGTAACATTATTAGTAGTAACTTATGGAAAAAATAAGTCTGATCAAATTTCATCAAAAGGTAAACAATAAGGTATAGTGCCTTGTCCAAGTCCAAGGCTGGAAAGTTTGGAGTTTGTTGGAGCGGCTAAAGTGTTGCAAAAGTGTAAAAAAAAAAAAAACTTTTTGAGAAAGGCCCTAAAGATTCAACCGTTCAGTCTTGTCAGGGCTGTCATGTGCGTAACGCAGATACCAAACAGTATTTGTGAAGGGGTACGTGTGGGAAATCTGCCAAAGTGATATTGTTGTGATTTCAGACATTTAAGTTGACAAAACGTCATAGCAAAGGGTGAGTTTGGTCTATTTTTTACTTTGACATTAAAGCTAAGATGTCAAAGGGGGAGACTACACACAAATCTCAAGACACTGCATGGAAAAAATAAGTCAGTTTCCACCCGCCGCACCTCACCTTAGAATAATGTCTGTGTATGTGAGCTCGATGTGCAGCGTGTTGTTGTGTTATGATCACTAACACGCGCATTGAGTTGCCTTGTGTATGAAATGCGCGGTATAAATAAAATTGCCTTGCCTTGCCTTACTATTGAGAAGCTCCAACAAGCTGTCATCCTGATGCAGAGGCTTTCCTCTCACAAATGTGGAGGGCAGTGAGTGTCCAGTCACGGCACCACTGGGATACTTCAGTGAAACCACATTAAGCAGATGTGCAACATACATAATCCAATATAGCCTGCTGTCATCCTGACCTCTGGAAAAGAGCAGCAACCTCTGAAAGAGTCTGTAATCTTCAAACCTGTGCCGTGCCCAGCGCTGCTGGGATCTGGCACAATAAGCATTATGAGCAAAGCTGTCATAAAGGCGGCGCCAAAAGTGAAGACATCCATTTGTTTTATGCAGTGGTCTGTTTTGTGAGATTTTTGGCTGGTTTTCTCACCTTCATTTCAATGTCAGTGTGAAAACAGACCCGAACTACAGACTCCTGCAGACTCCAAAACATCTTTGTAACTAATATGTCACAAAATGAAACCACACATTTAAACCTGGTCCTATCTATTATTTAGATTTCAATAAATGTACTTATTTTATTTTCAAACATAAAATGACAGACTATTTGCAATAAGTTTTTTCTTATTCTGAGTTTTGCAGCAAAACTTTCAAAGTGACTTGACTTGGTTTGCAGTGAATAGGAGTGGACTGAGTGAAGTGAATGCCCTGCTGCCCTGCTATAGAAGTCCTGTAGAAAAGCACTTCTGCACCAGTGTAAAGGTCATATAGTAAGAGTGCAACAGTGTGCTGCCCTTCTTCCTCCTCCACTTACATCACACCCTCGCCCTGCTCTTTATGTGCTCAGGGCGACCTGCTCAGAGTTGGCAGTGGGAGTAAGTCACAGATCAGTGCTGCAACAAAAAGGTGATATATCATTTTAGCAGAGCATTATTTTAATTAGACGCTGCTAATTTTATACACTGCCTGACCAAAAAAAAAAAATCGCCATAAGGTTTTGAGTCCAAATCGTGCAGCCTCAGCTAAAACCTCTCTCGATGAAGCCTTGACCCAGATGTGCAATCTCTCCAAGATATCCCAAAGTATTGTGTTATTTAGCAGCAGTCTGTACATCCCGACAACACACCGTTCATTTAGTCATACTCTGTCATTTGCGTCGTCTTCTTGTAATACGTGACAATGACTTGGCAGTTTTAGTGGGAAGTGGAATGACTCCCCACAGTCTGAGTTCCCTTCACCTCCTCCCGTCTCCGAGTTTCTCCTCTGCGTCCTGTGCTCCTCACGCCTCCGGTAAGTTTCCTCCGCCGGCTCATTAGCGTGCCAGATCCCCTCCGGCAGCTCCCATCCAAACAGGCATTAACCTTTACACAAACGCGACTGCGCTCCTCTCCTCGCTGCGTCCCGCACCGCCGCTTGGCTGACTTTCCCACGCGCTGGACGTACATCAACCACCCCAATTACTCCTGCCCCCTCCGTCCCCCCGGCGACGTGGACATGCCTCGGACGATGGGACCGGTCCAGCTGTGGATTAACCACTGCTAATAGATCAAGGGAGGGGAGAGAGTGTTGGATTAGTGGGTGATATGATGACCGTAGTCACTCACAACAACATACTACTTATTTATATACCAACACTGTACGAGGAGTGGGCGGGGTCTGTGTCTGAGCATCTGCATTCAACAGAACTGAGCTAAACAATAGAACCACCTCTACACCTCTCAAAACAATATATTATTGTAATACTGCACACAATGGGTTCCATTTATAAACGCTCTTCTTTGTAGGGCAGGGAGCACTTGGCACTTGGAATTCCTTCCAATTTAAAAAGAAGCTGAATACTCATTTTCGGAACAAAGCAGTTTTGTATTGAACAAAGCACATTGTTTTTTTACCAAACATCCGAGCTTTTAGTTGATCATTTTCTCAGTCTCATGAGGGGAAATGTCCAAGTGAGACAAAAAAAACAAACAAAACAAAAAGATTGGGAACCACATGCTGTTTGTATACTCTGTGCTCTAGTTATTCCAACATGTATGTTGCATGGAATATAACATGTATAGAAACATGATTTGAGTTGGTTTGCTACATACAACCAGCTGAGAGGCCAAAGCATACGACGGACGACGGATGGAAATTAGCCCAAGGCTACAATCCGGTGTGGCTTGTTCATTAACTTGCACTGTCCCTACCAAATAAACCAATAAACAAACAATACAGCCGGGTCATTTCCCTTGTTTATGTATCTACAGACCAGTCTCAATTTGGAACTGTGCTTATTTATAAATTAAAATGATGCTAATGAAAGGACGAATCAAATAATAACGGAGTTCTAAACAGCTGATAGCCAAACAAAATGACAGAGGCTGAGAATGGTCTATAGATTCAGACGGTGTCACTGGAATCACCCATAGATGGTCATGTTTGAAGTTGAGGGGGGAAACAAAAAGGAGAAAAATATAAACTTTCTCCATTTATTCAAAAACGACTTTAACAAATGCTGAAATAAGAATATACTTTTCTACTAAATAAAGATACAAAGACATGGGGAGGAGCAAAGAGGTTCAACAGCTCATATACATAAATAACGGAGAATGCTAACATGATGCTTCATGTTAGAATCGTGCTAGCACTAGCTATGACTGCCGTTTTTTCGCTACTGAACAATCTGCTGTGAATAAACATCCATATGGACCCGAATTAGACTTGACTTTATTTGTATGGGATAATTATGTTTATAATCCACCAGAAAATGGCTAAAAAGGGTGAAAAATTGTGTTTTCCAGAAGATACTTCCTTTCCCCTCGGCGAGGCCACGCCCCTTCTATGACACTATGCCGTCTGTATCTATCGCGTCATACCTGAGAGTCACAACAACAACAAAAAACCCTGAGAGTCACAAGTTTCTACTATTTTTAGCTGTTTTCTGGCGGATTATAAACATATTATATCACACACCATTCAAGTCCATATGGAGGTTTTTTCACAGCACATTGTTCAGTAGAAGGGAAAAACGGCACTCGTTAGCATGAAGCTGACGTTAGCTTTGTTAGCTTTGTTAACTTCCTGGTTAGCATTGTCCGTTTTTTGGAGTATTTATGGGCTGTTGAACCACTTTGCTCCTCTCCATGTCTCCGTATCTTTGTTTAGCAGAAAAGTATAATCATAATTCAGCATTTGTTAAAGTAATGGTGGAGAAATGGGAGAAAGGTTGTGTTCATCTTCTAGAATTCTACTTCAGTCGGAGCAGAAAAGTAAAATAATATTTGACAGTGATTAGATTCCTTTACAAAGTCCGTTCTACAGACCAACATCACACACAATAAACTAAGGCTACACAATCTGCATTTTGACTGTTACCATAGTTACCACCATGAGATTTTCAGCTGCTCCATCTCAATTTGAAACTATAGGCTCTTAACATGTTGTGGTATCACGTGAACGCAACTTATTAAGGAGGATTTGCCATTAGCCTGAGGAAGGTCTGGTGCCGAAATGTTACTAATTAATTAAATACTGAAAAGAAAGGTGGAGGAAGTGTGCTTGGATGGATATTTAAACACAGAAGCTTCTGCAATGTTCCTTTGTGAGGGCATAACTAACCATTATAGATCAGTCTACAGATTATTTTTTACAATTAATCAATCAGTCTCTTCGCTGTGAGTGTTTGCAGGAGGCTTTAAAAAAGTCACTACAGCTGACCTTGGTTTTGGCAATGTTCTTTGCTAACAAATATGCTTGGAAGCAGAGCTGTTCTTCAAGAATTTTTATTGTGCCTCTGAGGTACAGAGCATTTGCAGAAGTCTAAAGTCTTACAGGGAGGCCAGCTTATACAGCCACAGGACTGATTTCAGCCCGCCTTCCAAACATGTGCATGTTCAGGTACAGATAGATGACAGTATCTAACATGTTCATGTTCCATATTTATAGTATGTACTAGGGCCCGACCGATACGGATTTTTGGGGTCTGATACTGATGAAGGGGGTTGGCCGATAGCCGATATATTGGCCGATATTTTAAGTAATTTAATTTTATGTTTTTTTGTTTTTTTATCTCTCAAATAGCCTATTGTTAAACATTTATTATTATAGTAAAGGTTTCAATCATAGAAATATATAGAATATATATCTATTAGAGGTTGACCAATGTGGGGTTTTCCAAAGGCGATGTCTATATACACCACTGATATTCATGGCCATATTTTGAAAATGTCTCGTCGCTGATATATCGGCCACCGATTCATCGGTTGGGCCCTAGTATGCACTGATCCAATATACATGATGACTATTGAGACAGATTTACGACTGGTTTAGCTCTATGTCTCTGCATGTTGACACCGTAGCTATAGGATGGTCATCGGGTAACCACGCAGCTGTTAAAGAACAGTTTATTCTTTCTTCAAACGCATGTATAAAACAGAACAAATATTCTCAAACTATTTCTACAGTTTGCTCGAAGCTGCACATGGACACAAGCACCAGTTTGTGTGAACATTTGAAAGCTAAGAACCTCAAGAGTTGCGGCTGGAGGCTGCACTGGCTCTGACTGGGACTTTATCTGAGACTGGACCTGGGACCGAGGACGTTTATTTCCAAACTGGTTTAAACTCTGGAGCTCGTTCTGCTCTGTCTGGATCATCGGCCTGAGACACTCTCACTTTATCAAACAAAAGAGTTTTTCATCAAAAATGTCGTCTCATTTCTGCTCTCTTTATAGTAAACCAGAAAACGACTAAGCCATTCCTTAAACAGTTGTGGAGTATTTCAATAATCCATGAGTTGTTGGTTCATCGGCCAGTTCCTTCAGCCCGAGTACAGTGTGATTCAAACTGCGTGAATGAACCACCAACACTCCAGCTCTGTTTCCCACGAGGGACAGTGTTACAACAGTCTTTCACCAAACAAACAAAACGCTCTAAAGTCAGTTTTAGTCAACGTATCCACAGATTGTACTCCAACCTTTTCTCTGAAGTACTTGCACTGATTGTTCATTGTCCCTATTAAACTTTCCTGAGCGACTATATTGATTCACAAGCGAAATGACCTGGTCCTCCTTGTTTCAATATGAAATACTCCATCGTTGATTTCCCTCTTCAATCTGTGTGATCTCAGAAAACTCTTTGAGGGAATCCGAGTCCACATCCTTAGCTAATATTTACCCTTCATATTGGTCCTTCGCCCCACTCTGTGATTGGCTGACAGAGACGGCTAATGTTTGCCTCCTCCTCCTCCGCCCTTCTCCTTTAATTGGGCTCGAATCCTCTTTGCCAAACTTCGTTCCTGACATTTCCCGCGCCGCAAGGTCGCTGTACAAGGGCGCGCGTGCAGACCGGGAGAATGAAGCGTCCCGTTTCTTGGTTTGTCTTGAGTTTGTCGTTGTCCCGGTATATTTAGACGTCCCTGAGTGGATTAGAGAAGACGCTGCGCCAACCTCTTGCCGTTTTGGGTGAAGGTGCTGTTGTCGTGGAGGGGGGCGTAGTGGTTGGAAGGCCCGACAGAGCGTCTCACTTACGGAAACCTCAGCGGAGAGCTCCACGACTTTAACGAAAGGCGCTGACTCAAAAAAAACATGTAACTTTGATGAAGTCCGGCCCAAATCCCCACAGAGCCATTTGTCAGAAGTGAATTTTCCAGCTCACACGGCCCTGCTTCAGTTCCGCCAGAGCAAATGTTTACCACAATGAAGAGACGATGAGAGAACAAAGATCTATTTCTGTTCCCAACTATCGCCGTCTCTATATGTTCGAGCGGCTGTCGGCTACGCATTAATAACAGGGTCTGCGGAATGTGCCACAATATGCAGTTTTCCTCCTCTGTCCGACAAATGATATGCTTCTTGATGGAAAATAATGTGTTGCCGCTGTGTGTTATAAAACACTATTTCATTCCGATAATGAGGAGAGTGCCGTGGCATAAATTGGAGAAATCAGTGTAAGCAACAGAAACTGTGGACGTTCATAAGGAGCAACTCACTCCCCAGAGTGAAGTACGGGGAGGTGTGTTGTAGAGATGCACCGATCCATCTTTTTTGCTTCTGATACCGATACTGGGAGTTTGAGTATCTGCCGATATCTGATATTAACCAATACCAAGAGACTTTCGTATAAGTGGCTTTCTCTGAGTGAAAAAGTGAATGGTCCTTTTAGCTCCATTGTGAGATCAATAAAGTCTTATCTTTTCTTGTCATGATGTTACAGATCAATTATCAATTATATCTATGAATAAACTAATGGAGAAACATTTAACAAGGATCACTGGATTTTCAACACTATCCTTGGGACAGGCTACTCTACATTACATTTACATTAATATAAACAGCTCCCTGATGATCTGATCATTACAACTTGTGCATTACAAATGTCTTTTATAAGTTATTCTTTAACAGCATTTCATAAACAAAGATACAAACACGCTCCAGCAGTGGCCCATTTTATGTTGTTAGGCCACTTTAGGTATTCCTATTATAGTTTCTGACCCAGCCTTGATAAGTTGTCGCTAGCAACTTTAGCATGCTGTTGCTAGCCACGGTATTTTGCGCGGTGATCAAAAATACGCCCATGGAGGTTAAAACTCAGAGACTGAATTCTCCAGTTTTTTTAGTTTTAAAATGACATACAGCATGTAAGGCGGTGTCGGTTCAGTGTGTTGCCCAAGGACACAACAATTGATTTTTAATTGATTTGTTTATTTGGTTGGGACAGTGCAGTTAATGAACACACATGGGACTTATGCACGGTACACTCATCGTCAGAATGTTTGGACCCACGGTAAGCCACGGTCACGTCTCATGAGCCGTAACGTATTTGTCCCAAACGGAAACGCTGCCACTCATCACTAAACGCTGGAGTAACAGCACCCGGTGTTCAATCCACCACAAACACATGGTAACTGCATAGCGTGGCCAAAGGAAGAGTCCCAAAAGAACCATGTCTGCATTCGTCATGTCACAATAAAAACGAAAGAGAAACTGTGTGAGCGCTTGGAAATGGGCTGATAGCTTCATTTGTTTAGGAACTCTTCTGTGACTAGAGTGAATTCATGAGTCACAGATCAGAGGAACATCTTTTGTCTTTGAAAACACACCAGTTTGCTTCCTTTAGATCAGCCATTCCCAAAGTCCGGAACATCCGGCCCCCTTATTGATCCGAGATTGTCTCAGGGCCCCCAGTTTACTCAGGAACTTAGAGCCCCTCAATTTCCACAGGGCTTTGTTATTATTTTACTGCTAAAATAACATAAAAAGTAACATCTAGCAATGACTATAGGCTAAATACTGGTTTTAAGTTGCACATTATAGAAAATATATTTATTTTTCCTTTCAAAATCAATTATTTTCAAAGTACTTGTTTTGCAGATAAGCTTTGTAGGCCCCCCTGTAATGCCTCTGAGGCCCCCCAGGGGCCCCGGACCCCACTTTGGGAACCACTGCTTTAGATAATATTCTATTTTAGCATTAGTTTATATGTTTACATGAGGGTAAAAGCATAAAGATGAAAGATAACAGCCTGAAATGGTTGGTGGAAATGATCATCCGGAGCATGTTTGTTGTTTGTGAGTTTTACACAGTGAGCCTTTAAAGCTAGCGTCTGGTTCATATCTGGAGCTGGACAAAAGCAGAAGACAAATGAGTCTATGAGGACAACGCAGTGAACAAACGACACACACCTTTAGACACGTCTGTGACTGAACGACCTCATCGACTCATCGCTGACTTTCCCTCTTAATTCGGGCCACACTTAATTACCCCGGTGAGCCAGCGTTTATTTAGAAATACCTTGAAGAGGAGTAGGAGGTGCTCTGTCAAACACGCTGTATTTACACGAGTCGGCCGTCGCCAGCCCCGAGGAATTAGCACTTCATTACTGCAGCAGCTTGTGCGCGTGCTAACCCACTTTGAGCTGCAGGCCGATGTCACTGTGAGAACCAAACCAAACTACAAACTAAATCCAAATAATGGATAGAGCCGGGTTTAAATGTACGGTTTTATTGTGTTGATAGATTAGTTACAAACATCTTTCAGAGGAGATTGTGGATCCTCTTTAGTTTTTGAATATGTTATTTATAAGTGAAACAATTGTATTTCACCTTGTTTTTTTGGGTTCAAAGCTCAATACATCCCTGAGAAATTTGATCTCAGGGCGGCACGGTGGCACAGCGGTTAGTGCTTGTGCTTCACATCTAGAAGGTCCCGGGTTCGATTCCCACCTGGACGGGGCCTTTCTGTGTGGAGTTTACATGTTCTCCACGTGTCTGCATAGGTTTCCCCTACCACTAAAAACATGTACAATAGACCAGGATGAATGAGAGTGTGTTTGAGCGTGCACATGGGGGACGATGGATGGAAGTGAGCCCAAGGCTCAATCTGGTGTGACCAAATAACCAATAAATCTGTGAAATCCTTGTGTGAAAAAAACCTTCCAAATGTAGTTGAGTGTTCGCCTGTAAAGTGTGGAGTCTTATGGAGCGACTAAAGTGCAGATGTTGTTAAAGAGTGGAATGAAAACGGCCCTAAAGTTGAGTCCCTTTAGCCCTATTCACACGGGATTAGAATTACTTAGGGACCTCAGGTAAAAAGTCAATATTACTGATGTCCTCGGAGTTTCTAGTCTCGTGCGAATCTGCCATGTTTTTTTGTTGTTGTTTTTTTTTCATTTATTTATTTATTCATCCATGTTCATATTTTTCTTTACAGGGTCATACATTAATATGAACAGTACATGGTGAAAAGGAGCATGATGAAGACATTGTCTTATTGTCCATGCCCCTTTGTAATAATTACAACAACAAAAATCGATGACCAAATCGGCGGGTGATCCGTTCAACAAATTTGTGACACTCATGTTGGTATCACAAAATCAATCATTGTAACAATTTTAGAAAACAAACATTCATATTTTTTTTCTTTTTTTTTTCCGTTTCTATATACAAGTTATGTTTTTTTTATATTTCTCCATCTGCATCTCCTTGAACATATTTTTAAATGTATCTATTGTTTGAGAACATTTTAATGTGTCCTTTAATGCATTCCATAATCTTACCCCAGCAACCAAGAAACCTCTGTCTTAATGAGATTCGGGAGAACAGTACAGAAGTTTCCCCTTCGCCTTGTGTCGTCTGTGATCAAGGTCAATTTCTAGTAAATATGTTCTGGTACCAACTTGTGCTTCATTTTCCACATGGTCTGTAAGATTTTTAAATTAGCAAGATCTTTAAATTTAATAGTTTCAGCTTCACAAAAAGGTGGTTAGTATGTTCTCTAGAGCCTTTATGACTTATAATTCTCACAGCCTTTTTTTGTAGCAAAAACATTCGATCTATTACACTTTTGCGTTTCCCCAGAATTCTATACAATATGTAAAGTAAGGGACAATTAATGAAGAATATAAAAGAAATAAGGAAGCCTTATCAAGAACATATTTTACTTTATGCAAAATACCACTTTTGTTCGAATATATTCAATATGTGGCTTCCAGCTGAATTTAGTATCCAACATAACTCCCAGAAATGTAATCTTGGTAACTCTTTCAATCCTTGAGTTGTAAATAGTGATGTTAATATTCCCCTCAATTTTCCTTGTCCCAAAATCATATATTTGTTTTTTTCCCAATTTAATAATAATTTGTTTTGGTCGAACCATTTTTTTAAATTTGCCATTTCAGTGCTTACACAAGATAATAATGCATCGAGGTCACTTCCTGATTTATAAACGGTTGTGTCATCTGCAAACAATAGAAAGCCCATTCTCTTTGTTGCCTCATAGATGTCATTTATGAATAAAATAAAAGTTTTGGGCCGATTATGGAACCCTGTGGGATTCCACATACCACAGTTTCATGTTTTGAGTTTAGTTGATCAAATTGTCCACTTATGCCATAATCCTGCAACTTAGACAACAGAAGTTCATGGTTCACTGAGTCGAATGCTTTTAAATCCAGAAAGACGCTCACCATGTACTGTGAGTGGTCAATAGCAGCGAGGACTTCTTCAGTAAAATGTATCAGTGCAGCAGAGGTGGATCTGTTGGATCTAAACCCATATTGATAATCAAATAATATGTTTTTTTCTTCTAGAAAGGAATCCAATTTGATTGTGAACCATTTCTCAATAATTTTTGAAAACTGTAAAGTATGGATATGGGTCTATAATTGTTAAACATGTGCTTGTCCCCATTTTTAAATATTGGTATTATCTTGGCTGTTTTCATTTTTTGAGGAAAGACACCAGAGATAAAGGAGAGATTGAAAATGTAGGAAAGTGGTTTGAGAATACAATCGGCTAATGTTTGCCTCCTCCTCCTCCGCCCTTCTCCTTTAATTGGGCTCGAATCCTCTTTGCCAAACTTCGTTCCTGACATTTCCCGCGCCGCAAGGTCGCTGTACAAGGGCGCGCGTGCAGACCGGGAGAATGAAGCGTCCCGTTTCTTGGTTTGTCTTGAGTTTGTCGTTGTCCCGGTATATTTAGACGTCCCTGAGTGGATTAGAGAAGACGCTGCGCCAACCTCTTGCCGTTTTGGGTGAAGGTGCCGTTGTCGTGGAGGGGGGCGTAGTGGTTGGAAGGCCCGACAGAGCGTCTCACTTACGGAAACCCCAGCGGAGAGCTCCACGACTTTAACGAAAGGCGCTGTCTCCAAAAAAAACATGTAACTTTGATGAAGTCCGGCCCAAATCCCCACAGAGCCATTTGTCAGAAGTGAATTTTCCAGCTCACACGGCCCTGCTTCAGTTCCGCCAGAGCAAATGTTTACCACAATGAAGAGACGATGAGAGAACAAAGATCTATTTCTGTTCCCAACTATCGCCGTCTCTATATGTTCGAGCGGCTGTCGGCTACGCATTAATAACAGGGTCTGCGGAATGTGCCACAATATGCAGTTTTCCTCCTCTGTCCGACAAATGATACGCTTCTTGATGGAAAATAATGTGTTGCCGCTGTGTGTTATAAAACACTATTTCATTCCGATAATGAGGAGAGTGCCGTGGCATAAATTGGAGAAATCAGTGTAAGCAACAGAAACTGTGGACGCTTCATAAGGCGCAACTCACTCCCCAGAGTGAAGTACGGGGAGGTGTGTTGTATTTGCCATTTTAATGTAGGAAAGTGGTTTGAGAATACAATCAACTGTCTTTTTTACAGTTGATTTTTACATGTCAGTAATTTGGAATGAAAATTTAAAAAGTTGTCACAGCAATGGTGGACAAAACAAGATGGAGGCTCTGAGGGAAAGTTTGGATGCATGCTTTTGGTTTATGTTTAGACGGAGGAGGCTGTTTCAGAGCGAACAAATTAAAGGAGAAAGGAAACTGCTGTTGTATGGTCAGAGCAAAATCCCACAGTCTGATGGTATTCATCGTAACATGCGCCGTGCGGTAAGAAATAGCCTCTTGCTAAAGCAGAGCTCACATAAACAAACCTGAGAGTTAGCGCTCGCATCACGAATGAATAAAAGACCTGTTAAAAAATGACCCGACGTTCCCAGGTCATTTCAGTTTTACCGACGTCCCTAGGTAATTCTAATCCTGTGCCAATAGGGCTTTTGTCTGCACATGCGCCCTGTGTATATTCCTCCCATCTTTATGTTTATGTTTATTTTTTTTATGTTTATTTGGTAGGGACAGTGCAAGTTAATGAACAAGCCACACCGGATTGTAGCCTTGGGCTAATTTCCATCCGTCGTCCCCCATGCGCACTCTCAAACACACTCTCATTCATCCTGGCCTTTAGCCGCTGCTGTCTCCCACAAAGGAAATGACCATATTTGGATTACAGCGTCATCTCGATCACTGCCTTTCCTGCTACACGTGGATTAGGGCTGGGCGATATATCGATATATTTTTAAATGAGATATGGAATTAGACCATATTGTGTATATCGTGATATTTCTAATTCAGATAAGCTATTAAGTTAACAAAAAGAAACATGTAATCTCAAGATGATTTTTCTTAAACTGAGCACTTTATTTTGTTATCTCTTTATATATAAATGCTTCCCTATTTTATTTTCTAGGCTATTTTTATTTAAGATGTTTTTATTTTATTTAATGTGCACCTTACAGAGCTTTGTTATATAGTGTTCATGTTTACATTTATAGTGAGTTTTCAATAAAACTACTCATATTTGGCTTTGACTTATTATATTTCACAGCTCTCACTTTGCGGAAAAAATATCGGGATATATATCGTATATCGATATTCAACTAAAAATAAATCAGGATATGGCTTTTGATCCATTTGCCCAGCTTTAATGTGGATCCAAAACACGTCAGTATTTGAGAATGATTATGAGAAAGGCCCCTCCCCAAGGCTCATAAAAAGTAAGCTTGGTCTCTTGGGGAGAGAACCAGCAAAAAATGTCAACATTGACCAAACTCTCGCTCGACTTTCCCATCAGCACCGGCTCCGTGCAGAGCGGATATGCACCTGACCAGACCAATGCGCGGGGTTCACTTCTACTTGATTACCACACTTAGACCAAATGAATAATAACCGGCCTTGTAGAGAATAATTACACCACTTCAGCACCAAGGACAGCTCCCAACCAAACATGTCCCACTGCGAGCCGCCTCCCATTGGCTCTCCTCTTTCCCTTCAGCTGCGAGCTAAAGTTCAGGCCTTTTCTGCCCCTTTGTGACCCTACTCTCTACTCCTCATGCCATCCAACTTTCAGAACGCGAAATAAGAATATTTGTGCTTTATTTCAGAAAGAGCTTGTATCTACTCCCCATGTTGTATCATATTGGGCCCAATTTGTAGGAGATATTTTATGGAAAAAGGTATGGTCACTTCCCAACAAAGTTCTGATAACAAACAAGGTGAAAGAGGTTTCGTACAAAATCATCCATAAATATTATCCAGTTAATTTTTTTATGACAAAGTTCAAAAGGGACATTGATGTGAACTGTTCTATCTGTGGAGATCATTCAGAGACAGTACAACATTTTTTTTGGACATGTTCGTACTCCAAGAAATTCTGGAAAGTATTCTGCAGTTTTATAATTGAACATCTATACAAGGACTTTACCATAAAATGGGAAAATATTGTTTTTTGTTTCTTCAGAAAACAAAAGAATGAAGACATTTACTTAGTTATTAATTTACTTATACTTTTGTCCAAATTTTATATCCATAAATGTAAATATTCCAAGCAGAAACCCAACTTTACACATTTTCATAGTGATACTCTCTCTTATATGAAGATTTTGGAAAGTTCTGATAACCAAAAGGCTGTGAAAACCATCTGTATTTGCTCAAAATACAATATATTTGTGAATGTATAATTATATACCCCTGGCATACTGTTTGTATACATTGTATACTTATTGCAATAAATAAAAAAATAAAAAAATAAATACACTTTCAGAACGCGAACAAATCCCTCCAAAAAGCCTCCCTCTGTCGTCTGAAGTTAGATTTACAGTCACACAATGATCACACCCGGCTCACCTCCACACACCAGGTTTAAAGTGCAGATGACACATTTTTTTGGTTATGTTTATACTTTCACTTCCTTATTGGACACTGACAGGAAGTGACATAGATAGAGGCAATTTTAAACTGTTGCCGTGCCGACCATGTTATGTCCATGGAAAAAGTCAAGCTGTTATGGAACTTTACCTCTATCTATCTCACTTTCTGTCCGTCACTTAAAATTCAAATAAAACTAACTTTTCTGCCCAATATTTTTTATTCAAATTGCTGCTTCACTGGAAAGAGATTAGAATCATTACAACAGATGAAGAGTTCATTTGCAAAAACACATAAGTGCCATTGAAAAAACATGTGTCTTTATGTAGCAGTGTTTTTAGTTTCTTTAGTTTCACAAGTCACTTTAAAATGAGTGAGTCCAGTGTCAGCAGCGTTTCCTCCTGCTGCTCTCCTAATACGGCTCTCATGTCACTCTCCTCGTGCCTGAGCCTCCGCCTCTGCCCGCGGCTCCAGCCCTGCCACATGCTGCATTTGTTTAGTCCTCCAGCTGTCGCGCACTCCCCCGTGGGCCCCGGCTCTCTCCAGCCTGAGCGGTGATGGATGACCGCTCTCCTGCCGCTGCCGCGCGGATGTGCTACTAATGGCATGCAACGGCGATATGGGCCTAACCCGCAGGAGTCTCCCCTGTCCCCCCCTGTCCCCCCTGTCCCAGTGAAAGCTCCAGCCCCGCCGCAGGTTAAAGCAGCCGCCTGTGGTCTGATGGTCTGATGTATGAAGGGTCTGGGTCTGACGGTCATTATAAGATTGTTAAGGCGAGACGCTGCTGGTGAAAAGAAAACATTACTGATAGAAATATGAGGAAAAACACGTATTGCAAGTTTTCTATCATTGTTTTCATACAAAATAAGCCATTGCTTTTATTTTCTGTGACACAATCTAAATAATGGATAAAAACAGGTTAATGGTTTTATATACAGTATTACAAAGATTTGCTCTGAGGGGATTTTGAATCGTGTTTCGTTTTTGAATAAGCTATTTATAAGTGAAAAAATCTGTATATAGATATTTAAAAATGCCTCTGATAAAACCCTCCAGATCTTATTGATTTCGAGCCTGTAAAGTGTGGAGTCTGTAGGACGACTTAAGTGGAGATTAGAACAGGGCCATATGGCAAAAATGTATATCACGGTATGAAAAAGGAATATCACGATAACGATGTATTTGGCGATATAATTTACACCTGAAAATACTTCAAAATCAAAGCCTTTAAGGCAAATTCATTTAAAGCTATTTTATTCTCTTTATTCATCTAAATTCACCTAAATCTCTACCTGGAAAACACAGAAGATAAGATAAAATAATATTGCTACAATAACTGCTGCCCCTTCACCTCCATCACAGTGACAGGCCTGTAAGGTCACCTGCCTCTCTGCACTTTACCTTTATATTGACAGGAGACTGGGGATAGAGCTGTGAGTATTAACACGTTTGGGACATGTGTTTGCCAGCAACATAAGTCTAATTAATAGTAGCTTTAAAGGATTCACTGTATCTGTCTCACATCTCTGTCCTGATCAGACATGCAGGAGAGAGAGAGAGGGGGGGGGGGGGAGACTTACATGAGCACTCCTGATGAGAAGGATATTATTAACCTTTAACCACATTTGCAATATGGTTTTCTTCATCATGTTGTTGGTAGTGCCAGGCTGAGAAAGTTAGCTAGCGAGCTAGGTAATGCTACAATAGAAACATACTTGATTCATATCATTAGATTGTTTAAGCGCCTGCCCCTGTAGCCTCCACAGTCATGTTTCTGCTGCTGCTTTGAGTGACTCTGAGCGTAGCATTAGCTGCGATGTCTGTGTGGTTCTGAAATCAGCTGCACATGCAGATGACATCATCTACAGTATGAACGTTTACACTGCTGTCCAAAAACTATACCGGTATTACCATGCATGATATGATATGACCCAACCCTAGTGCAGATGTGTTTAAGGAGTGGAATGCAAAGGTCCCTAAAGTTTAGTCTCCCTTTGTCTGCACATGCAGAATAATTTGAACCATTTTGCATTTAAAATAACTTATATTTGAGCAGCAGCAGCTTCGTGGTTGTAAACTACGCAGCGGCGGAGTGATCTGCTAGAAAATAGTCCCTCAAAATTTGATAATTCATTTGATGCAAGGTCAGTTATATTTCAAAAAATATTCTATCGACACAGACATTTATATGGTTAGCCTTGCACTAGGCTAGCGCCACTAAACTCTTTAAACATAAGGACTGCATGAATTAAAAAAATAAATAAAAAATCTCCAGAAATCTAAACTAGGAAATGAGGCCCTATGTCAAAATCCTGAAATATCCCTTTAATCTTGACATCCCTACATTGTGTAATAAGAGTCCCAAATGGATTACCATGACACTACTGTTCCGGGGGTGGCCACAGTGGCCTTGGGGCTGACGGACATGTGCCTGCATGGTGTTGTTGGTGAATATGTCACAGATAATGTAAGGCCTGTGGTGGTGTTTGAACAGTGGAGTATGAGCAGGAGCCTGACGTTGTTTATTTGATGTGACAAATGTGTCCAAACAGACATCAATCACAGCGTTAACCGTCGTCTCCGCTTCACGCCGGGAGGAACAACAGGACCAGGCCTTCACTCTGCCTTTTTACCAACAACCAATCAATTTTGTAGATTGGGTATTTGGAGGTGAAGGCACATGCAGATTATGTCCCAGATTCCACTCACCTCTTTTATGTCTTTTGACCAGTTGCCTACTTTTCACAGTCAGACCCCACTTTTGGACAGGCTGTTTGGATGGTCACAGGGCCGTCACGCTGAGCAGCAGAACACCATCTACTGTCCCACGCAGAGAGGAGCGCTCGTCTCAAATCAAAGTAGTCTGGTCCTTTGGTAAAGCAGACTTTTGTGCAGATAACCAGGTTATAATGCATTTGTATTGGTAGTAAATTCAATGTTTGTTGTTGTTGTTTGTATTACTGTGACAGCATTGCTCTCGGAAAGATAGGAAATGTGCTTAGAAAAGTCATCGCTGTGAAGAACAGGGATGTTAGAAAGGACAAATGTCTGCACTTTCTCTCAAGGCAGGATGCTGCAAGTGAATATCGAAAAATAAAACTGTGATGTTTTATGCATACGAATTGGCTAGGTTAGCTAGGTTTAAATGTGTGTTTTTAGTAACAAATATTTCTTCAGAGAGATGGTGGATCTTGTTTAGTTTTTGAATAAGCTAACTATGAGTCAAATCTGCAAACAAATCTAATGTTGCCTTGTTTTTTAGGATCCAGGCTCAGGAATTAGATATTGAAGGTAAAGTGTGGAGTCTTCTGGAGCGACTAAAGTGCAGATGTTGTTAAACTTTGTCTGCACATGCGCCCTTTAGCCGCTGCTGTCTCCCACAAAGGAAATGACCATATTTGGATTACAGCGTCATCTCGGTCACAGCCTTTCGTGCTACACGTGGATACCAAACACGTCAGTATTTGGGAATGAATAAGCGTGGGGGAAAATCCTTTTTGTCAGAGTTACTACCGTAAAGGGAGAGTTTTTTTCTTTTTATGAGACATAAAAACTAAGATGTAAATCTCCACACTGACCTCAGCGCCTGGCCTTTAGAGCGGGACAGTCACATGACACTCCCCTCAGTGCTCTTCTTCTTGTCCTGTTGTTAAATCAAGTCCAGCTCCATTGACTGCCGCTGTTTCCTCAGTTCATCCTGTATTTGCCTTAACCCACTGGGAGCGCGCCCCTCCATGGCCTTAGCTCTGGGAGTCTGCACACACAGTCTGTTTGCTTCCTTTCTTTCATCAATACAAGTGGGATATAGTCTCTGCAAATGTAAACTCCCCGCAGCAGTGATGTATGGTCCAGTGTGCCGCAGTGGACCTGAGGCTGTGCACCTGTTGGTCCCCAGCAGCGCGTTCTAACTGTACTGTCGTTTTTACACATGACCAACATCGTGTCTTTACGGCCACGGAACTAGAGTTTTAATGTCAGAATGAAAAAGACTGAACTCTGCCCTTATGATGCTTATTCTAGGGCGTTTTGTCTATTCTAGGGCGTCTTGTCTATTCTAGGCGTTTTGTCTATTCTAGGGCGTTTTGTCTATTCTAGGGCGTTTTGTCTATTCTAGGGTTTTGTCTATTCTAGGCGTCTTGTCTATTCTAGGGTGTTTTGTCTATTCTAGGGCGTCTTGTCTATTCTAGGACGTCTTGTCTATTCTAGGGTTTTGTCTATTCTAGGGCGTTTTGTCTATTCTAGGGCGTTTGTCTATTCTAGGGCGTTTTGTCTATTCTAGGGGTTTTGTCTATTCTAGGGCGTTTTGTCTATTCTAGGGTGTTTTGTCTATTCTAGGGCGTTTTGTCTATTCTAGGCGTTTTGTCTATTCTAGGGCGTTTGTCTATTCTAGGGCGTCTTGTCTATTCTAGGACGTCTTGTCTATTCTAGGGTGTTTTGTCTATTCTAGGGCGTTTTGTCTATTCTAGGGCGTTTTGTCTATTCTAGGACGTCTTGTCTATTCTAGGACGTCTTGTCTATTCTAGGGTGTTTTGTCTATTCTAGGGCGTCTTGTCTATTCTAGGACGTCTTGTCTATTCTAGGGTGTTTTGTCTATTCTAGGGCGTTTTGTCTATTCTAGGGCGTTTTGTCTATTCTAGGACGTCTTGTCTATTCTAGGGCGTTTTGTCTATTCTAGGGCGTCTTGTCTATCTAGGGTGTTTTGTCTATTCTAGGGCGTCTTGTCTATTCTAGGGCATCTTGTCTATTCTAGGGCATCTTGTCTATTCTAGGGTGTTTTGTCTATTCTAGGGCGTCTTGTCTATTCTAGGGCATCTTGTCTATTCTAGGGCATCTTGTCTATTCTAGGGCATCTTGTCTATTCTAGGGCGTTTTGTCTATTCTAGGGCGTTTTGTCTATTCTAGGGCGTTTTGTCTATTCTAGGACGTCTTGTCTATTCTAGGGCGTTTTGTCTATTCTAGGACGTCTTGTCTATTCTAGGGCATCTTGTCTATTCTAGGACGTCTTGTCTATTCTAGGGCGTCTTGTCTATTCTAGGACGTCTTGTCTATTCTAGGGTGTTTTGTCTATTCTAGGGCGTCTTGTCTATTCTAGGGCGGTTTGTCTATTCTAGGGTGTTTTGACTATTCTAGGGCGTTTGTCTATTCTAGGGCGTCTTGTCTATTCTAGGGCGTTTGTTATGTCTATTCTAGGGCGTCTTGTCTATTCTAGGCGTCTTGTCTATCTAGGCGTCTTGTCTATTCTAGGGCGGTTTGTCTATTCTAGGGCGTCTTGTCTATTCTAGGGCGTCTTGTCTATTCTAGGGCGTCTTGTCTATTCTAGGACGTCTTGTCTATTCTAGGGCGTCTTGTCTATTCTAGGGCGTCTTGTCTATTCTAGGACGTCTTGTCTATTCTAGGGTGTTTTGACTCACTAGCGAGTCAGAGATTTATCCAGGAAATCCCTCCAACATGGCTGTGTCGATCCCTGGCCTTTCCTTACGCTTATTCATTCCCAAATACTGACATGCTTGGTATCCACGTGTAGCACGAAAGGCTGTGATTGAGATGACGCTGTAATCCAAATATGGTCATTTCCTTTGTGGGAGACAGCAGCGGCTAAAGAGAGGAGGAATATACACAGGGCGCATGTGCAGACAAAGGGACTAAACTTTAGGGCCGTTTTCATTCCACTCTTTAACGACATCTGCCCTTTGGTCGCTCCATAAGACTCCACACTTTACAGGCGAACACTCAACTACTTTTTTTATTATATTATTATTTTTTTATTATATTATATAAGTTATTTTTTTTATTTTTTTTATATCTAATTCCTGCCTGGTTTATTCAGCTTTGAACTGCAAAAAAATAGGTGAACGTTGAATTTTTACAGATGTTTTCATTTACAAATAAAACTCATCAAGCTCCAAACAACACACATTAACCCTCACTGTGGCATTATTTAGATTTCGACCAAGACGTCTAATCACACTCAATTCCACATATATGCGCAGCACATTTTCATAACATCCGATACGAGCGGAGATTGTAATCTGCCTTCCATTAGGTTTCTCATAAATCCATATCCTTATGCATGACTCTGTATTAATCTATATTAGCGAGCGTGAATGAGCCACCGCTCGCTGTGCGCCGTGATTCTGTGTATCTCGCTGCCTGTAATTCCCCTGAGCCGGAGAGAAAGGCCGAGGTCACATGGCGCTTTTGCCCAAAGAGCGCAGGCATTAAGAGGCTTAGCGTCAGCACCTTCTGCCCCTCACACGCCTTTATGTCCCAACAACCAAAGACAGCATACAGGAAATCAATGGTCAGCCGTGGAATAGTCGTCAGTTATTTTGATGTATATATCCCATCTGTCCTTCCTGTTTTAGCTTTATTTAAGCGACAGGCTGCAGGTGATCAATCAAACTTTTTTTATAAAGCAAATACAGAGAGAGAGAGAGAGAGAAGAGAGACCCCAGGTGTAGACTGTGCAAAGAGGCCAATGATACAATCCAGCACATAACTGCAGGGTGTAAGATGCTGGCAGGGAAAGCTTACATGGAGCGCCATAACCAAGTGGCTGGCATAGTGTACAGGAACATCTGTGCAGAGTATGGGCTGGAAACCCCAAGGTCAAAGTGGGAAACACCTCCAAAGGTGGTAGAGAATGACCGAGCCAAGATCCTGTGGGACGTCCAGATACAGACGGACAGAATGGTAATGAACCAACCGGACATCGTGGTGGTGGACAAAGAGCAGAGGAAAGCCGTGGTGGTTGACATAGCAATACCAAGCGACTTCAACATCAGGAAAAAGGAACACGAGAAACTAGAGAAATACCAGGGGCTCAGAGAAGAGCTAGAGAAGGCCTGGAGAGTGAAGGCATCAGTGGTGCCACTCGGGGCAGTGACCCCCAAACTGGAGGAGTGGCTCCAGCAGATCCCAGGAAATACATCGGACATCTCGGTCCAGAAAAGTGCAGTTCTGGGAACTGCAAAGATACTGCGCAGAACCCTCAAGCTCCCAGGCCTCTGGTAGAGGACCCGAGCTTGGAGGAAAGAGAGACCGCCCGCGGAGGGTGAGGAAGAGTTTAAAAAAATATATATATACAGTGGTCAAAGGTGAGGTTTTCTCCTTAACATATTGGTTTCAGAGTACTGTATATAAAAAAAAAAAAAACCCCACCCGAACCGAGCACCATTTCTCCAGTTCGACTTTACCCAGATCCAAAAGCTTCTTGGAGAATGCAAAATGAAGACAAAAACGAGGATGAAAATCCAACAACAAAGTGACAAAAAAGTGGCAAAAGAGCGACAAAAACGTGCCGGAAAAGTAACAATAACACAATGAAAAAAAGCAACGAAAAACGACTAAAGAAAGACGAAAAAGCAACAACAAAGTGACATAAAAGCCACAAAAGAGCCACTAAAAATGTGACAGAAATGTAACGGAAACGCAACAAAAAGTGACTAAAACGCTTCAAAATGTGATCAAAAGGCAGGGCCATAATCAGTTATGCAGCTCTTAGCTTTCAGATGAGGCATTACACTGGCCTATAGGCATCGAGGAGCTTTTAGATTTGGGTAAAGCCGCACTGGAGAAAATGCGCTTGAGTAAAGTGGGGGGTAAGAGGTTAACAACATCTCCACTTTAGTCGCTTCTACAGGCTCCACCTCAGCTACAGTTGGAAGCTGTTGTTTTTAAATATCTACAGTAATTCCCTGCCTGACTTACTGAGCTTTGAAGCCAAGATCCAAAATCCTCTCTGAAAAAATAAATCTTTGTTACTAATATATCAACAAAATAAAAGCAACCATTTAATCCTGGCTCTAACCACTGTTTGGATCTTTTTTTTTTTTATGACAGAAAACTTACATTTATATCAATAATGTTCAGCTAAAGTTTCACATATCTGTATCTGTAAATCTGTAAAGTATCTGTAAAGTCTGGCTTTGGCTTTTCATCATAATTGTAGGCCATCCGCTCTGAGGTGGAGGAAATGCACTGCAGGTAAATAATCATTTCCTGTTCACATCAGTGTGCACACGCCAACCTAAACACTATGTTCAAAAGATACTGTCCCTTCGTCTTCTTCTGGAACTAGTATAATCAGCACATTGTAGCTGCTGTCGGACTGTTCCTGACATAGCTTTGGATTAGAAACCTTTCCTCTCTAAACCATTCCAACAGACTTTCCCCGCTGCCGTCGTCGAACATGTAAGTGGCAAACGGCCGCATTTATATGACACATTACGGCGCGCTCTCTAAAGGCGCATCGTTTTGAAAGCGTTCGCCCCGTCGTGGGAAATGAAGAGAAGAAGACAAGAAAGGGACCATTAACTGAATCTATATCACCTAGCAGTAGCCTCCGGGCGCACATTATTACATACATTACGGTAATATGCTCTGCCACAGTCCTCGGGTGGGTTTGAGTCTGGATGAGAGGGAATTGCCTCGCGTCCTGCGGGGAGCTCTGGAGTGTGCGGGGGGGCTTTGGGAGCGGGAGGAGCACGGGGGGCCTCTAGGGAGCGGGAGGTCATGTGATGTCTGCCCTCCGGCCTCTTCATTACTCCACATCTGGGCTTGGTCCTCCCGCAGCATCAGATCACAGTCTTTAACCCCTTAACCCCCACCTGAACCGAGCACGTTCACTCCTGTTTGGCTTTACCCAAATCTAAAAGCGTCTTGAAAAAACTAGCGACATGATAGCGACAAAAATGAGACGAAAACGAGGATGAAGATGCAACAATAATGTAACAAAAATGTGACACAAACGCCACAAAAGAGTAACAGAAAGTGGCAATAAAGTGACAAAAAGCAATGAAAAGAAATGTCAAAAATGTGACTACAACGCAACAAAAACGCAAGGAACAAGATCTGTTTAAATGAGTTCTGTAGGTCTTAGCTTTCAAATGAGGCGTTACACTGGCCTGTAGGCTGTAACATTTTAGATTTGGGTAAAGCTGAATGGGAGAAAATGGCGGGGTTTTAGAGGTGAAAGGCTCGCTGTAGCGTTCAGACCAGTCGAGTGGTTCATGTCAGGCTTGTCCGTCATTAGCTGTAAGTTTCCAAACATGATGTAAGACAAAGATCCATTATTAGCACAGTGGTCAATGTTGACATGTTTAGCTAGTTTTAATGTATAAAAAAGATTAAACTCACCCTTTTGCTTATTTTATGACGTTTTGTCGCTTTGAACTGGAGATTTCCAGAAAATAATGACGGCATTGTCACAAGTAAGTCAGGTGTTAGTCCTGAGCCGCTGCGACTGAGCCGCGCTGCTATTGTGGGTCAAGCTGACCCGCATGTTTTTGGAGGTAGAGGAAACCTGGCTGTCGTCTGTCTCCTCTGATCCTCTGAAACGGTGCACCGCCTCCTGGGTTTGTCCCTGTTTCAGAGCGTGGTGTCCTGCACTGGTCAGCTCCACCTCCTCCTCCTCCTCCTCTTCCTCCTGCACAGCTCCCTCCGCTCCACAACAGTCTTTCACCAGCTTCTCCTCGTTTGTCCCTTACTTGTTTCCTGTAGCTGTTCTTGTGACGCCTCCTCTGTGCTGCAGTGTGGGGGCTCTTGGTGCCTCTGTAGTGTCTCTGAAGAAGACATGTGTCGGTCTCAAATGTCTTTAGCTCATAAGCTGCTGTTTGTTTATTTTTAAAAAGCTGCTTCTTCAGGACCATTATGGACTCTCTGCAGTAAAAAAAATAAAAATCCACCGATCCCCACGAAAACATGACAAAGACGTACAAAAGTATTCAGTAAAACAATGTGGAACAGAAACTGCAAATACAGAGAGAGAGAGGAAAGATCTTTACAGCTAATATATCAACAAAGTAAAACGTCTTATTTCTAAATGCAAACATAAAATGACAGAAAACATTTTCCTCATGTTTATATCAGTAATGTATTATACAGCAACAGTTTTTCCCTGTTCACCAGCAGCGTCTCGCCATTCAGTTCTCAAAAGTACGTGTCTACAGTCAGCTCGGCCCGGATCGCGACGGCGTCTTTAAACCAGGGAGCGTATTTGGATTACAGCGCGTGGATAATCGACGCTGCGTCTCTCCTTAAATCAACGTTTGTGGCAACAACGTCCTGTTAAACGAGTGTTGAATAATGCGGGGTCGCTGTGGCTGTGCAGCCCTGGACTCGCCGCCACACGAGGACCGTCCCGTGCTTGTGAATTCTTGGGAGCAGATGGCATGTTCAAAGTCACTGTCTCTTCAGCGTCTGCACTCAGGCGTGAGAACAAGCACCTCCCACAGCGACTGGGCCGAGCCGAGTCCTAATCAGGCTGCGCACTGGACTACATGGGACTTTATTTACTTCCTACATGACCGACATACTGTACATATGCTCGCTCTGGCCGATACAGGAGGAAGGAGCTTATCGTAATTCCCCGGTGTAATCTCCCCACTGGGTTACAGTCTAATGAGGGAAATAAAGCGTGATTCACACCCACTGCTTTCTACTATTGGCTGTTTTAACCTCTTAACCCCTGCCTGAACTGAGCACATTTTCTCCAGTTCTGCTTTACCCCAATGTAAAGCCTCATTTGAAAGCTAAGACCTACAAAACTGATGGTCAGTATTTGTGAATCAAGAAGCATGGGGGAAGTTGTAGTTACTTCCTGGAGATCTACGGCTCGTGAGCGACAAAACGTCATAAAGTAAGCATCGTAAGGGAAGTGTCTTTTGTCTTTTTTATACTCTGACATAAAACTAAGAGGAGGTAGAGACACTTTTACGTTGGTTCTTTGCAAACGCTGGACGGTCAGAGCTGTATTGAGCTTTAAAAAGGCATCATTGTTAGAAGTGTCCACATATTGACTGAGACATTTCTCCTCTTGAGTTCAAATGTTTACTCTGTTCGTACAGAAGCCGTCAGTGCTGCGTGCCTACACTCCCTCCTCCGTCAGCCCGGCTAAAGAGCACTAAAAGCCTGAAAAGTTCCATGAATATTTCATTCAAATATATGTATTTCCCAGCGCACTCTGCAATCACCATAATGGATGCGGCGCTCGCCTGAGAAAAATACAGTGCTTTCTGTCGGCGCTGAGCGGAGGTGTAAATACACTGTGGCTTTGGTTAATTGAGAGCGCTTCGTTTGTGAGCCGCTTTACACACATACATATATATTATACATATATATTTAAGTCCTCTACAAACTAGACCAGCTACAGTCATGATCATGTCCGAAATATGATCATGTTATTGAAATAAGATCATTATAACTTCAGACTCTTGCTGGACGGAATAATAAAAAAAATTGAAAAGAGTGAAAATCCTTTTATTATATTATATTATTATGTTTTTTCTATCTTTTATGGTTTATAATTAATTAACAAATAAAATCAAACACATCCTGTCAATAGTATCTGCTGTAGGGTCATGTTTGTCCTGTTGCAGCAGAACATAGTTACTATAGTAACTATTGTCTCCAAAGTCAAAGTAGATCGACTACAGTCCTGTCCACATGTGTCATGGTCCACCATGATGCAGAGGAACCGGGACACACATGACTCTACATCAGATACAATTATTACTCTGACTCAGTCTTGTGATGTTATTACACATACATTGATGTAGTTATTATGCTCTTCCCACTATGATACTTGTTATTAATAAACACAGAAGTTTCAGCCTTGTATTCCTCTGTCCAGCTGAAGTATGAAATTCTACTGCAGAATCTCCATGACTTCCTTCTTCACCTGTGGCTCTGTGACTGAAGTGTTGGGACGGTCGTCCTGAACCAGGCGATTTGTCACAGTGTCAAAGCCCCAAAGCGCATGGGTTTCAAAACACTGGGCTGAAACACGATTCAAAACGTCACGTGTCACATGACTCCGGCTGAACGGTGTTGCATGAAACATCATTGTTTCAAAGCACTTCACCACTCCTTTCTCCATGTTTGTTAGAGTTTCAGAGTGTCGTGTGGCTGCGCCCACATGGCCTGCTTGTTAAAGCAGCTGCTCTTGTAAACAACACTGGTCTGACCTCAGCAGTGTGGGTACGAGTCCTGAGTGTCTTTCTCATTCACTCTGTACTACAGGCCTCTGTGTTTACATAACTATGAATGCTAATGTCTTTTATGAAAATAAATGAGCAAAACGAAGCGTCCAGTGGGAGGAAAAATTAAGACAATTGTATAATTGCTATATTTTTCTTTTACAACTGTAAGTTTGTGAGTTGAACCCTGAAACTGTGAATGCTGTTGTAATGACACTTTGCCACTAGATGTCACTGTGGGGAGATTGTTTCGAACTGTGATTCGAAGCTCCGGCACAATCGCTTCAACTGCTTTAGTGTTTTATAAAGCCTCACTTTGCCCATCCATGGAGCACATTGTATGTAGAGTCATGACACTGTCTGACCTATAGTTAACTCTGAACAGAGTCACTTGATAGTAACAGTACACACTAAACAGCGTCACATTGCTCTGTGGTCATCAGTGTTCATGTTGTTGACTACACTATTTCTCATGTAGGCAATAACACAATTGAAGCTCGATATATTGAGGTTGGAAAGTATTGTGAAAAACGATATAATTGAAGACCTTTTAATGTTGAAGAAACAAACTTAGCTGAAAAATGACTGTAAAGCTTTGTTTGAAAAGTATCCCACAACAAACATGAAATACAATGAAACACAACTTACATTACATTTAGATAAATGGAGGGGAAAATACTGCACTGATGGTATATATTGAGCCCAAACATGTATGTATTCATGTACTGGTGGATAAGTTGATATAGTAATCATGGTGAGAGGCCTAGTCCCATGTTACAAGAGACAGCTATAGCCTCAATAGAACAATGTATTCACAACGCTAAAGTAAAAGTGAGTAGCCTTAACCCCTGAGGCCAATGCTATGTTTCATAAAACATACAGTGGTGCATGTATGATGTTAGTAATCCGTGTATCCTTCAGAGAGCTGCGTGTGAGCTGAGCCTGCGCTGTACACTCTGTTGTGATATGTACAATATGTCAGCGTGGCCTGTGGTAATTACAAACATTAGCGTCCCACGCCTTAATGGTGCTGTTTACTCAATGGGCCATCTCCCCTTCTAATAGGCTTTGCTTCTCGCTGCCATTGTCTTTGTTTGACCCTCGAGCCTCGCCATAGAAATCACCAGAATGGGAAATATTGTTTACATTACAGAACATGATTACAGCGGACGCTCAAGTGCTGTTTATGTCTTTGTTCAATCACTTCCCTCCACACCCACTGAGGGGCTCGGCAAAGACTGGCATCACTCCAATGGACAGTTACCATGGCAGCACGATGTACACATTATATCTCTAGCAGAATTTTTTAGACAATGGTCAACTCCAGAAACAACAACAAAAAACATGAATAGGTCGGGCTCACATTCTACAATTGTACTTCAGTGGGAGCAGGTGCCAATACAACTCTACAGGAGGGAAACCGTTTCTGAATTTCCAAAAAAGCAAATGTCCCTGATCATTACTTGACAGTGATTGGAATCACAAACCTGACTCATTATTCTTATTCTACTGACCCAACATGTTTTTGAATATTGTCTCGCCTTCATGAGGAAATAATTAGACCATAGTTCATATGAGCTGGAAGAGAGGACTTTACACTTTGTGACAGTTCTTGTTTCATGTGATATACATGTGACGTGTCCCGTTTTGGTCGGGAAACGACTGTATTTTGACCCGTCTTGGAGCTTGGTTGGGCTGCTGGGACGGCTCGCAGCGGGCGCTAGAAAATGTCCCGTATTTTCAAATCCAAAACTTGAAAGGTAAAGATTTGGCCCAGGAATTACAGAGACATGAGCAGAAATCTGCATATCGAGCATTACCATGGTTACCAGAATGGGGTTTTCAGTTGCCCTCCACCTTGATTTTAAATGACAGTATAGGCTCTTTAGAATATTGTGATGATCCGTTTGGAGGAAATGCCCATGCCAGGACACAAAATCACAAAATGGCTGCCAGTCAGATAAATGGATAGAAATGGAATAGTTAGTCAATATTTGTTGATAAGGAATACAGATACAAAATAAATGCCCCAAAATAACATTGATATTATTTTTTACATCTTCCAAATCTTCATCTTTATGATGTCTATTGCATTATACATTTAGATTTGCAATTTTGTTGGGATTATTTGTGTAGAGATACATCCTTTTTCACTTTATTCTTGACTTGTTTTCTGGCTGTACCAATATTTTCCCCCAGTTACAGTGTAAATATGACCAGGACTGCTTTATAACTGCTTTATAAGAAAAGAGGTATAACACTCGACGGTGCATTAGAAGGTGATGCTTTAGAAGCCTTTTGCGGTTATTTTTTCAGGAGAAAAAAAACGCCAAAGAATGCGTGTGTGGGGAATCAGTCCAGAGTGTTCACCAGTGGAAAAGGTTCCATGTTGTAAACGCTCACTCAGATCTGCAGTATTTGATCCCGCTTTCCCCGACAAACAGGACCAGTCGTCTAACGTCCATTTGTCAGGCCTTCACAGCGCGCCGGTCGCCCCATCCTTCAGCTCATGTTTGGAGCCGCGGGGCGTGAAGCTGATCTGAGGCTGCGTTTCCGACACCCGACCCCACACACCGGCTCCGTTTGTTCGCCAGGGACCATTTATCACGTCTGCAGCTCTCGGCGCGACACACGCGACCGTGGCCGGCCTCGCCCCGCAAAAAGGAAGCGCTCAGTGGCTAACTGTCCAACTATCCAGGATTTATGGAGTGTGGAGCGCGCGGCGGGCCCCCGGGCACGTCACCGCTGTCGCAAAAAAAAAAAAACAGAGACGAGTCACACCAGGCTGGAGTTCAGGGTCAGCACAGACGCCTCACAACTATTCATGAGCTCTGGGTAACGGGAGGGGAAGAGGCAGATTTATGGAGACTTTTGCACCCGGAGGTCCGTCTTGCGTGACAGATAGGAAAGCACAAGTACGGGTTCAAAAACATCACAATCCAGGACGGACTTAAAGCGAGACGCTGCAGGTGGACACAGGGATTTTTCACACAGTGGTCCATGTGGAGATTTTTAGATAAAAAAGACCAAACTTACCCTGTCCGATGCTTGTTTGATGATTTTTTGTCACTAGATATCCATGTAACTAC
This sequence comes from Neogobius melanostomus, assembly GCA_007210695.1. NCBI lineage: Eukaryota > Metazoa > Chordata > Actinopteri > Gobiiformes > Gobiidae > Neogobius > Neogobius melanostomus. The sequence goes on along the minus strand of VHKM01000474.1, from coordinate 1,267,655 downwards.
AACATCGCGCCGCATCGACCGCTTTCCCACGCTTATTCATTCACAAATATTGACTTATTTTGTATCCACGGGTGCTAATCCAAATATTAGGGATGCACCGATCCAAGACTGGTATCGGATATCGGAGCCGATACTGGAACAAATCCAATATCAGTTATCGGCCACTAATATCCGATACTGAGCCGATACCAGTTTTGGCTCTGTGAATATGGACATGCTGTATGTCAGTTTGAAGCTAGGAACCTGGAGGATTCAATCGCTGAGTTAGTTTTACACTCTGCAAAAGTATTTTTGATCGCTGTGCCACAGCTAGCAACAGCATCCTAGCGGCCGTATGCTAATGCTAACAGCAGCTAATCAAGGCTGGGTCAGAAACTATGATAGAAATACCTAACGTGGACTAATATAATGAAATCGGCCACTGCTGCCAAGTGTTTGTATTTTAGTTGATTTGAATATTTTATTTCGAGCTAAAGAAGAAAAGAAAAACAGAAATATATATATACATAATAAAATAAAAATAAAAAATAATTTACATTACAGCTCGAAAAGGAGTGGGAAGAAGACAGCTTATTGACTCCCACCCCTGTTCATAAACTTCAATAACAATAACTATAACAATAACTGACAACAGTGCATATTTCTTACCATTTTACAAAACAACTATCAACCGAGTTGGTTACATATTAACAAATGCAACACTGCATTATACCAGGTCAACATTCACAGTATCTCACACGCTCAACATTCACAGTATTTCACACGCTACAACCAGTGTATTATTTCTGTCTCCCATACAGAATTCATTACCATGTTGGCATTATCGTTGTTCACCATCACCATTACAACCCATATAGCATTACTCTGTATCAAAGTGTTTGAATGGTACATAAAATACTCCACATTTATTCATGAAAGGTACAGTAATCGCAGACTGATTGATGTTCATGATAACAAGAATGGTCTTAATGATATGTGTTAAAAGGGATTCGGGGCTTTTCTTTCTTTTTCTTCTTTTCTGTGTCTGGACCTGCTGCCAGAGGGGAGCAGCCCCCGAGCAACCGGACCATCATTTGTTAAGTGTCTTATACTATGCATTAAAAGAGACAAATTTTAGGAGTCTGCTGCCAGAAGAGAGTTTCCTCGAGCTGCCGGCCCCCACATGTCTGCCCTATACTATGGTTATGTTGAATGCGGAGTACATAGATATGTGCATGTTTTACTTCTAAGAATTTATTTCCTTTATATTACCATCAGCATCAATAGCAGTACTGCTGTCTGAATCGATTAAGTTTGATTCTAAGAATAATCTATAGATTGTTAGGTATTAATCCTAGACTATTACATTTAAAGTTTAAAGTTAAAATAGTGATGATAACAACACAACAGCAACAACAATAACAATGGCAATAACAACTGCAATAGTGTAATAGTAACAACCACAATATACTTCATTATTAGTTAGATCTGACCTTTAAAGTACACAGCACTTTGTGACACCCATTAGCAATCAAGTACCCATTTCCTCCTCCTGGTACTTTGACCATACCATTTTTTATATCTTGATTTGAAATGATGAATATTTGGACATTGTTTAAGTTCTGCCCCCAATTTGTTCCAGAGTTTAACTCCACATACAGACACACACATACTTTTCCTAGTGGAAGACACTGCTTGAACCTTAAAGTTGTCACACCCCCTCAGGTTATATCTCCCTTCTGTGCGTGCAAAAAGCATTTGTATCCTTGCAGGTAGCGCATTTTTGTTGGCTTTAAACAGAAGTTGGGCAGTAGAGAAATCGACTAAATCATGCATTTTTAACAGTTTAGACTGCAGAAATAATATATTAGTGTGATCATAATATCCTACTTTATGTATAATTCTTACAGCCCGTTTTTGGAGTATAACAAGGGGTGTAATGAACTTTTATAGTTATTGCCCCAAATTTCTACACAGTAGTTTAGATATGGCAAAACTAATGAAGTATATAACAAAAATAATGCATTGTAATTTAAGAAAAACTTTGCTTTGTTAATGATTGAGATAATGAAATGTTTTTAAAGAATAACTGATATAATACTTTTGTAATGCACAAGATGTAATGATCAGATAGTGTCAAAAATCCAGTGATCCTTGTTAAATGTTTCCATTAGTTTATTAATAGATATGATTGATAGTTGATTTGTAACATTATGACAAGAAAATACTTGACTGAAATGAAAATAAGAGGACCATTCACTTTTTCACTCAGAGAATGTCACTTTTAAGAAAGTCTCTTGGTGTCGGTTAATATCGGATATCGGCAGATACTCAAACACCCAGTATCAGTATCGGAAGCAAAAGGTCTGGATCGGCAGCAGCAGAAAAGGCATCGATATCCACACACCTGTGCAGACATAACTGAACTTATGTCTTCTATAAATGAGGTTTCCGTTCCGCTCTTGCAACAACATCTGCACTTCAGTAGCTCCTACAGACTCCTCACGTTACACAGACATTTTTTATATCTTATTCCTGTCTGATTTATGGAGCTTTGAACCCAAAAACAAGGACTTACAAACAGCTGATTCCAAAACAATAACTGTAACTAATATGTCAAGAAAATAAAAGCCTATATTTAAACCAGGCTCTGTCCGTCATTTAGATGTTGTCACTGGAAATATTAGCAATTTTTATGTCATTACATTTTCCAATGTAAAGCTCTTTGAGTACCTAATGTAAGTGGAATCTAAATGTGACTCTCAGGGGACAGTGCCGCTCGTATGAGGGTTTGAACTGGTCCCACGGTACAGGCTAACCATGCTTTAGGTCAAGTGTTGGGGAAACTTGAGACTATTGTGTGTATTTGGGGAACGTGCTCAATAAATATGATTCCCTAAGAATGAAGTCTGAATGAGCAAACGTTATTTTACACCCACAAAGTGTTTCAACTCCAAATCCACCGTCACCATGACAACCAGCGTCCACGTAAGTGCTGACATCAAACCCTCCATCTCGCTGCTTTTACCTCAGACCAATGCACATCTCCAAAGCAGAAACAACAGTCAGGGCCAGTAGGGCATTTTCAGCGCTGTTCTCATGCAGATGCAGAGTGGAAGCACTGGCCTTGGCATGTGCGGGGGAAGAGGAAGAGGTATGTTTTATACTAACACCGTGACATTCTTTTGATACATTCAATGAAGATAACGTGAATTTATTTTGAACATCTGATTTACATAAAAGAATCATAAATCCCATCATAGTTCAGACAAACATTACTTAATATCCCAAGCCTTGATAAACTCATGGCTTACGTCAATATTTGTTTGTACACATGTACAGTATCTTCTGTAAAGGTTTTCACTATTTTGAACGAGACGCTGTAGAGGTTTGGTGAGAATTGTAGTGCGTGTGCTCATGCTCCGCTCCGAGGTTACGGTGTGACGTCACCATGAATGAGGCCCATCATTTGAACAAGTCTTGGCTACCTTTCACTTTCAAGCCGAGCTGAAAGAGCCCCCCACCCCTGGGTGCCACTGCCACACTGTCACTGCGCGCCTTGGACACAGTCTGTGCTGTCCAACAGTAAAAATAGTCCCTTTGTAGCTCAAGCCAGAGACACATTTATCCATCCAAACTTCTGTGTTCTTTGAGAGTCAATATGTGCTCAGCATGGAGCTGTGTGGTCCTGCCAACTTCACTTTTCTACTGAATAATTGCACCAGCGGACTGGATACAGTCAATATCATAAATACATGTAGCTCATTAAGTAAGCACTGACTGTTCTGGAATACAGGCTTTACAACTAAACTCTGTTATATTCATCATCTGTGTTGGCTTTAACTACCGCCTTTTGCTGCAATTCCAGCTGCAAGTCTGTTGGGGTTTGTCTCTATCAGTCCTGCACTTCCTGAGACTGATTCTTCTTTGTAAAACAGCTCAAGCTCAGTTAGATTAGATGAAGAGCGCTTGTGAACCGCAGTTTTCAGATCTTTCCACAGATTCTGGATTGGATTTAGGTCTGGACTTTGACCTGGCCTTTCTAACACATGGATATTTTTTGTTTTCAACCATTCCATTGTTGACCGGCTTTATGTTCAGGGTCGTTGTCTTGCTGGAAGTTGAAGCTCTGCCCCAGTTTCAAGTCTTTTTCAGACTCCAACATGTTTTCGTCCAAGATTGCCCTGTATTTGGCCCCATCCATCTTCCCATCAACTCAAACCATCCTCCCTGTCCCTGCTGAAGAAAAGCCCCCCAGAGCATGATGCTCCCCCACCATGTTTGACAGTGGGGGTGGTGTTTTCAGGGTGATGTGCAGTGTTACTTTTACACCAAACATAGCGTTGTGCATTCAGGCCAAACTGATTGATCTTATCTGACTAAAGCACCTTCTTCACATGTTTGCTGTATCCCCCATGTGGCTTCTGGCAAACAGCAAACAGGACTTCTTATGGTTTTCTTTTAAAAACGGCTTCTTCTAGCCGCTCTGCCATAAGGCCAGATTTGTGCAGTGTACGACTAATAGTTGTTCTGTGGACAGTTTCCCCCACCTGAGCTGTAGCTCTCTGCAGTTCATCCAGGGTCATCATAGGCTTCATAGGGAGTGAGGAGGGAGTGAATCTGTCTCCCTCTTCTCTCCCCTCTCTCCCCCTCTCTCCCCCACACACCTGACTGCAGCACTGAAGCTGGCACTGATGAATCCGTCTCTCTCAGACTCAAACCCCAGTACGCTGCAGGACACATCTGAGGCTCTTTCAAACTGTCAGTGGAGGTTTGGATGATTGAGTCTCTTCTATTAATTTTTATTTCATCATGCTTTAGTCGACAAAAATATCTTAACATTTTGGCCACAGTTTTAACAACTTTTAATTTAGTTTTAGTCTCAATTTAGTCAGAAAAGTGAAATATCTAGCTGGAGTTTGTATGTTTCCACACTCTCTCCTTTATATCTGAAGGGAAACCACACCACACCTGACAGTCTAAAACATGAGGACACAACACTCAGGATGAAGGTTAGAGCACTCTGCACATTACAAATATAAAGTGTCTTTAACTGGACTTTTTTTCTAGCACTTTTCACCATGTTACAATTTGCTCTCTCATCAATAACTTACCTCCATATCAGTGTTGATTTCGTCAACAAAAACATCCATAATTGCAGTCAAAGTCATATTTTTTCTGACTAAAATGAGATTAAAACTGAATTAAAAGTTGTTTACGGGACTAAAACTATGACAAAATAAAAATGAAAAGAAGAGACTCAAATCATCCACACGTCCAATAACAGTTTGAAACAGCCTCATATCATTTCAATCCTCGGCCACAGGAACAGCTCTGAGCTTTGTTCATGTGGGAAAAGCTCCATGAAGCAGAGGACAGCCATTAAATATTTAATTATAATAAATATGACAAATGCAAAGTCGACTAAATTTGTGTCCGTTTTAGTCGACTAAACTTACATGCAATTTGAGTCGACTAAAACTGGACTAAAATGATATTTTGGTCAAAAGACTAAGACTAAATGAACTATGCCATAATTAAAGCTACCTGTGAGTAATCTTTGAATCTCGAGGTCCAGAGTTCCTCCAGCACTGCACCGACAGCCCCCAAACACCTCCTCCTGAGCTCCATGTCCAGGACATGCTTCCCTCACCTCTCCATCATTCTTTCATCACACAGTTAAGACACAATCTTTATTTTTCTCTCTCTTTATTGAAACAGCTGCACAGCCAAGGGGAGAGATGTGGGAGGAGCTTCTAGTGAGATTGTTTGAAAACCAAAGCCTTGTACCTGATTTTTAAGATATCTTAAGGGTTCATTTCCCAGAGGAGCTCTTCACATACAGTAAAAGACAATAACATGCACTGAATGGATGAGCTGTGAGGGGGAAGTACTCGGCGAGCAGATACTGAGGAGATAAATAGACGGACAGATCTGACTCCCTGGCAGCGCCCGGGTCAGACGGCCAATACTCAGGAGGAGCCTGAAAACATGAGCATGTTTCCCTCTCTCATTCTCCAGGCCAAATCTTTTTATCTGCTCTAATCTCCCTATCCTGCCCCCTGCGCTAATCTCCATGTTGGATGTTTGTGCACACGAGTAAATCCTTTGCATTTTAGCATCTAAAAAAAGGAGAGGTCCGTGTGTGTGTGTGTGTGTGTGGTGTGTGGTGTGTGTGGTGTGTGTGTGTGAGGAGTGAGTTACAGCCTCTCCTGTTGGAGCGCTGCTGCGTGGCTTTCATTCAGCCTGAGTGCAGAGGGCGTGTGACTAATGCAGAGCGGTGGTTACGAGGACAGACCGGGGCGCAGGAGAGGCTGGAGTCACTGTGGAGGAGCGGGAGATACTGCAGCTCCAAAAACATGGCTACAACTATACAGTACAAAGCTGGGGTAACTCATATAGCATCTGAAATCCATGTATTTCCGTGGTGGTCCGCTCCGGTTCACTTCGCCGTACTTGTGTAGGTGGAGGAGGTGATGTGGGAGCCTCATTGTTCTCTCTAACGCTTAATCGCTTTTAGGGTGCATACGTTAATGCATAATTCATCATAACTTCATCGTGTACAAGCATGAGTTCATGAACAGATACTCATGAATTATCACAGTTAATTAAGGCAATGAACTCATTAACAATCATGAGTGATGAAGAAGATCTTTATTTATATGACGAATCATGATCAGGATGAATTCTGTGCAGAACAAACAAACGGACCAGGCCCATCCTTTGTATAAACCTGCAGAATCAGTGTCCATTACAGTGGAACTTGCTAACGTTAGCAGGATATCTGACTAATATTTAGCCACAAATATTCAATTGACTCTTGACGTTTTTCATTATTACCAGAGTTTAGTAAACTGTGTGTGATCCGCGGCGAGGAGAAATGAGCTGCGTGTCAGATGACTGGATCTGACCGTGAATCCGTGGTCTTGAATCTGCAGCGGCCCCGGCCTGCAGGTTTATCACTGCTAATGCTATCACTAAACTACTCTGGCTAACAGCCACAGGTTGAACACTCACTGAGGACGCTCTGCAGCTGCTAACACCATCATCATGGCAGAGAAAAGAAGCTTGTTTCCTTTGCAGTGCTGTCTCTCACTGCCTCGCTGATAACGTGCAACAAAGACCCATGCTCCTTTTTGTCAAACAGCTTAAATGTTGTTGGTCTCTCTCTAAAAGTGCCTCCAGATCCTTTAGAGTGCCGTGACTCGCTGCCCGTGTGTTGATGCACAGACGGGGACGCCTTAAGGGTCAGGATCAAAGGCTTCATGCAAGAGCTGTCAATGGAGGCACAGAGCATACAAACACTTACAGGTAGGGATGTCACGGTTACCGGTGTAGCGGTAAACCCCGTTAAAAATGTTTACTGTCTTGTTTTTGAAAAACTGGATTACCGCGCCCGCGGTGTCGGCAGAGTGAGCCTCACCGGCCGCCGTCTCATCTGCTGAAGCCGACTCTGTAGCTCCAAAACAAAACTTTCTCGAAGCTGGAGTCATGTCTGAGACGACAGCGCTCAGGACGTCTCTCAGCCTCAAACAGGACCAAGTCTGAAGTCTGGGCATATTTTGGGTATTTTAAGAAAGCTGAAGGACAGTTGATAGACAGTTATCCTGTTTGCAGAGCGTGCAGGAAAAGTGTCTCTAAAGGCAGCGATACTTCAAACCTCATGACTCACCTGCGTGACCGTCACCACAGCTCTATAGCCAATGCAAGTAAGTTAACGTTAGCGTTTTAGCTGAAATGAATGATGTGAGGACTTTGTGTTGAGTGAGAATGTAACGAGTCCGAGTCATCCCGTCGTGGATACCTCTGGCACAATGCGTTACAGGCTCCTGGAGGGCAGATTAAAGTCGCCAATGCAATAGATTCACTCTCGCCGCATTATTATGAATTTAACAATGATTACTGTCTGATGGCATTTTCCCAAATCTGCAGAGCGAAAGCAAACTGGAAGGACACAAACTGAGAACAATATTCCTGATATAGAGGGTTTATCTAGTTAGAAATATCTAACACGTTCGGGTGCTATAAATAGTACATGTAATAACCTCCAAACGATCAACAATACATAGTTATACTTCATTTACTTTGATGTGAAAAGTTGCACTTTTGATAAGGCTTTGTCTGTATTTTTTAAATATAACAAACACTGTTACACTTTTTTAAACTATTTCAGTTTGTGTAGGACTATCAATGCTTTCTGAACTTATTAACACACATAAACAAAATACCGCGATAATACCGAAAACCTTGATCATCTTGGTCACAATAACCGTGAGGTCAAATGTTCATACCGTGACATCCCTACTTACGGGACATAGTGCTTCAACAATCCTTTTTCACGTAACAAAGAGGTAAATACAAATAGGGCGACTGCCTGATGCACTCTTCAAGGGCTCACCAACCAGAAGCTCTACACTGTCTACTTTTCTACACACGCTTGATGAGTCACATTTTAGATGTAGTTTCTTTCTATTCTGAACACAGTCTGCAAACATTTGGGTCAATATGATAATGATAATAAACACACTGAAGGCATTTTCTTTGAAATGTCATCTTGGCTTCCAATCCTCCTGATGAACTCCATCTAAGTCACATTTTACACGAGTGCCTTTGAAGCTTCAGCAGCTCTCCAACGTTTTTGTTTCGTAAAATGGAAAATGTCCTTTACAAATTCACGGAAATTTGCAACCCTAAGACTCTTTTTAAAAGTCCCTTGATGTGCACTTTACACATACAAACTGCTCGTCACCGTCCATGATGTTATTATCTCCATCCACCAAGCCCCTGTCCGTCACTTACTGAAATGAAAAGTCCAGTTTGTGCCGCACCTCTCTCTGGGACAGGCCCATTGTTCATGTGTCTACACTTCCCCCAAATGATGATTCAGTGGCGCCTTTTCAGCTTTTGACAACGCGCTGAGGAGTTCTCCAAACCCTTTCAGAAGCCTCTGCCACTGAAACATCCGCATGACTTAGCGTTTATTTGAAAATGCTCTGCCCTTGAATAATTACTTAATTCCTATTGGCTGCTCTTTTCCGACTGCTCTCGCCGGCGTCGGAGTCTTTCCGAGCTCCCGTACAAAGAACATTTAGACAGCAAATGCCACGGCTCTTTGTTCCGCAGCCCTTAAAATATATCCCGCGCTATGGAAACCGAGCCGCACTGTTATCTATATTTAGCGAATGGCTGCTCTGGGGAACGGGGATTTGCGCGATACCGAGAGGTGAAGGGATGAAACGGAGACAGACAGACAGCTAAAGTGCGGCATTGTCACGTTACAGAAAGTGTCTCCAACATGAAAGCCGGGCAGGCGGGGAGGAACGGAAACTTCCGCCTGTGATCCAGCAGAAAACAGCATCCCAAACCACGGCGTTGGGCTGCGTGAGCAGGCTCGTATGCTCTCAGCACAAGGCAGAGAGGCTCTAATTGGACTGAGAATGCTATTTGCAGGCACTTAGACGGATGGGAGAGAGCGGAAATACTCAGTCCACAAAAAGGGTGGAAATGTGGCCCATAATGAGGCTGGACCGACATGTGCAAAAGGTAACACCAAGCATAAAAACAACACTATGCCAAGTGTTTCACGTCACCATCCGCCATGACCTAACTCTTACTTTAAATGAAGGGTTCAGTAGTCATCTAGACTAGGCCATTCTTGAGTTTAAGAGAATTTGAGCCGAGGAAGAAAGATATCAATTAGATTTTTTCCTGATTTTTCCTGATATAAATATAAGCATAAAAATGGCCAGCATTTTCCAGCATCCATCCATTTTCTTCCACTTGTCCGTTGCCGGGTCGTGGGGGCAGCTGTTGGAGCTGCACCAGCCCCTATGGCTCCTCCTGCAGGTGGTGGGTCCACAGAAGGACGGCCTCATGGTTCTAACCGGGCCTGTTGGTCTCTCATAAGGGGCTTCTGAACCGCTCTTTGTCTGACCCGTCACCTAGGACCTGTTTGCCATGGGAGACCCTACCAGGGGCACAAAGCCCCCGACAACAGAGCTCCAGGATCATTCAGGCTCAAACCCTCCACCACGTTAAGGTGGAGGTTCCAGGAGGGGATCGTTCCAGCAACAAAATCTAAATAATGGAAAGAGCCAGGTTTAAATGTGTGATTTCATTTTGTTGATATATTACAAGATTTTTTCAGAAGGGATTTTGGATCGTAATCAGTCTTTTAATAATCAATTGGTAGGTGAAAAGATTGTTGGGGTTCAAAGCTCAATAGATCAGGCTGGGAATTAATAATCTGTCTGAAAAATTCTTTAATATCTTTTTGAGTCCGAGCCTGTAAAGTGTGGAGTCTGTAGGAGCGACTAAAGTGGAGATGTTGTTGCAAGAGAACATCTCCTCCAGGAATGAATGTATTCAGTCTTTCATAGCTGGTTTCTCCCACGAAGGAAATGACCATATTTGGATTACAGTGTTATCTCTGGCGTCTTTCATGCTACACGTGGATGCCAAACAATGTCAACATTTGTGAATGAATAAGTGTGAGGAAAACGGCTTTTGCCCCTGCGTGATGTTGTAGTTACTTCCTGTAAATCTCCGTCTCGTTAGTGGCAAAACGTCCGAAAGTAAACATCGTAAAGGGTAAGTCCCGTCTTTGTTTTTACCCTGACATTAAAGAAAAAAAAAGAGAGAAGACTAGCTAAAACATTGACCACCGCGAGAAGAATAAGTGTTTTCACCTGCAGCGCCTCGCCTTCAATGAACAAAAACAGCCACCTCAAAGAAATGCTCTACCACAGATCCACATGTACAGTAGAAGGCTGACGGCTCAGTGCAGGGCAGGGGGTTAATCCACCTCGTGCCAGTGCCAGTGATGCCAGTATAGGTGCCAGTGAGCGCCTAGTTTGACTGAGCCCAACAGCATTTGGTCAGTCTCAGGAACACATGTCCCGGCTTCCAAACGGCTTCCGCGGGCTTCCAGCTCTTGGCGTGCGGCGGCGCTGACTCAGAGTGTGGTAAATAGGTGGTGATCCTCGAGATGAGCGCAGTGTTTAGAATGGGAAAACCAGCAAATATTAGCTGACGTGACAAAAGTACTGGCGGATACAGCTGAAGCCATGCGTAAAATATGAATGAGAACCTGAACCTTCATGGTGGAACGCTACCAGACTGTAAAGGGTGTGACTGTTGGTTTGAGCTCAGCGTGTGTCCATTCACCAAGGAAACGCTCAAATCAATCCAACATGGCCTTTTATTATTCCGTGGAATTAACTATCCCTCCACAGATGGGACATTGTAAATAAATTGAATGTGTTGAATAAAGTTGGATTAAAACAGCAAAGGGGAATAAAATTCAAGTCTGTGATCACATTGATTTCCGTAGCCGTGCAGCGTGTTACCTGCAGACGGCACTGATCCACGCTGATTACTTCTTATATTGCATCAGAGACTGTTCTTATTGCTCCTGCTGCAGGCGTGTTGTTTTCATATTGTCTATACATCTGTTGGACTGTCCCAGCGCCCAACGCACTAGACTGCATGGACCCGTATACACACTCAATTCAATTATCGTGTGAAAACCAATGTAGAAAAGTAAACATTCACTTAAGATGTGCATATGAATGCCTGGCCCTTTGTTGTGAGCCTATATGTCATACAGGTGTCTACTATGGGAGATCAGATGTTAACGCCTGCATCTGTTACAGGGAAGTCTGTAAAAGGCAGTAACTGACTAGTAAACACATTCCACTCCCTCTCCGGGCAACAGTGACAACAAGTGTCTCTACAAACATGAGTCACATAGGCCTATTCAAAAGAATTGAATGACAACATAAAACAGAGTGACACGACTTACCACTAAAGTAAAACAAGTGTATCTAAACACTATATAAAGTTACTAAACACTACAAAGTTACACGCAGTAACAAATCATGAGCCAGGACTCCCAACACAGTCCACCAACCCCAGGCAAGGACCACGGCAGCATAGAAACAGGTTTAAGGCACACACCACATGAATATCCACACAGTTCACTGATAAGAGTGCAGTCCAGCCTGATGCTCTCAGGGAGCTGGCTCTTCTCCAGGCTGGCCAGGAAACGCAAAGAGCTCATAGGAAATGATGAGCGCTGACAGTGAAGTGTGCACATACCAGGGGTCCCGTGGGGACTGTGCTGAGGTGCTCATGCCCCAGGCAGAGCTGTGGAGAATGTGAGGACGGTCTGGTTTAAACAACAGAGGTCTCTTAGGCTCACCTCAGCCAGGTCAAACATCCTCCTCTGTGCACATGCACTCACCCAAACCATTACTGAAGGTTCAGCCTGCTCTGCTTAAGTCTTTGTTGGCTTACACGTTCAGAGAGATTGTCATTATGCAAAATACACTTTTGAGAATTTAACCACGTTATAACATTGTGTCCTCATCAAAAACAGACCTGGAGTAGTATGTCACTACATTTGAGTCGCCCTGTTGTGAAATAAACAAACCTCTCTTCTTTTAGCAGAAGTGCTTTATAATTTGTCAGTCCTGCATTTTGTTGAATAGTAGAAAGCAACCAGAAGTGTTCTCCATATTTTTGGTATGAACCATCACTGGTCACATAACTTATTACCTTGCCTTTGATTTATCACCATGCCGTTTGCTAAAGATGATAGATGTTGGCTTTTCTTCTTTATTTTACCATGGTTAATTGCCCACTGCTGCCAGCAGGGGGCACTCCATTCAGGACAGAAGAACTACATGAGCAGTGGTGGGGGCTGCCAAGAGTGCTCATCCTGGACAGTGGTGCTGAAGTAGCTTCTCCTGCTGGTTAGCTTTACCCCCTGTGGAGCTGTCCATGGTGCTGCTGTTCTATACGGTACATTCATGGTTGCCAAATCCGCTGTCCAGGGTGCTGAGGTCGGCCTCTGTACTAGCTCCTTGTGTTGGAGCTGTCCATGGTACTGAAGACTCCTTCAGTTAGACCCAGAGTCAGCACTGCTCTTCCAAAAGATGTGCTGTGTTACCTGCTGAAGGAGCTGTCCAGGGTCCTGAAGACTCCTCCAGTTGGCCTCTGTGACTCATTTTCTTAGCTAAATTCTGCTCTAAATGCTCTAGAGTACATTACAAAACACTTGCTGCGTCTTCCGAAAGTAGAATAAATTAGCATCCGTTTAATTTTGATTGTCCCCAGTGGACATGAGTTACATAACACAGGTAGATGATGCTCTGTTTGATCGTCGCTCTGTCACAGTGAGAATGCATGCTATTTTTACCATTAATGGTTCTGTTGGCTGGTTTTTTTACAAAGGTATCTGCCCATGTTTCCCAGAGATTACTTGCAAAGCAAAGGCATATTCCACAGTTTATGTCGTATACAAGCTGATTTAGACAAATTGTGTGGTTTCATCACATGGCTTTTCTCGTCCTGTTGGACCTAAGCGTGACAGCAGATCTGCCAGTCCAATCCCCTGCCGCCTCACGTGTTTGGACTGGTGAGTATTCTTCATTTGGCTGGAGGCTTTGCGGGTATTTCCAGGAGCATCATTCTCCCTCACCAACGCAGTCTAAATATTATCATCATCCATCATCACGCGGACTTCCTGAATACACAATCCGAGCACATTTCCATACGGCTCTGGGCCGGTTGCATCGCTGTAATTATGATACAAAAGGCCTCCGCTCTCCTTTCTTACATCTCTGACAAAAGCAATGTCAGAATGATCATCGTTACAATTTGGAATGAAGTTTTCAGCGCAACCTCAGTTAGGAGCGAGACAAGCTTCTGCATATTCCATATTTCTGGGAAGGATTGCGGCCCCATCTTATTTATGACACTTCATTAATACCTGCCTTAAAGTTAAACTTTGGGGAGTAAAGCCAGGACTCTTTGAAGCTTTTCATAAAACAATTTTCAATCGTTTCTACTCCCAAGTTTGCTGAAGCTGTCCAAAACAGATGAAGACTTTGGAGGCACCATGAGGTAATCCATTTTAGTTTTGGAAAGATGGATAGAGCCAGGTTTAAATGTATCGCTTTATTTTGTTGATATGTTGGTTACAAAGATTTGCTCTGAGAAGAGTTATTATATATCTTGTTTAGATTTTGAATAGGCAAGTTATTAGCCAAAAAAAAATGTGTCTAATCAGTGTCAGATAAAATCTTCAAACAACAGAGCTGTGTCTGGTTTCCCTATTGTGCTCAAAATAGCTCGACTGGCCGCACAGGCGCACACACATGCATATCATTATATTCGACTCCATTGATTTCCACTGTGCTCGCTACAATTAATTAGTATTTATGTCAATTTCAGCTGAATTGCCGCCCAAATCACAGAATAATGGTGGCAACAAAGCTCTGTAGCCATACTCTGATAAGGACTACGTCTTTCCGTGCTCCATAACTCTTACACGCGGACATCTTTAGGACTCACATAGGCACGGAGACTGTGTCGGGGGGATTCCGTGGATTTGTTTCTAAATTTGCCTTTAAAGCTAAGATGTCAGGCGAGAACAGGATCTGTAAATTAACCACTGCATAGACATCTATATTTTCACCTGCATTGTCTTAAAGGAACAGGCCACCGTTTTTACATACTGAGATATGTTCTTACCTGAGCTTAGACAAGTTCATTGTACCTGTCTGGTCTCCACGTGTGCCTTCCGTAACGTAAACACAGCACAGACGGCGTTAGCATTTAGCCTCTCTCTTCTCCTCTATAGCTCCAAACGAGGTGAAGATAGAAGCTACCAAACTCTTCCACGTTTTCTCTATTTAAATATGGTTACTGAAGTGTTACACTATAAAGTATAATTACACAAAATTAAACAATGTGGATTTTCTAAGCGGATAAAAAGGGGAACTATATTGTAAGGCGTAATAATACCAGGAGTAATTCGGCATCCGAATTCACTTTACTGTGCGGATGCCGAATTACTCCTGGTATTATTACGCCTTACAATATAGTTCCCCTTTTTATCCGCTTAGAAAATCCACATTGTTTAATTTTGTGTAATTATACTTTATAGTGTAACACTTCATGTAACCATATTTAAATAGAGAAAACGTGGAAGAGTTTGGTAGCTTCTATCTTCACCTCGTTTGGAGCTATAGAGGAGAAGAGAGAGGCTAAATGCTAACGCCGTCTGTGCTGTGTTTACGTTATGGAAGGCACACGTGGAGACCAGACAGGTACAAATGAACTCGTCTAAGCTCAGGTAAGAACATATCTCAGTATGTAAAAACTGTGGCCTAAGTGTTTAAATAATAACAATATCACATCCTCCTATATGACAACACAACGTGGATAAACCTTCTTCTTTGCATGAGCCAGTGGTATTTGCAGCACACTCGCACGCTGCCACCTACTGCTCTGGAGTGAGCATCGTAGAGCTTCTGAATGGAACAAATCACAACGCCAAACGTTTACTTTCCACTTTTGGAAAATTGAATACAGTACTAACGTGATTCAATATAATGCCAATACAGTAAGTACTACGAGACCGATGCAGAGGCTGAAACGACTGGACGTAATTCACTTTGCACAGTTGAAAATATTCACAGGTGAAGTCTAATTATACTCCGTCCTCTGTGTGCTGTCAGGACTTCTTAGGGGAGCGCGGCCATAATGAGACCTGAGCGATTGAAAAGAGTTCCCGAAATGGCGGCGCACAGCAGCGGAAAGTTTAGGAGCGAGGGGAGCGAGAGGGGTGCGTGGTCTGAATGACAACTGTTATTACGGAGTCAGAAATAGCCGCGTGAATGTGTGCGGAGGCGGGAGTGGGGGCTCTGATTGGAATAACCGTGAGTGACAGGAGCAGGATACGCCTCGGTGTTATCTCCGCCGCGCCACATTGATCGTGTACGGAGATCAAACCGTTCGGGAATCCACTTTGGGGTCCAGACCCGCCATTAAAGAACTACTGTGCTGACTGATTTAAAGGGATACTTCAGGATTTTTGACATAGGGCCTCATTTCCTAGTTATCCAGAGCGTTGTTGATGTCTGGAGATATTTTTTTTCTTAAATTCATGCAGTTCTTATATTTGAAGAGTCTAGTTGCGCTAGGCTAGTGCAAGGCTAAAGCATTTCTATGGTATCAGTTAGCCTGCATTAAAAACAGTTGACCCACTCCACAGTGCACCTGAAATCACTTATAACACCAGACTAACCATATAAATGTCTGTGTTAATAGAATCATGTTTGAAATATAACTGACCTTGTATCACATGAATTACCGCATTTTGAGGGACTATTTTCTCGCAGATCACTCCGCCGCTGCGTTAGCTTACAGCCACGAAGCTGATGCTGCTCAAATATAAGTTATTTTAAATGATTCTATTAACACAGACATTTATATGGTTAGTCTGGTGTTATAAGTAATTTACCTCAGGTGCACTGTGGAGTGGGTCAGACTGTTTTTAATGCAGGCTAACTGATACCATAGAAATGCTTTAGCCTTGCCCTAGCCTAGCGCAACTAGACTCTTCAAATATAAGAACTGCATGAATTTAAGAAAAAAATATCTCCAGACATCAACAACACTCTGGATAACTAGGAAATGAGGCCCAATGTCAAAAATCCCGAAGTATCCCTTTAAGGCAAGAGCAGGGTAAAACAGTTACATACTTTGGCTGAACATTACTGATATAAACATGAGGAAAACATGTATAGAAGTTTTCTGTCATTTTCTGTCTTTTTATAAACTAACTATTTTATGCATTAGAAAGAGACCAGCGACAAAATCTAAATAATAGACAGAGCCAGGTTTAAATGTATATTTTTATTTTGTTGATATATTAGTTGTAAAGATTTTTTCAGAGGGGAATTTGGATCTTGTTTAGTTTTGAATAAGCTAATTATAAGTGAAGAAATCTGTTTGTTCAGGGTTCAATAAATCAGGCTGGGAATTAGATATTAAAAACTGAAGTGGGAGTCTGTAAACTGAAGTGGGAGTCTGTAAACTGAAGTGGAGTCTGTAAACTGAAGTGGGAGTCTTCTGGAGCGACTAAAGTGCAGATGTTGTTAAAGTTTAGTCCCTTTGTCTGCACATGCGCCCTTTAGCCGCTGCTGTCTCCCACAAAGGAAATGACCATATTTGGATTACAGCGTCATGTCAATCACTGCCTTTCGTGCTACACGTGGATACCAAACATGTCAGTATTTGGGAATGTGAGAAAAAAGTCTTTTGTGGCGTAACGTTGTAGTCACTTTCTGGGAATCTCCGGCTCGCTAGCGGCCAAACGTCATAAACTAAAGATGGTAAAGGGAGAGTTTGGTCTTTTTGTTTGATATTAAAACAAAAGGGAGAAAACTCGCTAAAAATCTCCACATTGATTCTCTGCGCCGGCACACAACAGCTCCGTTCACACTTGCGAGGAGCTGCGTCTCATTCCGAAGCCTGGCACGTCCCGTCGGCGGAGGTGTGACCAATTCTGGGGATCGGCGCCTTTATCCCGGATTCTCCTGGGACTAGCCACCCTAAATACAGCTCAGACCCTCCGCCCGCCTGTTTATCAGCCCCCGGAGCAGGCAGGGAGAGACAGAGCAGCTGGGACTGTCGTGACTTACCTTGGGCTTAGAGCAAATGACTGTTTAATTTGCTCTGTGTTGCAGGTAATTTGTCCCATTCACTGGGGGCGGCCCGGTCCCAGCGCTGCCGTCCGCCCGATCGATAAGGCCCAGAAAATATGGCAGCGTGACGCGGGGTTTGGCTGCGCGGGCCTTTACTCAGAGAACGTCTTTATCTGTCCAAATCACATTCATGTATGCAGTGTCTGACAAAGACTAGTTTGGTGCAGATTTCCCCAAACTCCTGCAATACTGATACCGTGACCTGGCAGGGCAGGGCAGCTCTGGAGAGGCTGTCCAAGAGCTCAGCCTGCTCCGAAAGCACCAAAAAATATGAAAATTATACAAAATACAGTCATGTCGGCAAAAACAGGTGCTAAATTGTACTTTTTCTTGTGGACATCGGATTTACCATTAGGAACTGAGAGAACAGCCACAAAGAAAAACATGTATATATTTATTTTATATATTTCTTGGTTTATTTGGTCGGGACAGTGCATGTTAATGAACATACATGGGTCTCATGCATGTAAACAACCAATGACAGAACATGATCTTAATTAATGAGATCGATTTGTCTAATTATTACTGCAAATCAGCGTTCTCATCTCCATCTACAGGCTGTGACTTGTTGCACAGCACCGATTGTGAAACGTACAGACGCAGAAACAAAGAGTCACAGGTAAAGTCTGCTTTGTTCAGAACAACAGCTCGTCATCATCTTATATTTGTAAAACGAGACATATCCCAGCCATAGCCACGTCCACACCTTAGTCTGCATGAAAAGAGAGCGGCTAAATGGGAGACTCCAGTTTAGCTAATGCTGCTCTTTATTGAGGCCAGACGCTGCAGGTCAACAGGGGTAAATGCTCTCAACTTACAAAGTGCTTTTCTATCTTATAAAGTTCTTCATTTAGGCCCAAAGTGCTTTACAGCAAAGGAACCAGTCACTCTCATTCACACACACCAGTGTACGCAGACACTGGAGGTACAAATACAAATACTACTGAAACTCCTGCTGAACATTACTGATATAAATATAAGAACCTTTTCTGTCTTTTTATGTTTTCATGTAAAAACCGGCACGGTAGTACTGAGGTTACAGTTAGAAGGTCCCGTGTTTGATTCCCGCCTGGACGGGGCCTTTCTGTGTGGAGTTTACATGTTCTCCCCGTGTCTGCGTAGGTTTCCTCCGGGTACTCCGGTTTCCTCTACCACTAAAAACATGTACAATAGGCCAGGATGAATGAGAGTGTGTTTGAGAGTGTGCATGGGGGACGACTAGGGATGTAATGATTCACTCAAGCCCCAATTTGATTCAATTTCCGATTTTAAGTTTCCGATTTTGATTTTTCCCAATTTTTTTAACCTGTTTTTAAGAAAAGGAATATGACTCATTCATACCAATGTTTCTTTTGTTTTAACATCTGCAGTTTTGTCCTTGTAACAAACTGCAACTGCCTCAGTAAGAGAACTTTACATTACAAAAAAATGACAAGACATGAAAATGAACTATAATCATTTAGACATCTGTACATTCACATGTTTTCAGCATAAATAAGATGTGTAGCAAAGCATTATGAGCTATAGATATTGGATTATTTGACAAATGGAGGATGAGGATTTCAGCTTCAACAGAGCAGGTCGGTCTGATGTTTGTTTGGTAAACTTCTGTTATAATGCTAAACTCTGCATTAGCCGCTAATGCTAATCTCGTAGAGAGCGGGTATAAGGATACAACAAGTCTCTAACGTAGGATGGAGCCTGACCATGTAAGGCACTGAAGGTCAGCACCAGTTGTTTTAAAAGGAAACGAAAAGTGACTGGAAGCTAATGAAGGCTTTTAGAATGGGAGTAATATGAGCCCTTCTGTTTTGTACCTGCTGAAGACAAGACAGCTCCTTTTGTGTTTAGGCAAGAGAATAAAGAAGACACACAGGCGTGGATAATCATTATAAGATCATCTCTGGACGGGTTTATTTTGTTGATATAATAGTTACAAAGATATGGTTCAGATTCAGAAATTTTGGATCTTGTTTAGTTTTTGAAAACAATCTGTAAACGTTGTGTCCTGTTTGTTGTGCCTTTTGCAGAGGGGTTTGTTGATTGCACTTGAGTAAATTTCCCATACTGCACCTTAACCACGTGGCCTGGCTACAGCCCGCAGTACAGACGCCCTGACTCTCCCCACAGCAGCTGCAGGGTCACCGTGTTCAGCATTCCCCTCCCGCTCCTCAGCTCCAGCCCCAGCTCACCTCCATGACTATTCAGCAGGCGGCTCGCGGCTCCACACCGGCCTCGTGGCATACGCAGAGGGGGAACGGAGAGAGGGAGCGGATAGCTTTTCTCAGAGAGGAAAACGAGTGACAGACGAGATACGTGAGCGCGGAACAGTAGAAGTGCCAGAGAGAGAGGGGAGTGAAGTTACTGTGGGGATTGTCAGAAAACAAGTCTAATTGGAGACGAGTTCAGGAAGAGGTGCGCTTTTAAAAAATGCATGCGTCTGTGGGTAAATCACAGGGAGCGGCGCTGTGTGGGGAGAGCACTTTCAGAGAGGGGATGGTCGGGGAGCCGGGGTGTTCGACGGTGGTCCAGCTGAACCAAGATTTAGGGGAACTTCATCGCCCACGTCCGTGATTCAGGCCTAGCTGCTGGGTACAGTTACATTTCTACGATACTTGGTTTTCAATACCGATACCTGAACGATGTACAATATCAGGTTCATCTCCATTGTCAAGAAATGTGTGAAAAAAAGGTTCAGGCAGCAGTGTAGAACAGTGTATCCAAGCATTCACTTCCTCTGCATGTTAGTAAATCCAGGGTGCTGTGATGAACACAACATTTACCAAGACGCATGCTTAATAGCGAGTGCAAGCTGGAAATATGCTCCCTGCTCTTTGTTGGCATGCGTAACGTCATTGCCGTATGAAGCCCCCAGTTGTTTCCACATCTCACATCCCTCACCTCTATTTCCTGCCTCACTCTTTCCTCCACCTCTCCCCTGGGCCGTGTTTCTTAATCGCTGGTGAAAGCCACACACCTGGCCTGCCTGGTTCAAGTCCTATCTCGAGGATAGGACGTACTTTGTCGAAATTGGCAACTGTGTCTCAGACAAAATTTCCATGACCTGTGAGTCCCCCAGGGGTCAATCTTGGGACCCCTCTTATTCAACTGTACATGCTTCCATTGGGTCAGCTAATAAACAGCAACAATGTGTCGTACCACAACTACGCAGATGACACTCAGATCTACGTGTCACTGACGGCAGGTGAACATGGGCCTGTAGATACACTCTGTCACTGCATCCAACAGATCAGTTTGTGGATGCAAAACAACTTTCTCCAACTAAACTCAGACAAAACTGAGATCATTGTCTTTGGCCCACAGACACAAAGACAAAGTGTTATCAGTCACCTTGAGTCTCTCGCTCTAAACCAAAAAATCAGGTTAGAAATCTAGGAGTAATCATGGACTCAGACCTGAACTTAAACAGCCACATCAAAGCAATAACATCATCAGCTTTTTACCATCTGAAAACATTGCTAAGATCAGAGAACAGTGTCAAAACCAGACTTAGAGAGACTCATCCATGCATTTGTCTCTAGCAGGTTAGACTACTGTAACGGCTGCTCACTGGCCTTTCTAAACGAGCTGTTAGAGCTGCAGAACATCCAGAACGCTGCTGCTCGAGTCCTGACAAGAACCAGGAAATACGACCACATTAGTCCAGTGCTCCGGTCTCTGCACTGGCTTCCTGTCACTCAGAAATAGAATTTAAAACATCTCTGCTTGTGTACAAGTCTTTTCATGGTTTAGCACCAAAGTCATCTCTGACATGTTAGAGCCGTATGAACCATCTCGGGTCCTGAGAACTTCAGGGAGGGGTCTCCTGGTGGTTCCCAGTCAATAATAAACACGGTGAGGCTGCGTTTCAGTTTCATGCAGTAATCTGGAACAGTCTTCATGAGGATGTGAGACAGGCCTCAACTCTGACAATGTTCAAATCCAGGCTGAAAACAGCTCTTTTTACCCGTGCATATGAAAACTGAAAGTATTTTATCTGCACTCTTGCCTTTTACTGTCATTGATTAACTTTGTGTTGTTGTTTTATTGATTGATTTTATCGTTTTCTTGTAATTCTTTCTGCAACTGTGAAGCACTTTGAATTGCCTCGTGTATGAATTGTGCTCTACAAATAAACTTGCCTTGCCTTGCCTTGCCTGCCTCTCAGCCCCTCTGTCCCAGGACCCTCCTGTTCCTCCTGGGGAGAGCTGTTCCCCGGTGCCCCCGCTCTTCAGTCAGCTGCTCGGCCTGTTTTTGGGCTCCCCCGTGTTACTCTCGAGCCAGAGTCTGCTGGAGTGTTGTCCTCAGCCTGGCACGGAGCCTTACACAGCAGCTCTCCAGTAGAAGACTGTGGTCACCGTAAAGAAGGCACTGAAGCCTTCGCCGGCCTTTGTGTTGGCACCTCACTTTGGATACTCTCTAACTGCACATCGTCAGGACTTTGAGGTTTGCTGAGGCAGATCAGGGTTCACTGTGGTTTACTCTAGATTACAAAGAATAACAAGATAATGGCGTCTCTCGAGGGCTGATCTGACACAGGAGAAACGCTCAGATCTCAGGGAGGGAGAACCAAAGAAAGCTTTGAGTGTGTGGCAGCCGTGACTGCACCACACAGTCAGCTATTGCACAGTGCGACCCTCGATGTGCTGTAGGTTTTTACAAATGAAACATCACTGTGGTCCACTGGTGTCACTGAAATGACACGTTAACTGGACAAAATATCACCATTTCTATTGGAGTTGGCACAAAAAAAAGTTCCTCGATACTAAATTGTTATTAAAAGTAGTATTGAGGCTAAATATTCATATTGATACTACAGTATCTGTCATTTCCTCTTGTTTAGCACAGAGCAGCCCCTCCTTCAGCTCCGCCCACACAGCCGGTGTGCAGAGATTCCTCGAGCTAAAGAGCGTCACTAAAACCTTGGATAAGATTCTAAAACTAAAGACATCTGTTTGATATTTGGGATACGACTACTGACAAAGGAGCAGGTGTTTTGATAGAAACTGTACAATCGGCGATTGTGGCTAACATTAGCTTAGCCTATTCATTCCTATACTGTATGTAGCTTAGCCTAGCCACCTCCATTAGTTTACATGTATCAGTTAACATTGGATACAAAACCATTCTATTCAAAGCCAACTTTACAGTTACATGTTTACTGTTTGTACTGGAGTATATGTGGAGGTATTTTAAAGGTACATTTGAAACATTGTTTGGTGCTTTGAAATAATGCTCTGTTATGCTCCTACAGGCGACAGTGACTGGTACTGTTCATGAAGTTGACACAGGCAGTGTTTTAACTTGACGGTCAGGTTGAATAGTTTATAATATATTATTTTTATAATATATAATATTTTAAGTGAGAGCCAAGTACAGTATAAGCATCTTTAAGCACCAAGTTTTTTTCTTGTTAAAATACATCTAATAAAATGGAACAGTAATACAGCCAGAGCATTCTTTGACCCTAACGTGGGTTTTGTTGTGTGGGTGGAGCTCCTGATAAGCCCCTGATGGAGGGTTAACCATGAATACTGCAGCTGAATGTAAAGCACTGAATAATTAGAGAGAATAAATGAGACCTTTTATTACAAGAGCATGGTAGAAACACATAGACTTATACAGTGCAGATGGAAAAAGAGACAAACGTTTGCTCTAGCTGTTCTCAGCATTGATATTGAGTTTGAAAGTTTATTATCTTACAACACTAATGTCAAATGTAATTTATCCTGTGGACCAATAATGTTTCTTCTGTGACGCGTCTGCCCCTCCGCCTCATCAGATGTTAGTTACAGGAAACTCTAAGAACATCTTGGACAGTTTTGGATGTCGTCATTGAAATGAGTTGAACAGGAGCACATGTGGCAGTTCCTGTTAGGTTTGGAGTTATCGTCACCATCGTCCGCACTCTCTCTGTGGCAGAGCAGAGCTGTCAGGATCACATTCCGCCATTTTCCTGTCAAAGCCCTCTCACCAAGACACTCCGGCGTGTGCTTAATGACGGGTGAATTTCTCAGATCTCCAAACGCTGCCTTCCAAGCCTTTGTGAACACTTTTACTGAGCTGAACACTTTTTCAGCGGTGAAACCTAAAGAATGAACAAAGACAGGTTTAAATGTGTGGTTTTAGTTTGTTGATATGTTAGTTACTTGTGTAGTTTTTGAACAAGCGCTGGTAAACATCTGTAAGAATTCAAATGTGTTTTTTTGGTTCAAAGTTCAATAAATGCGCGGCGCAGTGGCAGCGCTGGTGCTTCACTGTTAGAAGGTCCTGGGACCTTTCTCTGTGGAGTTTGCATGTTCTTCCCGCGTCTGCGGAGGTTTGGGCACCACAAAAAACATGTATAATAGGCTGGGATGAATGAGAGTGTTTGAGAGAGCGAGTGGGGACAATGGATGTTCCCGACTAACTGTGAGGGACGGTGTGTGCTAAGGTTGGGTTTACTAACTACTTCAGCAGGAACTATTTTTATAATTTGTGGACAATTCATATTTCCTTGGCCCCTTTTTCCCCCCTTCCATGAAGTGAAAAAAATCAATAAAAACAAACAAACAACAGGAACATGAATATACAGTTAGACGTGTAGTACAGTAGTTATGTAATGAAATACGCTAAAGCCCAGTCTAATGAATGAGTCTGGCCCCTGGCTGCACTAATGTAGAATTATGAAGAGAGTGGATATTAAACCAAAGCACAATCAGAACCCTTAGACACCCACAGTAATGAGCTAACAAAGGTTAGGACAGGTCATGGGAAAAGCACAATCTTCAATGAGATAAATGACTTTAAAGTGCTTCAGTTAGGCGTCTTCATGTTGGGGACATTTTTCAGTGTTTTCAGTAAGAGTAGGACTCCGCGGAAGCCACCGTCCTCCGCTTCGTGTCGGATGGTTCACGCCTCTGCATCGTCCAGTTATTTCTGATAATGGACACCTCGGCGTGCATTATTATACCATGGTCCCACAAACTGAAACTGTTCACTGGGGCCTGTTCTATGCAGGAGTTATTTTTAAGCTGTTGTACCTGAAGCTAGTTCCAGCTCAAATGTTTACCGTTACTATGGAAACAGCTGCAGTGGAGTGATATA
Source organism: Neogobius melanostomus (assembly GCA_007210695.1). Classification (NCBI taxonomy): domain Eukaryota; kingdom Metazoa; phylum Chordata; class Actinopteri; order Gobiiformes; family Gobiidae; genus Neogobius; species Neogobius melanostomus. The sequence goes on along the minus strand of VHKM01000474.1, from coordinate 1,243,032 downwards.
GAACATGATTTAACTGCTTTTTTAACTGGTGTACATTATGTAAGGGACATTATCCCGCTTATTATACGGCTGTTTGCCAACTGTACACACACAAATAAACTTCATACACTTTTATGAAGGCAGAAAGGGAAAGGTTTATTTAATGATTTCCGCGGCAAATAGTTCCCAAAAGTTTGCGCGTTGCTTGGCAACGTTTGTTGATTCCAGGCAGTGTGGCGAGGCTAGTAGCAGCACGGCTAGCTACTTATTGCTAGCCTAGATACTTAGTTGAGGGTGCAGTTGGAGAGGAGGAATGGTGGTGAATCTCTGGGTAAGTTGAAAGTCGGACTCCGTTAACTTCACGAGTGATTCCCTCAACTTCTCTCGCAGGGACGGGGACAGAGATAGTGTCCGCTACTACTACTCGCGGAGTGATATGAAAGACCTGTATTACAAGCACGAACTCCGTTGCCATTGGCAGCGGTCATTATTTTTTTCAGAGGTCTTCTATCAAAAAATAATGACCGGTAGAACGTTGGGAAATCACATTCAAATCAATGGAGCGTTCTACTTGCATTGTGAAGGGCCGTATAATAACACTTTTTAATGGACACCTTCCAGCCAATCAGAATCGAGTATTCACCCAGACCATGGTATAAGGTTATTTATTGTCTTTTTTCTCCGGCCATAGGCTGTTACTGTGCTGCAAATGCAAGTGTGACCCTTAAATGTTCTCATGGGTGCGTTGCACATGAGCCCAGCTGTTTTCTCATGTCTCTGGGCCGTTCTCCCAGTTACACATGGCTCATCTCAAAACAAAGGGATCCATGTCAGTTTAACCTCTGAGTCAGTGAGCACTTCCTGGTGATTTGTCCAGTGGCGTTCGTCACTGCAGAGCAGACAACCATGATGGCCAATCAGTGACTTCTGATTGGCCATCAGCCAAAGGCAGAAAGGCTGGATCATTCTGATTGGCCAACTTGTCTATCACTCAAACAACAGAGGCGCATGGAAAACAACAGCAACAATGTATGTATGTAATATAGTGTATCTATATCAAATAAGAGAAATGAGCTGTTTTAGATGAACACACAATTACCAAACAAACACGTGTGACATTATCACCGAATACCAGGGGAACAAAACATGAGGCCCCTGTTTAAAATCCGTTCCAAATCATTTTCTCATGACACACACTCTGTCTATAATAGAGCAGGTTACACAAAGAATAAAACAAATCATTCAAATGTATCCCGTCGTTTTGCCATTGCTCCTGTTTCAGAAACGTGCTGCTTACATCTTAGACTGAAAGAAAGATGTTTTTAAATAGCCACAGAAGTCTGAAGATTGGGTTACTTTTCCGATGCGGCGATCTGTTTCCGCCTTGATGAGAGAAACCCAAGACGGGCGGGAGGGCGCGGCGAAGACAGAGCTGTCCATCGGCTGAGAGGTAATTATTCAATTACTGAGCCATTCAGGCCGGTTAAACTTTCATGGACAGCCATTAGCATGCACCCCCCGGAAAGTGCAGGGCAGTCCGCGGGAAAAGCAGAGGCGCACGTATGACCCAGATACAGTACATGGGGCTCACACCGAAACGCGCTGCTGTTTTTTGACTCGCGCTGCTTCAGCTCCTGCAGCGGGACGGAGCTCGCGCTGCCCCAGATGGAAGCGGTTCTGACAGTACACGTGTTGGAACATGAGCCGGGCATGTCTGCTCCTCACTACGGGCTGGGGCTGTACCAAAATAGGTAACATGAGGCATTGCAGTCTCGCTCCCAAAACAAGTGCTCTGCTAAACGAAACAAGCACACACTGAATCAGTGATCAACATCAGGAGAGCAGTGGTCCTAAAGGAGGGCCAGGGCCTTTTCCCTGGGACTAAACTCCCTGCAAAATCGTATTAAGTCTTTTTTTTCAAAGGATATAATCACAGTGAGCCTCTTTTCTATCAGTGGATGTTCTAATAATATTCAGTGGAGTCGACAAGTGGATATGGATATTTCGAACACTCGGACTTTGGACTTGGGAGGACTGGGGACAAGGGGACTATGCTCTGGACTGGGAACTGTTCGGGACATCTCCAAATGGACTGTAGTTTTTCTGCGTGCGTCTGACTGTGTGCTGTGTGCGCGTGTGTGTGATTATTAGTGTGTTGGATGTGTACACTGTGTGTGTGCGTGTCTTGCGTGCGTGTGCATGAATGTGTGCGTGAGCGGTCCTGTGTTTTGGTGTGTCCAATGCTATGTGCTTTCGGTGGGAATGTGTGTGTATGACAAAACTAAAAACAAATGTATGACAGTGAGGATGAATTGAGTGAAGTGGATACTGAGAACAATGATGTAGAATATATAAATGCTAGTGAAGACATTACTCTGTATGATGATATAAATGATAGAGCAAATGAGTTTGGCTGTGACATGGATCTGGATGAGCATTTGTTTAATGATATAATTAATGATTGTGATTACTATACTGATGAGCAATTTTTATGTATTAAATGAATGGAGCCTTTAGCATTATACACTTTAATAGTAGGAGTTTGAACAAAAATGATAACGACATTAAACATTACCTCAGTCAGTTTAATACATTCAGTTTCATTGCCGTTTCTGAGACTTGGTTGGATTCAAATAGGTGTGGTGAAGCAGAATTAGATGGATATGAATTGTTTACTACCAATCGGATAAATAAAAGAGGTGGGGGCGTTGCACTATACATAGATACAGATCTGAGGTTTAAAAAGATTAATACTAAGTCAACCACAATTGATGATGTTTTGGAGTGTATAACATGTGAAATGATTGTAGAAAAACAAAAAAATTGTTGTTAGTCGTGTGTACAGAACATCTGGATCATGTCAAGACATTTTCAATACAAACCTTTTTAGTAATTTAAACAAGGTTAGATAAATTCTATTAAAGCATAACTGATATAACACAAGTTGTAATAATCAGCTCACTTTATGTATTAATGTAACCTGAAGTGTATTTAGTGTAGAAAAGTCCAGTGTTTGTTTCATGTTTTTCCATTACATTAAACTGTAATCAATATACTGTATAATTATATAAATATATATTATATCTATAATATAATTATAGATCAAGTATATTTATATTATAGATATAATTGATAATTCATATGTAACGTTTGCAAGAAAGAAAATACTTGATTGATCTTACATTGGAGAAAAGAGGACCATTCACTTTTCACTCACAGGAGCCACTTTATGAAAGTCTTGTTATCGGTTTGTATCTGCACAAAGTCAAACCCCAGTATCGGTATCAGAAGCAAAAAGGCTGGATCGGTGCATCTGTAGTTAGCAATAGCTTCATAAATGACACATTAGTAACGTGACCTGCTGTCATCTCCTCATGTTCCCTGCTGCCGTATGCCGAGTGTTGCTCTGCGCTCCTGACTGGAGCCTTATATAACCTGGCTGCAGTCCTACCTGTCTGAGGTGCTATATGTCAGAGCACCAACAGGGAGTGGGCTGACGAGCGGCGTTTAGACCCCGGCCCCGGCGTGCGCTGTGTGCTCTCCTTGACATTTCGACTTAATCTGGATCCCCGGCTTCAGAGTGAATTATCATGACTGTTACCAGCCCAGACGTCCCTCTCTCACTCGCTCTCGCACTCCTTCTCCCTGCAATAGTCATGAATTATGGCAGACTTTTAGAGCACCGATTTACCATTTCAAGCCTCACTTCACAGCCACTCGTGTGCCACTATCATTACTACTGTTGACCCTTAAGCGCTCAACAACAAGGACCGGACAGCGGCAAACGTCTGAGCCAGGATTTATGCTAAAGTCTGTGAGCCAGGCAAATACTCGCTAACCTTGCAGTACTCCTTAAATACTCTTACTCTATAGTCCAGTGTACTTGGTCTAAACGTGGGCTTGGGGATGTGACCAACATGGAGACATGGGTCAAGCATCAAGAGCAATAAGAGAAAGAAAACAATCGCAAAATGGCCTATATATTGTTAACGACAAAATCTGAATAAAAGATAAACTCAGGTTTAAATGTATGGGTTTATTTTGTTGACATTTGACAAATACTGTAGGACATCTTATTTTGTGTTCAAATAAGCAATGTATCTGTTGTTTTGACATTCAGAACTCTAACCCATCAGACATGTAAAAAGAAACAAAAAAACATAAACAATAGGGGAAGCTCAATGCTTATTTTAAGGCTCTTACATACTGGGGAAATAAAGGAGCAAAACAAGAGCCAGGATAAGGACAGTTAAAGGCCCTATACCTGACGTTTGATATTACAAACAATGAAAGAGGAAAGCACAACATTAAAATGTTGTGTGCATACTAATTCCTAACGTTCCGAACACATTTGTAGCATTCAGTTTCTTCGCAGGGATGAGTTTATCGGCACGTTTTAAAAACTGCAGTCACTTTAGAGGGTCACTTTCACAGAAATGCCAGAAACTCGCCTGAGGTTCATGACTTTGATACAAATGCATTATAATTAGACGCAGTGTTTTTCCCACAAATGTAAAGGAGGACAAAACAAACATAAAATCAGGTATTGAGTATTTGATTTATGTTTCAAGTTGCACGAACCAAAACAAATGATTAGTTATGAACCTGTTCACAACAATGGCAATAAAACTATTCTGATTCTGAAGATTATTATTATTATTATTTTTCCCAGGTGGAAGTTTATATGTTAAGAGACCAAACTGGCTCTAAACCTGGAAATTAAAACGTATTAAAAGTTTATATATAAAGTTTGTAATTCTTTTCATACATGTTGTCCAGTTTGGTTGGGATCTGATTGATGGAATGTCTCACACACTCCAAGGCTCTGTTTGTTGAAGCACATGCTGAAACCTAAGTGCCCACTAGAGGGATTTCCTCCGATAACTCCAGTCTAATCCGTGGAGAGCAGGACACGCTCTGTGAATGGACAAACGCTGTATTTTAAAAGTTTTTCTGCGTCGGGTCACGTCTGCCTGACCCCAGTGTTGATGCAATCAATCACGCTGCCCTGACCCCTTGGCCTCTGAATCCCTGTGACCTCTTTATATCAACAACACTTTCCTCCGCGCTCCGTGAGGTTTGTGGAGGAGGGCAGCGTCTGTGGCCAGGCTCCGCTTGGCCCTGGGCCTGGAGGTGAACTCTGCTCCACTTCAAGGAAAAAAAAGAAATCGCTTCTTTTGTGCAGCCCGCGTGACCTCAAATGCTTACAGGAACAAATCGAATAAACTGTCTGTGAAAGTGCGTCATTTCACGCATATCCTTTGTGTGCATCTTTCCACCTTGCTTACATTGGGCCAAGGTGCTCTCATTATGCAGAGGAGAGGGGGGAAATAGGCTCATGGAGTCTGCAGTCCACTTTAGCAAGATGGGTTTTAATCCTTAGAACTTCATTAGATGGATATATCTGTTGGAAGTAATAATCAGAGTTTTATTTTAGTGAAGCAGCAATTTAATGAAGAGAAGTTATTTTGATTTAAATGTTGATGAGGGAATTCTGAGTCACTCATTTCTCATTAAAGGTTCTGTATCATGCTATTTTAGCCATTCCAAAGTAAAGTATAGGCATTTATATGATATATTGTACCTCTATCACTATGGAGTACTCATTTTTGAGAGAAATATAAGTATTTTGGGGGGTATTTTCCCTACCCGGAAGACAAGACGCTTCGATTCAGTTAACTCCGCCCCTCTCTCCGCTCATTCCACATTCACAGTATTATTAATATAAATATCGCTGCAAAAAGTGAAGTTACTTCACATAATGTAGTTATAAGGAGTTGACATGTGCAACACAGTTTCATAAATGGCTAACACACACGCTAACACACACGCTAACACACTAACACCATGCTAACACACACGCTAACACACACGCTAACACACACGCTAACACACATGCTAACACACACGCTAACACACATGCTAACACACATGCTAACACACACGCTAACACACATGCTAACACACACGCTAACACACACGCTAACACACACGCTAACACACATGCTAACACACGCTAACACACATGCTAACACACACGCTAACACACATGCTAACACACACGCTAACACACACGCTAACACACATGCTAACACACACGCTAACACACACACGCTAACACGCGTTTTGATTGACTCACCGCTCAGTCTGGCCTCTGCATCGTCGGGTGTTTATGTTATGGCCCTCGTGTTGGTTATAAAAGTGAATCCACTTTGATTCTGGCCAAGGTTCACCAAGCATCCATCAGGTTGGTTGATATAGTCGCTGAATCCCAGAAAGAAATTCCAACTTCTGGCGAGTGCACTCTTCTTTAGGAAGGCTGACTAGTCCTCTCGTAGCCAAACCATGGATCTAATAGAGCCAAATGCGCATCCGTGACATTATCGTTGGGTAAGCAAAATGAACAGGCGGTGTCCAGAGTAGGTTAGAAAGAGCTCCATCTTCACAAACAATGCACCCTCTTTTCTTTATTGCTCTCTTACAACAACAACAACAAAAAAGCTGTTTTATAAATTAAAACCAGGCCGTAAGGCATTACATTACAGACGTAGAGCACTTCCGTTCCTTGTGACGACACAACTGAACAGCTCAGTGGTTTACCAGGAGAGGGCGGAGCAGCTGCTCAGAGAGCAGCTGCTCTGACGGGAAAACCAAAGCTATTTAATAAAACTCTAGTCTGGACGTGACTGGCTGGCGAAGCTAACCTCTATGCCACCAACGCAAAACCAGGAGCAACATTTTCAATGATCCAACGGCAGAATGTGAGACACTCATAGTGATTGGTTTATTTCTTGTAAGTCTCGTATCTCAGTCAGGCTCTGGTCATTTCTTTGAAACGTCGTGTTGTTTAGCTATATTAGCTTTGTTTTCTCCATTCATTCTCAGGGCTCAGTGGTTCAATACATAGTTGTTATGTGTTGTTAAAAAGAACAGAAATACTGTTTTAAAGTAGGAAACAAATGTTATATTTGATATAAATAGAAGTGAATGATTTGAAGAGTTTGACAGAGGAAGTAAGTTTCTTAAATAAACATGTCTTCAAATCCTTTTTAAAAGAGTCAACAGAGTCGGCCAGATGCAGAGACAGGGGCAGGGCGCTCCACAGTCTGGGGCAACAGACTGAAAAGACAGGTCCCCTCGGGTCTATAACGAGTCTGAACAAAAGAGCTGAAGAAATATCATTTGAAAACCGGCACAAACGTTATTTTCTTGCCAGACCTGACATAAGGTCAGTCACTGTTACCAAAGAGTCATGAAATAACTCAGAATGGATCAAAACAGTATCAAGGAAATAAGTGGTGTTTCTATTTGATTACATTAATTACATACAATTGCTCCAACGTGTTACTATGGCCATGTCCTATTTAGAGTTTTGTTAAAAACACTTTCTCCACCATTACAAATGCTGAATTATGAGCATATTTTCTCCTAAATAAAGATACAGAGACATGGAGAGGAGCAAAGTGGTTCAACAGTCCATAAATACGAATAAAAACAGACAATGCTAACCAGGAAGTTAACGCTAGCTTCATTCTACATAATGCTATTTCTGTTTTTCGCTTCTACTGAACAATTAGCTGTGAAAAAACAGGGACCTGATTTAGGCTTAACTTTATTTGTGAGTGATAAATATGTTCGTAGTCGGCTACACAACAAACCACGCTATAAGGGCTTTAAGCACGGTTTAGAAGGACAAGCGTGAGGGAGGCCTTAGCCGACACTTAGACACTGAATCAACCTGAGACACGGGAGAACAACAGACACCAGCCAAGGCTTTTTCGGTGGTAAAGTAATATGTAGTACTTTTCTGTACAGTGCAGTAATCGGATGGTAATAGGATGGAAACAGCACGGTGCCTAAAAGTGTATATTATAGAAATGATGGTAATGTCATGAAGAGTGGCAGAGGCGCGGTGCTGAGAAACCGGAATGCGGCTTTCATCAGCGCGGGTGTGATCTCTGTAACCAGCTGTGGAGGCAGACGCAGGGGAACAGCACGCTCCAATTACTCTCTGCAATGGAATCCAATGTTATCAAAGAACACTGGCTGTAGAAGAAATCATCCACTCTCCTTCAACTCAAAGTGACAGCTAATCTAAATGTGTGGGAACATGTTCTATTTCACAAAGATGACTTCATTCAGTGACAATGGCGTTAAAGCGACGCACTACAGTACAATGCCAGCGTCTGCCTTTGAAAAATCACCCACAAAGCATGTTGTTGCTTTAAGGCGGGGGATTATGTTCTTTCAGGTGAGAAAAAAAAAATCTTGATCACTGTCTCACACAGTGGCTCTAAAAATATAGGTTTTTCAAGCAATGGTCAGTATTGAGATTTTTCTCCTGTAACCTGTTACCTGCCAGTTTAGGGTTAGGGTTAGGTTTAGCAATTATGCACATCCAAATCTCAAAGCCTATTCACTGGAGAGTTTACAGCCTACATGCCAGTGTGATACCACATTTGAAAGCCAATCAATCAAACTTTATTTATAAAGCGCTTTTCATACCGAAGGGTATCACACAGTGCTTTACAGATTACAACAGTTAAAACAATACGCCCCGGCACCATATATATATATATATATATATATATATATATATATATGTATATATATATATATATATATATATGGTGCCTCTCGAAAGTACTAATACACCTTGAACTTTTGCACATTTTGTCATGTTTACAACCATAAACATAAAGATTTTATTTTGAATTTTTTACTGAAGTTCACACACAAGTAACAGACAACTGTGAAGTGAAAGCAAAATGATACATGATTCTGTTATTTTACAAAACAATAGAAAAGTGAAAAGTGGGGCGGGCATAAGTATTCATAACGCATTTTCGGAGTGCATTAAATTGCCTTTATAACATTCCTAATGACTGCAGAATGTTCACACCTTGCCCAAGCCAAGACCTTCTAGTTTATAAAACTATGTGTAAGATCTGTGTGAGCAAACAACACTTACATTTACCGTTCCTAACCCTAATCACAACCCTAGCCTGGCCTTAGCCTAGCATTTGCTGGTTGTAGTTCGGCAATGGCGGCGGATACGAACATAAGGAAGCTCTTCAATCCGTTCTGGCGCGGCTTCCAAATATCCAGAAATTATAACTGAAGCCTTCGAATGCGCAAGGAATGCTCCCAAGAGTTATGATAGAGTTATGATAGAGTTATGATAGAGTTATGGTAGAGTTATAATAGAGTTATGATAGAGTTATGATAGAGTTATGATAGAGTTATGGTAGAGTTATGATAGAGTTATGATAGAGTTATGATAGAGTTATAATAGAGTTATGATAGAGTTATGGTAGAGTTATGATAGAGTTATGATAGAGTTATGATAGAGTTATGGTAGAGTTATGGTAGAGTTATGATAGAGCTATGATAGAGTTATGATAGAGTTATGATAGAGTTATGGTAGAGTTATGGTAGAGCTATGATAGAGTTATGGTAGAGTGGGTGGAGATGTAAGTATGTGAGTTATGATAGAGTATGGTAGAGTTATGATAGAGTTATGATAGAGTTATGGTAGAGTTATGATAGAGTTATGGTAAGAGTTATGATAGAGTTATGATAGAGTTATTAGAGTTATGATAGAGTTATGATAGAGTTATGGTAGAGTTATGATAGAGTTATGGTGTTATGATAGAGTTAGTAGAGTTATGATAGAGTTATGATAGAGTTTATGGTAGAGTTATGATAGAGTTATGGTAGAGTTATGATAGATTTAGGTTATGATAGAGTTATGGTAGAGTTATGATAGAGTTTGATAGAGTTATGATAGAGTTATGATAGAGCTATGATAGAGTTATGGTAGAGTTATGATAGAGCTATGATAGAGTTATGATAGAGTTATGATAGAGTTATGATAGAGTTATGATAGAGTTATGATAGAGCTATGATAGAGTTATGATAGAGTTATGATAGAGTTTATGAGTAGAGTTATGGTTATAGTTATGATAGAGCTATGATAGAGTTATGGTAGAGATATGTGAGTTATGATAGAGTTATGATAGCGTTATGATAGTTATGATAGAGTTATGATAGAGTTATGATAGCGTTATGATAGAGTTATGATAGAGCTATGATAGAGTTATGTGAGTTATGATAGAGCTTATGATAGAGTTATGGTAGAGTTATGATAGAGTTATGATAGAGTTATGATAGCGTTATGATAGTTATGATAGAGTTATGATAGTTATGATAGAGTTATGATAGAGTTATGATAGAGTTATGATAGAGTTATGATAGCGTTATGATAGTTATGATAGAGTTATGATAGTTATGATAGAGTTATGATAGAGTTATGATAGAGTTATGATAGCGTTATGATAGCGTTATGATAGAGTTATGATAGAGTTATGATAGAGTTATGATAGAGCTATGATAGAGCTATGATAGAGTTATGGTGGAGTTATGATAGAGCTATGATAGAGTTATGGTAGAGTTATGATAGAGTTATGATAGAGTTATGATAGCGTTATGATAGTTATGATAGAGTTATGATAGTTATGATAGAGTTATGATAGAGTTATGATAGCGTTATGATAGAGTTATGATAGAGTTATGATAGAGTTATGATAGCGTTATGATAGAGTTATGATAGAGTAATGATAGAGTTATGATAGAGTTATGGTAGAGTTATGATAGAGCTATGGTAGAGTTATGATAGAGCTATGATAGAGTTATGATAGAGTTATGGTAGAGTTATGATAGAGTTATGATAGTTATGATAGCGTTATGATAGTTATGATAGAGTTATGATAGAGTTATGATAGCGTTATGATAGAGTTATGATAGAGTTATGATAGAGTTATGATAGAGTTATGGTAGAGTTATGATAGAGTTATGATAGCGTTATGATAGAGTTATGGTAGAGTTATGGTAGAGTTATGATAGCGTTATGATAGAGTTATGATAGAGTTATGATAGAGTTATGGTAGAGTTATGATAGAGTTATGGTAGGTAGAGTTATGATAGAGTTATGGTAGAGTTATGGTAGAGTTATGATAGAGTTATGATAGAGTTATGATAGAGTTATGGTAGAGTTATGATAGAGCTATGATAGAGTTATGGTAGAGTTATGATAGAGTTATGATAGAGTTATGATAGAGTTATGATAGCGTTATGAATAGTTATGATAGAGTTATGATAGAGTTATGATAGAGTTATGATAGAGTTATGGTAGAGTTATGATAGAGTTATGATAGAGTTATGATAGAGTTATGGTAGAGTTATGATAGAGTTATGATAGAGTTATGATAGGCGTTATGATAGAGTTATGATAGAGTTATGATAGAGTTATGGTAGAGTTATGATAGAGTTATGATAGTTATGATAGAGCTATGATAGAGTTATGATAGAGTTATGATAGAGTTATGATAGCGTTATGATAGAGTTATGATAGAGTTATGGTAGAGTTTATGATAGGTTATGATAGAGTTATGATAGAGTTATGATAGAGTTATGATAGCGGTTATGATAGACTTATGATAGAGTTATGGTAGAGTTAGGATAGCGTTATGATAGAGTTATGGTAGAGTTATGATAGCGTTATGATAGAGTTATGATAGAGTTATGGTAGAGTTATGATAGCGTTATGATAGAGTTATGGTAGAGTTATGGTAGAGTTATGATAGAGTTATGATAGAGTTATGGTAGAGTTATGGTAGAATTATGGTAGAGTTATGGTAGAGTTATGATAGCGTTATGATAGAGTTATGATAGCGTTATGATAGAGTTATGATAGAGTTATGGTAGAGTTATGATAGCGTTATGATAGAGTTATGATAGAGTTATGATAGAGTTATGATAGCGTTATGATAGAGTTATGATAGAGTTATGGTAGAGTTAGGATAGCGTTATGATAGAGTTATGGTAGAGTTATGGTAGAGTTACGATAGCGTTATGATAGAGTTATGATAGCGTTATGATAGAGTTATGATAGAGTTATGGTAGAGTTATGATAGCGTTATGATAGAGTTATGGTAGAGTTATGGTAGAGTTATGATAGAGTTATGGTAGAGTTATGGTAGAATTATGGTAGAGTTATGATAGAGTTATGATAGAGTTATGATAGAGTTATGATAGAGTTATGGTAGAGTTATGATAGCGTTATGATAGTTATGATAGAGTTATGATAGAGTTATGATAGAGTTATGATAGCGTTATGATAGTTATGATAGAGTTATGATAGAGTTATGATAGCGTTATGATAGAGTTATGATAAGAGTTATGATAGAGTTATGATAGTTATGATAGAGTTATGATAGAGTTTATGATAGAGTTATGGGTGAGTTATGATAGAGTTATGATAGAGTTATGATAGCGTTATGATAGCGTTATGATAGAGTTATGATAGAGTTATGGTAGAGTTGATAGAGTTATGATAGCGTTATGATAGAGTTATGATAGCGTTATGATAGAGTTATGATAGAGTTATGGTAGAGTTATGATAGAGTTATGTAGAGTTATGATTAGGAGTTTATGGTGAGTTATGATAGCTGTTATTGATAGAGTTATTGATAGAGTTATGATAGAGTTAATAGGTAGAGTTATGATAGCGTATTGATAGATTATGGATAGCGTTGATGATAGAGTTTTATTGAAGCGTTATGATAGAGTTTTTTTTTTTTTTTTTTTTTTTTTTTTTAAGTTTTATTTGAATAGGGACAAGTAAATGTCCACATAAGCTCAGTTACATACCTACAACATTTTAGCCAAAGCTAATTCTTCATTGTCCGTCCCTAGTTATGGTAGAGTTATGATAGAGTTATGATTAGAGTTATGATAGTTATGATAGAGTTATGATAGCGTTATGATAGAGTTTATGATAGCGTTATGATTAGTGTTATGATAGAGTTATGATAGAGTTATTGATTAGTTATGATAGAGTTATGATAGAAGTTATGAAGGAGTTATGGTTAGAGTTATGGTTAGAGTTATGAAGAGTTATGATAGAGCTATGATAGAGTTATGGTTTTAGAGTTATGATAGAGTTATGATAGGAGTTTATGAAGAGTTATGTAGAGTTATGATAGAGTTATGAATAGAGTTATGATAGAGTTATGATTAGAGTTATTGGTAGAGTTATTGATAGCGTTATGATAGTTATGATAGAGTTATGATAGAGTTATGATAGAGTTATGCATAGCGTTATGATAGTTATGATAGAGTTATGATTAGGAGTTATGATAGCGTTATGGATAGAGTTATTGATAGAGTTATGCATAGAGTTATGATAGTTATGAATAGAGTTAGATAGAGTTATGACTAGAGTTATGGTAGAGTTATGATTAGAGTTATATAGAGTTATGATAGCGTTATGATAGAGCTATGTCTAGAGTTATGATAGAGTTATGATAGAGTTATGATAGAGTTATGATAGCGTTTATGATAGAGTATTGATAGAGTTATGGTAGAGTTGATAGAGTTTATTGATAGCGTTATGATTAGAGTTTATTGATACGTTATGATAGGATTATGATAGAGTTATTGGTAGAGCTTATGATAGAGTTATGGTTAGAGTTATGATAGAGTTATGGTAGAGTTATTATGATAGCGTTATGATAGAGTTATGATAGCAGTTATGATAGATTATTGGTAGAGTTATGATAGCGTTATGATAGAGTTATGAATAGGTTATGATAGATTATGATAGCGTTATGATAGAGTTTTTTTTTTTTTTTTTTTTTTTTTTAATTTATTTGAATGGCGACAAGTATGTCCACATAAGCTCAGCTTACATACTAACATTTTTAGCCAAAGCTAATTCTCAATCCGTCCCTAGTTATGGTAGAGTATGATAGAGTTATGATAGAAGGTTATGATAGTTTATGATAGAGTTATGATAGCGTCTATGATAGAGTTATGATAGCGTTATATAGAGTTATGATAGAGTATATGGTTAGAGTTTATGATAGCGTTATGATAGAGTTATGATAGCGTTATGATTAGAGTTATGATAGAGTTATGGTAGAGTATGATAGCGTTATGATAGAGTTATGATTAGCGTTATTGAAGATTATGATAGAAGTTGGTAGAGTTATGATAGCGTTATGATAGTTATGATAGAGTTATGATAGAGTCAGTTATGATTAGCGTTATGATAGAGTCTTATGGTTAGAGTTATGATAGCTTTATGATAGTTATGATAGAGTTATGATAGAGTTTATGATAGAGTTATCGATAGCGTTATGATAGTTATTGATAGTTATGATAGAGTTATGATAGCGTTATGATAGTTATGATAGAGTTATGATAGAGTTATGATAGAGTTATTGATAGATTATGTTAGAGTTATGATAGCGTTTTATGATAGAGTTATTGATAGAAGTAATGATAGAGTTATGATAGAGTTATGTTAGAGTTATGATAGCGTTATGGTAGAGTTATGCGTTAGAGTTATGATAAGTTATGATAGAGTTATATAGAGCTATGATAGATTATGGTAGAATTATGTTGGAGTTATGATAGAGTTATGATAGAGTTATGATAGAGCTAAAATGATAGAGTTATGATAGCGTTATGATTAGAGTTATGAATAGCGTTATGATAGTTATGATTAGAGTTATGGCTTTAGAGTTAATGGTAGAGTTATTGGATAAGAGTTATGATAGAGTTATTGATAGAGTTATGTTAGAGTTATGATAGCGTTTATGATTAGAGTTATATTAGCGTTATGATAGCGTTATGATAGAGTTTGTAGAGTTTATGGTAGAATTATGCGTAGAGTTATGTAGAGTTATGATAGATTTATGATTAGAGCTATGATTAAGAGTTATGGTAGAATTATGTAGAGTTATGATAGAGTTCATGATAGAGTTATTGATAGAAGCTATGATAAGTTATGCATAGCGTTATGATAGAGTTATGATAGCGTTATGATAGTTATGATAAGAGCTTATGGTAGAGTTATGGTAGAGTTATGCATAGAGTTATGATAGAGTTATGATTAGAAGTTATTGATAGAGTATGTTGAGTTATGATAGCTTATGATAGATTAATGATAGCTTATGATAGCGTTATGATAGCAGTTTATGGTTAGAGTTATGGTAGAGTTATGATAGAGTTATGATAGAGTTATGGATAGAATTATGGTAGGAGTTAATGTAGAGTTATGATAGAGTATGATAGAGCTATGATAGAGTTATGTAGAAATTAGGTTAGAGTTCATGATAGCAGTTATGATAGAGTTATGATAGAGTTATGATAGAGTTATGGTAGCAGTTATGATAGAGTTATGATAGAGTTATATAGCGTATATGATAGTTAAATGATAGAGTTATGATAGAGTTATGATAGCGTCTATGATTAGAGTTTATGATAGGAGTTATGATAAGTTATGATAAGAGTTATGGCTAGAGTTTATGATAGAGTTATGGTAAGAGTTATCGATAAGAGTTTATGATAAGAGTTATAGGTAGAGTATATGATAGAGTTATGGTAGAGTTATGGTTAGAGTTATGATAGAGTTATGTAGAGTTATGATAGAGTTATGGTTAGAGTTATGATAAGTTATGATAGAGCTATGATAGAGCTATGATAGAGCTATGGATAGAGTTATGATAGAGCTATGATAGAGTTAGATAGAGCTATTGAATAGAGCTATGGATTAGAGTTATGATAGAGTTATTGATAGCGTTATCGATAGAGTTATTGATAGAGTTTATGATAGAGTTATGATAGCGTTATGATAGAGTTATGATAGAGTATGAATAGAGTTATGCATAGAGTTATGGGTTAGAGTTATGATAGAGTTATTGGTTAGAGTTATTAATAGGTTTTTATGATAGAGTTATATAGAGCTATGATAGAGTTATGATAGCGTTATGATAGAGTTATGATAGCTTTATGATAGAGTTATGATAGAGTTATGATAAGTCTATGATAAGCGCTATTGATAGAGTTATGATAAACTATAGATAGAGTTATGATAGATTTATTGATAGATCTATTGATAGAGTTATGATTAGCGTTATTGATAGAGTTATGATAGCGTTATGATAGAGTTATGATTAGAGTTTATGATAGCGTTATTGATAAGTTTGGATAGCGTTATGATAGAGTTATGATAGAGTTATGATAGGAGTTTATGGTAGAGTTCATGATTAGGAGTTATGATAGAGTTATGATAGAGTTATGATAGAGTTATGATTAGAGTTATGATAGAGTTATGGTATAGAGTTATGATAGCATATAATAAAGATAATTATAGTAGAAGTTATGATAGAGTAGTAGAGTTATGATAGCGTTATGAAGTTATGATAGAGTTATATAGGATATAATGAAGCGTTTATGATAGAGTAGATAATAGTGGTATGATAGAGTTATGATATTATGAAAGAGTTATGATAATATGATGAGTTATGTAGAGTTATGATTTAAGGTATGAAGATTATATAGAAAAGCGTATGATAGAGGTATGATAGAGCTATGAATAGAGTTATGATAGAGTTATGATAGAGGTATGATAGAGCTATGATAGAGCTATGATAGAGCCTATACGGATATTATGGTTAGCAGTGATTAGAGTTATGATAGCGTTATTGATAGAGTTTTATGATTAGCGTTTATGATAGAGTTATGAATAGAGTGTTATGTAGAGTTATGATAGAGTTATGCGTAGAGTTATGATAGAGTTATGGTAGAGTTATGATAGCGTTTATGACTAGAGTTATTGATTAGGTTATGATAGAGTTATGGTAGGCTTTATGATGATTATGATAGAGCTATGATAGAGCATGATAGAGCTATGAGTAGTAGCTATGATAGAGTTATGATAGATGTCATGATAGAGTTTATGATAGAGTTGATAGAGTTAATGATAGAGTATGAATAACGTATGATAGGCTATGATAGAGCTATGATTAGAGCTATGATAGAAGTGTATGATGAGTTTCATGAATTAGAGCCTATGAATAGAGCTATGATAGAAGCTATGACGAGTTATGATAGAAGCTATGATAAGAGCTATGATAGAGTTATATAGAGCTATGATAGACTTATGATAGACTTGATAGAGTTAGTGATAGACGCTATGATAGAGCTATGATCGGTTATGATAAGAGCTAATATCGAGTTATGATCGAGCTATGATAGAGCTAGATAGAGCTTCGATAGAGCTATATAGGCTATGATGTCGAGTTTATGAAGAGCATGAATCGCGTATGATCGACGTTATGGTTAGAGTTATGAGAGTTATGATTAGAGTTATGATAGTTTATGATAGAGTTATTGATTAGCGTTTATGATAGAGTTATGATAGCGTTATGATAGAGTTATGATAGAGTTATGTAGAGTTATGATAGCGTTATGATAGAGTTATGACTAGCGTTATGATAGAGTTATGATAGAGTTATTAGGGTTAGAGTTATGATGCGTTATGATAGAGTTATAGATACGTTATGATAGAGTTATGATAGAGTTATGGTTAGGTTATGATAGCGTTATGATAGTTATGATCAGAGTTATGAATTAGAGTTATGATAGCGTTATGATAGAGTCTATGGTAGAGTTATGATAGCGTTATGGATAGTTTATGATTAGAGTTATTGATAGAGTTATGACTAGAGCTTATGATAGCGTATATTGATAGTTATGATAGTTATGATAGAGCTTATGATTAGCGTTATGATAAGTTATGATGGAGTTATGATAGAGTTATTGATAGAGTTATGATAGAGTTATGTGTTAGAGTTATGATAGCGTTATGATAGTAGTTATGATAGAGTTCATTGATAGAGTTTATGATAGAGTTATGTTAGAGTTATTGATAGCGTTATTTGGAATTATGGTTAGAGTTATGATAGAGTTTATGATAGAGTTATGATAGAGCTATGATAGAGTTATGGTAGAATTATGTTTTAGAGTTATGATTAGAGTTATGATAGAGTTATGATAGAGCTATATAGAGTTATGATAGCGTTATGATTAGATGTTATATAGCGTTATTATGATAGTTATGATAGAGTTATGGTAGAGTATGTAGAGTTATGATAGAGTTATGATTAGAGTTATGATAAGAGTTAGTTAGAGTTATGATAGCGTGTATGATAGAGTTATGATTAGCGTTATGATAGCGTTATGATAGAGTTATGGGTTCTAGAGTTATGGTAGAATTATGGTTAGAGTTATGTAGAGTTATTATAGAGTTATGATAGAGCTATGATAGAGTTATGTTAGAATTATGCTAGAGTTATGATAGAGTTTATATAGAGTATGATAGAGCTATGATAGAGTTATGATACGTTAGATAGAGTTATTGATAGCGTTATGATAGTTATTGATAGAGTTATGGTAGAGTTTATGGTAGGTTATGATAGGTTGATTGATAGAGTTATGATGAAGTTATGATAGATTATGTTAGAGTTATGTAGCGTTATGATAGAGTTATATAGCGTTATGATAAGCGTTATGATAGGTTATGCGTAGAGTTATGGCTAGAGTTATGATGAGTTTATAGATAGAGTTTTTGGTAGAATTATGTTAGAGTTATGTAGATTATGATAGAGTTATGTAGAGCTATGATAGAGTTATTGTAGAATTATGGTAGAGTTTATGATAGAGTTATGATAGAGTTATGATAGAGTTATGATAGAGTTATGGTAGAGTTATGATAGAGAGTTAATGAATAGAGTTATGGTTAGAAGTTATGGTAGAGTTTGATTAGAGTTATGATAGAGCCTATGATAGAGTTATGGTAGAATTATGCTAGAGTTATGATAGAGTTATGATAGAGTTATGATAGAGTTATGATAGCGTTATGATAGTTATGATAGAGTTATGACTAGAGTTTATAGATAGCGTTATGATACGAGTTATGATAGAGTATTGTGATGAGTTATGATAGAGTTATGGTAGAGTTATGATTAGAGTTATGTAGAGTTATGATAGAGTTATGATAGAGTTATTGGTAGAGTTATTGATAGAGTTATGGTAGAGTTATGGTTAGAGTTATGATAGATTATGGTAGAGTTATGATAGATTTATGATAGAGCTATGATAGAGTTTGATGCGTTATGATAGAGTTATGATAGAGTTATGATAGAGTTATGATAGCGTTTGATAGTATGATAGAGTTATGATAGAGTTATGATAGCGTTATGATAGAGTTATGATAGAGTTATGATAGAGTTATATAGCGTTATGATAGAGTTATATGAGTTATGATAGAGTTTGGTAGAGTTATGATAGAGTTATGGTAGAGTTATTATAGATTATATAGAGTTATGATAGAGCTATGATAGAGTTATGATAGCGTTATGATAGAGTTATGATAGCGTTATGATAGAGTTATGATAGAGTTATGATAGAGTTATGATAGCGCTATGATAGAGTTATGATAAGCTATGATAGAGTTATGATAGAGTTATGATAGAGCTATGATAGAGTTATGATAGCGTTATGATAGAGTTATGATAGCGTTATGATAGAGTTATGATAGAGTTATGATAGAGTTATGATAGAGCTATGATAGAGTTATGATAGAGTTATGATAGCGTTATGATAGCGTTATGATAGAGTTATGATAGAGTTATGATAGAGTTATGGTAGAGTTATGATAGAGTTATGAATAGAGTTATGATAGAGTTATGATAGAGTTATGATAGAGTTATGGTAGAGTTATGATAGAGTTATGATAGAGTTATGATAGCTGCTTCACTCAACACGGGCGCATTACATATGTCACGACCAAACACTATCGAAAATCAGATCCAATCGTTTCAAAGGAGTTCACCCCTCCCACCTGATAACGGAGCTCAATTGTGAAGATCCAGACCCTCTGTACGAAACGAAATACGAGTACGAGGGTATGGTAAAACCAGGCTATCACAACCCTAACCCCTGACCCTAAACCCAATCCTAGCCCCCTGATTGGGGGGATGGCAAGTAACAGGTTAATATTTTTTATAAGTTTAATGTCAGAGCACAAGCAAGACTAAACTAACCCTTTACCATTTTTATTTCATGACGTTTAGTTGCTAGTGAACCAGATTTCAATTACAACAACTACAACACTGCATCGCAATGAGCGCTTTCCCCACGCTTGTTCCTTCACAAATATTGACATGTTTGGTATCCATGTGTAGAACGAAAGGCGACCAAGAAAGAAAGTCGGTGATAAACTTTAGGGCTGTTTTCTCAAAATAAGGTTTTCATTCCACTCTTTAACAACATCTTCACTTTAGTCTCTCCTACAGTCTCCACACTTTGGACTTCAGTTTTGGACTGAAAAATATTTAAAAGGTTTTTCTTCAGAGGGATTTTTCAATATCTAATTCTCTGCCTGATTTATTGAGCTTTGAACCCCCACCCCAAAAAGATAAAAATAAAAGAGAGCTATTTAAATGTTTTACACATTTATTTTCCCTTATAATTAGCTTAATCACAAACTAAACAATCCTCTCTGATGATATAGTTGCTTTATGTAACTATATCATCAAAATAAAACCATGCATTTAAAGCTGGGTCTCTCCATTATTCAGATTTTGTTGCTGAAAGCATTGGCAATTTTATTATTTATTATTAATCTCATTGCTAAATGAAATATAACAATAATGTTCAGCAAAAGTTTCAGATTGATATCTCTACAAGCAAATTCTTTCCCTATTCCCCCACAGCGTCAGATCGAAATACTCCATCTATCTGTTTTTATTGAGGAAACAACAATGTAACGTGGTAAAAAGCTCTCAAAAGTTGAATAATAATATCTCCCCTTAAAGAAAAGTCTGAAAGATTTGCACTTGTGCTCGGCAGGACCTGTAGGAGCTGGAGGATTCTCCTAATGCACCAAAAGCTCCGGTCCATTTCTCGCATGTTTGAATCAATAAGCACCGAGTGCAAAGTTCCATTCCCATCAGCGGCCCAGATGTAAAGAAACCTGCTGACTTGTGACGCCACTCTGTCCTTCTGTGATTAAAGCCGTCATCTAAAGGCCTGGATTACGCGTGCGCCATAAGCACTTGTTTGATGTAATCAGAGTCATTAGGTCACACGGCTGTAGCGCTCAGGGCTAATGCACGTGGAAGATGTTCGTGAGCTGAATACACACTTACAGGCGTGACAGGAGAGACGGGCAGGACACATGCTAAATGATATCCAAGTGTGTGTCATATTCTGTACGCTAATCCTGAATGTTTATCTCATCTCTCTTCTCAAAACGCCAGCCCACACTCCGGTCGTACGGACTCCCCACACAGTTCGTCGTCAGACTTTCTTCTCTACATAGCGACAATTTCCAAGGCTTTATCTTTTGTTCGGCAGTGCAGGCCACTGTAGCAAAGGAGGAAGAAATACCCCCCCTGCTGGCATTATGTATAACTACATACAACTACAGATGCACCGATCCAGCCTTTTTGCTTACATATACTGGGGGTTTGAGTATCCGCAGATACAAACCCGTACCAAGAGACTTGCTTAAAAGTGGCTGCTGTGAGTGAAAAGTCTTTTATGGCAAAAACTGTGTTACATATTAGTTATCAATTATATCTATTCGTAAACTGTAAAGGAAAAAACATCAGACAAGGATCACTGGACTTTTCTACACTTAATATCCTCAGCTACATGATCAGGTTACATTTATATAAACAACTCACATGAAGTAATCTGAGCATTACACATATGTTACGTCAGTTTAACAGCATTCCATAAACTAACATACAAACACTTTAGGTGATCCATAGTTTCTGTCCCAGCCTTGATATGTTGCCGTTAGCATTAGCATGCTGCTGATAGCGGCGACATTTGCCCAGGGATCAAACTGTTTTGCAGGTCCGTTTGAGTAGGTTAAAACTAACAGTGATTGTATTCTTCAGGTTCAGAGCTTCATGTCCATATTTACTTCGATTTAGTTTTGAAAGTTGTATTTTTTAAATGTTGACAGGCAAAATAGTATCGGCTCAGTACAGTATCTGATATTTGGAATTGATACCCAATATCATGTTTTTTCCAGTATCAGCTCTGATATGGGATAAAAGTATCGGATGAATCCCTACATACAACTATCAGTAGAGGTATTTTTCCATCGTGACACGTGTGCTTCTTAAAAATAAGTTAAACTAAAACCACAAGCTGCTCTTTTGGACTGGACTGATCGTCTGACATGTTGAGAGTGACGTCAGTAGTGCAGAGGACTCTTGTGGATGTACTGATGAAGGACATAATGCTGATGCGATGCAGAGGAGACGATGAGATGTTTTGTTTTAAAACATTTGTCCAAAACGTCAGTGCTGTGAGAGATATTGACATCCTCTCCTGATGAATAGCGGTTTATTTCCCCGTGTATATATGTATATATATCTGCTGCGCTTGTTTGGTGCTGCCTGTCCACGCTGTTTGTCCCCACAGTCTCGGGCCTGTACATATTTATAAGTGCGATATTATTGTGCTTGTATTTATGAGCTGCGGGCCAGACTGTATAATGATTATTTGCTGATTTGTAATTGCTTGTTGAGTCTCGGAGGGCAGTCGTAATCTCAGCATTGTTTGAGTTCAGCTGTGCTCTGCTGTTTAAACAGCACACACTGCTGGGACTTTGTTATTTTGTGATATTTTGGTTCACTCACAGACGGGTGCCAGGGAGTTCTGATGTTGCATGTTTATTTGAATTGTGTTATAGAGAATTCAGAAGCCACATGTGCATACTTAGTTTTCTAACCACAGAAATAATTGGATGCAAATTTTGAACAGATGGTGTGTACAACTTTTACTGAACTTTTGGATAGTGCTGCAGTGACAGGTATGGGGCGCTGGAAAACAGAACTCTCTTTGTAAGGTCAAGGTCAAGTTTATTTATATAGCACATTGAGTACTGCCCCAAAGTGCTTTCCATGTTGAACACACAACAACATACTACAGGTGAAACTCGAAAAAATAGAATATTGTGAAAAAGTTCATTTATTTCTGTAATTCAACTTAAAATGTGAAACCAATATATGATGTAGACTCATGGCATGCAAAGTGACATATGTCAGCCTTTGTTTTAATTTGGATGATTTTGACTTACAGTTGTAAAACTAAAAATTTAAAAAAATTAAAATCTCAGAAGATTAGAATATTACATGAAATCAATAAAAACATATTTTAAACAGTGAAATGTGGCCCTCTGAAAACTATAATCATGCACATGTACTTAGTACTTGGTTTGGGCCTTTTACTTGAATGACTGCCTTAATGCAGCGTGGCATGGATGCTCTCAGCCTGTGGCTCTGCTGAGGTGTTATGGAAGACCAGGATGCTTCAACCAGAGGAATCTGACATCTGAAGCCCATGTCCAGGATCCGTTTGTGTGTGGAGGCTCTTGATGCACTGACTCTAGCCTCAGTCCACTCCTTGTGAAGGTCCCCCACACTTTTGAATGGCCTTTTCCTGACAGTCCTCTCCAGACTGCGCTCATCCTGTGGCTTGTGCACCTTTTTCTTCCATACTTTTCCTTCCATTTAACTTTCTGCTTTGATCCAGCACTTTGAGAACATCCAACTTCTTTTGCTATTACCTTTGGAGCCTTTTCCTCCTTATGGAGGGTGTCAATGATGGTTTTCTGCACAACTGTCAGGTCAGCAGTCTGAACCCATGATGGTGAATTCTACTGAACCACTGAGAGACCATTTAAAGTCTCAGGGACCCTTTGCAGGGGTTTTGGATTCATTAGCCAGGGCTTGACATTAACGGTTGTCCTCTTAATCTTCTATTATTTCCACCAATACGCTTGCCGATAGTTTACACCCCCCCCCCCCCCCGCAGAAGTCTATATTCACCTGTTAACATGCAGAGGCAGAAAAGAGTTTAGCGTTGTTCCTACCTGAGTTCACTCTGATTCCTCGTGGTCGGGGAGTAGCTTGTTTGTTTGTAGCAGAGAGCTAACGTAAAGCTAACAGTCAACTAAAGCTGCTGTCGGAGTTAGACCCGCCCTCCCCCTCAGCAACAGCAGGAGCAGCTACTCTGTTTTAGTCATTAAGCAGTTATATAGCCAATGTTATGGTTAATTAAAATAAGTTTTAATAGATTCAGAAGTGTGCAGCACATTTAAAAACCACAGGCTCAGGATAAGGGAGAAAATATAAATGCACAGTGCACTGGGACAGGAATTAAATCAGAAAATTGCCAACATTTTGTTGGTTTGTTTCTTCTCAGTGGATGAGTATGATTGATAAGATATTGCTGCTTAGCAGTACAACATTTAAAAGAATAAACAAGTGGCTGTGACATTGCAGACTTACAAATAAAGTGACAATCTATTGTCAAGAAAGATGAATAAAAATGTGATTGCATAAACAAATTACAAATGGAACAATGCTAAAAATCCTGATGTGAGCAACATTGGTATTCAATGTGAAAAAGTACATAATATACTGTAATATATAAACATTATAATAAGTTAATTCACTGTAAAAAAAAAAAAAAAACCTGCCACTTCCTAGCGGACAAGTACATCAAAATGCTTTATGTTAAGCCCTGCATTAGCTGATGAAAGGAGACACTTTGAGCTACAAATAGTCCCTTTTCACAATATTCTAATCTTCTGAGATTTTGAATTTGTGTTTTTACAAGCCGTAAGCCAAAATCATCATGCGAAGTGAGATATATCAAGCCTTTATTTGTTATAATTTTCATAATTATGGCTCACAGCTTGTAAAAAAAACAAAACAAATAAAACATCTCAGAAACATCTCAGGATGAGCACAGTCTGGAGAGGACTGTCAGGAAAAGGCCATTCAAAAATGTGGGGGACCTTCACAAGGAGTGGACTGAGGCTGGAGTCAGTGCATCAAGAGCCTCCACACACAGACGGATCCTGGACATGGGCTTCAAATGTCAGATTCCTCTGGTTGAAGCATCCTGGTCTTCCATAACACCTCAGCAGAGCCACAGGCTGAGAGCATCCATGCCACGCAACCGCATTAAGGCAGTCATTCAAGTAAAAGGCCCAACCAAGTACATATGCATGATTATAGTTTTCAGAGGGCCCACATTTCACTGTTTAAAATCGTTTTTCATTGATTTCATGTAATATTCAAATTTTCTGAAATTTTCATTTTGGTGTTTTTACAAGCTGTAAGTCAAAATCATTAAAATTAAAACAAACAAGGCTTGACATATGTCACTTTGCATGCCATAAGTCTATATCATATATTAGTTTCACATTTTAAGTTGTATTACAGAAATAAATGTAAAAACTTTTTCACAATATTCAAATTTTAATGAAACAATAAAACCGGAATCAAATACTAAAACAATGTACAAATAGTAAAAGTTAGAACGAATAAATCTACATCCTAATCAAAATGTCCAGCTCCACATAAATAAAAGCCAAAGTGAAGAGGCTTGTTTCAACAGTGACTTGAAGAGAGAGAGAGAGTTCCAGACAGAGTTTAAGAATTGGTTGCTCTAGTTTTTCGATTGGACCATGGGCTTAAGTCTAACAGACCTCAGTGTTATGCCCGGAGTGTGCAACGTCAAACATTTACTTCAATATGAAGCTGCCAGATCGTGGAGAGGTTTAAAACAGACACAGGAGCCAGTGAAGAGGAGTAATGTGCTCCTGTCGTCTGGTCCCTGTGAGCAGACGCATTCTGGACTAACTATAGTCTGTGGATGGACGACTGGTCAAGGCCATAATATAATAAATCACATCATGACTGGACAATAGTCCATGTTATTAATGCATGAACCACTCTTTCAAGTTTGGTTGGTGGCATATAGGGCTTGACCTTCCCTAAAAGTCTCAGCTGGAAAAAGCTGATTTGACCACTGAAGTTATTTTGTGTCCATTTCAGCACCATTGATATAAACAGCAAGACTCTTTGTAAATGGACGACAGTTAGAAGATGGTGGCAACACGCACAGGTGAAAACACGAAGCTCAGGTTGACTAAATACTACAATCTCTGTTTTCTTGTCGTTTAATTAAAAAAAAGTTATGAGGCATCCAGTCTTTGAAATTGTTGAGACATTTTCTGCAGGGCTTGGATTGAGTTTGATTTCACATTAAAAGGCAGATACATTTTAACATAATCTCTCTGTCTTTGCCGAGTTCTTGAGGAATCTATCTAAACACAAAAGCACATGTGGATTGTCTAACCGCTTGGGGCCTGACTCTACAGAAGTGGGTAGAAAAAGATCCAAATACATCTCCCAGCGAGTGTTCTACCTGTAACGCTGTAAGTGCTAGATTAGCTGCCTGGCTCTCGATCAGTACAAAGTAAGCAAGTCTGCTATTGCTTTGACTAAACATAAGCCTGGACGAACAAGCGCAGAGTGAATGTGACCTGTGTGGAGACGGAGTACTTTCAAAAGCAGGAGTGTGACATGAATATCTTCCATTTTTGACTAAAAGCTTTTAGATCAGATAGTTCCTGTGGTCTTGTCCTGCAAAAGCAGAACAGTAGCAAAAGACTGATTCAGTGCCGCCACCATTTTGAAAGTTTGCTCCAAAGTCGGTGTAATCAAATCCGTTCTTGTTGTAGAGTGACTTTCTTTTGCCACTAAAGACAGGAATATACAATACTCTTTGAATGTCATATATGCAATTAATCAGCAGAAGAAAAAAAAAGTTTCCACAAATAATGTTCTGGAAATAATGTCATTCGAGGCCAAAAGAGATGGCTTTGTCATTTGGAATTTGCACATGCCATCTGGGAAGAAAACAAAGGCATAACAACAGATGATTCAGTGGAAGAGTGAGGGTCACGTTGGCCATGGTGCACATTCTCTTTACAAGCAGAATGCGGATCTTATATTTAGAACCCAATTAAAATGTTGTGGAGACAGTTATGCAAGTTCCTGACGGTGCAGCCAGTCCTGCACTCAGATGCCTAATAGTTTTCACCCCTGTATTCAGAGGCAGCTCCTCCACCTCTCCGTGCGCCCGCAGTGATGATGCTGATTTGTGTGCAAACGGCAACCGCGCGCCTCGGTGCCTCTGACAGCTGCTGTTCATAATTACTGTACTGTAGATGTTAAGTAACAGACAGAGCAGAAACAGATGAGGGAAGAGGGAGATCCGGCAATCAGACACACAGAAAAACACCTTATAATGACCTGTCAGCAAATGCTAAAGGCCGGCCATTAGCCCAGCACCGCTTTGCTAGTTCATCAATATTTCAGGAGCACGCTCCCTGCTCAGCTGCTCCTCCGCGGGCTGCGGGGGGAGCAGCCGGGGCTAAACGCCGGTATTTGGAGATAGATGCTTGGTTGGATCTGTCTTCTCGCGTTTGTGTGGAGGATTTAGTTAAGACGTCCACACTCCAGAGGAGGTGGGCAGGGCGCGAGGGAGCGGGAAACAGGCGGTGGTGCGGCTGTGAAGTGAATGCTCCGTTAGCGATGTTTAGCCTTGGGACAGCCTCCCGTGATTCAGCGCTCTCTGTACTGCCCTCAATCTACAGCCCTCTGCAAACAAACACAGGCACTCCGCCGTCAGGCAGAGGACACATTTCAACACCATCAGGAAAATCATCATGTTGCTGCATTCACACACTTACTTTGGTTGTTGGATTTGGATTTCTTGCACAATAGATCAAACTAACTATCAGTGCCACTGATATGTTACAGTACATGCTGTTAGCAAATTATACTATTATAGTATATATTATATTATAGTATTCACCCAGACCATTATACCATGGTCTGGTGAATACTCGATTCTGATTGCTGGTGGGTGCTACAGGCGTGCGTTACCGCACATGTAGTCCGGTAGTTAAATCACTTGGATATCACTCCACTGCGGGCATCGCCATAGCAACGCATAACACAGCTGAATCAGACAAACGCTTAATTAGTGACTGACATGAACCAATGAGATGGATTTTGTGGTTCATTTCAACGTTTACAAAACTTTTGATGAATGGGGAATAGAGGAGAGCAGCTAGGTTAGCCTACTGTTAATAAAATATGAGCTTTCCATTTCTACTGAAAACGGTTAATATTTTCAGATTACATAAAATGATCCTGCTCTTAAGCATATTGGCTGGATTAGTAAGTCAAACAGGGTCAGTAGGGTCTTCAACTCCCACCTCCGGAAGAGCTTCACCCAGATTCCGAGGGAGGTTGGAGACATGGAGTCCGAGTGGACCATGTTCTCCTCCTCCATTGTCGATGCGGCTGCTCGTAGTTGTGGCCGTAAGGTCTCTGGTGCCTGTCGCGGTGGCAATCCCCGAACCCGGTGGTTGCGCCCGGAAGTAAGGGATGCGTCAAGCTGAAAAGGAGTCTACCTGGCCTTGTTGGCTTGTGGGACTCCGGAGGCAGCTGAGAGGTACCGGCAGGCCAGCGTGCTGCAGCTCGTGCAGTCACAGAGGCAAAAACTCGGGTCTGGGAGGAGTTCGGAGAAGCCATGGAGGAGGACTATCGGTCGCCTCGAAGAGATTCTGGCAAACCATCCGGCGCCTCAGGAGGGGAAGCAGTGCTTCACCAACACTGTTTACAGTGCGGGCGGGGAGCTGTTGACCTCGACTGGGGATGTGGTCGGGCGGTGGAAGGAGTACTTCGAGGATCTCCTCAATCCCACTGTCACGTCTTCCGATGAGGAGGCAGAGGCTGGGGACTCGGAGGGGGGTTCGTCCATCACCCAGGCTGAAGTCACTGAGGTGGTTAGAAAGCTCCTCGGTGGCAAGGCCCCGGGGTGGATGAGATTCGTCCCGAGTATCTTAAGTCTCTGGATGTTGTAGGGCTGTCTTGGCTAACACGTCTCTGCAACATCGCGTGGCGGTTGGGGACAGTGCCTCTGGATTGGCAGACCGGGGTGGTGGTCCCTCTCTTTAAGAAGGGGGATCGGAGGGTGTGCTCCAATTACAGAGGGATCACACTTCTCAGCCTCCCCGGTAAGGTCTACTCCAGGGTGCTGGAGAGGAGGATCCGGCCGATAGTTGAACCTCGGATTCAGGAGGAACAATGCGGTTTTCGTCCCGGTCGTGGCACACTGGACCAGCTCTATACCCTTCATCAGATGCTCGAGGGGTTTGTGGGAGTTCGCCCAACCAGTCCACATGTGCTTTGTGGATTTGGAGAAAGCGTTCGACCGTGTCCCTCGTGGTGCCCTGTGGGGGGTGCTCGGGTGTATGGGGTCCGGGGCCCTCTGCTAAGGCCTGTCCGTTCCCTGTATGACCGCAGCAGGAGCTTGGTTCGCATTGCCGGCAGTAAGTCAGACTTGTTTCCGGTGCGTGTTGGTCTCCGCCAGGGCTGCCCGATGTCACCGGTTCTGTTCATTACCTTTATGGACAGAATTTCTAGGCGCAGCCAGGGGCCGGAGGGTGTCCGGTTTGGGAACCTCAGGATCTCATCTCTGCTGTTTGCAGACGATGTTGTTCTGTTGGCTTCATCAAATCAGGACCTTCAGCGCGCACTGGGGCGGTTTGCAGCCGAGTGTGAAGCGGCCGGGATGAGGATCAGCACTCCAAATCTGAGGCCATGGTTCTCCACCGGAAAAAGGTGGCTTCCCCACTTCAGGGCGGTGGGGAGTCCTTACCTCAAGTGGAGGAGTTCAAGTATCTCGGGGTCTTGTTCATGAGTGAGGGACGGATGGAGCGTGAGATCGATAGACGGATCGGTGCAGCGTCAGCAGTGATGCGGTCGCTGTATCGGACTGTTGTGGTGAAGAGGGAGCTGAGTCAGGGGGCAAAGCTCTCGATTTACCGATCGATCTACGTTCCCACCCTCACCTATGGTCATGAGATCTGGGTAATGACCGAAAGGACAAGATCGCGGATACAAGCGGCCGAAATGAGTTTCCTTCGCAGGGTGGCTGGGCGCACCCTCCGAGATCGGGTGAGGAGCTCAGTTACCCGGGAGGAGCTCGGGGTAGAGTCGCTGCTCTTCACTTCACGTCGAAAGGAGCCAGCTGAGGTGGCTAGGGCATCTGTTCCGGATGCCTCCTGGTCGCCTCCCTCGGGAGGTGTTCCAGGCATGTCCTCTTGGGAGGAGGCCTCGTGGAAGGCCCAGGACACGCTGGTGGGACTATGTCTCTGAGCTGGCCTGGTGTCGCCTCGGGGTCCCCCCAGAACAGCTGGAGGAGGTGTGCGTGGATCGGGAAGTCTGGGCATCTCTGCTGAGACTGCTGCCTCCGCGACCCGGCCCCGGATAAAGCGGAAGAAAATGGATGGATGGATGGAGTAAAGTCAAACATAAAAGTTTCAGTTCCTGGGGCCAAGGTGTAAGTGACTGCAGCTGTTTCCATAAACAATTGAGCTTGTTGAGCTAAAGGTTGCTAGCTAACTAGCTTTAGGTTAAACAGCGTAAAAATGAAATAACTCCTGCCCAGGAGATTCTTGCAGCAGCGAGAGAATGGCTCGCTCTGAGACGAGCATTCAGACAGTGCAAGACCGGCTAAAAGCCCACATAAAATAGTCCCTGTAGTTTGGCATATTTAGGGAGTTTAGTAAATGAAAACAACATTTATTATAAAATGTTACATTTGTGGGACCATGATATAAGCGGATTAAACGATCCTTACTGAACCACCTCCATATTTCACAGTAGGTATGGTGCACTTTTTTGTTGTCAACAAGGCCAATGAAGGCCTATGATGAAATTCTGCCAGGGTATGTAAATCTTTGAGCACAACTGTATTTATAAAATCCTTTAAGTGTCTCAACTCCACATGAGATCCATGACTCCATGAGATAAAGACCAACACAGTCCTTGCTGATAAAATAATGCTTGAGTCTGGGAAAGACAGTTTAAGTTTGAAAAAGTGAAAAATCAATTCTGAGGCGCCCAGAATGTGTTAAAATCAACATCCCACACGCCAACAAGTCCAAATCAACATTTTACTCATGAGAATTGTAAGGCTTCTTTAAGTACAAAAATGCCTGTTTGGAAGAGAGCAGCCTTGTCGTGTTCATATTTTTGCATGTACATCCATTACGTTTAGGGGTCTCCAGAGGGGTTGATGTATCCAGTCCAGTATTTTCCTTTGGGAGCGATTGCTTGACTCCTATAGTCATAAAGGAACGTTTTAGCCCGCAGCCCTGCTCCAAGCAGTTCTTCTCTCTCCCTGCAGCTCATTCCTATTAAACAGTGATCCAACATTAGCGTTTTAAACCTCATCACTGTTTAACTCCGTGTCCCTTTGGTCACATGGAGCTGGGGTTTCACCCTGAGCACAGTGCGGAAATAGCAGATAGAAAACTTTGCTACGGGAAAACAAATAATCTTTGAGGAGGAAACAACAGATCCGGCTTATAAGAAAAATCTGCAAGGTATTAGAAAGACATAGTAGTGGAAGCAATTTGAGCTCTGCACTTCATGTTTTGTAACCTGGAAAAAGCCAGATTCATTTAACAGTAACAATACTGCTAGGTAACAATAATAATATAAATCTGGGATGGCACTCATTGGCTAAAACAATATAGCTTGATTGAAGACTCAAATTATTGTCATCAGATGACGAATGGCTATGATCAAGATCCAGATTTTTGTATTTATACTGTGGGAAATTTGTACTTGGACACCCCGGCTGCCACATAACAAATACAATGACATAATGACAAGAACAGTAAGACCATACAGTTCAATGCAAAAAGAGTTCAGGAGGTTCACTGAAATGGGGAGGAAGGAGTTCTTATATCTGTTTTAGGTATGTCTTTTTGTTTGAATTGGAACTCTGTAATGTCATACGGAACAACTCATCCTGGGAGCGCAGGACATGGGAGAGGTCTGAAATAATTTTGCCTGTTTAATCACAGTCTCCTCAAATATGTGCTGTAATGGTGGATATTATTTTGCTCTATGAAGTCCAGTTAGACCAATACGGCCATTGTCCAATCATATCTCATAGCAACCATTGCTACCAGACATTCATCGGATATCCTTCCATAGAAACCAATGGGAGACTGTGTTTCTCGCCATTCAAACACAACGTCTTTAGAGCCAAGCTAATACTCATTCACCATCCATTTTGCAGTTTGCCAAGAGTTTCATCAGCCGTCATTGCTGGAATATCTGGCATGTTTACTTTTCAAGTGCTACCCCCACAGTAAGAGGCCGTCTCCTCTGTCAGCCTCTTCCTGCGACTTGCGCCTACCCCAGACTGGCCTTAAAATATACACCTGGGCGTAGGGCACAGAGGGCTTGAGCCTGAGTGGTCACAGGTAATACAATTTAGCCGTAACTTTCAGATTTAAGTCAGAAGTGCACTCTGCTCCTGATACTATTGTATGTTTAGCAAGTTAAACTATCAATACTAGACTAACAAAAGAGGAGAACTTCCCCAGCAGTGCCAGACTGTGACTAGTCCATACGACTGTGCTGGTTGCAATTCAGGCAGTTCCAGTGATATTTTCCAATTTCACAAGAGACAAGTGCTTTAGCTGCACAAGTAGTTGTATCTCCTTCGTTGCATATTAGATACACAGTATATTCCTCCACTGCACATTACAACCCATTTTGACTCCATCTGGAGGATATCGCTCTGTTATTGCACCATAAAGAGTCACTACCATGCTAAGCTCCACTTCTTACCAGAGCTAGCTAACATTTCTGAAAGGGGCGGGGCTTTAGAGAAAGGTCAATTCTAGTCACTTGTGGAGCAACCTGAAAAGGACCACACTGGCTACTGCTGTCAAGCTTTCATACAGCCCTTCACTCAACCTCAGAGAGAAAATAGCAAGACTGTGAGGAGCTTATTGACCAGACCAGAAGGAGACGTTAACCATGGGGCCTGCGAGGCGAGCACGTAGGGGACTGAGCAGAGGCGCAGGGAGATGGATGGACGGGACTGAGGCTTGACTGACAGGACAAATTGTAATAAATGTGTGCGGTGTCAGCGGCAGAATGAACAGACGAGGCCAGGAATACAGCCCATCAGCGCAGATAAACAGTGACAGGACAGCAGCATGACCCACTTTCCCTGTCCGCTCTGTTTACCTCAAACTCACGGAGAACTGCAGTGACGGAGCTGACGTGCTGTAAATTATGTTGCAAAGGGAAAAAAGAAAAAAAATCTAATCTGGTTTCTGCGTGGCGTTGTTTCTGCTGCTTGTGGAGATTTTTGAGACGCAGAACTCAGCCGCTTGTTTTTGCCTCCAGTTCATCTGACCTCTGATTCCCTGCTGGAAGGAGCATCTGGAATAACTTGCTGCCTATTGGATAAAGTGCAGCTTGTTTTAACCAATCACAGTCAAGTCTCAAACAACAAACTGCCACGTTTTTAAGTGTGTAGCTGCAGAAATGCTGTTTTCTCGTGTTATAGAGCAGCGCGAGATGGATTCTCATGTGTCTCGACTGACCTTTGGAGGACCGGTACTTTCCCGGGGGGCTTTATGTCGCACTTCATCATTCAAAACTGCTCTTGTAGGCATTTCTCATCAGTTGCCAAATAGAACAGTGTGAGGTTACCTGTTTGCGGACATGGTTAGGATAGGATTGTAAAGGGAGCGGGAAATTCTCCATACATTCTGGAATTTTCGATGGTACTTTTGTGTGAAAAAATAACAGTTGGTTAACTATTAGCTACCCAAGAATTATGTTTTTGAACCATAAAACATGCATTTGAGTGATGTCACACCTTCAGCCCAAACAAGTGTGAGGCTCAAATTGTCAGGTCAAAGTCCTAAACATTCTGTATTGATTGGTAAAATTCACCTGTCTCTAACTCAGATCATGACAGACTGTGATCAACACTATGAGGAGTGGGCAGGGCATGGGTCTGACACAGAGCTGCAATAAACAGAGCAGACCTTAATTATAGACTTGTAAAACAATATAAATGGTCACAAATGTTAAATGGTCACATTTATACTGTATAGCGCCTTTCTACCTGCTTTAGGCACTCAAAGTGCTTTGCATTAAGCAACCACTCACCCATTCACACTCCTATTCATGTACACAGACACTGGAGGCAAGGAGGGTGTAGTGTCTTGCTCAAAGACACAACAATAGTATGCACCTGCGGGATTCTAACCGCCGATCCTCCGATCACAAGACGACCCAGTCTACTTTCTGCGCCACTGTCGCCCCTAATAATATTGTAATACTACACACTCTTGGTGAATAGATGCAAGATGGACACAACCATGGAATGAGTGTTCCATTCCCAAAAGCTCTTCTTTTATATCGGCCATAACCTAAAACATCGTCCTCTTCAAACCCTGGTGTCACACAGTGAAGATGATTTCTTTGAGACTTCATCTTGCTTCAATTTATATCTGTCTGTAAAGAAGCAACCTTCAGGTGTCTTATTTCCCACATATTCCCGGTAATTCACATTGAAATTCCCGGACTTCTGCAACCCTAGTCCTCCCCTACCTATACAGTATGCCCTGGTCAGAGGTGGTGCAGATGTGTCAGCCGTGAGATATGGCCGCGGAGCGGAGGCGCCATTACTCAACACAGAGCTACAGACCACCAGGAGAAAGGTCAAAGCTCCAGACCCGCCCGCCTCCGCCTCTGTGCTTATGATACGATGTGGCTGGGTGACTGTGTGAGAAGTTCATACCCATCTATTATATATTTATATATTTACAGTTTGTATTTGAATACTTTGTTTTTTATAAGAATGTCGTGAACAAGAAAGAATTCCAACCCATTGCGTTTGGCTGTGCCCTGCTGATAATGAGGCCAGAGGTGAACCAGACACCTGTACAGAGTGTAATGGTGAGAACAGTCGCTCGAACTGTTAAAGCATGGCTCCATTGTATTGTATTTGATGTCCATCTATTTGTCTGTGTGTTTGTTTGATTTGGAGCATTTATCCATTTGCTCTGATTTCGGCACTGCCCAGTGGGAAAACTGTTGGCTGTACAAGATACATACAGTGCCTTGCGAAAGTATTCGGCCCCCTTGAACTTTTCGACCTTTTGCCACATTTCAGGCATCAAACATAAAGATATAAAACTGTAATTTTTGTGAAGAATCAACAACAAGTGGGACACAATCATGAAGTGGAACGAAATTTATTGGATATTTCAAACTTTTTAACAAATAAAAACTGGGCGTGCAAAATGATTCAGCCCCTTTACTTCAGTGCAGCAAACTTTCTCCAGATTTCAGTGAGGATCTCTGAATGATCCAATGTTGACCTAAATGACTAATGATGATAATAAATCCACTGTGTGTAAACAAGTCTCCGTATTAATGACCTGCTCTGTGATAGTCTCAGGTCAGTTTAAGCGCAGAGAGCATCATGAACAAGGAACACACCAGGCAGGTCCGAGATACTGTTGTGGAAGTTTAAAGCGGATTTGATACAAAAGATTTCCCAAGCTTTAAACTCCCAAGGAGCACTGTGCAAGCGATATATGAAATGGAAGGAGTATCAACCACTGCATTTCTACAAAGACCCGGCCGTTCCTCTAACTTTCAGCTCATACAAGGAGAAAACTGATAGAGATGCTGCCAAGAGGCCCATGATCACTCTGGATGAACTGCAGAATGTACAGCTGAGGTGGGAGACTCTGTCATAGGACAACAATCAGTCGTATACTGCACAACTCTGGCCTTTATGGAAGAGTGGCAAGAAGAAAGCATTTCTAAAGATATCCATAAAAGTGTCGTTAAAGTTTGCCACAAGCCACCTGGGAGACACACCAAACATGTGGAAAAGGTGCTCTGGTCAGATGAAACCAAAATCGAACTTTTTGGCAACAATGCAAAACGTTATGTTTGGCGTAAAGCAACACAGCTCATCACCCTGAACACACCATCCCCACTGTCAAACATGGTGGTGGCAGCATCATGGTTGGGCCTGCTTTTCTTCAGCAGGGACAGGGAAGATGGTTAAAATGAATGGGAAGATGGATGGAGCCAAATACAGGACCATTAATAATAATAATAATAATTTTGCACACCCCAATTTTTCAGTTTTTTATTTGTTAAAAATGTTAAAAATATCCAATACATTTCGTTTCACTTCATGATTGTGTCCCACTTGTTGTTGATTCTTCACAAAAAATTACAGTTTTATATCTTTATGTTTGAAGCCTGAAATGTGGCAAAAGGTCAAAAAAGTTCAAGGGGGCCGAATACTTTCGCAAGGCACTGTATGACTGAAGATACACGCGCAGTCTGCACAGCCACATGATCAGCTGCATACGGGCCCACTAGCCCCACAAGCGGGAGATGTATAACTGTGATCTACAGACCAAAGATGGCAGTTTGTAGATGTGTCACCATAAGTTCAGAAACATAATTATTTCTTTCACATCTCTTACATTACATGATCTTCAAACAAAACACTTGATCGTATTCTAGCTCTTTTTGAAGCTTTAATC
This sequence comes from Neogobius melanostomus, assembly GCA_007210695.1. Taxonomy (NCBI): domain Eukaryota; kingdom Metazoa; phylum Chordata; class Actinopteri; order Gobiiformes; family Gobiidae; genus Neogobius; species Neogobius melanostomus. The sequence goes on along the minus strand of VHKM01000474.1, from coordinate 1,206,848 downwards.
CATCGCCGACGGCTGGAGAGGAGGAAAAAAGCCAACATTTAGTGCTACTTGTGAGCTGTCTGATCTTCATGATTCACACTCTGGCTGATGATAATTGCGTTTCACATTGATCTATTACATGGGCTGTGTTCTGAGAAGTGTAGATAGATGTTAAATTCCAAATACCACCTCGGGCCAAGCTCTTTTCACAGCCCACTGCCTGCTCCCTATAATCCACAGATCACTGGACAGAAGGCTGACTTTAAGGCAGCAATGCAGTAACAAGGCAGCTCGGGTGCTGGAGAAGACTCGTCTTTGATATACAGAGATATGAGAGGGCCTGGGTCAGCTGTTTATCTGGAGTCACCGTGCCCCCAGTCTGAGCTGACTGAAGAGAACGACTTCCTTAAAGTCTGCGCTTTATTTTGTAGCGTGATAGTGTCTTGTCATATTTGCCTTTGACACACAGCATCCTTCTTCTCTGGGCCTTTTACTTCAGCAGCAGTAGCATGTTGAGTCCAGTCTTTCCCACTCAGCATCACACTCTCTCGTGACCAGTGCCTCCGTTGGACTCGCGCTTTCGCTCTGTGCTACATAAGTCAAACATGTTCATGTGGCTAGTCCACAACTCCAGAGATGTGCGTCTCCTGCAGAATGCTGGTGCAGCACATCCATCCACTCTAGTGTTTGTCCACTGACCTAAAGATCTGTGGTTTGATCTCAGTCATGCGGCAAAGAAGAATCACGGGCAGTCAGTGAAAGTAATAGAAACTGCAGCCTACCAACCCAGAACGAGTATTCTGCTAATAAAAACAATAGTACGAAAATCTGCCGTAGATCAACTAAACATAGACAACAGACTTTTCTCCTTGTAGATCAGTGTCAAAGATGTCTCACATCTGTTGGAAACCTTGTTCGTCTGCTGTGGAGTTGTGAAACCTACTGGACAGGCGAGGGGAGTGACCTTGAGTTATGATCCCTGGATGTGGTTGCTTGGAGACGTCGCCACACTGAAAATGACTTCTCAAGGTAACCTATTCTTAGTACTGGAAGTGTACTGATCCTCTGACCTGAAACAATGGACTAACAAATGTTATCCTACAATACAAAAGAGAGGGGAAAAAATAACTTAATTTGTGAATATTTTCACCTGACTTGTCTTAACTGTGGACTGACATTAGTCAAACAAAGGATCTAGTTCAGATACATGTTGGTGAGTTCATAGCCTCAATAATTAAAAGTCAATCAATCATATAATCTATATATACATTTATATCTAATCAGTTATCTTGTAGCAGCAGCATTGATCCTTTTTGTGTGTAGCTCCCACACAGACATAGAGAAAGACTTTTCTGAAATGTCTTGATCCAAATGGCATTCCATATTCTCCTCTTCTCCAAAGACTGCAAGTCTCTATCACTTTCTGTTCTAAAGTAATATCCAAAAGGCGGTGATGTTGTCGATGGTGGGGCATGGACCTCATAGGGTTAAACAATTTAAGCACATTTCAGCGCCCCAACTAGCAGATGGCACCCTAGGTGGCCTATGCCCTGCCCCATATGCTGGAGCAGGACTGAGGTGCAGAGCTGAAGTGATGCGGTGTGAGGTTTCTCATAATGATATGTTATTATATGATAATGACAGCTCTCTCAAGTGCTGAACATGCCGTCCCTGATGCTCCGAGATGGCTTTATGTTCACCATAATGCAATATGACGCTCTCTTTTCAGCTGCCTCTGCATTTGTATGCTTTAAAATCATGTTTTCCCAACTGAATGTATTTTTATGGTTTTGCAAATGAGCACTGGAACACGGTGCACTTTAAATGAAATAGTGGTTAAAAGCATTGGTCCCCAGTAAATGTATTACTGAAGCTGTAACTTGCGTTGCATTGTCAGTACATTTAATCAATATGTGCCAAGGACTAACTGCACTAACCGATAAGCAGTAAATGATTTCTAGCTTTCACAATACCACAGTAGAAAGTGCTGATTTAGACTCTAACCTACCTAGACAGCCATTAATTTTTTTTACAGAATGCTGCGTTTACATCAATGGACTATGCTTTAAACCCCAGCTTTAAAGTAGCAAATTGTCCATGGACAACACGTCCATTCAGTCCATTTACTGCATGTCAACATAGAAGAGCTGACACTTTTTTGTACTAAGAATATGCTGGATTTAGAATGATTCTTGCTCTGCACTCACGGACCATTGCACCATTTGCACCATTCATTCTACAGTTAGTCTCAAGTTCACACGCTAATTCTCTCTATTTTCTTCTTTCAATTCTTTCAACAGTTTGTGCTCATACAAACTAAAGGATTGGGAAGGGGAGCGTCAATTAATGATATTTAATAAAATGCAATGCAATAATAAAGAGGTCAAATGTATGCACACATATTCATTATGATGTAAATATCTACAGTCCTGTGATACAGTGTTAACAGTTTGAAAATATGTAAATATATGTGTTTACGAGAATCTATGTCAAATGTAGCCAAATATAATGATGAAATAAAAAAAAGGCATACAAAATGAGTGGTGTTTCAGGTCAGTGGTACAAAACAGACAAAGTTTGATTTAGTTTAATAATTGAATGCTAGTCAACGCTATTGTTAATATTACATGGCCACGAGGAGCCACGAGGAGTCACGTGGTGAGGTACCAGGGAATGGCCGCGTCGTAGCAGAGCTCCGAACCCCGTCAACCTAATACTGCTTTTAAACAACTTTATCTCTCCCAAACAACACATTACTGGTCGGTGGTAACGTCTTGAGTCACTAAACGTGAGGTCGTTGTGAAACATGTCCACGGCATCCAAGAAGAGGAGTGTACAAACTCGACTGCCTACAGTCACGGTGGGAGATGCTAATGATAGCTCTGCAACAGCTAACAATGCTAACTCTAATCAAGAAGAACTCCGAAGATGGACATAAGCGTTCTGTTTGCCGAAATAACTAAAATGGGAACTACTTTGAATGGTGTTGCAGCAGATGTATCTTTTATTAAATCAGACATGACGGAATTAAAAAACGCGGTGACCGCGACTCAAATACGGATGAGCGAGGCCGAGGGCCGTATCTCGGACGTGGAAGACAAGGTGAAGAGCATGGCTGAAGACAACAGTAAATACAAACAACAACTCGGGCAACTCTGGGCTCGTGTTGATGACCAGGAAAATAGAAGCCGTAGGAAGAATATTCGGCTTATTGGTGTGAAAGAAGGCCTGGAAAGAGGTGGTAATATGAGTGATTTTGTAAAGAAGATACTCGCTGAGGGCCTGGGGCTGCGTGGTGATGAGTTTGAAATTGAAAGATGCCACCGTAGTTTGAGACCTCGCCCGGACCCTGGACAACCCCTCGGATTATTCTCGTGAGATTTCTTCGTTACTCTGCACGACAGAAAGTTCTGGCTGCCGCGAAACAGAAGAAAGGCATAATGTGGGAGAACTGTCGCATTTCGTTGTATGAAGACATGACGGCCGAGCGCGCTGCGCAAAGGAAGCGGTTCTCACCGGTAATGAAATGCTGTGGCAGCTTCAAGTGAAGCACACACTTGCACATCCAGCAACGCTACGATTTACATGGAAAGATGAGCGGAAGAGCTTTGACAACGTGGAGGAGGCAGAGAAATTTATACGTGATAACATTCAAGACGAGATGCAGTGATCGATCAACAGGTTTAACTACACATATAAGGGAGAGTTGATAACAAGTTCTTTCAGAAGACGGGGGCGGGATCGCTGGGGCATCGCCTGGACAGCCAGAGGAGCGGAGATCGCTGTCTGCGGGACCCACACGGACCAGAGTTAACTAACTTTGCTGGAGGGCATTTGCACTGTCATGTTTGTTTTGAGGACAGTGCTAGTTTTGTTTTTTGTTTGTTCTAGCAATGGTTTTCAAAGTGAGGTATTCTTATTTACATTTTGGTTCACACAAAGCTATCAGTATTTGTTGAATTGTTGTAGACTGGAATATGTAGGGCTTCTATATAACTTGTCATGGTGTAACAATGGGCAAAATAGATGTTAATATTGTATCATGGAACATAAATGGGTGCGGCACGCCAGTCAAAAGGAAAAAATACTTAGTTATCTTAAGTCTCATCACACGGACGTTGCATATATTCAAGAAACACACTTTGAAAATGAAATGAAGCCTTGAAGCTTAAAAGGGATTGGGTTGGAAATGTTTTTCATAATTCAGTATCAAGTAAAAGCCGCGGTGTTGTGATACTTATTAATAAAAGACTAAATTTTGTTTTATTACAGCAATTTAAGGATAAAACTGGACGTTGTTTATGCCTCCAGGCACTTATCAATGGTGTTAAGGTCGTTTTATGCAACATTTATGCTCCAAACAGGGATGAACCCAATTTTATACATGAGATTAATAAGATATTAGGGAACATGCAGGGACATATCTTATTGGGTGGAGATTTTAATAATGTTGCGGATGAACATATTGATAGGAGTGCCAATAATATAACTTCAGTCACTAAAACAGGATTGGCATTAAGTTCTCTAAAGAAGACGTTGGATTGGTGGACATTTGGAGACTTGTGCATCCTCTGGAAAGGGAGTACACCTTTTATTCTCACTGCCACAAAACGTATTCCCGAATAGACTATTTTCTGATCTCTAATTCATGTCTTGACTTGGTATCGAACTGTAAAATAGGTGTTATTGCCTTAACGGATCATGCACCTGTGGAACTACATATAAATTTGAAGGTTGAGAAAACTGTAAAGGAAGATGGAGACTGAATTCAAGCATACTGCAGGATGAACAATTTGTGTCAACATTGAAGGAGGACATCAGATATTTTCTAGAGATAAATGTTGGGTCTACTAACAGGTTGGCTACAGTATGGGATGCCCTGAAAGCGTATGTTCGTGGTAAATGTTTAGCTTTTAGCTCAAAAAAAGTTAAAGAAAATAAGGCAAAGATTCAAACTTTGGAGGAACATATAGGTACTTTAGAAAAACAAATAGCAGAGAAATTCGATGATGATAAATTTAAAAAGATTTGTCAGTTTAAATTTAACCTCCATGAAATCTATAACAAGAAGGCAGAGTATGCTCTTTTCCGACTTAAACAAATTTCTATGAGAACGGGGAAAAAACGGGAAGGTTATTGGCAAGACAACTTAAAAAATAGATAATCAGAATGTAATTACTGCAATCAAAAGGACGACACATTGGTTACATCTTCCTCAGATATTAACACGACTTTCAAAATGTTTTATCAAGACTTGTATACATCTGAGACAGGGTTAGTAAGGATCAAATGGATGTTTTTTTTGACAAAATGACAATACCAAAGATCTCACAAAATGATAAGGACAAGTTGGAAACCCCTTTAACAGAGGCTGAAGTAAATAAAGCCATTGGGGCAATGAAAACTGGGAAGTCACCTGGGATAGATGGCTTCCCAGCCGAATTCTACCAAAAATTTATAGACATACTATGCCCATTTCTGACTGAAGTGTTTCATGAAGCGTTTGAATATGGATCACTTCCTGAAAGTTTTAATCAGGCAGTAATATCACTAATTCCAAAGGCAATAAAGATTTGACTGATCCAGCCAATTATAGACCAATAAGCCTAATAAATGTTGATTGTAAAATATTATCCAAAGTGTTAGCAACAAGATTAGAGTCTGTATTGCCACAAATTATTCATAAAGACCAGGTCGGTTTTATCAAGAACAGATCTGCGTCAGATAACATGAGAAGATTATTGCATCTTTTATGGATGAATAGAAACAATGTAAACCCGGTGTTAGCTATATCTTTGGATGCCCAGAAAGCTTTCGACAGGGTAGAGTGGAGCTTTTTGTTCACTGCCCTGGCGAAATTCGGTCTAGGTGAGAAATTTAGCAGATGGATTAAAACCTTGTATTCAGGACCAAAGGCAGCTGTGTTAACAAATGGGGTACTTTCTGAATTTTTAATATCTCCAGATCAACCCGCCAAGGATGTAGTTTAAGTCCACTGTTATTCACTATCTTTTTAGAGCCATTGGCTATCCAAATTAGAGAAACGCAAGAATTAAAGGTGTATTCGCTGGGGGCAGGGAACACAATTGTTTTTGTACGCAGATGACATTTTGGTATTGAGTCAAGACCCCACTAATTCTATCACTATCTTACTTGAAGTTATTGATAATTACTCATCGTTTTCTGGGTACAAAATTAATTGGCATAAATCGGAGGCGATGCCAGTTTCACAAGCTTGCACTCACAGTTTATTAACTGGTTTCAATTTTAGGTGGTTGGATAAAGGAATGAAATATCTTGGAATTGAATTGAACCCAAATCTAAATGACATTATGACTGACAATATGGGAAAAATGCTCAACAAGATTAAGACTAACTTGGATAAATGGAGTAAGTTAAATTTAACATTATGGGGGAAAGTAAACACAGTGAAAATGGTCATAGCCCTCTTATCAATTACTATACTGGAATGTTACCTATGTGCATACCACGGCCAATACTAATAAGCTACAATAATATGATAAAACACTTTCTTTGGAATGGTGGTAAACCTCGTATTAACATGAATCGGCTCTGCCAACCAAGAAAAGAAGGGGGTTGGCCCTGCCCAGTATAGAACATTACAGTATTTCTTTGAAATGTCTAGACTGGCCAAACACTGGGCAGGGAAAATCAACCTGGACTGGATTTTAATTGAAAGAGAGCTTGCCTCTCCGTTCACACCAATTGATATTTTAGCACAAAAGTCTAATGAAGTGAATAAAATGCAAAATCCTATCTTGAAATTTTCTAAAATGGTATGGTCTGAGGTACATAAAAAATACAAGCTTGTTACATACACGCAAAAATACGCCCCCTTGTGGCATAAC